>JARHVA010003209.1:667500-1925000 GCA_037957365.1 Torreya grandis | reverse complement strand
TTTGACTGGATTGGAATTATAAGGTGATGTTAGATGCATTAGAACTATAATACCATTAGGATGTTACCAATAACAAATAATAAAGGTACGTGTCTTGTGCAAAAGATTTGATAGGAAAGAGCAATCCAAAGCACCCAAGTGCAAAATTGGCATTTTGACTCGAAATAATCTGATTAAAGTTAGCTAGCCCATAAATTTCATTACCCCATTTAGGGATACCCTAGATAAAATAGGCACTTGAATATGTTATTTTCACATCATTTAGCATGTTTTAGTTTTTTTAGGCCAAATTACACATTTTGGGTGGAAATTGGCCAAAAGCCTGATTGGAGGTTATTAGTGGCTAGATTTAGGTGTCTATAGTTTGCCCCTATTTGAGAAGGCATTACAAGATATATTCACAATAACATATTCTAAAATAATTAAAAGGTTCATTATGCCTATAAATTCAATGATGATAAACTAATTTTATGATGCCCCCTTGAGGGAACGGTTGGCACAAGTAAGTCGACAAATGGTCCCTCGAAAAGAAAGAAGTGAAGCAAGAGGACCAAAGAAAAGAAAGATGATGGGGTGAAAACCATAATGATATTGAAAAATTAGTAAAAATCATTAAAAATGTAAGTGGGATGGTGCACAATGGTTTTCCCAAAGGTGGTTATAAACATTATACCTTGATAGTGGCAATGTGGTATGATAACATAATGATTTGCCCAAAGATGGTTATAATCATTGAGAAGATGGAGTTGCCCTAGTTAGGATAGACAAAAAAGATAGCATGCCCCTATATAGGCAAAAAAATTAAAGTGGTGACAACATAATGATTTACCCAAAGGTAGTTATAATCATTGAGAAATACAGGTGGGACGGTGTGTAATGATTTTCCCATAGGTGGTTATAATCATTAGAACCTGATTATGGAAAACATGATAAACTTGGATGAGGATGATGAAAACTTAACACAAAGGGTTATGATGAATTGGAACAACCTACTAGTATAGAGATGATCATCCAAACTAATAAAGGTTGAAATTCTTTCATGGTTAATTACTCTGTTTGGGATATGATTGGGAGTGAACCGAGATGTCAGTGCTAAAGACATGTCACCATTTTTGAATAGACTTATTAAAGCTAAGGTTTATTGTAGCATGTGTCGGTAGGAATAATCATATAACATCATGATGACTTGGCCTAAATATGCATGAAGACTGACTCCCATAATCCAATACTCAATAGAAAACAATGTACCAATGATATAAACCATGATGACAATGTAAACAAATGAATATGGATAGATTCAAGTATAAGTGTGGGAAAGGGATCACCTAATGAACACACATAAACTAAATCAAGGAAATAGTGTTGAAAGCAAACAAATAAGCAGACAAACAAATAAAACAAGCATAAATAAACAAATAAACAATGAAAAGCAATAGAAACCCTATGAACATTTCCCCTAGAAAATAGATGCTAACCTAACAAATGAACACAATGGTGGAATAGAATAAAAGGAAGTGGGTGGATGAGTTGTCTCCATATGTACTAGGAAAGTGGATGTTGCCTACATAGTTCCATGGATGTAATATCCAATAAAAAACTTTTAGGCCAAATGTAGTTCTCTCAGGGAATGGGAAGAATGTGATAACTGAGGAAACAAACATAATAGATATGATAGAAGAATAGGAATGGTCTTGAAAAATGGCAAGTGCATGAGATAAAAAGGCTAGAAAGGATGGGGAAACTAAAATGACAAGTGATTTACTTATAAATTATTAAGGGTTCCTAGAATCCTTAAGGCAAAGAAATGGTTAATGTTTTTATTCTTTTCTAATGATTTTTCAAATGTTTTTAGAATTGTTTGAAGTATCTCAACTCAATCGAGAATGATGAGACACTAAATGGTTCAAGATCACAAAATGATGAGAGAATTTTAACTGAGGTTTCTCAAAAAATAGTGAGAGTATGGCTTAGGTTACTCACAAAATGGTGAGAGCATGGCTTAGGTTGCTCACAAAATAGTGAGATCGTGGCTTCAGGTGCTCACAAAATGATGAGAGTGTGGCTTAAGATTCTCACAAAATAGTGAGAGTGTATGAAAAGGGTAACTAAGATAACCTCAAAAATTATTGAGCACTATCTACATAGTCTTAGAGTAGGACCTCAAGTCACTATAGTTCTACCTTTATAGTGGAGGAATTTCACTAGTGTAGCAGTCAATTTAAATAAAAAAGGCACAGTTGGTAAAAAGGCATAGTATGACATAGGAAGTGGCAAGTTGGTATGTGAAGGTTTAATGTTTCCCCTAGTTTTCCATAGGTGGTTATAACCAGGACACAATGACATAGATCAATGGTACTAATTTTCCCAAAGGTAGTTACAATTAGTAGCAAGATTGGTGGTAAAAAAGGACTAACAAATGAAGGATGCAATTGCCAAAACTTCTATCATACTATCCAAAAATATGCTCTCTATATAAATTACTTAAATGAATTGATGAACTAATCAGATACCTTGATGTTGAAACTATGTAATTAATGGAAAAAAACCAAGGTTAAATAGGTTAGGCTTTAGAACACACTAGGTTGGTAGGTCAGAAATGGAAAGTGGATACAACAAAGAGGACGTATAAGGATGGTATTTGTATAAAGAAGAATAGTGATAAAATGGCATAAATAAAATGGTCCTTATAGACAATTCAACTTAACACTCAAGCATAGTACTTCTTTAGATGAATAATATTCATCAACTTTAGAAGTTCATCTTCATTTGGTGTGGCAAGCTTGTATGTTCCTGATCTATAATATGTAGTGATGATGAAAGGCCCCATTTAGTTTTGTTTAAATTTCCCTTTATGCTTCTTCTTAGCCATGGTATTCTTAATAATAATATCACCAAGTTCAAATGTTCTATACTTCACATGCTGATTATAGTGGCCTTTGAGTCAGTTATGATATGCTTGAAGATTATTGATTATGGTTGTGTGTTTTTCAAGTAGGTCTAGCTCTTGCAAGTGAGCTACTCAATAGTCATGATCATCCAAGACATGCTTGAAAGAGATGCATAGTGAAGGTAATTTGACCTTAATGGGTAGGATGGCTTTAGTACCATAAATAAGTTAGTATGGAGTGGCTCCTATGGGAGTATGATGATTGGTATGGGATGCCCAAAGGGTAGGGAATATCTGGAGGTGTCAATCATGATCGACATCATTGATAATATTTTTGAGAATGTTGACAATGGTTTTATTAGATGCCTTAGCTTGGCCATTACCTTAAGGGTAATATGTTGTAGAAAAATGTTGGCTAATGTTGTGTTCAGTACATAACTAGTCTACATCCTTATTCTTGAATGATCTTCCATTATTAGATATAATTTCAGAGGGGATACCATAGTGGAAAATGAGGTGGTTGAAAATGAATTTGGAAATTTAATTTCTAGTCATGTAAGTGAGGAGTATAGCTTCAACCCACTTAGTGAAATACTCAGTGGTGATAAAGATATGTTTATGGCCATCAGATAAAGTGGGGTTAATCTTCCAAATGCGTTTAAGTTCCCATGTAGAAAATGGCCATGGTGTTAACATCATTTTCATAGTTTTTATTGCGGCATGAATCATATTAGCATGCCATTGACATTTGTCACACTTTTTTACATATGCAATGGTATTTGTGTCCATTGTGGGCCAATAATAACTAGTGCGCAATAGATTTTGAGATAGGACTGCCCCATTAGAATGATCTCCACACATTCCTTTGTGAACGTCTCTTAATGCTAGCATAGACTCTATCAAAGCTAATATAGTTTTGTTACTAGCCCTCGATATGTGCTCAAACTAAATATTGACAATTTGTTGTTTAAGAGAGTTTACCATGGCTTTATATGGAACTACCTTCTCATATTTGGTCTGAAAATGACCTGTAACTTGATTGATGATTAACTAAGAATCACCATAAACTTGGAGATGAGATATATTCTAATGCACTACTTGTTGAAGTCTAACAACAAGTACTTCATACTCAGCCATGTTGTTTGTACAAGGAAAGTTAATTCTAAATAATTTAGGGATAAGATCCCCCTGTGGTGTAATAAACAATAGGCCTAACCCTAATATATGTGCAGTGAATGAACCATAAAAATATAGTTTCTAGGGTTACTCCTCAAGGGGTGTGTCAATGACAGTCATGATAGATTCATCAAAAAATTAAAATGTGAGTGGTTGTGTGTCTATGAGAGGTGTATCAACAAGTTGATCTATAAGAACTTGTCCCTTTATTACCTTTTGATTGACATACTCTATGCCAAACTCACTTAGAAGCATGATCCATTTAGCCATTCTACCTTACAAAGTTATTTTAGATATTAGATACTTGAGCGGATCTACTTTTGAAATGACCATGGTTTTATTATTCAACATGTAATGACATAGTTTATGAGCTATGAAAACCATGGCTAGACAAGCTTTTTCAACATGTACATAGTTATGTTTATATATAACCAAGGTATGGCTTAGGTAGTATACAATGTGCTTCTTTTTGTTGTCATCATGTTGAGCTAAGAGTGCCCCCAGGGCATGATTGGTAGCTGATAGGTATAACAAGAATGGCTTTCCTAGCATAAGAGATAATAGAACAGGCAGATTAACAAGATAGTCTTTGAGTTGTTAAAAAACTATTTGGTATTGATCATCCCAGTGAAATGCAACTCCCTTATTTAAAAGGTGTGTAAATGGATGGCACTTATTTGCTAATTAAGAGATGAATCATTAGATGGATTGCATCTTACCCTAAAAAATATAGAGTTGCTTCAAATTGGTTGGTGGTAGCATCTTGGTTATAGCATGGACTTTAATTAGATAAAATCCAAAACCTCTATGAGACACGATGAAGCCAACTAGTTTGCCTAAAGTTACACCAAACACAGATTTCTTTGGATTGATTCTAAATTTATACTCTCATAGGATTTCAAATATTATATGCAGCACTACTAGATGGTCGACCCTAGTTTTAGATTTTCCTAATATGTCATCGACATAGTCTTTAACAATAACATGCATCATATCATGGAATATGATAGTCATGGTCCTTTGATATGTAGCTCCAACATTCTTAAGGATAAATGGCATTTCTTGATAAAAAAATGTTCCCCATAGAGTGGTGAATGTTGTTTTATGTTAGTCTTTTGGTGCTACTCTGATCTAGTTGTATCTTGAAAAGCCATCCATGAGTGAAAGCATTTCATAACCAACCATGGAGTCAATGATCATGTTGATATTAGGTAAGGGAAAATCATCTTTGGGACAAGCTTTGTTGATGTCTCAAAAATTAGTATAGATTTTGATCCCTTCAAGATTTTTACTAATAGGTACAACATTAGAGATCCATTTAGAGTAGTCAATGGATTAGATACATCCTACTTCTAAGATTTTTTCTAACTCTTTCTTTACTAGTACATCAATGTGAGGATGCATCTTACCTAACTTTTGTTTTACCAGTTTGGCATCAAGATTAACCATAAGGTGGTATAAAACCAAGGTGGGGTCTATACCTAGCATGTCAGAATAGGCCCATGCAAAGATATCTATAAATTATCTCAACATAGCTATAAATATGTCACGTTCCTCCTCAGTGAGGGACGTGCCTAATTTTAACCATTTTAGGTCTGATGAAGTCCTAATACTTACCTCTATTGTAGCTTCAACTAAAAGGGTCAAACCATCTTCTAAAATAGTAGGTGATGGCTTGAACTATTGGGTTATGCCAAGTTCCTCTGTTAGGACTTGATCTTCAACTTCTCCTAGGCATGATGAATTTGAGTCTCCTAATGGGAGATCTGGCCATGTAACAAAAATAGTCAAAAATTCTTGGAGAATTTGATCAAATACTTATCATTTCTCAAAGCTGAACTTGGATACACAAGCAAGTTCATCATTGGTGGTCTCCTAAGCTAAATTTGAATAAGAATGAACACCCCTATCTAATGGCACCTGAAATAGGTTTTCACCACTAGACATGCCTTTATCTTTACTTTTTCCCTAAGCAGAAAGCACCTCAAAGAAGTTTTCACTTTAGGACCTCAATGTTTTGCTTGTTTATTGTTGGCTAAGGGTGTTCACTCACTCTCCAAAATAGGTTACAGGATCCAATGTGATTGAGAATCTTAATTTGTGATCTCCAAATAGAACATTGTCTCTAAGGCCTAAGAAATCATAAAATGCCTCAGCATTCTAGATCTCATCAATCAATAGACTGGGTTCTTACTAGTCCCAATCAATTAGTTGGGGATAATATAATGGCAAATGGTTGTGATGAATGGCTAGGGTAAGGGTACAAATGGCATTGTTATCAAATAGGTTAGTTTTAGCTAGGTCATCAAAGGTGAGACTATGATCAGACTTTTACTTCACTATCGACATCATCATTACTAGTCATTGGTGATAGAGTTTGAATAAGATATGTGGGGTCACCCCTAGGGGGTTTAATTCCAAGTCCATAAGGTATTTCATACTTAGTCATGGAAATTAGATCGATAGTTCCTTGTTGATTTGGTTTGAATCTTCTTCCTCCATATTTGTGATGCTCCATGATCCTATTAGGAATGGGATACTTCATATTTTTATAACAATCAGCTTGGTTATCATTATATAACCATGATTCATCCCCTTCAAGAGGGTAAAGTCCTAGGCCAGATGCTGGTACAAATGTGACAAGTCTTTTATCTTTGTTCTTTTGTTACCAATGCATATGTGGGGTGATTTTAGGTCTCCCAAAGGTTTTCAAATTTTGAGGAAGATTGGAAATATGAAATGTATCATGGGTTACATACTCTCCTAGTCTATTATCTGAGATGGTGAAATGACTAGAAGCTTTAGGAGGTGGCATTTGGGAAAGGGTATCTAAGGTATTAGGATCTATGTAATTATTCAATGAAGGATCAATAAGTATAGTTTTTCCTTTATCATGTTTGGAACTTGGATTCATACCATACTGATAATTATATCTTTGAAATTTAGCCTAAAGATGCTTGTAGTGCTCATATGGGGTGTAAATATCCTAGAATATTCACTTTCATCCCTGAGTGGGAAAACTTGATACATTGGTGTAGCATTGACGAGATTACATGAATCTCATGTAACCAAGGCCTACCTAGAAGCATGTTGTATGATAACTCAAGATCAAGCACATGTAAAAGTGTATCATGGGTTAAAGGCCTAATGATAATTGGCAAACTAATGGTGCCTTGGGACTTTCTTTCTTGATTATCATAAGCTTTGATGGTTATTATTTTTGGCTAGAGATTTGCCATTGTGTACCCAAGAAGCTTGATGAGCTTTAGAGACACTATGTTGAGGCCGAATCCATTGTCGATAAGGACACATTTCAATTTATGCCATCTTATATATACTTCTATGTATAATGGATTATTATGGAACAAGCTAAGAAAAGACATATCACTTTAGCTGAATGTGACTTGTTGGGCTAGAGCTAGGTGTCCAACCAAAGCTTAAAAGTTATCAGAGGATATGTTACTAGAAATAGTGGATTGGGTCAAAAACTCATTCAAGATGTTTTTGTGGATTATTGGCATTTGCAACAAGTCCAAGATAGAATTTGTGCTAGTGTCTTTTGTAATTGTTCCATAATATCAAATTTCTTGTCTTAGTTAGTAGTGAATGGTTTATTCTGAGGTTGAATAGTTGGTTAGATATATGTAAAGTGGTGGATGGTTGTGGGCCTGGGATAGTAATCTTCAACCTCAGAGTTGTGATTGCATAATCAAGATTAAATACTAGACCATTATTGCTAACTAATGTTGGAAATGGTGTGGGACCAGACAGGGCAAGTCTCAGTTATCGGTGCACTTACATGTGGTCACGTGGTAAGAATGAGTTGTCACTATAAGATCCAAAAGGGGAAGTCCTAGTTTGCTAGTTTGCCTGTATGCACTCCCAAGTCAAAGAAATATTATCCATGTGATTTGGCTAAATATTGTTGTTTAGCAATGGTCTAGGCTGATTAGTACTTGGTCTAGGATTAATGGAGATGGTATTAACACTACCCCCTATAATATGACCTACAACCCTATTATAGTCATCTACAACTACATGGTAAGTTTGTTGGTTTTTACCATTCTAACCTTGGTTTTTTTCGTTGTTCTATTATTATGGGTTTTATTGTTGATTTTGTTGGTTCTATTAGTTTGGCCTTTGATTTTGATACTATTTATTTTTTTGCTACACTGGCCATTGTTGTTGTTGTTGCTGATTATTTTGTTGTTGTTGATTGTTATGTCAGGGAAAGGGGTTTTGATGAATCCTAAGATTTTGACTAAAATTGGAAACACCATTATCCAAATTTATCTCCCCATTCTCCAACATATTCTCAATTAAATGCTTGATTTGTACACATCTTCATAGATTATGCCCATTGACCTGATGATAGTCACAAAATTCATTTTCATGGTGCCAATCATGATAAGGGATACCTTATGGATAATGCTTTGGTATGGGCCAACTAATCAGATTAGTGATAGCAAGCTTGAAAAATATAGACTCAATAGGTTCTCTTAGGTTGTTAAATACATGATGTACAAGGATGGTTCTTTTAAGAGGAGGGGTTTGCAATGGTAAAGGCTATTTTATTTGTTGTGTAGGTATTGGTTGTTGCACTTAAAACATTGGTTGGAGAGGTTTCTGGGTAGGAGTAAGCTGAAAGGGTGGTGCAGATGATGTTTTTATCTTTTGCACATGATGGGATTTAGTTACTTCATTTCCCATAAAATTCCTATTATGGTTGAATTGATTTGGTCTTTCTTGGTTATTGGCCTATGTTGATTGCATTGCTTGCACTTGAATAGGGTGTTGATGTTGATCATTTCCCTAATTGGTACCTTGATTTTGATTAGTTTAATTAAGTTGGATGACTCCTTTATTAATGAGTTCCCACTCAATAAAAAACATTTATTAATGATTTCCTTAAACGTATGTGCACATTGTAGTTCCAGATGGTAAGCTATCTCACTATGCAAATTTTTAGTAAACACAGTGGCTAATTGTTTGTCTAGTAAATTGTGGGTGAAATAGCTTGCAAGGGCTCTCCATCACTATAAATAACTTGCAAAACTCTCACCAACTTTTTGATTTTCTTGTGTTAAGTCCACTAATAAAATCTCATGCTCAAGATTATAGGAAAAGTGTTGTACAAACTTATCAGAAAGATCATCAAAATCCATTACTAAATTTTTAGGCAACTTCAAAAACCACTCCAAGGCTTATCCATCCAAGCACCTTGGAAACAACAACAAAAGGTATATGTCACTATATGCCACTGGTTGACATGTGATAAAGAATTCAATCAAATGAACCTTAGGATCACCTTTCCCTTTGTATTTATTGAATTTTGGTAGTTCATATCCTAGAGGAAATGGTATCTGCAAATAATCCATGTTGAATGGATAGGAACATACGTCATCTAATTTGAAGTTTTTGGTTTGCTTCCCAGCCTAAATGGCAGTAATTGCATCCTTTATCTATTGCAATTCTTTGGATAGGAAACTAAATGAAATATTGGTTTGAGGGAGAATTTGGGTTTGGATAGATGGTTGGGAGGTCACTAGTGGAACACTTTGACCAAGGTATGATAGAGATACCTATTGGGGTACATTGGCTAGGTTGGGGAATGGATCAAGAATATGCATATGTGGATTAAGATGTACATGAAATTGCACACTTAGTTGTGTGATATTCTGGTTTGGGTTGGTGATAAGAGTTTAACTTGGGGGATTTTGTGGTTGAGATGGAGGGATATACCTATATTATGCCTATTGTGGTTGAAAAGGAACATGCTGTCGATTAATCAAACCTTACTATTGAGTGGGAACTTGTGGACCAAGACCATGTCTCTAGATTTATGGCATATTTTGAACCAATGGTTATCAAGTAGGTACTTGAGAAACCTAAGGACCTCCTTTTTTCATGAATCCCTATGAGGAAGTGAAAGTAGTTTGTAGATTTAGCATCTGTCATTGACCAATATTTGCATGTTATTGACTAGTCCTTGCTTGGTTTTAGATTATCATATTAGTTTGAAATTGAAGAGGTATGTTCATCATTACCTGGTGAGGTGGAACATTTGTTTCCCCTTATTGAGGTGGCAATGCATTTGTCCTCTATTGCATTGATACACTAGATTGTGTCTATTGTTATGGAATACTACTCGTTACCTGTTAAGAAGGATTAGGTTTTGTTACATTCTATCATTGAGGCATGACATTGGTCATTGTTTGATTATCTAATCCCATAGGTTATACATTTGAGGAAGTAGTCAGTTAAGATTAGGGTGTATAAATTATTATTTCTTGGTATGAAGATCTACTCATGGGATTAACTATAAGTGCATGTTGTTGGCTAGTTATTTGTGTATTAGTACCACTTTGATCAAGATTGGATGTTGCTTGCACATTATCTACTATGTTTGGATCATTATTTGGTGTAGAGGCTGAAGACACTTCTTTAATAATGAGCATATGCATCAAGTTATCTATTGAAATAGTTTACATGAATGGGTCAAAATTTAGATTCTCTTATTCAGTTAACTCTATCAACACTCCTGTTGAAGGAACTAGGTTAATGAGAGGCTTATTTACCATGTTCATTTGATTGAAATCATGTGCTAGATTTGTATATGTTTGATATGTTGTCTTTATTTGGTTAAAGTTATCTTCCATGATTTTTTTGCCTCGATCAAATATATTAGGATCTTGATACGTTGTTTGGACTAGAGCCATAAGATTTCTTGAAGAGGCCTATTGATCATAAATGATATTATGGGGAACTCTTACTAGACTTAGTAAATTTTCATGAGGGAAGTCTAAGAGAAACTTAGCCCCTACCTATATGGCTCTAACCAAAATCTTGTCATTGTTCTCTAATAAATGTCACTCAAACAAAAATGGATCATACATGGAATCCATATTAGGAGAATATGATTATTGAAGTACTAGTTCCTCAACTATAGGTATTATAGCTAGGTATTGCATGGTTTTCTCTTGGTCTTGTTTTTAATAAGGTGGTGTGTTAACTAGATAGTTGGCCAATGGATCTTGGCTTTATGCCCCTGATTGTGTTTATAAGAGGGATAAGAATCCATCTCATAAGTAAAATTATCTGTATAGGGGTCTTGCACCATTTCTTCCTATGCAACCACATTACTAATCTTTGGATTGTACATGAGTCCACTATGAGTGTAGGAATACATGTTGGGATCCATAGTCAATGTTTTTATGATAAAAGGTCAAAGAGTTCTACAAACTCTAAAAAGGATAATGTCTAAAATAGATGATGTCCCAATTTGGTCTAGATTTGTCAAAAGGATCAAAAGGTTTATGTAAAGTTTTGTGAGGAAACAAGCTAGCTTGAAGTACCTAATGTTTCATTGTTCACACAAAGATAAGCAAGTAAATGGTCCTAAAAATCAAAATGCCAAAATCTAAGGTCAAAGTGTTTTAAATCATTCTAATCTAGGAATTTAAAAGTTGCTAGGTCTTTTGGCCAAATGTGGTGTCAAATGATAGGCTCAAACAAAGCATGTGCTAGACTCTTGGCCAAATGACGTCAAAAGCTAGACTTGGAAATAGATGAAAGTTTTAATCTAATGGATTTGAAACACTTCTAACAAACACTAGGCATTTGATTCTTGGACATGAACTTGATCAACTAGGTATAAGGTATGAAACAAAAGACACTTTAGCAATAGTTTACTTTCTCATAAATAAATGGTAAAAAATTTGGTTCTTTTGACAAACAAGCTAGGCAAAGGTGAACAGTATAATTGTGTTTTAGATAAAGGATCATAAAAGTATACTTGGATTAGTCTAAAATTGTAGGAACAAATTTGGAACTCAGTGCAAGAGGATATATGAAACAATATTTGAAATGATTTGGGCAGCGTAATGATGCTATACTACCCAAAAGGTGTGACAAAAAGGTTTGTTTCAAATACTCTCTAAGGCAAAGACATTTTTCCATATTTTTGATAGCATAACACTACTTTTCTTGACTCAAAATGTTGTGGTATATAAAATAAAATTTCAAGTGTTTAGCATAAAATGGCTTAAGTATATTAAGTGATGACAATCTTTATAAGTCTTAAATGGCCTTCAACCCAAATTAGAAATTAAACCTAAGTTCCCTCAATTTTAGTGCAAATGGCGAACCTAGTTAACACATTAACCCTATGAACTTGTAAAGGTGTAATTCTAAATCTAGATTATAAGTGAAGGACTTAAACAACTTTGGTAAAGGTCTAGACTCAATTGGGTAGCATAACTGTGCCAAAGTGGATGATATGAATCTCAAGCTTTTGATGAACTTTTGAACAAGGCAAATTGATGATCTCATGTGGGCAGCATAATGCCTCTTTGTTCAAAAGAAAATTTGGACTATGTGTCTATTTTGGATTATTTATTTACACCAAGTTTTGACTCCAAATAATATTTTTAATCGAGGATAAGACCAACTAATTAATCTCCCTTAGATTCTAAACTGACAAGGTTGCTTGGTATTATTGGAATCCATCAATATACATCATTTGAGAGGATTTTAAGTGTTCATCCAAAATTAAATGCACATATATAATAGGGTTTTTACACCCCCAACTTCTCTCAAATGATAGTATTGTGACATGGAACTTGAGGTGTACCTTACACCAACAATACTTCCATGGAAAGTGGGGATTTTTCTAAGATCTAAAAAGTTTTTGAACAATCTAGGGGAATCAATTACACAATGACTTTTATGCCAAACAATGTAAAATAAAATCATGGATTTTGTGTCCATATCACTTGGCTTATTGCAAAAAGGTCTAGTTTTTTTTGCAACCATTACATCATGTTATTTGCTCAGTGTAGTGTGATTTTTAAAGTGTCACTACGTCCCATTTAAAACTCCAAACGAGCCAAATGAATTCAATGCTAGGAGATGAAACCCTAGGTCAAAGCTTTCCTAAAGAACTTATGAGAGGTGATGAAGTCCCCCTCATAAGCTAAGATGCATAAAAATAAAGAAAGCATGAAACTATAAATACTTTAGGGTCATTTTCAATATCACCCAAACTTTGATGATTTTTTGGGGAGTGCTTTAGATGACTTTCTTTTTAAGCCTTGGACTAGGATACTTTCAATAGGAATGGTGATTTTGGTTCCAAGGGTTCCATATAGGGGACAAATGGAAGAGCATACATGCAACATTCCTCTTTTTGACAAACAAAAATTTGATTTAAACAACTATTGCAAACAAAAATTGATAAGTGTGTTCAATTTTATACCCAAATGAAAAGTTTGGTGGTATTCATTTGACCCCTTGGTATTAGTTGAAAACTTTGAAAACATTCACCAAAAACATCTAAAATGTTTATTAAATACCCAAAAAAAGATTCCTAATTTATTTTTAAGTATGAAAAGGTGATTTAAACATGTTTTGAACAAATATCAAGCTTTGTCCTACAACAAAATTATTAGCATGTCATTTAGCTTAGAACAATGAACTTTGAAAAAGTAGCTCTTAGGTCTATATTTTTGGAAAAACATAGTGACCAACATTGGTTACTCTGGCTAACTGAGATCTAATTGATGTTAGTTTTGCTAACTGATGTCGTTTAATAAAGTAACCAATGTTGGTATTACTTGCCGATGTTGGTTACTATGTAAAAATCATGGCAAACCAAAATGGAAAAATAAAGTTAGAAAATCAATTTTCAAGAGTTTTAAAGGCTCAAATTAATATTTTAGAGTTGCAAAATGATCTTCTTCATGTGTAGGATGCATCTGGTCCCATCGAGTGTGTCATTATGTGATCTAAGAATTTGACTCAAGACAAGATGGTTAGTATTGTGTTAGTTATAAAATGAAAACAAAATGAAATAAACACACTAATAGCATAACATCTCTAGGCCTAGACACTAGGAAAAGCTTTGTTAACAAAATAAAATGGCAAGCACAACTAAAAATTAAGGGATCAAATACAAGAATTCCTTCACCTTCCTTGGATGCTCCAAATGATTTTTTAGTAGTGGCTTGCTCAGTTTTGTGCTCATGAAGTCCTTGGCAATGGAAGCTTGGTTACCTCCATCTCTCCTTGGCACCTTTGGCTTGTAGCTTGGCTTGGCTTGGAATCAATTTGGCATGGTAACACTAATTTCTTGAATATTTTGGAACCAATTTGGAATTATAACTTTGTATCAAAAAAATCTTAGAAATGATGTTGTGAGGCCTCCTATTTATAGATTTTTGAGAATGTCTAGAATCAACCTGAACCATCCATCTCAAGATTGAGATGTGTGGTTGAGGATTAATTAAATTTTTAGAATTAAGTTTTTAATTATATTAATAATGACATTGGAAGAAGGTGAAATTAAGAGGCATGGAGGGCATCATGGAAGGCATTGATGAGGCATGGAGGGCATGAATCCTGATATTTGTGGCATTTATGGCCTAGGGATGTCTTCCCAAGAAATGAGGTCACTTGATGATGCAGATATTCAATATTCATTTCCAAAAATAAATAGTCAACAAGTTTTTATGGAATTATTAATTAGGCCTTGATTTGGGTTAATTAGCTCTTAAGCATGATTAAGCACTTTGTGCATAAATTACTCAAATTAATTAGAATGTCTTGTTATTGATCAAAAATTTGACTAGATTGGAATTAGAAGGCAATGTCAGATGTGTTGGAACCATAGTCCTATTTAGGATGTTACCAAAAAAAAATAACAAAGGTATGTGTCTTGTGCAAAAGATTTGATAGGAAAGAGCAATCCAAAGTACCCAGGTGCAAAATTGGTATTTTGACTCGAAATGATCTGATTAAAGTTAGCTAGCCCATAAATTGTATTATCCCATTTAGGGATACCCAGGCCAAAATCAGCACTTGAATATGTCAATTTCACATCATTTATCATGTTTTAGTGTTTTTATGCCAAATTGTGCATTTTGGGTGGAAATTGGCCAAAATCTCGATTAGAGGTTATCAATGGCTAGATTTAGGTGTCTACAAACCTAATCCATTATAAACTAATTCTTTAGGGTGTATTTTTTACTACATATCTGGTATGCCCCAAAGTTCTTATGATAATCATTATGGAGGACTCAGTTGGAGTGGACTAGGACATAGATAAATCTAATTGGGAAAATGGCCTTAGTATATCTAAAGGATTGAAGATGGAGACTATGACTAAGTCCTCAAAATGTACCTTCTTCTTATGGTCTTAGGGCTTAGCCATTATTAGGGTAGTGGTTGAATGAATAAACTAATCTAAAGAATTAGAAATAAAACCTAAAGAATTGGAAACATATCACTTACCTTCCTCAGCATAAGCATGAGGATATAATAACTTATTCTTGAGACAATATTCTTTTAATGATTCATAGGGAGAGAGTGGTGTATAAATTGAACTAGTAGATGGTAAATTAATCATATGAGAATCTACTACTATAATCGAGGAGGCAAAGAAAGACATTATCTTGTTTAGAGCTTGCCTTTCTTCATTACTAAGGGTATCCATGTTTTGGATCATAATTGGTAAATCTATTAGAGCAGATGATATTACAATTGAGTTTTCAAAATAAAGACTAGAATTTATGGATATAGGTGTGAGATTAAGTCCCAAAGTAGGGTTTTCTCAATATAGATTCTACATTTGATTCCAACACTCTATCTTCCACTATTAGTTATGTGTATGTTGAATCATAATTTTATTTTTATGATATTTATTCCTCTTTCAATATCTCTATATCCCCATATTATTCTTCATTGGTTTCTTTATAGAAATTAGTTTCTTCTTCTAGCTCTATATCTTCTCCTAAAACACACTCTTCCTCTATTACCCACCTTTTGTCTTCTTCATCACTGTCCAACACATAGAAAACCTCCACTTATTTTGATATAACTTTATGTTCCTTTTTTTATTCCTTTGATTTTTCATATAAATGTCCCCCCTTTAAATATGGGCATTCAATAAGTATCTCTTCTAATTTTTAATTTGGGGGTGAGATTGGAGGAGTTCTAGGCTTCCTTTTATAAGTGACCATGGGTGGATTAGTAATTATGGGAGCTTTCCCTAAAGTGGATGGAGTGGGGGATAAAGTTACTTTAGAATAAGAAGGTATAAGTGTAATAGAAATTTTAGGATAAGTAGGAGATGTAGGCATTAGGATTGTAGAAAGCATGGGTGGAGAGGATGGAGGTGTTATACCTAGTACCGCTAAAGGCATTGATATGATATAACTATGTAATAATGCAGGGAGACTTACCTATTAGACAATAGTTAATAGAGTTAAGGTATAAAATAAAATTTTCCCAATTGCACACCTATAGGAAATGAATTTATTACAATTTCTCTAAGATATTTCATTGTAACTATTGGTTGGGGAATTAGAAGTCCCTTGAGAATTTTCCTTCTTATCCTAGGATCTACCTCCCTTTGAGGGACACTTTCAGCTAATGGTCCAAATTTTGTTTATTTTGGGGAGTATGGATGATCATGATCAGGCGATGATTAGGAATGTGGATAAGGCCATTGATATCTTACAACCTTATTTGTTTGATCCACTATCTTATTGGCTTGCTCCCTTGTGATAGAAGGGTTGTACTGAGTGCCCTGAGCTACCACCATAGGCATTGTATGTTGAGTCATTCAAGTATAAACTTTAGAATCATTTTTAGCATTCATAAAAATTGGGTCATGTTCATAGCTCCTATTGCCATAAGGGATGTGGAATACTTTCTTTGTAAGGTCATTGAGGTGTTACCTTACTTTGCCTTTGGGATCCCAATCTATGAATTGTGCTTGAATTAAACCATAATGGGTTTTAATATTCATAATTGAGTTAAGGTACCTCTTTAGTGTGTATTGTATCTAGCCAATGCTCAAAGAGACCTTATGATAATAACCTTAATGTTTGGAAGCTAAATCCTCATCCATATTGTTATAAACTAGAAATCTATTGTCTACTCTATAAGTTTTTCAAGAACAAAATGAGGGATATTTAAATGGGTATCCCTAATTCCTTCTATTCTTATTATGGTATAATCAATATATTATCTCTTATCTTTGAAATAGTTTTACTTATATTATCTAAAATCTTGGGCATGGATCACCCATAGATAGCTTGGTATACCAATGGGTATACTTCTTATGTGATTTTATTTATTTATTTCCTAAACTTATAGACATGTAATAGAGAGAAGTCATTGTAAACCCTATTATTCACATAGTTTATAGATGGATCCTAGGTTTACTTGTAGCTCATATGCATTATCCCCATGATGGCATCCATTACATATGATATAATGTAAAAATCTCCCTTAGGTGGCATTTTATCAAATTTAAGCATTTGTGCCTTGAGTCTGACACTAATGACTTTTCCAAGTGCCACGACTTTATCATAAGTTAGAATTATGTTCAATAAGGGCACCCACATTTTTTGTACATTGGTGATACTAGAAAACCCATATAACATGTTCAACAAGGACATAGCCATCCTAATTTCTAGCCTAAATTTGGTTATAGGAAACAAAGAAATAGCCCCTCAAATGTTTAATTTATCATTGTTATCTAACCACTACTTGAGCTTACCCTCAATTGTGTTATGGTCTAGCTAGGTATTAGCTACAACCTGGTTATAATTTATTTTGGGCATTGGCAAGTGCATATACTTCTCAAAAGCATCCTTAGAAATGTAAATGACCACATTCCTACAAAGTCTTAGGTGTAAGAAGTCTCCTATAATAGTGTCATTGAAGAACAAATCATGAATTAATTTAATGCATGACATTACTTGAGATTTCATGGATATGTTATGTAGGCCCTTAATTGGTAGAAAATAATCCATGTATATATTTATCTCTTCATCTAGCTAGTCCTAGGTTGAATATGGACTGATGCCTTTGACTTCATCCCAAAGATCTGAGTAATGGGGAAATGGTAATACCCCAATCAAAAACCATGTCCAAGTGATCAATTGATCCTGTAATTAAATATTGGGAAGGAGGCTATTGAATTTCTCAGGATGAAGTCATTATTGTATTGTATAATTTCCTATAAACTTAGTTGGATGGATTTGCAAATTCTTTTAGTAGGAAAATTAGGGTTCTTGAAAGCTTGATAACTTGAATTCACAGTTTGTATCTCATTGATTAATGGAAAATTGATTTAATGTTCTCAATATTTTTCATATATTTCTCAAATCTTGAGACTTGAATACCGAGTTCATGCAAAGTTAATACAACAAATTTTGGCTCTACTTCCCATTTTGATTTAAAATTGACAAGTTAGCTTTGGAGGGTGTTTTTTAGGGCATATTTTTATTAATTATAAGTGCTTAGTCATCACATTATGATAGGTGTCCATTTACCATTTCTTCAACCTTTCACCTATCTCAACTCTCACATATATATTCCAACTATGCCTCTCTGAGATTATGACACTTGTCTTGATATTTTTTATTCTAAGGGGGTAAAATTTATAATTATGTTTTATTAGATTATGTATTTCTCACATTTTCTCATGTTTTCTAGTATATTAGCTAGTTATTTTATCTTGTAATGGGTTTGTCCTATATGAGGATTTATCCCACATTTGTTAGTTTAGTATTTCAACTTGCCTATATAAGCAAGTGCTTACCTTTGTACCAGCATCTCATTATCTCATATTCTAAATAATCATTTGATTTGCTTTGTGTTACAATTAATTTATTTGTATCTACATTTGTGATGTTCTTGTTGATAACTCTTCAAATCTTGACTTTATGGAATGATTTTACCAATCCTAACATGGTACAAGAGCATTAAAAGTGTTACAACCATCTATATTACTACAATTCATTTTTAGAATCTTACCTTATCAAATATGCAACTCGGAGAGGAAGCATAGAAGAGAGATTTGATCCTTGTTATTTCCTTTGTGGAGATATATTATTTGATTTTTGCATTAGAACTTTTTTTATTTTCAGACCAACATAAGTGCGTTGGACTCCAAGGCTTAGTTTTCTCTTGGATTGGTCATTAACAGTGTTGGAGGAGAGGCATTGGAGGAGAAGAGGTGGAGTGTGTCATTTAGAGAGCTACATTCCATCTTAGACTGTGCCCTTTTACATTGCATCCTTTTCATCTATTTTTCCTTTTTTTCAACTTTGGTGTTGGAAGATTCTGCTGAGGTGTTGTAAATTTGGAGGAGTTTTTTGGCATTAGAATATTAGATTGCCATTATCTTATTTTCACATTCTCAACTTGGAATTTTATTCTACCTGTGTAAGAGGGAGATTTGGCATTATTTTTAACATTGGACTGCATGTCTTCAAAAGGGTTTGCACTTAGGCAATCCACATACTATTTGATGGTATTTTTAAAGACTTCTACATTAGAATCCTAGGATTTTTCCATACTAAAGCATTAGAATTATTCTTAAGAGGCATTGGAATGTGGACAGAAACCTATGTTGTTTTTTCCTTCTTTGGTAATGTGTTCCAATGTATGAGAGGCACTAGAAGTCATCAATTACATTGGAATTAGACTACGCCTAGGAAGGATTTTAACAGAGGAAAGCACTGTGTTTGACTACTTTTATCCAAATCTACAAGTCATTTGGGTGATTAATTTCTATATAGAATATCTTTTAGAATCTTGTGTAGGTTTATGTGGAAGAAAGGAGGTTTGTATGGTTTTTTTCGAACATCCCAACCATCCTCCTAAGCTCGATGCCATTATTCTTATTTCTACATTAGTACTTCGAGAGATCTAAGCCTTAGTGGGAGTTTTTTTCTTCCTCAACCACTTAATAGGTGATATACAACTAGAAACTATATAGTTTCCTCTCACAAATAGTTGTTTTTCATTATTTTACTTCCCATCTATATTTTTTTTCTTAAAGAGGAAGTCAAAATACTTGCATGCATACCAAGGTAAATAGAATATATATTTTTTACTCTTGTTAACTTTCTTAAGTCTGCGTTAAAATTTTGGTTCGAATGAGTGGTTGTATGACTATGTTTATTTTTGATTTAGTCTCAAAAACTAGTTTGTAGTGTTTTTAATTATTTTGACCCATTTTTATGGGAAATTAAAATGCTTAAGTCTTGAACTGTAACTCGGATTTGAGTGATGTTTTTTCAAAAGTGCATATTTTTATATTATTTATCCATTAGTGTCATCAAATTGTAAAAATTCACTACTTTTATAAAGTGCCAAATTAAGGGGATCCTATAATACATCTTTTAGGGGGTTATCTTGATGTCAATTTTTGTGCACCCTTGGCATTCTTTATGCTCTTAGTGATTAGTTGGCATGTCATCTACATCTGGCATTGATCATTTTGAGCCTTTGAATACACATAATTACCACACATGGAGACCTAAAATAGAGACAATCATTAAGCACAAAGGATTATGGTCCCTATGAACAAAACACAACTACAATTTACAAGAGAATTTGAAAAAATTTAGCACAAATGTAAGTTTTAAGAGTGTAAGGACTTGATTGGGAGTTATGTGAGTGATAGTATTTTGTTTCACTTTGATGGGTGTGATTCTCCATTTAAAATGTGGACTAAGTTAAAAGGGTTGTTTGGGAAAGTAGACCAATTGAAAGCAATGCAACTTGAAGTGGAACTTACTTCACTAAATCCAAATGACTTTATTTCTATTGTAGATTATCTCATAATATTTAAGTATTTACTGACACAGTTACAGGGGAGTGGCTGAGATAAAAAGGATGAAGAGTGTGTATACTTAATCTTTTTTAAGTTGAGTAGCCCATTCCAAATATTTACTTAGAACTTTTTCTCTAGTATGGATGCCTTAGGTACCAAATTCAAAAAGCCAAATTCAGAGTTGTTTTATGAGAGACTCACTAGGGAGGAATCCAAATTGTCTCACCTTGAGTCTTCCACCTCTCAAAAATCATTACTAGCCTCATATTTTAAGTCTAAGGTAAATCTAAGGGTAAGAAGAATAACACTCCTCCTCCACCTCAAAATTCACCTAAACCCACCAACACTACTGCATCTAGACCCAAACCATCTTCTAAATCTAATAATAATTCTAACCTATCTTGCTCCTATTATGGGGGCATTGCCCACGAAGAGTATAGGTGTTTCAAAAGAATGCAAGCCTTAGATGATGCCATTATGAAACATAATATCTCTATCTACACTCCTTCACCATCTCATGATCATGAGAAAACACTTAATGTTGTCTGGAAATCATAGTTACATATTTTAGATAGTTGGGTTCTAGATTTTGGTGCTTCACACCATATGCCTTCTACTAAGGAGTCCTTTGTATCTCTTGGTATAAGTTCCACTTCAAAAATTGAGGTTGGATATTCTTCCTTCATTTATATTAAGAGGAAAGGTGACATACAACTATATGGTGGATGCATCAATGATGCATTATATGTTCTAGACACCACCACCAATCTTCTTTCAGTTTATCAGATTTTCCATTCTAGTTAGGGTAAGATAGTGACTTTCACACCATAGGGTACTAAAGTTTGATCTTGGTTAGAGCCACATACACTCATTACATAGGGTGTTATTGATCATATTTCTTGACTTTACTATTTTGAGGGTTTTTATGATACTCCTCCTTTAGGGATGTGTTTAGGTTTTCATGTAGATTTTGAGAATCAACTTTAGGATGAGAGATTTGGATACTAAAACTATACATATTTGAAGGAGTTAAGCACTCACAATATAGTATAGGGTCTTCCTATAGTTTCATGTCTTGATGGAATCCTCCATGATTTTGCATTGAGGAAACAACACAAGGATCCATTTCTTAAGGGCATGTCCATGAGAGCTTCTTCACCACTTAAGCTTATTTACAGTGATTTAAAGGTCATTCCTAATCCTTTTTTCAATGGATCTAAGTATGTACTTACCTTCATTAACAATTTTTTGAGGTGTACTTAGGTTTATTTCTTGAAGTATAAGAGTGATGTCTTTACTCACTTTAAAGTCTTTAAGGCTTTGATCAAGAAATAGTCATCAAGTTGTATAAAGAAGATTCATATAGATAATGGGGGGAGTACTATATTAGAGAGTTCACTAATTTTTTAACCCATGGTATTATTTACCAGTATTTTTTTAGATATACTCCATAGTAGAATGGCTTAATAGAGAGGAATAAATAGACTTTAAATGAGATGGCTAACTACATGATGCATTCATGGGATTTACCTCATATCTATTAGGTAGAGGTAGTTAATTATGAAAACTACATTCAAAACCACACACCACATCGAGGACTTGAGAATATGACTTTAGAGGAGGATTGGTCTAGAACCAAGCCTAATGTCTCATTTTTATTAGTCTTTGGGATTATTACTTAGGATTTTGTACTAAATAAGAAAAGGAAAGCATTAGACAAGAAGAGAAAACCTTTGATTTTTATATGGTATTGTGAGGACATGAGATATTATCATATTTTAGACCCTGATACTCATGATGTTCATTTTTGAACAAATCTCATGAATTTTCATATTATTCTATGCCTACTTCTTCTTTTCATCATTCACCTCCTCTCAAGGATTCATTCATTGAGTAACTAGTTTAAGAGATTCTTGAATATGCCATAGAAGATGAGTATCTTGTTTATATTAATGTTTCCACTATGACTAGATGGGCACCTACTATAGTTTTTGAGGTATCACCTTTCATTTACGATCTTCCATCTACTCAACATCATCATGCACATTCTATGGGTATTGAACTTTTGTGTTAGGAATTCTTTGGGGATCCATAATATTTTTCGTAGGCTCATGGGATATAGGAGTGGAATGATGTAATGATAGATGAGTATTCTTCATTGATGAATAATCACACTTGGGATCTGGTCATTCTTCCTAAGGGAATAAAGTTGGCTAGGTGAAAATGGATTCACCATACCAAGTATGCAACTGATGGGTCCATTGAAAAGTATAAGGAACATCTTGTTGTAAAGAGATTCATGTAAGTAAAAGGTATTAACTACTCTAAGACTTGTGTGCCTATTGTCAAGATGGATTTTGTTTGCCTTATATTTTCTCTTGATGCATCACAAGGTTGGCATGTTTATCAAATGGACATTAAGACTACTTTATTGCATAGATACTTGCATGAGGAAATCTATATGGACTATCTTATTGAGTTTGTTTATGATTTTTCTCTTGTTTATTGACTTAAGAGTTATATTTATAATATCAAATATGTCCCTCATGCTTGGTATGACAAAATGCATTCAATTCTTCTCTCTAATGGCTTTATTCACTTCCAATCTAATCTCACAGTGTATATTCATTATTTTAGGAAGGACATTGTTATTCTAGTCTTGTATGTTGATGATTTTCTTGTCACATATAGCTCCTCATCTTATATTTAGACTATTTAGTAGGCTCTTTTGGCACAATTCAACATGATAGATCTTGGCCTTTTGCATTTCTTCCTTGGTCTACAAATTTCACATTCAAATATAGGGATTTATTTAAGTCAGCAAAAGTACACACTTGATGTACTTTAATGTTTTGGCATGGTTGATTTTAATCTAAGTCCTTCTCCTTTTTAGTCTAGAATGAATCTCACTACCTCTTGTACTAATCCACTTTATGATCCTACATTGTATAGGTAGATGGTTTGGAGTCTTATATATTTGACCCATATTCATACTAATAGTTGATTTGCAGTTGGGCTTATATCTAGGTTTTCACATGACCCTCATGACAATCATTGATAGGATGTTAAGAGGATTTTGAGATATTATCAAGGCACTACTCATTTTAGATTACACTATACCAAGGGTTCTACTTAGTTGGTTGGATATAGTGATTCAGATTGGGTAGGTTCCCTTCATGATAGGTGTTTCACTTCTGGATACATATTTTGTCTTGATTCTTCACTTATTGCTTAGTTATACAAGAATTAGTGGGCTATTTCACTTTTATCTATAAAGGATAAGTACAGGGAAATAATTATATTGAGTCAATAGGTTATTTGGCTTAGTTAATTTTTGATAAAGTTTGGCTTCATAAAGTATTTACCCACTGTACTTTGGTATGACAACTAGAGTGCAATTCACATATCTCATAACCTAGTTGAGCATCAATGGAACAAGCACATTGAGGTACATATAAACTTCATTATTTATCATATTCAATATGAAATTATTAGCTTGGAGTACATTATAACTCAATAACATGCTGTAAACATCTTCATGAAGCCTTTTGCATCACCTCATTTCCTTGAGTTATATGACATGCTTGGGGTTTCAGAAGTTGCCTTTGAGGGGTGTTCGTAGGACATCTTCCATATTCATTTCATGGATACATATTATACATGAGTACCTTATCAGGACTCATACTATGGATATGCCATTATTTATTTTTTGGCTTTTTAACCCCTAGTTTCACTTGAGGGGGGTGTTAGGGTATGTATTTCATACATTTTCTCACATTTGATAATGTATTAGCTAGTTATTTTGTCTTATAGTGGGTTTGTCGTATATGAGAATTTATCACACATTTGTTAGTTTAGCTAGTTTAGTATTTTGACTTGCCTATATAAGCAAGTGCTTACCTTTGTACTAGCATATCATTATCTCAAACTCTAAAAATTCATTTGATTTGCTTTGTGTTGCATTTCATTTGTTTAAAACTACATTTGTGATGTTCTTATTGATAAATATTTAGATCTTGACCTCATGTAATGCTTTTACCATTCCTAACATGTTTAAATTATCTACAAGCCTTTTCTTAGTGAGATATTTCCACTTATAATGATCTTAGGAATTGAGGGATCTTTTGAAATTTAGACTATGTGCCCTTTCTAGAAGGCTTTGTGTGTATTAGATGGTGCCACATGGGGTAATCTCAAGGTTTTGGTGAAACTACTATATTTTTCTTGTATACGTTCTTATTGATAATTTATGGGCTTCCAAATGATGTCACATGGTTGGCTCTTAGTAATATAGAGAAAATTGAGTTTTTACCTTGTACTTTTGATTGGAAAGTTTCATGTTAATAAGAACTCACCATGTCGACAATTCTCATTAATTCAGAGACTTGGAACTTTTAGTATCATACTTTATCTTTTGAGGCCTTAGACTTCCATGATGATGACATGTGGATGACTCTCATTGATCTGGAGAAAACAAAACTTTTAAAATATACTTGTAACTAATATGATTTGAGTGAACAGGATTATACCACTTGGCATGATCTAGGTAACTGGGGAATTTTTAACATAATTAGCTTGTTGTGATCATTTGGATCATGGGTCAATAACATTTTACCACTTATCATGATCTTAGGATCCTAATAACCCTTTGAATATTTAGTGTGTATTTTCTTCCTAAGAACCCTTTGAATATTTAGTGTGTATTTTCTTCCTATAGACTCCAAGTTACCAAGATGTCACCACATGGAGAAATCTTAGGGTTCCAAGAACTCAAGGATTTAAAACTTTTGGTGAAGATTGGTTGTGTCTAAATTTTATGAGATCTCAATACATAGATTCTTTTCATTGACCTGAGAACTTAAAATGCAATTTGAAATCACAAATTTTATGATTGAATTAAATTCATCCACATGGAATAATCGCATGAATCTAGACACTCAAGAGGACTTAGAATACTTTGGTTATAACTGTGGTTAGTTGTTCATAAATGTGATGCCAACACTTGTAATCCAGGGAACCTAATGAAAATTTAGAATCCTGGTAATGGATGTTGCACATAAAATCTATAAACAAGCTACATATCTTCATTAGTCCCTTTTAATCCCTTAAATCAAAACATGATATTAAATACATAGTTTTTCAATAAATAAGGGAATCAAAGGTGATAAATAATTCATGAATGATGCCCAAGCTTTGATTTTCTCCTTTTTAGAATAGTTTTAATAAAATTAGACCTTAGAAATAACATTTGGTTTGTATATATCTAATCAATATTAGAATTTATAAGGTTGATATGGACCATGAATAAATATGTCTTAACAATAATGGATCCTCATTTGAATCCTTGAGAATGGGGTGTGTTAGATAATTATAGTTCCTTTCATTAGTAACACTAAAAAATGGAAGAGCTTTATAGATATAAATGGTCTAGCTAAGTTAAAAAATGATATCTCATATTTTATCAATGAAGAATATTTTTTTGAAAGATAGAATATACTCTATGATGGATATTGGAAAATTTTGGCTTATACAGTGTTAAATCGAGTTATAAATATGTTATTACAGAAGTTGTTATGGAATATTTTTGTCCTAGATCCTTATTTTGGAATGTGATCAGCACCCCAAAGGTAAAATCTTTAACATGACTACCCTATTTGGGAAGAATCATCACTCAAAATAGAATTCAAATAATGAGATTTGTTGGTCCATTAATTTTATCATGTGTAAACAAGAAGGAGAATATATGGAGCATCTCCTTATTCATTATTATTATGCAAGACAATTGTGGTCTTCCCTAATTTTTAGACTTGGCCACCCTTGGATTTCCCTAATTTTAGTCAAAGACACTTTTCCTACTTGGTTGGTTGATTTGAAACTTTTATCTCATCTTTGGTTGGATACTTCAAAAAATGTAATCCTTCATATTTTGAAGGAGTGGAACAATAAAAATGTTGAAGGAAAAGAAATTGAATGGGAAAGATGTTTGGTAAAGATTGAGTAGAATTTTTTTGGAAATGTTTTTATTTTAGATAAGATCAACAAGAACATGTTGGGTCCAAGAGAATTGAATTTCATATAGAATTGTCCTAAGATTGTGATTTCCTTGACCCACCAAGGAAATAAAGGAAATAAAGATAGGTTAGATGTTAGTTGGGTTCCATCAGGGCCTAGGTTTTCAAACTCTAATTTGATGGTGCATCTCATGGAATTCCTAGAGTGGATAGGGTTGGATGTGTGATTAATTATCCTCTAAGAAAATTTTGGGGGAGGGGTTCTTTTTTCTCCCAAAATCTACCAACAATAAAGCAAAGGCTGAAAGGAGTAAATGTGTTTAAGGATAAATTTTTCCAACACATCTTTATGGAGACAGATTCTTTGGTCATTAAAAATGCTATGATAAAAAGTACAATAGCCAATTAGAATTTGAATAATATCTTATGTAGTGCCAAAGAATTATCAAGTAATTTCTCTTCACTCATATTTCATCTTTTTTTTTCTAGGACAACCAAGCAACATATCTATATTTAATGTTGGAATTGAGTATAACCCTTTCTCTTTAGTTTACGATCATGACCCTAATTATTGGTGGGGTTTACCATAGATTTATTTAGTTTGAGGTTATTGTGCAGTAGTAGGAAATTTTTGGAAGTGGTTGATTAAGGAATCTTATATAATGATTGATTTTAAAATATATGAGAGTTAAAAAAGAGGATTACTAGGGTATTATCCCTCTCAAAATTGTTTCATGGAATTTTATGGTCTCTGCTATGGAAAAAATATTCATGTTGTAGAATATTATTCATTTTTGAAGCTACATAAGTATTAGCTCAAATCTAGTAGACTTCTTAGTTCCCAACCTACTAAATGCCTCTTGTTATTATAACAACAAAAAATGTGTATGGATCTGTTCTCATTTTTTGGGGGCCTTTTTGGTCTCTATTATATAAAATGGAGTTTGGCAGTAGAAGACTTTTGTTTTATGTTTATATAAAAGTATTTTTGCTTCAATTGTTGAAGAAAAATGTTTTCTATCACTGTTTAGTGGGAGACTTTTAAAAACTTTTCTTTAAGAAGTGGATGTTTTTTTACTTTTGAATGAGGGTGGTTGCTTTGATGTAAGTTTACTAACTTTTGTCTTAATAATTTGATAGACTATTTGTTTTTATAAGAACTTTTTTTTATCAATGAAATGGGTAAGGGACCCCATAACCCTCTTTTACTCATCACAAAAATATTTTTTAGCTTTTGTTTATAAAAAAATTGGTAGACATCTGATAGATGGTGACATTATTCAATTTTTATCATACTCATGCATAATTACAAACTATGTTAATTGGGCCATATGCCTCAAAATCATACAAAAAAATTTATAATTATTCAATTTTAACTTTTTGGGTTATCATTAGTATTCTATTTATAAAATAACATGGAAACTTGACCCACAATTAGTTATGTTTTTGGGTTATCATTAGCTTTTCATTTGCTATGTAGTATTATAATGTAATTTGGAAACTTTTTAAGGGTTTAAAATTACATTATATTTATAGTTAATTAAGATTTTTTTTTATATAATTAAATTATTATGTACCATCTGGAAAATTTATTATTTTCATATTGATAAAGCATCCTTTTTTTTAAAAGAGTGTTTTTAAATTAATTTTTTGTAGCATTTGTCAATATTTGCATTGATATTAACATAAATCAACTTTTTTAAATTTGGCAACTCATGTTTTCCAATTTCAAGAGATGAATCTAGTTTTAAATTTGCCAAAACAGTTTTGATTCTATTAAGAATATTTTAACATATGTGATATATCATCTCTTCTTTATATAAAATTACTCACCCTTAAAAGCTTATAGGATTGATTTTTACCTTGTGATATCTTCAATTATCTTACATGGTTTAGGAAGTATTAGAAAGGGAGAAGAAAGTTGATCTCTATTTTATTGCTTTACATCATGAATGTTATTCTATTTTATTTGAAAAAAATAGTATCTAGGTCTTAAAATATTATGATACTTGAGGCTCATTATTATCTTCAATGTAACTCATTTTATAGTTATGTTTCAAAGTTTCAGTAAACCCTAATGTAATTTTGTGTATTTACACAATAATGAAATTATGAAGAAACCATAATTAAACTATAAATAAACCATATTATAATTTTAAATCATAACCAAAAACACCTAACCAAAAACCTTAATTGAATTAAACTATAAATAAAATATAATTTTAAAACCTAACCAAGATTACACATTATATTATAATAATTATAATTTAACATGATAATATGCACATCAACTATGCTACAATCATCTTGTAATTATATTTTTTTCACAATTTTTTAATAAGGAGTTTTACATTTTTATTTTCTAAAATAAGTAATAAATTTTTAGAAAGTTCAAGGGATACTTGAGACCTTATTGAATATATAGGATGAATGTTTTTACTTAGGTTTTATTTATAGTTCACATCTTGATAGTCATAGTTGTGAAGGTGTTTATTATAAATTCATTTGGTTTTATTACAATTTAATTTGTAGTTATTTCATTTATTAATATGTAAAAAATAAAAATACATATACAATATATTTCCCTCGGGTATATTTGTACTTCTTCCTCAAAATTATTTCCTTGGTGCATATCTATATAAAATTGCTTGCTTTGATTGAATTTTGTGCCATTTATAGTGGTTCCATTTACAAATGTATAAATTTATATGGATATATTTGTGTTTAGATATATGTTTTTGTACATATTTGTGTGTGCTTACACATATATGTGTAAAAATATGTTTATATGCACATTTTCACTTGTACACTCACACATTAAGCATAAATATGTCCATGAGTAAATACATTATATCCAATTGTTAAACTTACAAATTTAAACCAACATCAAGAAACATGACATAATGAATATAAATGCATTATCTCTACTTTTTGAAAGTATTTTTATGCATATGAATGTATATAATTAATGAGTAGCACTTAATGTTGTTTTGAATGTGGATTCATTTAGGAATGATAAGTGTGTTATATTGTCTTTATCACTTTTAAATATTATCATTTCTTCAATTGTTTATTACTCCATGTAAAATTGTGCGTACATGTGTGCAAACACATAAACATGTTGAATGTATTCTTAATTAAAAACACAATGTATGAAGATGAGGTATATATCTAAAACACCCATGTACAATATATTTATTACTTCTTATCTAAAATTTGAGTCATATATTGATGCTCTTGTATGTAATTTTAGTTGGTGTTTGTATAAAAACATTCACTTTTGGTTATAATGAGAGTACCAATATAAATAAATTTACATGTCTTGAAGAGAAGTGTATACACATGATATTTTCAAACTTTTATCACTTCCTGATGCTCTTTATCTTACAAAAACCCATCGATTCTCAATCTATCTGATTGCATACCTTAATGGGTGCAACAGGAAAGGGGTGGGTAGATCATTGGTGCTTCACAGGATTATCATCCCTTTTTCCACTTGTTATATGCATACTTATCTCTTGAAAACTATTCCCTTAAGCTTATTTTTCTCTGTTTCACACTCCTATAGTCATTTCTTACCTTTTGTTCCCCTTTTCCTAACCTAAAACCCCTTTTGACATTTTACAGTACTAGGTCAACTATGTTGAGCTTGTACTCTTATGGGTGAAATCCATTTAAGGTTTAGGCCAGATTTTGGCTGACCTAGCCCATGACCTAGTGAGTTTTTGTCCATATCAGTACTAGGTCGATTGGGTTGACCCTATCGATCAAACCTTTTAGAAGGGCTTAGAGTTAAATATGCTTATATATATAAAAGACCATTTCTCCATTATTTAACGAAGAGAATAAGTAAGAGCTATTGTGCATCTAATTATACACCATTCTACTTGAGGAACAAGCTTAGGGTTTCATAATTTCTTTAGAGATATGGATCTTATCTTATGGATAAGTATTTTAGATGAATTGATATGTTGTGTAGCCTAGATCTGATTTATCCTTGTCATCCTTAAATACCATAACAACCTATTATGAAACACCTTGGCCAAGGGAGAGATTGAGGATCGATGAGTTCATCTTCAAAGGTAAGTATTCCTAACTTTGTTCCTCCTTTTTAAGAGTAGATAGATATGCATTTGTACTTCTCTTCCTTGCATTAGGATTCCATATAAATTTATGTGAGTATATGTCTTCTATGCATGTTTAATTTTAGTGTTTATTACCCCCACTTTATGCCACAAGATTTGGTGAGCACTAGATTATATTTCTTTATTTTACTTGTTATTAGTTTAATGAATATGAAAACATAAGGTTTAGTTAGGATATTTCATTATTATGATTGAATAGAGGCTTTGGAACCCTCCCTAGTATTATTATTATGGTAATATATCCCCTAATTAGGTCTAGCAGATAAACATATTGGTCATGTTCTCAATTATCTAATGTATCCCCAATCAGAAGTGTAAGTATGATCTATCTTCTTCAAGTTAGATTTGATTTATAAACATGAAGCATTTTTGATTGCATACATTTTGGTGAACCTAATGTGAATATAACCTTTGTATATTATCTATCATGTTTTTCATTATTCTATCATTTTATTTATTATTTTTCTATATTTTCAATACTAGGTCAATAAGGCCAGTATAGTTTCTAAATTCTATGCACAGGTTTAACACACAGTCGCATCAAAATGACTACATTCTTTTTATGCAAGTTTTCACTTCCAAATAGGATCTTGGTTTGACTAGGTTGACACAATACTCTTATTCAGCACCAAAAAATATATTGGGTCAAATAGGTCAACATAGTACTCTTAGATAACTTTTAAAAAACATATTATGTCAAATAGGTTGATATAGTAGTCTTAGATAGCTTCCATAAAACATATTAGGTTGAATAGGTTGACACATTAATCTTACACGATTCTAGAAAACATAATAGTTTGACCAAGCTAAGTCACTTTCATAGGCTTCAGCAAATAGGGAACTACACAACTAGTTTGACCTAGCTGACATAGTTGACATAATTTACAAGTAACATTCAAGGTACTTCAACAACAATCTCACATTCCTCTACATCTTCCAACCCACCAAGGTTATTTTCTCCCTTTCTCTATCATTCCAATTATTCCTTATAGTTTTGTTTTACATAATTTATAGTCCTTAAAACTTCCCTTATATAAAAAACTAGGTCAACCTAGTTGACCTAGTTCTGTATTTTATTTTCTAATTGAAAGATTAGGTTGACACTATCGACATAGTTCTGAAGGAACCTTACTTCAGTAGTATAGTAGCAACACTGTCAACTCTATTCTATAATTTTTTCATATAATGTCATCTAAATCAACATTATGTTGTGTTTCAAAGTTGGAATTAACATTTATATGCTAGTAATTACTTCACACTTTCACTTTTAGTTGCTTGCATTCTTAAAATAGATCACATATTCTAATTAAGTGGTTTTTCAATATACCATTTAGTTGCACTATTTTTCTCTTTCTTACACACACTACCAAATCACATAATTTAAAATGCACTTAAATAGTTATTTACCCAAGGCCTACCTACTTGGATTTCATCACCAAGGGGGAAGCTGACTTGATTTTCTAGCCAAGTATAAACACATGGATAATGGTATATATTGTCTAAGCACCTAACACCCTTATCATTATGTGATTGTGAATTGAGGGGGTAGGCCCCAATACCAGGCTATTACCATTGCCAGCACATATCCCTTTTAGCCTAAATATCTTGAAAGCATCCATAGATTGCTTTTTAGTTTCTTGCTTTCAACCAACTTCCCTATCACATTTAAAATAACACTTTAATAATATAATAAAATTAAGTATGATCACTTAGTATTTGCTTTTAAGTTGACTACCTATTCTTTGCTCATTGTATGTTGTATTGCAAAAACTTGCATTGGCCAGCATTAGTGCAAGTTTTTGTGATGGGTGCCTCAATTGGATAATTCTAATTAACCCAATTTATTGTGTGTTTCTTTTCAATTATTTATTTCAAAAAAAATCCTATTTTTAATACACTATCATTCTATTCAACATAGTCTCTTATAGAGTATTTTTTATCCTTACCTTCAATACTAGGTCAACCCAATTAACTCTGTAGCTCATTTTACCAATCAGTTTAATCCTAGTAGAAAAATCCCAAACCATGAAAATTATATACCTTATACCACTTTTACACCTTTTAAACTTAGAAGTCATAAATTCATCAACCCATCTACATTAAATGTTAGAAACTCACAGTATGTTCCACCTCTTATAGCCATTGTTCATAATCCTCTTATTACACCCATAATAAAATCACCAAGCCTTATTAATTCCCAAATTAACATGGCTAAAACCAATTTTAGGAATCCTCCACCTACAAATAACCCTCCTCCCACCAAATCTACCAATCCTCCTCCTAACAACACTAATACCCCACTTTCAAATACTAATGCATGAATTGACACAACTCAAATTATTTCTCAAATAGCTCAACAAATGAACATCATGAAAAAAACTAATCATTCTCAAATGATGTACATGCAACAACACTTATTACACATGACTATTCAACCACCTCAAGTCATCATGTCTCAACCAAATCAAAATTTTGTCCCTCCCCCTCTTAGAGATTACAATGGGAATATCATCCCTCAACATCCAATGAATAACAAAATGTTTCAACATCTTAAAAATGAACCTTTAGCTCCATTCATTGCATCCATAGATATTAGAAACATTTCTCCAACTATCAAATATGACAAGACTAAGGAACCTACTATATTTCTTAAGTCTTTTTTGTAATCTCTCTAAATAATGGGTCCAAACTAACACCTTTGTTACCACCAAGCTCTTAGACAAAACCTTTTTTGGTGATGCACTTAAATGGTACAACCAAATTCTTAGATATTTTATCTCACAACTAGAGGATTTAGTTAATTCTCTAGTGAAGGAATTCCAACATGATAACCTTATTAAAAATTACCTTAGCCATTTCATCAATTTCAAGTAACTTCTTAATGAATCTTCTCATACTTTCATAAAATTATCAAAGTCTCTAGCTCACAAAGTGGACCATAACATGAATGATGATACTATTTTAAAACTATTTGTCATTGCTCGTAAATCTCCCCTCCAATACAAAATTTGAATCTTTTCCCTTAAAACTTTAGAATAAGCCTTAGACCAAGCAAAAAGGCAAGAATTTATTATGACTCAATTTGAAACACCTCAAATAACTACTAAAAAAATCTTTCCAATCATTTTTTCATAACATTAATTCATTCAAGCCTCCACAACCTCAAAATGGATCATCCAATTCAACCAATTTTAACCCAACCCACCCTCCCTTGAGTCTAGAACAACTTAAAAATAAATTACCACCCTCTAAACCCATGACCTTTGATCCTTCCAAACCTCCTCCAAAATGGTACAATATTGATAAATTTTATTGGTGGCACGTTACTATAGGTCATTCTCATGAGTCTTGTCATGATCTTCACTAGTTTTTTCTTTCTTCCTTGCTTGGTCCACATTTCAATCTTGATATTCTCATCAAAAAATGTTAGAAATAATATCTTTAAGCTTCTCAAATTCAATCTCAAGAACCATAATCACATCAACATCAACTAACTAATTAACAATAAAATGTATCCCATACACTTAATCCACTAATGTCATTCAAACCACATTTTATCCTTCTTCCTACACTAATAAGGAAAGGATAGCTAACATGAATAATTTTAAACATATCATTGCATCAATTAAACCTCAACCTCTTAGGTCAAATGAACCAAAAGATTACCTAGTTCAAATTTCTACTCTAAAACATATCATACATGGTCCTCCTTTACCTCCTTTACCTCTTCATACCACTCCTACACATCCTATGCCACATTCAACATCCTTAAAATATAACAAACTAACACATTTACCTATCTCAAAATGCATCTACCAACCCAATGCAAATCATTTTAATGGTTCAATGTTACTTCACTCCACCTCACATGTTGGGGCATCTTGCGATGCCCATCCACATGTCCCTTTAAAATTTGGGGCATCTTGTGATTCCCATACCTACATCTACTTACCCATTAGGGAATCTTATGATACCCACTCTTATTCTACAATTCATGATAACAAACAAATTCAACTTCAAGAAACCTTCCAAGACTTATATACTTCTATTTCACATGCCTATCTTTGATATATATGTTAGCATAGATTTTACATTTTTTTTTGTCTCATGTTTCTTTGTTTTTGTGAACTTTACCTCTTTTAGTCACACTTTACTAACATCATTATTTTCCTTTACATTCTTTGGTTTTCTTACACATTACATTTTGTATTTGTTTTCATTTTGGTTCTTATATATCTCTTTCATTTTTTGTATTTTTTATGTCATTTTTTGCCTTAGTAACTTTATGATTAGTTTCCCCCTTATTTAACATTCACCTCATTGGTTTTCACCTTGTGAGTTGTAGTGTAAGACCATGGATAGGACCTCAACTTCCTCACAAATTACCACATTAAAACCTCTTTAAATCACTTTTTGGGATCACTATTGTAGACATGTAAAACTAGCCACCAATGGCTTCATACTCAACTTTAGAGAAATTTTTACCAACCATTAAACATCTAGACTAAGAATTTATAAATATATCAAATTTGGCTTCATATCATTCAATTAAATCAATTTGGACCATAAATCATCTAAATAAGACAAATGAAAATCAATTAAATCAAAATCTTGAAATAAATATCCAAATGCCTAAAAGGGATTAATTAACTTGAAAATCCTAATCAAGTCCTAATTGAATTCATCCATGAGCTAATAAATTAATTATCAAAAAAAAATTCAAACATCAAAGAACATACTAGAAGCTAATCATTATCTTTATGAGTTGTCCCAAATGTAAAATATCTCAAAGCACACATATTCCATGCTAATCATGACCATTTTGACACCTTTAAACATAAACAAGGTTAACTAATCCAACCTAGATTAGGATTTAACCCATTCCAAGTTAAATTCAAAGCCTATAAAATCAATCCTAGACCTATTCATTTAATAAGCTATGTTGGTGCAAAGTTACCATGCACAAATGATTTTAGATATTGAAACAAAATAGAGTTATAATGTTGTATTTGATCCATGAAGCAAAAACATACAGCTATAATGCCAAAATTCATCCAAGCCAAGCCTAACCAAGCCACATCTATCTAAACCATCAAGCTAGACATAGTGCTAAGATGAGATAGAGATAGCCAAGTCCCATTGATGATCTCTTGAGCACAATCTAAGCAAACCAATAAAGAAGCCTTTTAGAGCAATAAATGCCTAGAAGATCAATATCACCATCATATTCAAAATCCTTTGAGTCAGAATTAGATTCAAAATCAAAATATATCCATGGTTATTACAACATTGGTTATGTATGCCTAGCAAATCAATTTGAATACATTTTTAATCCTTCCATGGTTTTTGAGGATGATTACTTTAGCATCGACATAATTTCTCCTAGTATATTTTATGAGGATTGTGTTTCCAGCACCCATTCCATTACCACTAACTAACATATCCATGTTATTGGTATTCCACCTCCCACAAGTGTCGATTGGGACTGGTAGAATCATGTCATGTTTAATTGTATCCATGGTGAAATATCAGTTGATGAAGAGCAAGGATGCCAAGATCAAAATCATACAAAATAATAATACTCTCCTAATGAAACCTTTTTGGAGTTATTAGGGGACAATTAAAGTTCCAACTTAACATCTTTTAATGAAACCTTTTTAGAGGTGCTAGAAGACAATCAATGTCAAAAGTTAATGATCCTTAGTGAAACCTTCTTGGAGGCATTATGGGACAATCAAGATAAATTCATTGGTAGAAACCTCATCGAGGTTCCAATGGATGAGCAACAAACTTCTCCATTGTTTGATGAAGACAAAACCAAAGATCAAATCAAAATATCTTCCACTCTATAGCCTAATTAGATGGTAGTTACTCTCGAGCTTAAATAGCAAAAAAATATGGTGGTCCTATCTAGAGAATATTCATAAGTCTTCTACTTTACCACATCCAAAGTTATGTCAAATCTAGAATCAGAAACATTGTGTGTGCTTAAAAATCCTAATATTTATTTGTTTCCCAAACATTATACTTTTCATTATCAACCACCATTCCATTTTCCATTCAAACCTATCAACCAACATTTATCTATATTTACCATCCATGGTCACACTTTCCTTTAAAGAGACTAAAAATATATCTTATCTCAAGGCTTGAAAGAAACATAATCCATGACCAATGAAGATCATAACAACATCATTTACATCTAAATCTATAGCTAGTTCTTGCTAGAGCAGCTATTCAAATGAGGTGTGGGATAGTAATTTACATGACTATTTATTATAATTATCTCATTTATTGATTAGGATGTGCATCTCCACCTCAGTAGGAATAATAGAATCACTTACCATACCTAGGCCAAACATATCAAAAACCAACAACCATCATCAACCAAAAAACATGTACCATACCATTTCAATTTACCATATCCATTTATCATTATCACATATCCTACCATTCACCCCATCACTTGGGGGAAAACTCTTGCCATCTTGTATAATATATCAAACCATCATTATTCTAAGAAAGACCATTTCATTTTTACCATGCCATTCCTATCTAGACCAAAGCCTATTTTTAGTCATCCTACCCAATCTTGTTTTGATCTTGGTTACATTGGTTCTTCCTATACCTTCCATGAGGGGAACCTGATCAAGTTTCCATAATCAATCCAATATGTGTTTTAATGACAATTTATGAAAGTAGTGTGACATTTGATCTAGCAAGATATCTTTCATTTTCCATCCTATATCATGTTTGTTTATGTGAGCCTGATTATATCACCTACTGGGGCAAATTAGTGTTTCACTGGTCTTGATAATAATTATAACCACCTATGTGAAAATTAGTATCATTTATATTATCCATTGTATCCTAGTTATAACCTCATATGGCCAAACTAGGGGCAACATTTGTTTATCATGCATTATCACATCACCTTGCCATTAATGTTTTCATTTGATTGGCCATTTTCTGGATTTGAGAATTTGTTGTGACCTAGTTTGTTTCTCTACACCTTTTTGTGTGGATGGAGTTACTATGACTTGAGGTCATTTTGGGACTATGTAGTTCATTCTTGATTCATGTTGAGGTCACCAAAGTCCCCCTTTACCATACACTTTTGCCATTTTTTGAACAATCTAAGCCAATGCTCTCACCATTTTGTGAGTACATATCTTGTCATTCTCTAATAATTTGAGATACCTTAAAATTCCAAAAACATTGCAAATATTTCAAAATCCAAAAATATTTATTATATCTAAGCCTAGTCCATCATCCTTGATCTGCCCTACTGGGGTAAATTCATTGTTAGGATGCTTTATTTTGCTTCTACTTTTAGGATGTTTTTTTTTTATTATTATTATTATTTGTTTTTTTCCTTTTGGGGTATTTCTATTTCTTTGTTTGTTTGTTTGTCTGCTTACTTGTTTATTTATATTTAGTATTACTACCTTGATTCAGGTTATGTGCATTCATTGGGTTATTCCTTTCACACTATTATTGAATCTATCCATATTCACATGTCACTATTGTCATCATCGTTGTTATCATTAGTGCATTATTCTCTATTGAGTATTAGATATCGAGAGTTAATCCTTATGCATATTTTGACCAAGTTATCATGGTGTTCTATCATGATGCCTATCATCACATGCTATAATAAAAATCAGCTATAGGAGGTTTTTATAAGCAATGAGGCCATAGAATTTTCTCCTGGGTACCTTGGAAAATCCTCCCATGCAACTTAATCAAATTAACACATTGAAAATTCTATTTATATCATTTCTAATAAGGATGAGCATTTCCTCATTAGTAGGTACAACTAAATCATTTCTAATGATTAACCTTATTCCTCTATTCATCTCTTTAATCACTTTGTGTATCCTCATATGCCTAGTTTTTTATGTCTCCTTTAGTCATTAGACTATAATATATACATTTTGCCCTCTCATATTTAACCTATATTCTAGATTATATCTTTGAGTCATGCTTGATAATCTACCCTACTAGGGTATAACCATATCAAACATCATCTTTATCAAATAATCTAGGTCATCTTAATGATTATGACCACCTATGGGAAAATCATTATTTGACTTTTATTCTTGATTATAACCTCTTTTGGGCAAATTAGTACCTTTTAAATGAATGCATGCAAGCATTTTATCATTTGGATTAATCTCAACCATGGGTTAATTCCACCTTTTTTCTTGCTTCTTTTTTAGGGACCATCCATCCATATATGTGATGGCCACTCCCTCAAGGGGGCATCATCTTACGCTTCCCAAACACCATTTGGAGCTTTTTATTTAATCATCATCTTCTTTTTGGCATACATGCCATTTTATTCTTTGAGAAGATATTACTATGCTTATATCTTGCAATGCCTTTCCAAATAAGGGTAAATTATAGACATGTAAAATTGGACACCAATGGCTTCATACCCAACTTTAGAGTAATTATTACCAACCATTGAACATCTAGACCAAGAATTTCTAAATATATCAAATTTGGCTTCATATCATGCAATTAAATCAATTTAGCCCATAAATCAACTAAATAAGACAAATGCAAATCAATTAAATCAAAATCTTGCAACAAATGTCTAAATACCTAAAAGGGATTAAATAACTTTAAAATCCTAATCAAGTCCTAATTGAATTCATCCATGAAATAATAAATCAATTATCAAAAAGGAAAATTCAAATATCAAATAATATCCTAGAAGCTAATCATTACCTTTGTGAGTTGTCCCAAATAGAAAATATCTCAAATCACACCTATTCCATGATAATCATGACCATTTGGACACCTTTAAACTCAACCAAGGTTAACTAAGACAACTTAGGTTATGATTTAACCCATTCCAAGTTAATTTCAAAGCCCATAAAACCAAGCCTAGACCTATTCATTTAACAAGCTATGTTGGTGAAAAGTTACCATGCATAAATGATTTTAGAGCTTGAATCATAGTAGATTTATAATGTTAGATTTGATCCATGAAGAAAAATCAAAGAGTTATAATTCCAAAATTCATCTAAGCCAAGCCAAGCCAAGTCACATCAAGCCAAGCCATCAAGCATGAACATGGTGCTAAAAGGAGATAGAGATAGCCAAGCCCCATTGATGAATATCTCTTGATCACAATCCAATAAAGCCAAAAAATAATCCTTTTGGAGCAATCAAGGATTTGGTAATGAATTTGTATTTATGTTTAAGCCATCATTCCTTTTCATTTTTAGTTGTGTTTTTAATTAGTTTGTTCACCATGTTCCCCCGCCCCCCCCCCCCCCCCCCCCGCCCCATGATCTAGGCCTAGAGATGTTAGATTTGTTAGTGTTTTGATTTAATTTTTTTGTAAATAACACCATACTAACCTACTCTCTTGAGTCAAATTCTTGAATCAAAAATACTACATTCATTAGTTCTTGTGCTAGATCCATTATAAGTTAGCATGGATTTTTTAGTGACATTACTATCATAAGCATAATCTTGTCCTTTTTCATAGTAATATTTTACCTCCTTGTGATAATCTACAAGCATATTCATCATTATATCACTTATTACATAGATTTATCTCTCAGGATCCCCATATTTCCCTTCTTTCATTTGAGGCTCACATCGATCAATTTTGAGATTGCACACTTACTTCTGGGTAAGTCTAGGAGTCTTTAGACACCTTGGTTTTTAGGTCCTTTTCTTTAGTGACCAAGTGTAATCTCTTTTTGTGTGTGTCACCTTTTTCACTCATTTTGGTTCTCCAAATCTGTATGGAGGAGGAGGAATATAAAAACCCAAAATAAGTTAAAAGCCTGATAATAAAATAAATAAAAAAGGTAAAAATAATCTTAAAAGTTAGATCACACCAAAAGACATTATTTATATTTGGCACATATCTTATCTTAGTTGAAGCTCAAACTCCAAAGTTAGCCTCATGATAGAGTTGAGGTCCATTGGGGTGTGGTAGGCCTATAAACTAGGGTAGGAGGTCTCATTATATAATATAATATCTAGTGCCACCTACTTTCTCACACAAGTACCCACCACCTACTTTCTCAGACAAGTACCCAATCTCCATAGTAGACTGGTGGCTCTGTAAGGGGTCTTGAGGAATGGGGAACATATTATGGGAAGGTAGGTCCATTTTAATTTTCATGCATATATATTTTATGGGTTAATATATGTACTTCACTTGTTATCCCAAGCTTTGTGTTTATTAGTCAAAGTGTCATGAGTCCTTGGTGTTGATAGTTCTTAGCCTTTCTTACTTACCTAGTTTATCTCATTCTTGCTAAAAATGTTCACATCACCCATGTGACACTTCACATTCCTTATTTACATCATTTTTTCCTTGTATTCCCCTTATTGGATATTGCTTTTATCTGATCACATCTACATTATTATGCCTCTTGGTTTATAGTTTGTGAGTTGCATTGTAAGACCTTGGATAGGATTAGGCCTTTCTCATAGACATCCTTACACCATTTACCACATCATATCATTTTCATACTAGTCATTTCATTATGTGGTTGTGTTTTCTTACATTATATCTTATAACAAGTACTAATTTTGAGTTTTCATCCTTTAGAGCTTTTGATTTTCATCTATTTATCATGTTCTTGTTTGATTTTTATGGACTTCACTTATCTTACATATGACATTTGGAATTCTTACATGTTTCTCTTTATGTATGAATTATTCATGTTTGTCTCACATCTTTAATTACATCTCATTTTTAGTCATTCATGTTTTTATTTAGGTTAGATTTGACATACTTATCTTACATGGGGTTACTTGTCACTTACTTCCATATATTTGTTAGATTTATCCTGCATTGACATTCCTTTTTGCCATATATGTTTTACATGCTTTCCAATGTGATTTATTGTGTTCTACCATCATTTTTCATTCATTTTCCATCCTTTTATCATTCATTTGCCTTCAATATTCTAACCTTGCCTTAACAATCCTAATTTGCCAATTTTACTAAGTCCCTCATATCTTTGTTTCTACTAACTCTTTTTCCAAACCATAAAAATTTCTAGAATCATGACACCATAGAGAATATTTTCCACTAATATATGCCTATATTCCAAAAAATATTTTTTTTTACTCTTTTGTGCACTAATATTTACAAGGTTGCCTAATATTCCTCACATTGGATGCCTTACCATATCTCACAGTCTCCTTCTTTATCTACAACACTAGATAAAAAAAGGTATGTGTTTTTCAATTATGTCATTTCATTTATCTTATTTTCTCCTTACTATATTTTATTTAGCATTAGTGTTATGTGTCATCATGTTCTATTCTTGAAACACCATCCCATAGTACACTTACATGACACTTGATGAGCTTCGAGTGGGGCATATGTATACACATAATATTTTAAAAAAATTATCACTTATTAACACTCTTTATCTAGTAAGAACAGATTGAGTCTCAATCTCTTTGAGTGCATACCTTAAGGGGTACATCAAGAAAGGGGTGGGTAGACCATTGGTGCTTCACAAGATTATTGTCCCTTTTTCGACTTGTTATTTACACACTTATCTCCTAAAAACTATTCCCCTAAGCTTTTTTTATCTATTGTACACTCCTATAGTCATTTCCTACCTTTCCACCCCTTTTAATAGTTTAAAATACTAGGTTGACCGGGTTGACTTTGTACTCTTATGGGTGAAATTCATTTAGGTTCTAGGTTGGATTTTGGCCAAGATAGCCCATGACCTAGTGAGTTTTTATCCATATCAATACTAGGTTACTCGGTTGACCCTATCAACCAAAACTTTTAAAAGGGCTTAGGGTTAAATCCATCTATATATACATGATCATTTTGCCATTATCTAATGAAGAGAAGAATAAGTAAGAGTTATTATTCATTTAATTATCCACCATTATACTTGAGGAGCAAGCTTAGGGTTTCATACTTTCTTTGGAAATACAAATCTTGTCTTATGGAGAAGTCTTTTAGATGCATTTATAGGTTGTGTATCCTAGAGCTGATTTATCCTTGTCATCCTTACATACCACAACAACCTCTTACGAATCACCTTGACCAAGGGAGAGATTGAGGCTCAGTGGGTTCATATTCAAAGATAAGTATTCCTAACTTTTTTCCTCCTTTGTAAGAATAGATATATATGAATTTGTACTTCTCTTCCATGTATTATTAGGATTCTATATACATTGACATGAGTATTTGCCTTCTATGCATGTTTACTTTTAGTGTTTATTACCCCCACTTTGTACCACAAGCTTTGGTGAGCTCTATATTAGATTTATTTGCTTTATTTGTTATTAGTATAGTGAATATGAAAACATAGGGCTTAGTTAGGGTTATTGCATGATTGTGATTCACTGGAGGCTTTGGAACCCTCCCTATTATTATTATTGTGGTAAGAGATCCCCTAATTGGGTCTAAAAGATCCACATATTGGTCATGTTCCTAATTATCTAATGTATCCCCAATTGGAAATGTAAGTATGATCTATATTCTCTGAGTTAGGATTGATTTATAGACATGATGCATTTTTTATTGCATATAGGAAGTGTAAGGGAAAATTTCTTGTCACTCAAATATGTCTTCAATGCTCATCAAAAAATAAATCACGGATTAAAGGTCCTAAAATAAGTTAGGTTATAGAACAAATAAATTTAAGTAATAATAAATCAAAAAATATATATAAGGGTTATTTACCTATATAGAGTAAAAATATAGTCATCATTAGGTAGAAAATTTTCACTCCATTGTACATAAGCAGACGTTTGCAGATGTAGGTTCCAACTTTGTTTGACATAGTTTATGAATATTTTCAATTCATTGCATTTTTTTATCTATGGTTAATATTTTTAGATTGATTCTTTTAATACATAGGGGGTCCAACTTATTACTAACCTGAGTAATTAAAGGATAAAATAAATTATGATATAGAATCAAAAGTATAATGATATTCAAAAGGTTATTATAAAATACATAACTATCAAGGTGAATATTTCACTAATAAAGGAGGGGTAGTTAGTGATGTGGGAGGAATGCCTTAATGAACCAATTTTGGTAATATTAATGGATTCATTTCATGTTTTTATTTTAACTTACATGATCTTATATACTTTAATCGCATGTGTCACAAAATATTGATTGGTTTTATTTTCCATAGTAAATGACTTTGGAATATGAAACTACCAACAAAAATTTCAAACAAATCCCTTATAAGAGGAGACCATTTTTAGATCATGTGGATGATGAGGAAGAGAAGAATTAGGAAGAAGTTGATGAAAATGAGGAGGAATCTAAGAAGAATGAGGAAGAGGACATTGAGTATATTGAGGAAGAGCAAGGTTAAGAAAATTTAGAAGAGGAAGATGATGAGATTAATGAGGAGGAAAAGGAGAATGAGAAAGATGGGGAGAATGAGGAAGAAGAGGAAAGTAAGGAATAAAATTAGGAACAATTACCTAAGAATAAAAGAGTAGAGGAAACGTATTTTAATGTTTATGAAAAAATACCAACTACCAAAAAATTAGTATCTATTTAATGGTTTAAAGATAATAATTTTATATTTCATTGTTTTCACTTTCAATGAGATTTTTCTCCAACTAAATATCACCCATGAAATAAACCTTACCATGTTTGTAGTCAAGACATGCTTCATTCAATAATTTTTAAGGAGAGAGCTTACTTTATTCATGAATCTTATTCTCTATTGATCCTCATGTTATTTTTTATTCATCTTCACAATATGTCTTAATATGTGGGACTTTTTCTTCCATTTTTTAGAATTTTAAAGTTAAATAAGTCTTCATTTTTAATAAATAAAACATATTAATGAAACAAAACTGGAAAAAACTAATAAATGTTTGTCATATCTCACAATTAATTTTTTTGCAATAGTTACTCATCTATACTACATAATTATTTGAAACTTGTAATTATAACTTATAAAATTAGTTGAAATATGATTTACATAATAAAACTATCACAATTATTTATAATATTTTAATAATATAATATTCTAATGACATGTCAATATGAAGAGGAACCCAATCCCAATAATAGTAAGTAAATACATTATCAAATAATTGATATCCCCCCACTAGTCAACTCATCTACACCTGACCAAGTCATTAATATCTCATTCTTAAAACACTATCCCTAAAATCATTCTTATTCACTTAAAACTATAAAAAAAATTATGTCTTATTAATTTATTAATTTTTCCACTCACAAGACTTGTCTACTAAAAACATATAGGGAAAAATAAGAGTAAAATAAGTGGGGATCGACCTCTTTTCAACATTTATAGTAAGGGAATTAAAAAGTATCAAAATAAGGCACTTATATATTATTTATAAGAGAGACCCCAGAATGAATTAATCCCTAAGAATAATATTAGTGGTAATGTTTCCTAATGCTTCATTTTCATTCGATGTAGAGGGTGGGAGAAAGAAGAAAAAGGTCACTTTCCCTCATATGTTTTAATGTTATTTACAAGTGAAATTTTTATTTGGATGGTTTTTTATAAGAAATATTCATCTTGAAATATGTTATAGAGGGAGAGAGTTTTTTTTCTCTGTTAGGGTTTCCTCCATGCATGCCATTGAATTAGCGCTTGATTTTCTATTATTCCAACCTATGTCATACTATGGCCCTTAGGTTCCTGTGGGACTTACATTTATTACCTTTTATGATTTTTCACCTTCAAGTGAGGCCAACCTATTTAATTACTTCTCCCCATTCTCTCCTCATTGTTTTAGTTATATAGAAGAATGATAAAGCATCAAGTAATGGCCCCCTACAAGCACCTAAGGAAGTTTGTCCTAAAGGTCTACCATGAGGTAACTCTTCAGAACCTAATGTTATTTTGCCTATTCCATAATTTAACTCTGCATGTTAATGGATAAAACAATTTTTATTGATAGGATATTTTTTGGGTCGAATTCCCTCTGAAAGTATGCTTAGGTCCTAGGTTTAAGCACACCAAGTAGCTCATGGCATTAAGCTTGAGAGCATCTAGAATATGACCAAGGGTTTTTTTGTTCTACTTTGCTAACCCTTCCCGTGTAGGAGGTATCCTCCATAGGTCAACCACATGGTATGATAGAAACTTGCTCATGGTTCTCTTCCCTTGGACATGAGACTTTGTTATTTTAGAGCACACTACTCTTAAGGTCCTAGTTTGGGTTGAATTTATAGTTCTTTCACTCCCCTACTAGCATTTTATTCACTAGATAGCTTCTTCCATAGGTCAAGTTGTCTGCCATGAGAAAAATAGGTTCTACTCTACTATACCATTAAATCAAGTTTATGTATAAGTATACCTTTCTTAGCACCTCAAGGAGTTTATGGAAATTTAGGTGGGGGATTTGAGATACTCCCAAAGAGTCTTGTATATCAACCTACCCAACACCTATTTCTTCTACCAAGCTATAAACCATAAGATTCAAGACTGATCCCTTCAATTATCCTATAACAATGTACCCAACCACTCATCCTCTCCTCCTAAGCCCTCTCCAAAAGCAAGAAAAAATCTAGTTGAGGACAGTTGGACTACGGTAGGAAAATAGAATAGTCACACTAAAGCTATAAGCTCAAGTGCAATATATCCCAAATGAGTCAAGATATCAATAAGTAATGGCTCATAGGACTAGGATCTTGTTGAGAAAGAGCCTTCAAAGGATAAATCCCCCAAAAATATATAAAAACCCAAGGTCTTCAACACTCCTCTTGCTACCAATGTTTTATCCTAGGGTCTTGAGGCTCCTTTGCCCAGTTCTATTGGATTCTCAGACTCACAACCAACCACTCTTCTACTTCTTACTTGGTGGGATGCACCCAAATGCTCCTACAACCCTCTTAGGAGGAATAAAGAGTTAGAATAAGAAGAGTATCAGATTGACCCTATGGTGAGGAATCAATTTGATGATTTTTTAAATGCCAATAATGGGAATTTTTTGTAAAACCAATATGATGCCTTAGAGGGCCTAGACTTTGAGGATATGTCTCTTAATACCCATCATATATGAATTAATTTTCATATAATGTTTGGGGTCTTATAGACCCAAAACACAAATTTGTTGTGTGTGATTTTAGAAGGAAGTTTCCTAAGATGGACATTCTCTATCTACAAGAAGTAAAGATGGTGGATTTTTTACTGATGGTAGTCAGTAAATATATCTGGCATGATAGTATTATCTTTCATAGTAATCATGAATTAGGATGTGGAGGGGTGATCATGTTTATTTCTCCATAGTGGTGGTTGTACTTAGTATAATCTAGTACAGACCCTACCACTAATTATTTTGGACACTTTTTAGCATTGAAAGTCATTCATTTGGATTTATTAATATTTATGCCTCAAATGATGCCATTGAGTGTACCCATTTATGGTGATGGTTTGTGGATGGTCTCCCTGATGTTCATTGGGTCATATATGGTGACTTTACTATGGTGGCATCTATTGATGACAGAGTAAGCCACCTACTAATGCATTGGGTAGTTTGAAAAAGGGAGGTGTGATATTATATGTGCACTAAATTGGGATTTTATGACCCTAATTTAATATACCAGCCTACAAATGGAGTATGGTACACCTAGATAAATCTTAGGGAGGGTCCCACTTGGATTCTAAATCACCAAGATAGGGAAATGATGTCCAATCAACCATATTTCTCCTTTGATAATGGTTTTTCTCCTCTAGTGTAGGTGCTATAAGATTTTGGGCTTTCCTACCACTCCCCCATTGAGTTTAGAGTGACATGGAAATTTATGAAACCCAAGGTGCATAAAATATAATTCTTTCTAAACACTACCCTACTCAAACATGGGACCACTATGGTGCACATTCATAGAGTTTGGAATCTAGATCCCCATCCATCCCAAGAATCTATTTGGATTCCATGGTGGGATGATGCCATCAAAAGGACCTCTCACTTTATAATAATCTATGGACATCAACTTGATAAAATTTGAAGACACTCTTACTTCTACTTCCTCAGAGCTTAGTCGTGCAACTTTATACCTAGAAAAAGATCCCTTCAATGAGATCTTGAAGGTTAGAGTCTCTTCTTTATGCCATCATATCTAGATAACAAATAATTAAAATACCCATGGAGCTCAAATAAAATCAAAGATCCATTGGCTCAAGGTAGGGGACAAAGCTTCCAAGGAATTCTTCCAAATGTTGTGAGCTAAAAACTCAAAGTAACAAATCTAGGCTATCTTTGATGTTAGTAAGATATTAGTAAAGACACCATAAATTATTCAATCTTTTGTCCTTCACTATAAATAAGTGTTCAGAGCTCAAGCTTCCTTTGTAGAGCATGATATTGTCCTTTAGTAGTGTCTCATAGTGGTGCCTTGCAAACTCACTCTTGCCTAGTGGGTGGCTTATGATAGGCTCCTCACTGTGGATGATCTGCATGAGGTAGTGTCTCATATGTAAAATGAAAAAGCTCTAGGCATTGATGTTTTCCCCTGTGAATTCTATAAAACCCTTTGGGATCTTGTGGGTTCTAATTTACATCATGTTTATGAAGAGGCCTTTAGCATTCATTCTCTAAGGAAGAATATAAACAAAGGAAACACTAAATTCATACCTAAGCAAGGGGATCCTAAATTGATCTATAAATGATATCCAATCACCCTCCTAAATGAGCTTTTCCAAATATTTGGCACTCTGGTTGCACAATCTATTACCATACATCATTTTCCCTAAGTAAATAGGATCCATCAGAAGTAAATATATATTAGACAACATCATTGCAATTTGGGAAGGAATGGATAGGGCTAAAAGGTATAAGTAATAAGCTATGCTTGTTAAAATTGATTTTAAAAAAACTTATGGTTGTATTGAGTGGTCATTCATCCCAGCCATGATTAAAGCCCTGGGCCTTGGGCCCAATTTTGTTCAAACTATCCAAATGTTTTTTTTAGACACCTCAGCCATCCTCTCTATTAATGGAATCACTTATGATAAATTTGATTTATTTTGATCTATTCACCAAGGATGCCCTTTATCACCCACCCTATATGTGCTTGTAACTGAGGGTTTTGGATATCTCCTTAGCAATGCCTACTCTAGGGGCCTTGTTAAGGGAATCTATCTCCTTCTAGATAAATAAAACCCTCATGAAGATATGTAATTTTTAAATGGCCACTTTGTGGATAAATCCTTCCTCACTCTTATCAAAGATGAGGATAATGTGGATAAAACCTTATAGTGTCTCAACACCTTCTTCCTTACCTTTAGCTCAAGCATCTAATGGTAAAAAACTCATTGTTACAAGCAATCTTACCTCCCTCTGCCAACGTGGGCTGCCAAATATAGATGGTATTGGATCAAACATGATGAAATTTTCAAGTTTCTTGGCATCCCTTTTGATTTTGATGCCTCTCCACCCCTGTTATGGCAATATGTTATTGATAGAGTAGAAAAAAATCTATAATATTAGGTGACTAATCCTTTATCATTAGCAAGTAAGTTCCAAATCTTCTTGAAAGTGATTGTGACCACCCATGTTTACTACTCCTCATTCTAGGTGCCTTCAAATAATTCTTACAAGAAACTTGAAAAAAATCTCAAGGATTTTCTTTGGGACAATTATTCCCATGGACATGGATTCCACATGGTGGCCTGGGATTACTATTGCCTCACATGGGATGCTGGAGGTATGGGGCTCATTAACATGGATCATCAAAGAACTGACTTATGTGCCAAATAGATTGTGTAGGCCATTGATGGTAAGGAAGCTTGGAAGGTTTTATTCAGACACTGCATCACTTTAGGTGTGCCTATAGGCAATAAATCTTGAAAAGGGCTTGGTTTCTGCAATCTACTTATCATCAAGTCCCTCATCCAAATTTTAGGGTCCTTTATGGCAAAAAGTATCTAGAAAGTATGGGAAAATATCAAACATTGGATTCTCTAGAATGGCTCCAGGTTCCAAGATGGGTTATCTTTCAACTCCCACTTATTTTGGTGGTCACCTATTATCAATTTTAATGAATTTCCTCTAGCTGAGGTTCCTTGTATCAATGCTCTAAAGTTTTTTCATAGAGGCATACATATTTTCCAATATATTTTTTGTAACAGTCTCACTCTTGGCTATCTTAGGAAGAGGTGAAAACCAAATTATGGTTATGTAATACTGATCAATAATCCTTCCAATAAATAATTAATGTTGTTTTAACTTTAATTATTCATAAATTTTTTGTTCACTCCACTTGTCCTTTGTGGAAGGACTAGAAGTTGTATGTTGAAACTCCATTCCACAATTACACCCCCCAACTGGGATATAGATGGTTTACTCTCCAAATACCTATGGTGGACAAGTTTAACTCCTATTGGGGTTTGCATTCCTTTGTTTGCACTTGGTGCTTTCTATTTTATGGAGTCTAGGAGGCTTTCTTAGAGCCTAAACTAACTCATTTTGCTTGGTGTATCTTATAGCAAGGCTTACCTATTGATCTTAAGCTTGTTCACTTAGGAGTTTCCCTTATCTATGTCCATCTAGAAATGCTCCCTCACCATTACTGGTAATTTTCTAAAGATCAAAGGGTCTGGACATGAATTCATGATCTCTTTAGGCCTTTTTAGATTGAATTCTTTCGTTGGAAACATATCCTTCTTGGAGATAAATATATCATGCCTGTTAAATATACCCAAGTCTAGCATAATTTTAGAGTGGAGATTCTCTTTTGGTTATGAAAAGAAAGAAATAATGTAGTATTCAACAATGCTTCTTTAGATTTTAATTTTTCTACTCTAAGCAAGTCCTCTATTATTTCCAATGTTCTTTTGTAGATTCAAGTACAAGCTAACAAAGTTGTTATGGAGTTGGGTCATCTCGAGGACCTTCTCACCCATTAGGGAGATGTTCCTTGTGCTATGCTACAGGTTCTTTTGTATCGACCCAAAGAGCATAGATTGGATGATAAAATTGGCTTACCACCTTGAGGTGGACATCGATGTAGTTGGTATTGATGCCACTCTTATAGTGGTACCCCATATTAGTGCATGCCCCATCCTAAGTAGTAGTGAGGGTGGTAGCCTCTGACTCTTTCCCCTATTAGGTAGGGTGGTTGGGATGCTTCTCATCCTCCTCTGCATCTAGATGCTTGGGGGTCACCACTTGGAGGTTGGTTAGATGTGTGGGACAAGTTTTCTAGGCTCTCTCTAGCCATTTCTCTTACTCAGACACAAGAAGAAGAAGATAAGGACACTGCTCAAGCTTTTGTCTGGGATCTAATTCCAAATGGTAATGACTTACTAATATTAGGCTGGGGTCCTAATGATATGGACCCTCTACCTTCTGACCTTTCTCTAGCAACTTAATAATTTCTCTTATAATGGTATTATGACTTGTTCCTAGGAGAGGCCTAGTTTTTTTTGCTATTGTTATTTCTTGTTCCTAGGCTATGCCTATTTGACATTTGGGGCATGTTTCCATGCTACCTATTTTTTTATAAATTATTTATATATTTATTTTGATTATATATATATAATCAAAAAATGAATATTTTGTGATTTTTTATTTATGCTTATATGTTTAATATTTTTAGATGATGTCTCCTCCACACCATTTATTAGGAATTCCTACCCATGACTTCAAGTGATGAATAACGTAGGTGGGGGGATATAAAAATTAATTTATTAAATGAGGTTGAAACACTATAGTTTGGAGTAAGACACACATGGGTGCAAATCAATGTCTTTTGTGTGTAGTTATTTTTGGTTTTTATTGGTGGATGTTGATGGTTATTTAGGCTATTTCTAGTTTTTTATCATGATTGTTGGTGGTTGGTGTTGTATGTTGTTGCTGTAATTTTTATTTTGGAATTTATTGTTCTTATTGCTATAATTTATCATTTTTTTTATTTTTGGGCTGTATTATTTTGTTGTTTATGTTAATATCATTAAACTTAAGTTATGTTGTGGTTATTTATGTCATGATTCAGTTTCAAATTACTATTGAACCTATAATTATGGTTATTTATTACTTACTTTAATATTATTATTGAAGTTCATCCTACATGTACTCATTAAATTTGACCTTTGTAAATTGTTAGTACTTATTATTAAAAAGTGGGATATGAAACCCTTTTAAATAACGTGTGAGAAAGGTATGATTATAATATGATTTTAACATAGTTGATGTGTATAATTTTTTGTTTTAATAGCTAATGGGAGTAAGACTATTATACAAATATTCAATAGAGTTATAGTTATCATTTCCCCTATTTAACATGATGGAAATTTAGGATTTATAACTTGAATGCAAAGTTTCTAGACACATGATTTATCATCATCCCTATTTTTTAATCAATAAATATGAGGGTTATTAGGTCCCACACCCATTTATTCATAACAAAAAAAATTAAAAATAAATCTTACAAAGTAGCCTCTTACTATGGTAAATTTTATTTTAAAATCCTAAATATAATTAACAACAAAAAAACTTATAAAATCCCAAAATCTAAACTTCAAAAAAACTAAGCAAAGGATACATAGTCCAATCCTATTTAGAATCATAAAATCCAATAAAAACAAACTACATTTTTATCCAAACATACATGAACAAGCACAAAAATGTGTTAACAAGATAGCCAAAGGCAATCTAGCTTCTGTAACAAAAAAAAGATATCTACCACAACATAAAAAAAAGGTATTCCACAATCAAAGTTCAAATCTTTTGTAAAAATTTTAAAAAAATCACAACAGTCTCAACAAACTACCTTAACTTCTCACAATAATTATTCTGAGTATAAAATCAGAAAACCACTACCCCTATATTATAGTTAAAATATCTAAAACTGCTTAAACAACCTTCTATTTTGATGAGATATGAGAATCATATACCCAAAACCCATCTTTATCAAAGAGTGATTTTTCCTTTTAATGATAGCCCAACCATCAAATTCATATACAATGGGAGACCCATTAAAATGTCCCACCTCAAAGTAAGACTTTTCAACTACATAACTAATATGTTTAGCCTGACTAGAATCCACACCTTACTCAAAAGGATTGACCAATCCATCCAAAGGAGGATAATATTTCATGAAGGGCACAATAGGTGAGTTAGGTGGAATCACCAAATAGGGTTGTACCAAAAATAATTGAGACTTTGATATTATCACAAGAAAAAATATGTGTCTTATCCACATGATTAGAATCAATTTTCACCTATTTATGTTTGTACTCGGTGACCTTCCACAATGAAATATGCCTTGTCTTCCTACCCCCAAATTATAGATAGGAGACCTTATTATTTGGACACAAGGACACCAAATTCCCTATGCAACAAATGATCTGCATCTAAAATTCACCTGCTCATAGTCTAATTATTATTTATGGATCACCAACCTAAAGCTCAATCTTCTTAGAAAATCCACTTGACATATCTAGTTCAAAATAAATTTCATGAAAAGTTGGTTGGGAATGAAAAGTATTATTTAAAATGATGGAAATAATTTTGCCCAAGATATTATTGATGGTAGTTAGTTTGGAAATTTCTCAAAAAAGTAAAGGTAGGTTAGGCATCCTAACCTAAAATAGAATCATAGAGATAAAATGTGAAGTAAGATTAAAATTTGAAACTAAGGCTTCATGCAAAGGAATGTTGATCCTCAAGTCCTTGGAATAGAATGAATAAAGGTTTCTCTATCCTCTTCAAAACCACAAATGAAAATCAAACACCCTTGGGCACAAGGCTAAATGAAAAGTTCCTTTAAAAAACTAGGTTTCTAGTTATTTGACTCCCACACTACAAGTCACCAAGGGAATGCCATAGCTTATTAAATTTGAAAATCAATACCAAATCAAAATAATATTTTTCTTCCATTAGAACCTAAATACTTAATTATAATAGATGATTCTCTTCCAATTTGGGTACGATGATAAGGGGATGAGATACAAGACTTTTATAATTATTTTGATTTGAAAACTTCCCAATCTTCTTGTTCTAAAATATAATATAGATTTCTCCCCCTTAAATATGGATTTTAACCAACATCTAGATCAAATGCAAAAAAATTGTCTTTATCATCACCTCTAATGATTTTCAACCCATTTCACTTATTAAATGGTTGAGATATTGATTAAAATCATTAATATATACTCTCATTAGGCTCATAGAATGGAAAAACCATTCCAATTAAAACAAATGACTTAGGATTAACTTCAGGGAGAAATGATTAATCCATAAATTTTTGAATATTAGAGGTGTTACCATCCCCTAGAACCTTTCCACCTATGAATGATCACATATTAAGGAAGGAATTAAAGGAATAATAAGAGTAGGGGGAATGATAATTTTGGATAAAAATATTATACGCAACCAATATTATTTTTTGAAGTGATCTAATCCCTATAGATTATAATTTTGATCCCCATGTAAGCACAACACTAGATATAGGTTTAGAAAAAGAACTATTTTTAACATGGTCTAAAGGCATAGCAAATATAATTAGAATATTAGATTTTTCCAAAAAAATCCATTTCAAAACTTTTTCCAAGTAGTGTTCTAGTAAATTTGGCTAAAGGAAGATCCAAAAAAAAAAAGAGGAGAGGAAGAAAAAAATGGAGAGAAAATTGTTGAAAGGATATTTGAAACAAAATCCAACTCATGTTAGATCAAATAAATATGTGTAATATCCACCAAATAACCCAAAAATAATGAATTTAATGCATGAACCTTCATATTATAAGTAGAAGCTACATGATAATAAGCTCTAATGCATAAAGAGACTGGATCTACTGGAACAGTAGAACTCATCATAGCAAAAAATGCTATCATCTTCCCTGTTGTAACATGAGTATTCAAGAATACATTTGGATAATATGACTTAATTATGAAATTATTGTTGAATTTTTGGTAGCTTATGATAAAGTTATGATTAAAAGATGATTGGGTTTGTAGACAACCCCTTATAGAGATGGGCTTATTTTATTAATTTGTTAATAGGTGAGATACAAATATTTTCTATTTTAAATAATAGTATGCATTCCCATTTTGACATTCTCATGAGGATGGATGTTATCATGTAAATTAATGAAAAATAATTTATTTTAAAGATGCAAGGGTGGAAATGTGGCATGTAATATTATGACTAACCTACTCTTATGTATTATATATCATTTATGTCATTTCAAACCATTTTAGTTAGTTATGCATTCATCCATTTACCTTCAATTTCGGTTGGAAATTATTATAATTATGATTACATGATGATTTTAGCTTAGATGATGCATAAAGCATTGTGTTATGTTATATTTATGATCTACCCTATTTTATTTGAATTGGGATTTCTGACATGAATTCAAAAAATTTCAACACATGATAAGTCATCATTGTTATAACATGAGAGTTGAGGAATATGATTAGATGATGTGAAATATGTATACTATATTTATAGTTTTCCATCAAATTTTTATCGACTAGTTTCAAAATTAATGATCATATTTCATTATGTTGTTTTTGTTGTTTTTAATCAGTTTATATTTAGCATTGAACTTATGGCATGTAGTGGTTATTATGTTGTGATTTAATTATGAATGTAATGTTGAGCTTGTTATTTGGTTCATTATGTTGTTATTCATTTGATATTAATCTTAAGATTAATTATAAAATTACCTGACCTAACCTAGCCACAATAAATGTTTCCATGCCATGCATCAAACCTATACTCATCAACTGTATATAATGTTTTATTTAATGGAATATGAAAACCTGAAATCAGTTTCGGGGGGTTGACTATGTAGTGTTTTTGTTTCAACCTTATCTTTCTCCCATTTTTTCACTATCTAGTGTTTTTTCTAAATGATAATATTTTTTAACTCCTTTTTATACACTAATGAACTTTAAATATCACACAATGAAAAAGTGGAAAATATATTCTTGTCTTTATTTTTGTCATGTTTCTTGTTTTTCATTTTAATTTTAAAGTTTTATATTTGGATATAGTTTCATAAATTACCATTCCATTATTGAATGTGATGGGAAATTTTTTGAAATGTGCATAAAATTTCACCCATTAGCATTGATTTTTGCCTCCACCCTATGCTTGTCAACCTCAAATAGTATTTGAGGTCCACTAAATATGTTTAGATTTAGAGTGGGTGCATGATGTTTTTCTTGTTTAAATTTTAAGATTTATAGTTTTTCAATTGGTATATACTCCTTTTTCATTTTAATTTTTAGTTACCTCTTATAGGGAATTAGATCTAGCCTTGATACACCATAATGTTAAAAACAAGTATATATATGGTAAATTGACATGTATAGAGAGAAGATAACCCTAGATGGATCTCTTTCTCTCTCTCCCCTTCCATGGATTATATCATTTTCTCTAGAGATATTATTAATATCAAACTAATAAAGAGTAGTAACTAACATCGGTGGTATTTCAATACATAAATTTAAAGAAAATAGACCTACATAAACCCAAGCATTTTTTTGGCATATATATTTTTATTACAATTATACATTACATTTTGGTTATTATAGGTGCATCATGTCATTTAAGATTTTGTATCTACCTTAAACCATTTTGGTTGGGTTTGGTATGTGATCCACACTGGTTGGGATCATGTTTTCCCCTTCTCTTTTATCATTCTTTGTTGTTGTTATTATGATGTTTTTTTATATGTTGTTTATAAAACATCTTGACCAAACCTTACATTTTCCAAGTATCTTACAAAATTTTCATGCGAGTTGAATGTATACATGCTTGTTGTCATTTTTAAACTCTAAATTATACAAAGGGAAGTGTTAATTTATTTCATTATTTGAAATTATAATTATAATAATTTTTTATGTTTTCTTTTTTTTTTTTTTTTTTTTTTTTTTTTTTTTTTCTGATCTTTTATATACTCTTCTCATTTGAGCAAGGAAAATAATAGATAATGGATGTTGAGATTCTTAAACACCATTTAGCACACTTCTTGTATTACTATTATTATAAATAAATTTAGTATTATAATTCATTAAGAGATTGAGTTTATAGTGCCCTTATAAGTCCAATTTTTTAAAAACTTTCAATAGTGATAATGATATTTTTGCATTCATTGATTCTTACATTTATGGCATTTGAAATAGTAAATTTTAAAGTTACTTATGTAAATAAAAACATATAAGTTGAATTAAATGTTGTATTTAATTTTTTTCCTAAGAAGGTTTTGAATAATTTAATTGAGTACAAATTAACTTTGTTTCACTCTAAAATTGAATTTATGTATCAACAAAATTGTCTTAGAATTACTAGTTGTGTTGTGAGTAAAATTGTTGAATAAAAGTGTACTAAATAGCTTCAAACTTGAAAATATATGATTTATGATATAAAATATTGTATACCTATAATAATATCAGATATAAAACATACAATAATCTTCTTTATTCTAATTAATGTACTACACAACCTTTGTGTGCAGCTCTTGTTAATAAAAAAAACTAAAATAAGGTTATTACAAGATAATTTGTGTTGCAAATAAAGTATAAAATTATAAATATAATATAATATTCATATAATACTAAGTTAAATAAAAATATAATAAATAAACTTATTTTAATTTACTATAAATATTTGGACATCATGTAAGAAGCCTTTTTAAATAGTAAAGTTAAACATACAACTAGAAAATCATCTTAGTCAATTAACTAAGCTAATTAAACAAAATTAACTCAAGTTAAATTTAATTTAAGTTATATAATCAATAAAACATGTGATTCCTCTTTGGTAATGATTGGATAATGTTATAGACTCAATTAAGTATTCAAAAATTAGACTAGAGTACACCAAAGTGAACTATAGTGGACTGGAGTGAACTAGTAATTCTAGCTATTTTTAAGAAAAATATTAGAAAGTGTTATAAATTGACCAAAAAAATAATTAAGGTCATAAATAAATTAAATAAAATTAAAAAATACCTAAAAATATATATAATATACTAATTATAAAAATAGAACTTAAGTGCCCATATTGGTATTAAACTCAACATTCCCCCCTTTGATGTAAAGAGGTGAAATTCTTATAATCTCCTTGAGTCTTCCATGGATATTGTTTATCAATATAAAAAATATTAATTATGTGAAATATGATGTAAAGGTTATATTTTTAGATTCAATAGATTATAATGTGATTGTAGTGTGTTTCTTAGAAGACCAAGAAACCAACCCATTTCCCAATGTGAAGTAATAACTTGAAGTTGATTTCTTGTCATCAAAAGATCCTCCTAAATATGAATATGTGTATACAATAAGAAAAAAACTTTTTTGGTCTTAAATTAATACCATGATTATAATTACCTCTTATATATCTAATAACTCTTTTTATTATTTGCAAATGCTTGAGTGACTGTTTACCTATAAATATAGAAACTAATGAAACCTCATAACTAATATCAAGTCTTGTCATAGTGAGATACATCAAACCTCATACTATGATAATAAAATCATTATCATAAGTTTAATGAATTCCATCCTCTATCATAATATTTTCTCCACTTGCAATTGGAGTGTTTGTAGGCTTCGAATCTTGAAGATTGTACCTTTTTAGCATGTCTTGTGCATACTTGGCTTGACAAATGAATACTTCCTTTTTATTTTGATGAAATTACATGCCAAAAAATTAATTCATAAGTATAATATCAGTAATATAAAAATTTTATTTCATATCTTATTTTAATCCATTCAACATCTCCGTAGAGTTACCTATAAAGATCAAGTCATCTACATAGAGATAGACATATAAAATATTAGAATTTAATACTTGTATATAAAGATTTGATTCATTTTAAATTATTAAAAATTATTTATCAAATAAATATCTATTAATTCTTAATTACCAATCTCTTATATTTTTTTTAACCCATAAATAGCCTTCTTCAACTTATATACCCAAAAAAAATTAACTTTTACTTCAAAACCTTATGGTTGCCTCACATATATTTCTTCTTCAATCACTCCATTAAGGAATAAAATTTTAACAAAAATTTGATGTATTTTCCATAATTTATTAGTATCTACATAAATAATTAGTATTATAGTATCTTGATGTGCCATAGAAGCATATGTTTCCTCATAGTCAACCCCATATGTTTGTAAAAACCCTTTTAAAACTAATCTAGATTTTAGCTTGTCAATTGTACCATCACTTTTAAATTTGGTAATTTAGATTTAATTTATATAAATTACATATTGATTAAATTTAATTTTAAATAAATTTAACATATCATTCCTCTCAATTTAATCCATCTTTAATTTCATATCATCAACCCATCCTTTCTTTTGACTAGCTTCTATATAACTTATAAGTTCACTAGTCATTGATGATAATGCAAACATAGTATTTTTATCATAAGTATCATAAAATAAATTATATTTATGATCTTTTAGCCTTTTTATCATTATCTCATAATTATTATCCAACATTTTATTATCTTTATGAATATTTAACAAACTCTTATTCTTGATTGGCGTTGATGTAGATAGATGACTAGTCTCTTACAAAGAGCTAGTATTGTTTTTTGATGAACTAGAAACCTATGTAGAGCTTTTTAATCCATAAAAATAAAATAAAATAGGCTTATAACCCTTAAATTATTATGTATGTATCTAAATTATTAGAATCAACATATACCTTATTTTCAAAAAAAATATAATCCTTAGAAATAATTGTTGATTTACTAGAAGGATTATAAAAATTGTATACCTTACTTTCATCATTATATCTTGTGATATTATGATAAAACTCTTAGGATAAATTATATCACCCTTAAATTTAATTATGGTGATTTTCATGATATAATTTCCTTAAACTAATATTGACTTTCCATCTCCTAATTATTGTTGGCTTTTGAAGGAATTATCTTGCTGAAATTATCTTTATGACTTGTCACCTGATTTGATCAACCTGAATTAAGAGATAAAAAATTATTTTATTCCGCTATTCTCACAAAACATATGATAAAATAATATGATCCCTATTTAAAATTACTTTTATCATATTTAAAATCCTTTTCTTCCCTTTCTTGATTGACTTGATTCTTTTATACCAGTATCCTACAATATTTTATCGTGTGTCTTAGTTTCTTGTAGTAATAAAAAGTTTAATATTTTTTGCTCTTACTTATGAATTTTGATTCATAATTTACCTTTGAAATTTAATTTTTTAAACTACCTTAATTTTGATTTTGATTTTTCTATTTTATTTTTGAAACTCTTGCCTTGATTTCAAGTGCTTATTCTAGACCATGTTTCAAATCCTCTGCATATAATCTCATCTTATCCTCATGAGACAAGAGAGAACCCACTAACTCATCAACACTTATATTGTTCATGTATTTATAATATTCAAGGGTGATCATAATATGTATCCATATTTATCTTAAAGATCTCAAAATCTTTCTTACTATAATACTATCTTGTATAGTTTATCCATAAACCCTTGTTCTATGTACTAAATCATTTACTCTCATGCAATAATCTCTAACTCCCTCAGAATATGACATTCTAAAATTATCAAAATTATTTTTAAAAATTTTGAATTTTTATTTCTATTACCTTAATATATATTTTATATGAAGTCTCCAAGGTATTCTATGCCTCATGAGAATTCTTACATCCTACAATTATTGGATAAATGCTTTGATCTATGGAACCCTAAATATATAAGAAAGCTTGTACATCTCCTTTTTATTCATGTTTTTTATTCTTCTATGATCTTGTATCAAGGTATCATAATATATAAGTGGTTTTTACTTATGGAGAACATTCTCCCAAAATATTTAACATGCAATAATTCTCTTCAATTGATCTCTCCAATACTCAAAGTTGTCACCTTTGAAAATAAGAATACTCATGGAAGTAAAATTCATTGAAGTCATTGTATCCTCTAAAAAATGCCCTGAAAAACCTTCTAAACTTTTTTTTTAAATGGATATAATACAAAATTAATGTTTTTAATGGAGTGAAAATTATCTTTGTTTCACTCTAAAATTAAATCTATGTATCAATAATTTTTTTCTAGAATTACTACTTATCAAACTTGTTGTGTTGTGAGAAATATTGTTGACCAAAAGTGTATTGAATAGGTTTAAACTTAAAAATATATGTTTTATAATCTAAAATAATGTATACATGTAATTATATCATAAATTAAACATATAATAATATTTTTAATTTTAACTAATACACTACACAACCTCTGTGTATAGCACTTATTAATAAAATAAGTTTATTACAAGATAACTTATGTTTCAAGTTATGTCTAAAATTAGAAAATATAATATAATATTCCTAGACCACTAAGTGAACTAAAACTAAACTAAAAATATAATAAATAATATTAATTTAATATAATATAATTATTTGGACACCATGCAAGAATTTTTTTTATAGTAAAGTCAAACATGCAATTAGAAAGTAATCCTAATCAACTAATTAAGCTAATTAAAGAAAATTACCTCAAATTATTTTTAATTTAATTTATATAATCAATAAACTCATCTTTGGGAATGAGTGGTTAATCTTTTAGACTTAATCAAGTACTCAAATATTGAACTAAAGTATACTGAAGTGAATTATAATGAACTAGAATGAACTAGTAGTTAATTGGTAGTTCTAGCTATTTTTAGGAAATCATTGGAAAGTGTCTCAAAGTGACCAAAATACTAATTAAATTCTTAAATAAATTAAATAACCTTACAAAATAATTTAAAAACCAACATATATTAATTATATAAATAAAACTCAAGTACCCATATTGACATCATACTCAATACCCTATTATGTCATAATATTATTGTGATTTATTTTTAGCTAAGGGTATTGTTTAGAAATCCTTGATTTATTCTTGTGATCATTAAGGTTTTTAAAAACCTATATACTTAGAGATTTCAATATGATTGAGTTGTATTTTCATGATCCATTTCTTTAAATGAATAACAAACACTTTAGTTATTATGTTATGCAGTTGTATCTATTATAGATTTCTTTGGATAATCATTATAATTGTCTTTCAAAGTTGTACTATGATCTCATGTACATGAATATGGAAATTTTGGTCTCTATTTTCATGATTGTGTATAAATTATTTTAGAAATAGAAGTGTTTTTTATTATATATTTTTTTTCATGTTTCATTTTTGTGTTTTCAATATTGAAGCTTGTGGATTCGGATGCTTCCTTACTCACATAGAAATGTATGTTTATTTTATATGTATCATTTTAAATAAGCATGATAAAATTAAATACTCACTTTGGAGTTATCCACAACACTTATATGACATGTATTTCACTAATTAATTAAAAAAAAAACATGTGTTTTTCAATTCAAATTTATTATCCACTTGCCTTAAATGTAATTGTTAGAGAAGAATAATGTATGCAAAATGTGGGAGCATATATAAGGCATGTCAATTATTTTTAAAATAATCAAAAAATACACACAAAATGTAGGAAAATACTTCATAAGGCACATGAAATGATTGAGAAAAAATGTCAACAAAATATGCACAAAATAAAATATGTGTACTTGAAATTATATGTAAAAAAAAGACTTATAACTATCGGAATAACAAATACACAAATAAGCATATGTACAAGAACTTAAGTAGTGACTTATTACACCAATAAATTATAAATATTTTTAAAGAATGCCATATTAATTAAATCAACTAAACTCTTTTTCTCACCCAAATTTATTTTCTAAATCCATTTTAGGATCAAATGTATGTCTATGTATGTAGTTAACCTTCGATGAAAATAATATGCTTGTCCACTCCATAAACCACAGAAATTACCACTTTCAAATAAGGGTAGGGATATTATTCATTTTTTAAAGTGAGTATGTTATGATGTTTTAATACTATGATATTATTTTTAGTTATGAATGAATAGAACACAAATTTTTTTATCCCACATCTAAAATAACTTACAGATTTGAAATTTCAATATACAAATTAAAATTGTTTACACCAATTATAAAATAAATAATATGTATAATGACAAAAAAATACTTTGATAGATATGTATGTGTGGGATCATACATAAGGCATGTGAATTGTGAGATAAAATATTTCAAAAAAATGTATGAATGTACTACACAAGGCATATAAACTATTGATTAAAAATTCTCAACATATGTGGAACATTTTCTTTGATAATAAAATTAGTCTAAACATTAAACATATTTACTGATCATTTATAATACATACATTATATCATATATATTACTCATTCTTAACATTTCTTTAGTTCATCTTGATTCCCACTAGATCTTACTATGAGGATCCCCACAAGTACTTGGTGTATAGTGCAATAATCCTAATCTTGGCACTATCATACATCATAATATTATTACATTAATTACATTAATAATCATCAATTAAAATTTAAATCATAATAGGCAAAATATTTTCAAATTTAAAGATAAACTTCCAAATAAAGACCAAGTTACAAATACCCATTCCAAATTATACCATGCACCTAAACCCCATTAATGAAACTATACTGGAGGAGATGCACCTAATAATTTATTTTTATACTAAAAATATAACCACTCTTAGTTTCCCTAGAATAAGTTCATAATATTACTAAGAATGACATAAAAAACTATTTATCTAAGATAAACTAAGTTACATTATTAGATTAAATCTTGAAGAATTCAAACATAGGTGAAAATCCAAACACTAGACTTATTAAATCAGTCCCCATAATTTATGTTGTCATGTAATCCATTATTTTCTAATATAATAGTTAATATAAAATTATGTAAGTTGATAGTTCAAGCCCTAATGTGCAACTAAGATAAAATGTTACATTATACTCCTAAAATGGGCTCCATAGAATGAAAGATAACAATATCATAATTTTCTAGTACATTTAAAGTGATATATACATAAATAACAAATTTAAGATGATAATCTCATAATTTTCTAGTACATTAAAAAATCCATACATAAATAATGAATGTACAATGATGTTTTAGAGATATATAAATTAACAAAACGATATGTAACATACCATGATCATGAATAATGATAACATGAATACCATAGACATGTATGCAAAAGTGGGAGCATAAAAAAGACAAGTGAATTATTTGAAAAAATAACTAGGAAAAATGTACACAAATTGAATTGTAATGATAGACTCCTTAATCCAATTAGAAATCAAACACTTAGATAAACTACAATGATGAAAAAGAGGGAAATCCCAACATAATATGTGTTCATGTAAAATAGGGGAGATCTTATCTATGACTTAACACAAAAATATACACATCAAATATGTTATAATAAATATTTATTGTGAATCAAGATATTATTATGTATATGAAATTTTAAAAACCTTAAATGTAATTTTTCATATGCTTTTTATTATAATTCCATAGGAAAACTGTAGTAAATCTTAATGAGACCCTTATTGTATATATTCAATTGTAGAAAACCCAATTGCAAATATTCATATTCTTATTAGTATATTTCCATATACAACAATAGTAAACCATAATGAAACCCTTATTATATATATGTGATTATAGAAAATCTAAATGTAATTGTTTATATGATATCTACATAATGATGATGCTTTACTTAATGTAATCTGAATATCAATGATAATAAAGTTTTACATGATTTTATCCAATAGCATTTTCTAATGTTTATTTGGTTCTTATTATATTTCTATATTTAATTATAGTACACTATAACTAATTAAATTTCAAATAATCATACCCAAATGTATGCGACTATAACAAACTTAAATGAACCCAATCACAATTTTTCAGATGTTCATGTGCTTCTTCATTTGAAATTATATCAAACCCATTGTCATCTATCTTAATTATATAGTCATACATGTCCTAAATTTTGGATATAATGATGCCACATAACCCTTCCTCTCAAAACTTGAGACTTTAATGCCCATTACAATCCCAACAATAACAACACAAATATTGAAATAGATATGTATGCAATAAAGGAAACCATACATAAGGCATGTGATTTTTTTTCAAAAATATTACAACTAAATGTGCACAAAATAAATGCACACATATTTCACAAGGCACATGGACTACTTATCAAATCGTGTCAATAAAATATGCACAGAATGGAAATTACAATGATGTTTTCAAATTATTTGAAGTAAAAAACCCTATGAAACATATATAATTATTTTTATAATGAAAACATGAATTTGATCAATTTTGTTTTTAGATATTCAAAACTATAGAAAACACATTTAGTATGTTGTTGAGTATGCAACTTAATCTAATTACAAAAGTAATAATTTTATAGTTTCTTAACTCCTATGTAGTATAACTATGTAATAATCTTTCATCTAATTTAATCAAAATATTGAAATTATTATGACACAGACACATCCTATATTTTGGAGCTAATGATGCCATAAATTTTTAATTATTAGACCTTGAGACTTAAACATTTATTATAATCCAAACATAGTGTGTGTTAATGTAAAACATAGAAGATATTTTTAATAACCTAAAAAACTTTATTGTTTTATATTTTTTTATTAATATGGTTGATTAACACTAACTATGTAGAATTATTTTACAAGAATTTAGATTAAAATTATAAATAGATATATGTGATCTGGATGTAAAATAGTTGAATCTGATCTAACATGTACTTGTCAAATATATAAAATAATACAAAATGATGAGATACTTAGTGTTTGACTGCTTTATAGAGAAATATGATTATAGGAAATTAGTAGGAAATATGAAAATATTGAATATATGATACTTAGATTAGGTTATGGATCTTTGTACATGCCTAGACAATATTTTTAGCCTTGATTTACAATCATTGGATATTATGTTCCAGATCAAATATATATATATATATATATATATATATATATATATATATATATATATATATATATATATATATATAAACTTACTCTCTATTTTGGCACAAGTAGGTGCACCTGATTCTCTTTTAGCTCCATGTGTAGTCCTAAGGTCAAATTATGTATACAAATCAAATATTTCTCCTTCACCTATAACCTAGGTCCACCTATATATACTATTTTTATGCCTAGAAAAGTGATATAAATGTGGGTTGAACTGATCTCAACCAACTTCCATTTACTGGTTGAACATTCCTATATTTTCAATACATTAAGTAGAGAAACAAATTGCATTGAGTTCTCTCCATTAGGTGTTTATATGTATGTGATCATTTAATGAAGGAAACCTATGAATCTTTTCATTTAATACTTGGCAAATAGAAATCTTGGCTTGATGTTTGGAATGATTCAAACCTAGTAAAGACCTCATAGTGACTAATTGTAAAATTGGGAAGATTAAGGTAGTCCTCTTGCATGTGCTAGATTAATTTTCCTTGGTAGATGTTTTATACACAGATAACAGGTTTATTCCTATTTTACATTTATAGGATACTCTTTGGGATAATTTATCATGCCACCGACACACTAGACATATGGGTCAACCCATAGCAATTATTTGAATTTAAAATATGATTATTGTTTGGCATGGAATGGAACTGTCAGATTTAGACAAAACCATCTTGATATTTTTATATAAATTAGATGCTTCCATTTGGAAAACAAAAACATTGATCTAATCATTTGGAGATGTTTGAGTAAGATAAATAACTAGGTTGACAGAGACTGTGGGTTTCTTATTAGTGAATTTTAGTAACTTAGGAAGGTTAAGGTCTATAATAAGCATGTGGATGTGAGAGAATCATGATTAAGAGTTTTGTTAAAGTTAAGACAAAATTTTCACTGTCAAGTATGTCATGCTAGATTTTAGTATCTACAAATGCTTCTTTTTTATTCAATTATTACAATGCAATGAAATTATTATAGCAAAATGATAAATAAACATACATGATTATGTACAACACACTTTGTAGTTAAGAAAAGGTTTCAAGTGTGAAAGTTTCTCTAAAACAACATGCAATAAACATGTTGTAGTGAATGTCCATAAAGCAACAATCTAAAAATTTAATTAAATTGGTAATTAAAACTTCAGATAAAGGAAAGACTGCACCTATATGTTCATGAGTGAATCATGTGGCCTTGTAACTTACTAAAGGTGATGCTTCCTCATTCAAGAATTAGATAAGCATGCTTCCTCATTTAAACACTTGGATAACTTGGTGAAAATGAAGGTGAACAATACTTAGTTTTAAATTTAACTAAGATAAAGGCCATGGATTGAAATATAAATTCCCCCAACCATCATGTAACTAATCTAGGACTAATCTTGTAACTCCAAGATACAATTTGGTAGCCACATAATGGGCTCACTAATTAATTATTAGGTCATTTAGCAACACATAACCTCAACTAGATTACTCGTTTAAACTCAAATCAACTATTACATATAGACTTCTAAATTCATAGGTGTTAACTACTTGGTAATATTTGAATAAATGGTATAATTGTAAATTTGCATGGACGAATCCCATGCCCCATAATATTAACTTCTTGGTGCTAATATTGGTAAATTATGATAATGCATATGCATAATCTAAACTTTTCGGTGTTAATATTGGTAAACTCTAATAATGTGCATGTATGAGAAATATTCATATCCTATAATCTACATTGTTTGATGCTAACATTAGTAAGCTTTGATAGTGTGTATCTATAATTTTCACTACTCGGTGTTAATATTGCTATACATTGATAACATGTATACATAATATGAACTATTCAGTGTCAATATGATATTGAGTTCCATGCATTTATATGCTGTGTATCTCATATCTAAATTTTTTGAAAATACATAACTCATTTCTTGTAAAATGTAGCACATATTCCCTAAAAATATATCTGTAATTGGTAAATTTTATTTATTACATTAATTACATTACATCATAATATTGGCACTATCATACATCATAATATTATTACATTAATAATCATCAATTAAAATTTAAATCATAATAGGAAAAATATTTTCAAATTTAAAGATAAACTTCCAAATAAAGACCAAGTTACAAATACCCATTCCAAAATATACCATGCACCTAAAACCCATTAATGAAACTATACTAGAGGAGATGCACCTAATAATTTATTTTTATACTAAAAATATAACCACTCTTAGTTTCCATAGAATAAGTGCATAATATTACTAAGAATGACATTAAAAACTATTTATCTAAGATAAACTAAGTTGCATTATTAGATTAAATATTTAAGAATTCAAACATAGGTGAAAATCCAAATAATAGACTTATTAAATCAGTCCCCATAATTTATGTTGTAATGTAATCCATTATTTCCCAATATAATAGTTAATATAAAATTATGTAAGTTGATAATTCAAGCCCTAATGTGCAACTAAGAGAAAATGTTACATTATACTCCTAAAATGGGCTCCATAGAATGAAAGATAACAATATCATAATTTTCCAGTACATTTAAAGTGATCTATACATAAATAACAAATTTAAGATGATAATCTCATACTTTTCTAGTACATCTAAAAGGATCCATACATAAATAATGAATGTACAATGATGTTTTAGAGATATATAAATTAACAAAACCATATGTAACATACCATAATCATGAATATTGACAACATGAATACCATAGACATGTATGCAAAAGTGGGAGCATAAAATAGACATGTGAATTATTTGAAAAAATAACTAGGAAAAATGTACACAAATTGAATTGTAATGATAGATTCATTAATCCAATTCGAACTCAAACACTTAGATAAACTACAATGATGGAAAAGAGGGAAATCCCAACATAATATGTGTTCATGTAAAATAGGGGAGATATTATCTATGACTTAACACAGTAATATACACATCAAATATGTTATAATAAATACGTATTGTGAATCATGATATTATTATATATATGAAATTTTAAAAACCCTAAATGTAATTTTTCATATGCTTCTTATTATAATTCCATAGGAAAACTGTAGTAAATCTTAATGAGACCCTTATTGTATATATTCAATTGTAGAAAACCCAAATGCAAATATTCATATTTTTATTAGTATATTTCCATATACAACAATAGTAAACCATAATGAAACCCTTGTTATATATATGTGATTATATAAAATCTAAATGTAATTGTTTATATGATATCTACATCATGATGATGCTTTACTTAATGTAATATGAATATCAATAATAATGTTTTGCATGATTTTATCCAATAGCCTTTTCTAATGTTTATTTGATTTTTATTATATTTCTATATTTAATTATAGTAAACTATAATTAATTAAATTTCAAATAATCATACCCAAATGTATGCAACTATAATAAACCTAAATTAACCCAATCACAATTTTTCAGATGTTCATGTACTTCTTCATTTGAAATTATAGCAAACCCATTGTCATCTATCTTAATTATATAGTCATACATGTCCTATATTTTGGATATAATGATGCCTCATAACCCTTTTTCTCAAAACTTGAGACTTTAATGCCCATTACAATCCCAACAATAACAACACAAATATTGTGATAGATATGTATGCAATACAGGAAACCATACATAAGGCATGTGATTTTTTTCAAAAATATTACAACTAAATGTGCACAAAATAAATGCACACATATTTCACAAGGCACATGGACTACTTATCAAATCGTGTCAACAAAATATGCACATAATGGAAATTACAATGATGTTTTCAAATTATTTGAAGTAAAAAACCCTATGAAACATATATAATTATGTGTATAATGAAAACATGAATTTGATCAATTTTGTTTTTAGATATTCAAAACTGTAGAAAACATATTTAGTATGTTGTTGAGTATGCAACTTAATCTAATTAGAAAAGTAATAATTTTACAGTATCTTAACTCCTATGTAGTATAACTATGTAATAATCTTTCATCTAATTTAATCAAAATATTGAAATTATTATGACACAGACACATCCTATATTTTGGAGCTAATGATGCCATAAATTTTTAATTATTAGACCTTGAGACTTAAACATTTATTATAATCCAAACATAGTGTGTGTTAATATAAAACATAGAAGATATTTTTAATAACCTAAAAAACTTTATTGTTTTTTTTTTTTATTAATATGGTTGATTAACACTATGTAGAATTATTCTACAAGAATTTAGATTAAAATTATAAATAGATATATGTGATCTGGATGTAAAATAATTGAAGTTGGTCTAACATGTACTTGCCAAATATATAAAATGATGAGATACTTAGTGTTTGACTGCTTTATAGAGAAATATGACTATAGGGAATTAGTAGGAAACATGAAAATATTGAATATATGATACTTAGATTAGGTTATGGATCTTTGTACATGCCTAGACAATATTTTTAGACTTGATTTACAATCATCGGATATTATGTTCTAGATCAAAAAATTATATCTATATAAACTTACTCTCTATTTTGGCACAAGTAGGTGCACCCGATTCTCTTTTAGCTCCATGTGTAGTCTCGAGGTCAAATTATGTATACAACTCAAATATTTCTCCTTCACCTATAACCTAGGTCCACCTATATATACTATTTTTATGCCTAAAAAAGTGATATAAAGGTGGGTTGAACTGATCTCAACCAACTTCCATTTACTGGTTCAACATTCTTATATTTTCAATACATTAAGGAGAGAAACAAATTGCATTGAGTTCTCTCCATTAGGTGTTTATGTGTATGTGATCATTCAATGAAGGAAACCTATGAATCTTTGCATTTAATACTTAGCAAATAGAAATCTTGGCTTGATGTTTGGAATGATTCAGACCTGGTAAAGACTTCCTACTAACTAATTGAAAAATTGGGAAGATTAAGGTAGTCCTCTTGCATGCGCTAGATTGATTGTCCTTGGTAGATGTTTTATACATAGATAACAGGTTTATTCCATTTTTATATTTATAGGATACTCTTTGGGATAATTTATCATGCCACTGACACACTAGACATATGGGTCAACCCATAGCAATTATTTGAATTTAAAATATGATTATTGTTTGGCATGGAATGGAACTGTCAGATTTAGACAAAACCATCTTGATATTTTTTTCTAAATTTGATGCTTCCATTTGGAAAACAAAAACATTGATCTAATCATTTGGAGATGTTAACTTCTTGGTGCTAACATTGGTAAATTATGATAATGTATATGTATAATCTGAACTTCTCGGTGTTAATATTGGTAAACTCTGGTAATGTACATGTATGAAAAAAATCATATCCTATAAACTACATTGTTTGATGCTAACATTAATAAGCTTTGATAGTGTGTATCTATAATTTTCATTACTCGGTGTTAATATTGTTATACATTGATAACATGTATACATAATATGAACTATTCGGTGTCAATATGATATTGAGTTCCATGCATTTATATGCTATGTGTATCTCATATCTAAATTTTTTGAAAACACATAACTCATTTCTTGTAAAATGGAGCACATATTCCCTAAAAATATATCTGTAATTGGTAAATTTTATTTATCTAAACCACTCTTAACTTTGAATTGTGTAATTGTACCCCAATTTTTTTTTAAAAATTACTCATGTAGGCTTAATTATGTATGAAAAAACCCACTAATATCCCCCTAGTATTACAAATTTGAATACCCTATTCAAAATAATTTAAAGTGTGCAATATTTGTTGTACCACATTCAAAACATTACATATGGTAGGGCTAACTTATTTTTTTATTATTGTTTATCATTTTACTTGTTTGATTGTGCATTGATTATTATAATTGATTATTTTTAATGTAATTAGCAACTTATATCATAACATATTTGATTAAAAAGTGCACAAATCAGTGAGTTGGTTCTATTTAGTGTAGTATTATTCTGGATTTTTGAATAATGATGAGTCAAAAAATCATTGAAGTGATCAAACTTGTGTAAAATCACATTTGGTAAGATATTTGACAAAATTTTAGCAATAATAACATTATATTCATGTGAATGTGCAACTTTATTCTTCCCAAGCAAAATTTCCATCTTTCAATAGTTTTCTAAACTTAGATCATGTCAATTCTAACACTTGATTGTTTCATATTTCCCTTCAATATTTAAATTGAACATAAATTATACAAATTTTTCATGATTTCTAACACTTTTAATATTCATTATAACCCTAAAAAACTTATTTCCTTAATCTTAATGACCTTGTCCTAAAAACCTAAAACTATCCTAATTTTTTAAGAGTTATCCTAGATTATGATCTAAGTGGTTCTTGATTTTGAATATAGTCATATTAATTATATTTATCCATTATATTAATGTTGGCATATTTATATTAGTGACTATAGTCACGGCGATTATCTTCATATTAGATCATTGTCTTGACCTAGGCATTTGTCATTCACTAAAGTCATTTATTTGCCAAGGCATTCATTTTGAAGATATTCAAATCCATATTAAAGGAATTTGAATGCACAAAAGTTATTATTATAAAAAAATTGATTTCATTTTAATATGCATTTAAATATCAAAGTATTGTTGGTAGCCTTAATGATATATTTAGTCATGTCATTTTAATCTGTTAAACCGAGAAGATTTTTAGTTAGCAAAAAAAATTATTAGTAGAATGAAGAATGAGATAAATTAGGGGCAAGCCTAGCAACAGTTAACGTTGATAACATTAGATTTGGTAATGTTGATCAAATTGTCAAGACAATTGTTGGTCACATTAATTTACACATATCATTTATTCTTTAGGAACTTCCTAACTTGTTTTATTTATATGATTTTTTTACGTCTTGAGTTTTGAGAACATTATTGGACATTTATAGGCTAGTAAATGGATTTCTTGGTAGATTATTTTTAAGGTTTTGAGATCTTTTTTGCACTCATATTGAAAAAGGAATGAACTAATCCTAACTTGTTTTATTTATATTCTTTTTTTTACGTCTTGAGTTTCGAGAACATTCTTGGACATTTATAGGCTAGTAAATGGATTTCTTGGTAGATTCTTTTTTAAGGTTTTGAGATCTTTTTTGCACTCATATTGAAAAAGGAATGAACTAGTTTTTTTTGGTGTGTGTTATAGAAAAGTTTTCTAAGGATTCATTGGTGCTTTTCAAATGTTTGTGAATATGATAGATTTATAATTTTACATTTGAATCATGAATGAAAAAAACATTAGTTTTGAGTAAAAAGTGAAATGTTTTATAGGTAAATTGTAAATGTTAGGGTTTGTTTAGGTTTAAGGATCAATATTATTTGATTATGGTTATTATTTTTATTTCTTATTACTTTTTGATAACAATGTTATAGTTTAGAGGATCAAATTGAATAGATAGCATGATATAAATGAAACAATTGAATGTTTCAAGGTAGTATGTGTTATTTTGATTTATTGAATTTCAAATAATAAATCTTGGTTTAATTAATTTATTTTTTTATGATGTTTTTTAAATAAAAAATGAAAGTTTTATATGATAGTTGTTTAATTTCATTTGATTTTGTTTGCAATGTTGAAATGTTTGAGTAATCAATTTATTTTAGTAGTGTTTATAGATATGGTAATGATATTTGATATAATAACAAACATAATAATGTTTCCTTATTATTCTTTTCTCTTTTCATTTTAGACACAAAATGTTAGCTTAAAGTAGATATTGTAGTCACTCAAATTTGGTAATGAATATTTGGTAATATCACTTTTCACCTATTTTCATTTTAATTGATTTGAGCACTTAAATCTGGCCTATTTCACCACTTCATTGTATCTTAGGTACCTACATATACCTATCCCTTTCTAAGTTTCTATCTTATGCCTACATAATTTTAAAAAAAATTTAAAAACCCCTCTAAACATCTATGCGGCCATCCCAAATTCTAATATTCACATGTTTCCCTTCAATACTTGATCAACCAATATGGGTTAATAATGGCAGTCAGTTTTGATCCCTATGGATTGATCATGATCTTCACCTTAGCAATGGATATATTTCAAATTTAGACCCTCCCTTATAGGTTGGTCCATATTTTTAAGATTGGTGGCATAAGGTTTTCCCCTTTTTAATTGTTATAATGCACATATAAGTCACTTATTTATCACTTAGAAATTTCAATATTGGGGCACACTTACACTGTTGCACACTAAGCAAAATTTTCTTACTCTTCCCAATTCTAATTTTAATCATTTGAATCAGTCCTCAACCAATTCAAGAGTCTATTCTATCCAAATCAAACAAATAATTAGAAATTATTTAATCCACATCTAGATGTATTCATGTATCAAAAAGAGCACAATTACACAAAGCGCTCTAAGTGGGAGAACTATGTGAGCTTGATTTCCCTCTTCAGGGTATTGGATACATAGATAGTGATTAGTCATCACATGGGTGATTGGGATTAGCTTAGTCTATTACTCTCTCCCTTTCTATTTTTAGGTTGTCAACTACTACAAGCCTTATTAAGGTTTCAACTTTGAACAAGTCATTTACAGGTCTTTCACATGCATTCAAAGTTCAACTTTATACACACAAACATGTTTCCAATAGCTATAGATGATTATGCCATGATTTCCCTATTTTTTTTAAGAAGATAGAATTAGCCAATAGATGATATTAATGTTAGTTGATCATGTCTCCTTTTTTATGATCTTGACCCTAAGCAGTTTCACTTCCAGTTTTAGTATTCACATTCATACTTAGATATATTGATCAATTTTATTTATTTTTGAGTTTCACATAGTCAAATTAGAAATAGTAAATAATTAAGTATTTTGTTTTGTTCATAGTTTCTCTTTTTTCATTTAATTTTAATTTTTCAATTTCATTAATTTAATTTCATTATGTTTGTTGCAAGTTTTTTTATTGTGTTTTGTTATCTCTCAAATCATTTCATCTTAATTAGAGTTAATACACCAATTAATTTTACATTATGATAAATTATATTCATGAACCCATGTATTATTTGAATGTTACCAAACCCTAAGTTTCTTTTAGGGTCCCAACTTTATTTCTAGGATTTCATAAATTTGCCTTAGGGTTCAAGATATGATCTTTAATTTACCTTTATCTTATGCACAAATTAGATTTATTTATTTATTTTATCTTAAGGTTTCACCCTCATTTTAATATTAGGGTTTATTTTCCTAGGCATGTGGCTTATCCTCCCACTTGCTCAGCTCATCTCTGATTCATAACTACTCTATTTTTTCAAATGCTTTGAATGTTATCCTATATGTATTGATTGGATAAAAACCTTATTTTGCCAAAATATTTTATTAAAATTATTGAATTTAAAAGTTATTATTTTTATTAAATTTGGCATATGGAATGAATGTTGTGCCCATTTCCATACTAATTTATAATTATCATCTATCTATTAATTTTAATCAAAAACTTGTCTTGGATTTTAATAATACTTGACTGATCTCTTGTATTGGTCAGTTATTTATTGTGCACATAATATAATGGCTATATGGGTTATTCTTGGTGTATACTTTCTAATTCAAGTAATGATTATTCTAATTATATGGTGTAAACTATAAATATTAAATATATTTCATAATTATGCAATGAATTTGGAAACACTAATATAAAATAAAATCAATATATCAATGATTCATAATACATCTTCTGTATTAATGCAATCCCAAGTAACTTCTATTGTCCCTCTTAAATATTTTGATAGTTACTTTCCTTTTAACCAAGTCCATGTTATCATTACCCATCTTATAGTGCCAAAAGAAGGTAACCAACATGTCCTTCCTCAACTCCCTACATCTTTTGCAGATCATCTTAATGGTGTTTACATGCATATTCAATCATAAGTACCTAAGGCTTGTGCTTGTGAAGGACTTCAAGATTAAATAGTCATTAGGATAAAGTTAATAAAATGACTAGAAAATAAAAATAAATATTTTAGTTTGAAGATCACATCAATTGAAAATAATATCATATATACAAGGAATCTAGAGCATGCCAATGTTAATTATATATCTATATCTTCATCCAGTTATTTTGTGCCTCAAAATATATCATCTTGAGTATGGGTTTAAAATCAACATACATATATAACTATTGATTCAAAAAGTATATTAAATGATAATAAAATTTTAAGTGAGATTCTAAGATAATTTATTTAAAACAATTTGATCACATTACCTCATATGCATCCTCTAAGGAGATCAAAATACTATTGTACATATCATATAAAGCATGGGCATCATATAGATAGTTGTTGAGATTTGAACAAAAAAATACAAAGTATCATTGATAGTGGTGATCTTATAAGAAATAAAATGATCAAGAAACCTACTCGCATTATGATTGCATCTCTTAAGAAAAATTGCAAGCAAAACAAATGATAAATTCAAAGCAAGAAAGGTTTCAAATGGTAAAATTAGAAAAATTAAGGTTTCAAATGGAAAAATTAGAGAAATAAAAGCTTTAAAATGAAAAATTAGGGAAAGAAAAGTTACAAAAGGAACAAGATGAAAAATTAATGTTATAAAAAGACTAATTACAAAGGGAATAGTTAAATAAGAAAAGGGAATAAATTGATAATGAAGCATTACTAAAAGAGTAAAAAGAGAAGTTTCAAAAACAAAATCAAGGTAAGTAAGAAAGCATATTTATGAAAGTGTTTCTCGTGAAATAATTTCAAAATCAATATGTTTCTAAAATACTAATGGTACAAATGTGTTTTCTAAGGACATAAATTTTATATCTAATTCCAAAATAGAGTAACAAGATAAAGCAAAGTCTATGGTTACATATTCAAATCAAGAAGTCAAAGCATAAATTACTTTCCTTCCTACATTAAAGCAGTAATACTTGATTATTTTATAGTTTATAATGAAATGCAAGATTTAAACAATGATGAATATACCCAAAAGTAATAAAATTTCAATAAGATAACTCCAATGTATGGTGCAGTTGGTTTTTCATATACAGATGTAAAACATGATCAAAGTGACATATCATAATTTCAATAAAAAACTTAAGAAATTAATTATCTACCAAGATGGTGACTACATTGGTGATTATGATTTTGATTATGTATAAAATTGGTATGATACTCTATATGACACAAAACCTACACATCAACATCCCATCTCAATAGGTGGCTTAACATAAAATTTAGAAGGTGATTATATGTTTTATGTTAGAAATCTATAGGAACATTTTTTGGATCAAGTTATTGGTTAACTCAAAAACATTCAAATAATAAAAAAATTAAAAATATGATTGTACATTTCTTCTTGATTTGTTTCATCATGTTATTCTTATACTTATTACATATGCAATCGATTTGATAAAATTATTCTATCCTTTGGATCTTCATGAATTTTTGGCCTCTTGTCTCTTCTTTTTAACCTTTCAAAATCTGAATAGTCTAATTTATTGATCTATTGTGCCATGATTTTCCATTTACCTTGTTTTTTTCATAGTCTAAATATCATAAACTAATTTTTATTAAAAGATAGTATTGAATAGTATGGGTTATAACCAACTACTAGTATTATCCTGAGCTGGTCAATTATGTCCAATACCATTTTTTATAGTAAAACTAGACTTTAAACACACAAAGCCTTAAAAAATATTAATGTTTTGATATTTCACTTAGTTCTAGTTCGCACAATTGTACTTATGCAAAATCTTTATTTTGTGTGTTGTATTTCTCATACATGCACATTACATACTTTGAAAAGTGTATATTTGATGAGTTTAAGATGTACAATCATTCCTATGCATAGTTATTATATCTTCCATATACCTTACAACCAAAATTTATTTATATAGTGGGGGAATATTTATCACACATGACCATGCCAATTGCATTCAATGCATACTTTCCATTGACATGTGTTTTGAATTTTTAGCTCCCCTTCCCTTTCTTCTACTTTTGAACCCATTATTTAATTAGTAGTCTTTTTTTTTTAAGTTGTATACATAAATATTTAATCAAAAATTAATAAATATTTCAAAAATACAAAATATACTAAAAATCCAAAATCAAGACTTGATCATGATTATACATCATTGTCATATTTTATCTCATTGATTGGTAAATAACATACTCTTTTTTTTATCACACATGCATTTCACTCATATCCATGAGTGTTATGTAGGACATATAGATTTTACATAGACTAAGATATTGGGCTAGCCTCTACCCAATAGCCATACTAAACTGAGGGCATCTTAACCAAAGGTTTCAGTATTTACAGGTGTTACCATTATATATTTCCTATATTTTTGAGCTTTATACTATTTACAAATGTATTTATAACATATATATCTTACAATGTGTACACATATATATTATTTTATAGGATATGTTTCTATTACATATACATGGTGTAAACTATATTTCTAGTTCGATGCTCTATATATGATATTACTTGTACATAGTAGTAGATATTTATTATCTATTATGTATGGCCCTTGGTCCTTATATGTAAATCACTTTAACATCTCTATGAGATCATTGTTTAGTATGTATAATATTTAAACATATCTATTGCTTGTGGCTCTTGGCTTTTTATTTTGTGTGAAATTTGAACATATCCCTTCTTTGTATATTATTAATGTCCTTAGTATGTGTCCCATGGCCTTATGTGTGAAATATTTACTTATATTATATTTAAACATGTCCCTTGTTTGTGTCCCTTAGCTTTATTGTATGATTTTATATTTGTTGTGTTTATGTGCTTGTTGATCTTGTTAATTTTGATGAGTTCCACGATCCATATTATGCACTACCTATTGTGTATGACTCTATTACAATCCACTACTATGAACTTCAATGATACATTTCTATATGTCTTTCATCATATGTTTATATACAATTTGAATGGTACATATCTTACTATTTGACACATTTTTCACATATGCTACAATATTCAATGATTACATATTGATACAAATGATAAAATTACTTTTTATTTTGAGATGATTGACTTTCAAGATACATACCTCACTTGAAATGGGGGCACTTGAATGGGTTTTTCATACATGATATTAGCCTATATGAGCAAAAATCAATTTTTGGGGTACAGAATATGATTTTAAAATGGTTTAAATTGAATCATTGGTACATATTATGGATTCATATTCCATGCATATTCACTCACATTAGAAGTATAAAATATGAATAAATATAATTTTGGGTGCATGATACAGATTCATGCACAAGCTTCAAATAAAATTTACAAATTTACATCTACATATAGTTACAGAGTTTACATTTATTAATGGGGATGACTTAAATTCATTCCATGTTTTTTATACTATTTAATTTTATTGGTCATGGTAGTATCTTGTGTGTACTCCATTCTCATTCTATCATGCATATAAAAAACTAAGAAAACTAAGCGACAATTGAATCTACAAGCCATCTATAGTGGTTGACTCAATTATAGTACATAATGCATAACTTGCAGGTTCAATGCCCTATATCATTATTGCCTAAAAATTCATTATGGATTCCAACCTACATCCTTCTTGGGGTTACAAACACCAAAAATGAAAATTGAGGTTTCTACATGCCTCAACGGGTTCTATTTCTATTTATGTTTTATTCAAATTGGGTCCTAATCGCCCTCAATTTGCCATGGATTTAGCTAAAGAACAAAATTTCTCTGAGTGACTCATGGGAAAATCAATTCTCTAATTATTCAAGGAAGCATCATCTTCAATAAAAGGTTACAAGAGAAACATTTTTTTTACACATACAAGTATCCTCTTTCTTTTTTATTTTAATTTTTCAAATTTATTTTACATTTCAATTTTTTATTTCACATATGGAAATTAACTACTTTTACATCATTGTAGGATTTTTTTATGGAACACCTTGCATGATTAGAGTTTTCTCCTAAAGGAAAAGTGTGTTTTACACACTCAGGTATATATTTTCTTTTACTTTAATAGTTTCATTTCAAGACTAAATGGGAGTCAAATGTAGTCACTCAAATTTGACCATGAATAGTTGATAAAGTTGGTTTGGCTCATTTTCACTTTAAATTGACTTAAACATTTAATCTGAACCTATTTTACCACATCACTTTAGCCTAAGTACCTATACAGACTTATCCCTTTATAATTTTATATCTTACACATAAATATTCTAAACTGTTAAAAAAAACTCTTTAAACATCTATACGGACATCCCAAATTCCAATTTTCACATGTTTTTCTTCAAGACATGATTGACCAGTATGGGTCAATAGTGGAATCAATTTTGACCTCTATGAGTTGATCCTAACATTGACCTTGGAAATAGATACTCTTCAAATTTATATCCTCCCTTACAGGTTAGTCCATAATTTTATTATAGCTAGGGTGAGCTTTCCCCATTTTGGATTGCTATAAAGACACATCTAAGTCACATATTTTATTGCTTGGCAATTTAAAATTGAGGCACACTTACACTAGTGTACACTAAGCAAAGCTTCCCTATTTTTCCTAAGTAAAATATAATCATTTGAAATAGTCCTCAACCAATTCAATAACCTATTATATCTAAGTCAAATAAAGCATTATCACTTATTCAAGCCATCTCTAGAGGTATTTATGTAGAAAAAGAAGCATAATTGCACAAAGTAATCTAAGTGGAAGAACTACTTGGACTTGATTTCCATCATCAGATTATTAGATACATAGGCAAGTATTAGTCTTCATGGGGTGATTGAGGTTAGCTCATCCCATCATTTTTTTCCCTTTTTCTATTTATAGGTTTTTAGCAATTTTAAGCCCTATTAGGGTTTGAAATTTTAAGAATTAATTTGTTGATCTTCCATATGCATATGAAGGTCAATTTTTTACATGCATGCATTTTTCCAGTAGCCATATTCATAATTTATCTATTTTTTCATAGAGGATAGAATCATCATATAAAACTTGAAATAAATATGGTAACTTCATCTATTTAAACCTTAAAATAATGCCTTATTGAATTTGAAGCATCTAACCATTTCATTGATCTAGCCAATTTTTCTTCTTTGAGTCACAAATGTGCTAGTAGCCCTTCATCCCCACCTATGGTAGGTCACATGATAAATAAAATTAAGTTGAAAGTGGATGATGAATCTGGAGGTGTTATTAGGATTGATATACCTACTACACCTCTTGAATACATCAAGTATATAACTCAATAGGGGGCACCTAAGGTTGATTTGGTATCTAATGGAGAGTAAAATATTTATTATTCTATTTGGTATTGATATTTTAAAAAATAGACTCTTGTGGTTATTTTTAATTTGATATGAATTACTTTCAACATGTATTATTTATTTAACACTAGATATATTATTATTATTAAACATTTATAATGATTTTGTCATTATGATATTGAAGTAATTTTGATAGTTCAATTATGGTTTATTTATCTAAATAGTTTTATCTTATTCAGTTAAATGTCATATTAGACTCAGTGGAATATTTAAATAGATTTATTTAGTTAGATGTTATGAACAATGTTATGTTGGTTATTATGTTTTATCATTCTTGAAGAATGATTTTGATAAATTAAAAGTAGAATTTAAAGATTTATTACTTAAGTATTAGCTATTTATGATTGATTGACTCATATGAAAACTTATACTAATGATTAATCAATTTGTTATAAGTGGGCCCCAACCCCATTAGATAAACCTTGTTTTTTGTCTATTAAGTTAATTAATATTTTGAGTCATAATAAGTTCACGTTATGAACTTATTATTTACAGTCCTTATATAAACTAGTTAACTCTTAATAAAGTAACTTAACTTTATTTTAATTCAAATAAAAGGTTAGTTATAACTTAAAGTACAATTAACTTCTAAAGTGAAACCTTCAAAAGGACTTGAAAGACATCATTCAAAGGAGGAACTCATATAGATACAATATATATTAAGTTCAAAGTTTAATTTTATGTGTTCTATTCTATTATAAATCTTTGAGATTAAGTCTTAATTACTGAAAGATCAAACAACACATTATTTGATGGTGAAGTATCTTGATTGGTAAATTTAGATATATCCAAGATGATTATTTGATTTATAAACTTATTGTCTAAGAATGGTTAAGATTATTAATATTTTGATGATTGTTTAATAATACAGTCATATGTGTGGATCATATTTATAATTTTCTCAAATAATGAATAATACTTCGTACATTATATGATAGATTGTTGATTTTCTATTATCTGCAAATTTATCTTCTCAAAATTTATTGTAAATAAATAATGAAATTCATGATTTCTCAATAAAAAAATTATTTTTGTTATAACTAAGTTCACCTTTTATTTTTACTCGTAATTTCAATCCCTTTATTTAAATTCATGCATTTTTGTTAAGTGTATTGATTTTATCTTTATTTTAGTTAGTTGACTTCATATTATTTCTCCTTTCCTAGTATTACTTCATTAATTTCATTGTATTGCTCTTACATTAGTATGGCATTATTTTTTTTACATAATATATTTTTATTTTTAGATTAGCATTTGTTTTTTCTTTCCTTGTTTCATTTTTTGTTTTGTGTCATTATTTTTATTCTTTCTCATTCTTTGAGTGGAGTAATAATGAAGTAATTTAAACAATATCATTCTTATAACTAAATCTTTTTATCACTGATGGAACATTAGAGTATTTAATACATCAAGGTATTACCTCTTCAATAGGTTTTCTCTATCAAATAGGATTAATAAAACTTGGTGAAATATTTATATCAATTATTAAACAAAAACTATCTTAAAATATTTCATGTTGATTATGATAACTTCATTAGAAATTTTTCATTTTTATTAAACTATTTGATTATTTTAATGAAAATTTACTTGATCCCCATAACTTGGTTAATTCTCAAACACTCTCTTAACCATCAATATTCCATTTTCATGTCTTAAATATAATTATCAACCATATTTCCCTATGGTTAAACTAGTATGATTCCATTTCAATCTTTGTGATAGATGAACAAGTAGATTAGTAGATGCTACAAATTTAACTATCAACACCTCTTATGAGGTGAGGGACATAGCCTGTAAGTTACCCATCTCAAAATAAAAGTTAATTATGGAAGTTTAAATTGAAATTTATAATCATGTTTAAGTATGTAACATGTGTATAATATTTCATCATAGTAAATAATATATCATCAAATCATGCACGTACCATTTAGAATGTAAGGGCATATAAGTGGTATGTCAAGACATATACATCAATGAATAATGTAATAACAACCATATCTTGTAGACAATCTGAATAATATTGTGTGAGAGATTTGCATGATGTGGATCATGGCACCACATAAAATGAGGGAGATGTGTGATATAGATCGCATAATAAGCTCAAAAATCAATGTTTTGCAATAACATATAATGTCACACATAAGGCCAATGGGACACAAACAAGGGACAATAAATACCACACATACCAAGGCTAACAAGCCACACACAAGGGGAAATAAATGTGGCACAACCCAAGCTAAGGAACCACACACAAAAAACAATAAATTCCATAACAACTAAGGTTAAGGAGCCACAAACAAGGGTAAATAAATGTATTAATAACTAGGCTAAAGAGCCATAAATAAGGGGATATAAATGCCACAAAAATGAAGGATAAAAATCCAATAATAAGTCCAAGGGGCCACATACAATATGCAAGCAATTACTAACCTAATATAAAATTAAAAATCATATAAGAAGCATAAAACAAGAATACTAGTCTACACCATTCAAATATGACAATGTCACAACATAGAAAACAACATATCCATATAACATTGTATAAGAAATGAGAAATATTGAGGCATTTTAAGAAATAAATATAGCTCAATATGGTAAAGGTAATGTCATATAAATAAATAACCTATGAATGACATAACCTATAATAATATATGCCTCAAGAATTGGCATGGCCTCTAGGTATAATGTCATAACCTAAAAAATAAAAACTTCAAAAGTCCAAATAATTAAAGTTATGAAACCCTTTTTCTAGTAGCTGATTATCACAAGATGTGCTTAATTTATTTGATTTCAACAACTACATGTGCAACCTTGTGTAATCACACCCTTATAAATCTTGTAAGGCATACTAGAATGCATTTGGGTCTATCTAATGACAAGTAAAATAGGCAAAGATGATGAAAGTACCCATCTATTCTTATTAGTATAGCATTAACATAAGTATAAAATAACTTGATGTGTTAATTATTCACTAAGAGTAACCCAACATTAATAAATAATAATCCATATTTTACTTTTATAACCACTCGAAAGAATTTAATATTAAATATGTGGATAAAGTATTACTCATATTTTCCACCAATATGTATGTCATCTTTATCAGTAAGCTTAGAGTTCCTTATGTTACAATTTGTCCTCAAAAATAAATAAACACCTTATTAATGGTTTCCAATTATCTCATACACTCTTTATGTTTCTAATTTGAAATGTAATCCAAGGAGATGGAATATCAAAGTGATTGAACTACAATAAGACCTTAATTTAGTCAACATTACTCATGAACATATTCATTGACTCATGTAAAAATATGAAATATATTATTAAGATTGTAATTAAATAATATCACTAAAATATGTTAATCTATTTTAAAATTAATAAGGCAAAGAATAAGATATCTTAGCCACTTAATAATATTTTGGGAGAAATATGTTGATGATTTATAATATCATCACCCCTAAATTTAATCAAGTTGTTTAATTCATATTTAGAACAATAAATTTTAATGATATACTTTTGAATAGAAATTAATAATCAAGAACTTTCTTTAAATTTTCATAATCAATAGATTCAAAATTAAGACCTTTTACAACTGTATTCAAATTTCAAAGACAAGGAACCCTACTAATAGTGCTTTAAATATATTTATGACAACCAACCAATATTTATCACCTACTCATTCAATTCAACCTAATGCTTTACAAGTCTCTAAAGATACATTAAATCCAAATCAAGAATAAAATTAATAATATTTAAATACTTTAAGATCCCTAATTACTATGCAACTTTGTGTACAACATTAACCATTATAGAGATTATAACTCAGGGTCATAATTATAACAAAGTTGTAGTTATAATTTCAATTTAGAAAACTAGCCATATAATAATATTTTAATGCATAATAAAATAATATTTCTAAAACCAATTGACTTGGTTATATTCATTATTTATTAATATTAAAATACAAACCATACATAAAACAAGATCTTATTATTTTAAAAACATTATTTCCAACCATAGAGTTCAAAGGATGATAATATTAATAAATAGAATAATGACTAACATTGAATTCATTCAACATTCCTATGCCAAATACAAATACAAATAAACATAGATAGATTCATATTTCCTTACTTTGTAATTTAAAATGAAATGGTAATTCAATTCTGTATTTCCATATTGTTTACCTATAGGAAGTGCTTAACCAAATCAATTTAAATAACCCTCAAATCTTACAACAATACTTAAGAAAATAATCATGTTGTATGCCACCATTTAAACAAAGGTATTAGAGTATTAAGTTAGTAAATTATCTAAGACCAATTTATCAAAACTTAAGAATCCCAAAATAGTAATCTATTTATGTTCTAAATTAAAAAACCATATGCATAACACAGTCTAAATAGAGATGCCACAAATTCATGATAATAAATTTCATAATATTAAACTATTTAGACACACTAGTCAATATGGATTCAATATGCAAATAGAAGTATTCACTTGGAGTTGTTATGCTTGATGGAAATGGAATTCATCTTATACACATATATATCAATTTTGAAGGCAATATACCTTCACTACCATCTTCTCAAAAAATTAAATATAACTTTTTTATTATAGTGACAACAAAATATTCCTGTCACAGCCCATTCCATCTACTTAAACATCAACATTGAACATAACAACATATTATACAAGCCACAATCTACTCATAGAGGCTACATGACTATAAACTAACAACTTATATATTTTATGTCATGTTAAATAATGAAAATCCTATAATTAAGTGTTCCTTAATGTGAAGTTAAATATGAAATCAACCTCACAAGGCTAGAGTATATACTTCATTTAATTTGACTATACTAGACATGGTCTAATAATACAATTTAAATATCTTTCTAGTTATAAATGAAATGGAATATCATTGATGGCTCCATATAAAATTTAATAATTACCACCATACATTTAATGACTCAATAATGAGTCTCAATCATTATATACATTGTGATCATTTTGAATTATCTAACAAAGATTTTCATACATGGTATTTAATCAGATTAAATCTAGGGTTTTATTCTATACAATTACATTATATAAAATACACGTTACTAAGTCATATAACATTCTCAAATTCATATTTAAATTTCTAAGATGAATTTTTAAAGGATTATAAACCATTATACCAATTGCAAATAATCTAAGTCTAGACAATATTCCATAAAGACTAGACCACACCACTTATATATTTATTAGTATTGATATTGGTGTTTTTACTTAAACAAATTTAAAAAACACATTTAATAGTATTTAATCTTGATTATACATTAATATACCACATAGATCATAATTGATCATAGAGAATGTACTTTCACATATTTCAAATTGATCAAGACTTCATATAAATTCAACAAGGACCGCGTTACTAACATTATCAATCAAAACTGAGAAATAGAGTTTTATTTGATGCAATAACATAAGAAAAAAACAAAATCCAAACTTATATCTAAGTGAATTAATTGGTTAGTACACATAGCATGATTTCATTCCAATAAATGGTTTTAGATTCATATGCCATTTTTAATATAGAGTATACAAAAATATAAAGTGCTTCAAAACCTCATTAGCACAAAACATTACAATAGTAAAATGAAATAATGATTACAATTGATTTCAATAATTAATACAATATCAAAAGTGATGAATATGTTGATATATCCATAAATTCCAAGTTCAAAACCAAGGCCAATCACTTCAACTAGAAACTCCACTATGCAATCACTAAAAAATGGGAGAGTAAGATGAGTAAAACCATTTATGACCATTACCACCCCATCCATCATCCTTGAGATTTCAAGAGTTACTCAAAAATAATCTAAATAAAATAAAATCATATAAGATCAAGGTGTAAGATATAACATTATTCCACCAAAGGATTAGGGTTTATCACACACAAGACAATCACTAAATAGATACACATAATACAACAACATGACACATTATAAGGTTTCATAAGCATTATGCATCTGACAAAAAATCCATCCAAAGGTATTTTTTCACTTATAAAACCGTTTAAGGGTGAGATGAAGACAACCCAAATAAGCATCTACTAGGGTTTCATATAGAAATCAAGAATTACTACAACACTTTAGCTTATAACCCATAATTTTATTCATTGTTATAACAAAGAAAATAAACCATTGCCACATAAATGAAGTGACTTCCAAGAGAACCAAAGGAGTGAGTGGAGGTTATGCAAAACCCTATGGTTTTTTAAAGTTCCTATTCTAGATTCTCAAGTGAATTTCCCTTTATTTCCAAGTCACACATTCTTATTTTTAGAAGCATAATAAATCAAGAGTTAGGAACCAAATGAGTAAAAATACAACTTACTTCTTGGAAAATTCACTGGATCAAAAGAACATCATTTTTCCTTGACAAGTTTCTTCTTTTCCTCTTCTCTACTTCTACAACCTACATATCTCTTTCTCTCACTTTGTGTTTGTTTGGAAAACCTCCCAAACCCATTTAAAATAGCTAAAATGTGGATGCCAAAAATGGAAAATTCACAAAATAGCCATCATGGCTAGGGCATGTGGATGCCAAAAATGGAAAATTCTCATAATTCCATGGTAAGGAGGTCTATGTAGCATACAATCTCCTCTCCACATTCCTCTTTGTCTTATATTTATTTATACCTTCACTCAACTAAGGTCAACACCTCATGGTTACCAATAACCAATAGTATTCCACCAAAACTTTTTAATCATTTAATATGACTTAATCAATATCAATGTCTTAATGAATTGCTTATGATTTAAGTAAAAATTAATGTTTTAATCAAGAAATAATAAGTATTTTCACCTTTTAAAACCAATGATTATGTCTATCATAGTCAATACCAAATACTAAGTCCTATACCATATTTAGCATCTGATCACTATGGTGTTAATTAAACATAATAGGGTTGCACCTTCCAATGTGTGCTTTTAGATAAAAAATAGTGAGCACAATTGGCATAATGTTAATTATGGATTCTTAACCAAGTGTTAATAATAAATACACACATTATAGGGTTGGTAAGTATACAAATAACATAGAAAAATGGAATAGTGGAATAACAACAATCTCATTATTATGATTTGACCTTATATACATGTATATTATCAATGTGACTATTCATTGAACACTTTCATTCTCAAGCCTAGATCAACATTTGACTATACCTACAATCATATAAATGACATCAATATCACCTATACTAAAATGATCGTACTCAAACATAAATATCAACATAATCATATATATAAATATCAACATGAAATATAATTATAGATCAGAATACCTCATAATCCAGTAAACCATGCTTTCACAAAGTACTACAAGTTCTTTATTTAGGGATACAAGGTAAGATATGATGTCTAGGAAAATTATATTATCTATGTATCCATGTGTAATATGTATTTCTACATATCACTAATCTATCACATGAAATTCATGTGTGTATAGAAGATAATATGTAATCTACCAACATGTGATAAATCTATATGTAAATGTAGTAAAGGAGTAACCATGGCATGTTCAGATCCTAATTTTATATTTTTGGACTATTACCATTGTTTTGGGTATTTTGGGTATTCAATATATATATATATATATATATATATATATACACACACACACACACACACACACACATACATATACATATATATATATATATACACACATATACATATACATATATATATATACATATACATATATATTTTGGGGATCAACCAACAATGGATTACACTTGTGAAAGCAATAAATGCAGAAATAAATCAGATAGATAAGTAACTGAAATGATAAATAGCACAGAACAAGATATACAAGAAAACACCCTGAAAACTTGTATTAAAAACTCTTTACAATAGGAATACAAATGAAGAACTTTGTTCTTCTACACCTCTCTCAGATGCACACAAGATCTCTCACTAGATCTCTATTCCTCAAGAGCTCTCTCTCAAGTACTGTCCTTCAAACATTCACAATGTTCTACTCATACTCAATTACACTCTCATACAATAGCTTAGAAGATGTCTCCTACATATAGAAATAGGAAACTTGAGCATGCTCTTACAACAAATAGTTAAGCCTCTTCAACAAGGGCTCTAAAAATAATATTGCTAACAATAGAGACGCGAGCTTGAGTCTACAACTCAAACTCATCATGCAAACACTCGCTTCTGTCCTCAGAAATCGCTTTCTGGACACACAGGTAACCGACGTCGGTTCCTGCCTGTTCGCCTGTGACCGTCGCCGGCCGACCATACTGCCGACGTCGGCGCCTCTGTAACTGCAACTAACCGACGTCAGTCGCTCCTGACCGACGCCGGCATCTGTGTAGACCCGAACCTGTTTGTGTATGCTCCTTGGTGAAGCTTTTAGATCCACACTCCTAACAATCTCCCACTTGGAGATAAACCAGCTGCACCAGTGCCTGTACAGCAACATCTTCTAGCTCCTCCATCTTCAACTCAATCATGAAGACCAACAGAAGTTGAATGAAGATTCAACTTCTCCTTAGTAACCGGCTTTGTTAGCATATCAGCAGGATTCTTGTCTGTATGGATCTTCTCCAGCTTCAACTCACCATCTTCCAATACCTGCCGTATGAAGTGGTACCTTAGCTATATGTGCTTGGTTCTAGAATGAAAAGCTGAGTTCTTAGCCAAATGGATTGCACTCTGACTGTCACTATGCAATCTGCAACTCCCATGCTCCCTTCCAAGCTCTTCCATGAACCGTGTCATCCATATCATCTCCTTGCTAGCTTCTGTAGCTGCAATATATTCTGCTTCTGTAGTTGATAAGGCTATAACCTTCTGCAACTTAGAAATCCAACTAACTGCCGTTCCACCTACAGTAAAAACATAACCTGTGGTGCTCCTCCTGCCATCCAAATCCCCTGCCATATCTGAATCTACATAGCCATGTAGAGAAGTATCTGAACCTCCATAGCATAAGTGTCTACTGCTGGTTCCTCTCAGATATCTAAGGATCCATTGTACTGCTTTCCAATGTTCCTTTCCTGGATTGGCCATATACCTGCTTACTACTCCCACTGCTTGGGCAATATCTGGTCTAGTACACACCATTGCATACATCAAACTTCCTACCGCGGAAGAATATGGAACCTTATTCATGTACTCTACCTCATCATGTGAATTGGGACATTGTTCTTTACTTAACTTAAAATGTCCTGCCAAAGGTGTGCTTACCGGTTTCGCATCCTGCATGTTGAACCGTTTCAACACCTTGTCCACATAATCTTCTTGAGACAATATCAACCTGTGATTTTCTCTGTCTCTCTTAATGCTCATGCCAAGGATTTTCTTAGCTGCTCCCAAATCCTTCATAGCAAACGTTTGAGCTAACTTCACCTTAAGCTCTGAGATATCCTGCATGTGAGACCCTGCAACCAGCATGTCATCTACATACAACAATAGAATAATGTATCTACCGTTATCAAATCTCTTAAAATATACACAATGGTCTGATTGACATCTACTGTAGCCATGCTCAGTCATAAACCTATCAAATTTCAAGTACCATTGCCTTGGAGCTTGCTTGAGGCCATACAAGCTTTTCTTCAACCTGCACACTAGTTTCTCCTTACCCTTGACCTCAAAACCTTCTGGCTGTTCCATGTAAATTTCCTCATCTAAATCTCCATGAAGAAATGCTGTTTTAACATCTAGCTGCTCGAGATGCAAATCCTCAAAAGCAACCAAAGACAATACAACCCTTATAGAAGTCATCTTAACAACTGGAGAAAAAATCTCACCAAAGTCAATACCTGGCTTTTGTGCAAATCCTTTTACAACCAATCTGGCCTTGTATCTCATCTGACCATCCTCACCTTCCTTCAGCCTGTAAGTCCACCTATTCTTCAGTGTTCTCTTACCAGCTGGCAATTCAACCAAATCCCATGTTTTGTTCTCCCTTAAGGACTCCATCTCCTCAACCATGCCATGCTCCCACTTACTCCTGGACTCCACCTATAAAGCTTCTTCAAAACTTTTTGGTTCTCCACCATCGGTTAGCAATAAATAATATAAAGAAGGAGAATATCTAATTGGAGGCTTACTTACCCTTTCAGACCTCCTGATTGGTGTCTTGGACTCGTTTTCCACAATCTGTCCACCCAAATTTTCTGACAGTGACCGACCTCGGCCACCTGTAGACCTGTTACTGGCTGACGCCGGTTCTTCCTGGCCGACGCCAGTGCCTGGTCTACCGACGTCAGTCTCTGTATGACCGACATCGGTTTCTGTACTGCCGACGCCGGTTCCAAACCTACCGACGTCGGTCTCTGTGTTTTCCTGTAAGTGATTATTTCTTTTTCCCGCGAGCTCATTTTGGACCATAACTTCGTCCAACTCATTATTGCTCTGCCCAGCTTGATCTAGCTTCCTTGTCTAATCACTGTACATCACTCTTTCATTGAAAACAACATCATGGCTCCTGATTACCTTGTTAGTTCCTAGATTCCAAAATCTGAAACCAAAATCATCTGAGCCATAGCCTATAAACGTGCACCTCATAGACTTAGCATCAAGCTTCTTTCTATTTTCCTTATCTATGTGCACAAAGGCTTCACAACCAAAAACTTTGAGATATGAGAGATCAACCTTTTTACCTATCCATGCCTCTTCTGGAATTCCACCATCCAGAGCTGTAGAGGGTCCTCTGTTGATCAGGTACACTACGATGTCAACTGCTTCTGCCCAAAACTCTAAGGGCAACCCTGCATGCAATCTCATACATCTTACACGCTCCATGATAGTTCTGTTCATTCTTTTAGCAATACCATTCTGCTGAGGTGTCCTTGGAACCGTCCTTTGCCTACGGATTCCATTTATGTAACAATACAATTTGAACTTAAGACTACAGAACTCACCACCATTATCAGATCTCAAGCACTTTAATCTTTTGCCTGTTTCATTTTCAACCATGGCTTTCCAAATCTTGAAAGTCTCAAAAACATCAGATTTCTTTTTAATACAGTAGATCCATACCTTTCTTGTGGCGTCATCTATGAATGTAACATAGTACTGTGATCCGCCAATAGAGGCTACATGAGCCGGTCCCCACACGTCTGTGTGAACAAGCTGCAACTTCTGCCTTTTCTTAGTAGACCCAGTCTTTAGAAAACTAACCCTTTTCTGTTTTCCAAACACACAATGCTCACAAAATTCTAGATCCATACTTTTCAAATCTGAAAGCATACCTTTAGACTTAAGGATTGACATCCCCTTCTCACTCATGTGGCCAAGCCTTGAGTGCCACAATTTAGCATCCACATCTGAAGTAGATAAAACTGAAGGAGATTTGTTAGTAATACAATTACACAAATAGAGAGTACCTTCTCTCTTACCTCTGGCCATAACAAGTGCACCCTTGGTCACTTTCCAAGAATCTGCTGTGAGAGTTACTGTACAACCCTCATCACCTAGCTTACCTGCAGAAATCAGATTTCTCTTCAAACTAGGAACATGCATCACATCCCTCAACACCCATGTGTTGCCATTCTGCATCTTTAGCTACACTTTACCTTTGCCAATAATCTTACAAGGCTCATCATCCCCTAAGTACACTATTCCAAAATCTCCATGGACATAGTCACTGAAATATTCTCTGTTAGGGGTAGCATGGAAAGATGCACCAGAATCTAATACCCAAGATTCTATATTATTATGCAAAGAGAAAATAAGAGCATCCTATGCAATACCTGCAACCTTTGTCTCTTCCTTTCCTTCGTGTTGATTATCCTCCTTAGGCTTTGACCAGCAATCTCTGCTTATGTGCCCCAACTTTCCACAGTTCCAGCATTGTGGCCTTCTGCCATTCCTGGATTTGGATCTGCCTCTTCCCTTAGACTTAGATCTTGATCTCCTCTTGCTCCTTTCTTTTTGCCTTCCTCTGCTCTCAAGATTTAAAGCATTCCCAGATGTCCCAGAAGTCTCTTCTGTGCTTTTCCTGCGAATTTCCTCATTCAAAATAACACTAACCACATCCTCTACTTTTAAAATATTCGAAGCAGAAGCAGTATTAGAAACTGCCATTACCAAGCCATGCCAGCTTTCAGGCAAAGAACATAATATCAAAAGAGCCTTTATTTCATCTTCAAATACAATATTAACAGAACTTAACTGATTAACAATACCATGGAAATCATTCAGGTGATTAGAAACATATCCACCTTCTTGCATATGCAAATTAAACAACTGCTTCATTAAATATACCTTATTTGAAGCGGAGGGTTTTTCATACAAATTTGCTAACGTGGTCATTAACTCTACCGTTGTTTTTTCCTGTGACAGATTAGATATCACAGTGGAGGCCAGACTCAGTCTTATAGACCCAAGAGCCTTTCTGTCAAAAACTTCCCATTCTTCATCCTCCATGTCCTTGGGCTTCTTTGCTATCCCACCTAACGGTAAGTAAAGATCCTTCTGATACAGATATTCCTCTATCTGCATTCTCCAGTGCTGATAGTTCTTGCCATTAAACTTTTCCATTCTCAACTTACTTTCCTCTGCCATTACTTCTCCCACTCAAACAGAAATCCCTGTGAGCAACCTGTAATCCGAACACACTACACAGATCTGAACCACCTGTTAGTGAACCTGAGCTCTGATACCACTTGTTGGGGATCAACCAACAATGGATTACACTTGTGAAAGCAATAAATGCGGAAATAAATCAGATAGATAAGTAACTGAAATGATAAATAGCACAGAACAAGATATACAAGAAAACACCCTACAAACTTGTATTAAAAACTCTTTACAATAGGAATACAAATGAAGAACTTTGTTCTTCTACACCTCTCTCAGATGCACACAAGATCTCTCACTAGATCTCTATTCCTCAAGAGCTCTCTCTCAAGTACTGTCCTTCAAACATTCACAATGTTCTACTCATACTCAATTACACTCTCATACAATAGCTTAGAAGATCTCTCCTACATATAGAAATAGGAAACTTGAGCATGCTCTTACAACAAACAGTTAAGCCTCTTCAACAAGGGCTCTAAAAATAATATTGCTAACAATAGAGACGCGAGCTTGAGTCTACAACTCAAACTCATCATGCAAACACTCGCTTCTGTCCTCAGAAATCGCTTTCTGGACACACAGGTAACCGACGTCGGTTCCTGCCTGTTCGCCTGTGACCGTCGCCGGCCGACCATATTGCCGACGTCGGCGCCTCTGTAACTGCAACTAATCGACGTCGGTCGCTCCTGACCGACGCCGGCGTCTGTGTAGACCCGAACCTGTTTGTGTATGCTCCTTGGTGAAGCTTTTAGCTCCACACTCCTAACAATATATATATATATACATATATATATATACATATACATATATATACATATATATATATACATACATATATATATATATACATACATACATATATATATGTGTGTGTGTGTGTGTGTGCGCGCGCTCAAGGGAGATACTTAGCAATCAAACAATCTATGGGATGGTCATGGGGAGGCCCCATATTAAACATGGGAAGGATCACATAGTGTAAACCAATGATGTGATATTGAACTGCATTGAAAATTTGAATTTAAATCTATAAATTTATCTCATGTTATACTATAACCATTAACCCTCATAATAATCACTCGTAGTGGTATATGTATGACAAGAGACTCAAGGAAACAACATATCCTATGAAAATTATTCAGCCATAAGAGAATCATCTACATGTGTAACACATTGAACTATCATTGACTATAATCTAATAGATGGATTTAATATAGAGTGAATACTAGTTGTCTTAAATCTTGAATGACCCTCTAAGATAATTGGCAATGTAATATTGGTCATCTAGGAAACTCTACTACTCTCCTCAAACTAGTGTGCATAGAATGAACCTAACTAGGTTATATAACTAAATATATAGAATGGATAATAATATGTGTGGATTATACCTCTAAAATATGGTCTTGAATAAGTTTGGTAACTGAATTGGGATAATGGTCTTGAACATTTACAATAACTAGCTCAAGAGATTAATAGTGCATAAGTGTACCAACTACATCTGAAGAGTAATGGTGTGCAGGTGCAAAAACAAAATATGGTGGTAGTGGGGGTGGTGAATTAACTACCTATGGTCCAAGGGTTATTCATATGGAATAGTAATAAATTTTACCACCTAGTTGAAATACATATATATTTGATGTATTGGTATATTATTGATGGTCATGCATGGAGTTTTCATAGCCAAGGGCATCCTAACAATGTGTCAAAGAATTGTGTACTTTGTTAAATGAGGAATAGTATAAAATTTTATTTGGGGCCTACCTTAATAGGTAGCAAAATATGTCCTAAGGTGTTCTACTAGTGTCTGTCAAATCCCTTGACTATCCTAGTTGTCTTAGTCAAATCCTCATGTGTGTATCCAAGAGAATGTAAAATTTTCATCATGAAAACATTTTCACTTGAAAAATTATCAGTCATGACACTTTTAATGGATTTTGAATCAACATAAACTTGAATAAATAATTCATTTAGATCATAATGATCCTACACAATCTCACTATCATTGAATGTAAATAAGTCTTTGTGTTATAATATTTGTCAATGTATCGATAATTTTATCTAAAAGATGCATGTATGAATTAGGATAAGGTTTTGCATTATATTTCAAATGAAACAAATTAGTATCATGATATTTTTTTATTGATTCATTATTCATAAAGGGATTGGAAAATATTTGTAACTTTTCACTTCCATTGATTTTTTACCTTGAATCCTTTATGGGTGTGTTAATGTCAATTATGTTGTTATCAATAAGATCTTATATAGCATGCCTCAGCTTATATAATTTGTGTTAGAGTGCCCATCACATTGGTGATAATTACAATAATCATTTTGATCTTGTCCTTTAAGGATCTACTCATATCACCCTATGATAGTGGATGGAGAGATATGAGGTTACTCTCCAATAATTTTGGTAATAGGCTATGAGGAGGTTAAGGTTACCTTTAAAATTATCTCCCAAATGGATAAAATAGGAGATGATATTTTTTAGGTTGTGCTTCTCCATTAATTCTATTTTTAGCCTCATTCCTATTCTCATTTTACTTACTCTTGTAATTTGGCTTGTCTTGAAGCTTGGAAGTTGAAGAAGTAGTAGGAGGAGGAGTGTACTTGAGCTTATTCAATGTTATGATCTTGACTTCTTAGTCTATAAATATATGGCATAGTTCATCAAAATTCTTGGATTTATTGAATACAATTGATTCATGGAATGGCGTAGTAAAAAAAAATCTATAAGATACCTTGAATCTCATTATCGGCCATAGGATTAGTCATCTTTGATAACATTATCTTATAACTTAATGCATAATAATAGAATGAATCATAAGTCTCATGCTTGAATTTGAAAATTTATGCATTGGATAAATTTACACTAATAATGATATATAAGTGTTCTAGAAACATATTTTCTAAAGGATTTAACTTGTTTACTATATTAGAACCATTAGAATGCATAATCCTTAAGAATGTATGGAAATAAGTTTGTCAACAATTTATCATTGGCTACATATTATAAATATGTTACATGGAAGGATCTAAAATGTTTCTTAAGATATCCCTTATTGTCATAAAAGGGAATATTATGAGCTAAAATCCCCAGAGGTAAAGGATAGGTTGCAATCTCTAGGACTAAAGAGATATGTCATAATGCATGAGAATATATAGAGTTACTAGATCAACACCTTGATATAAATTCAACACCTTTTATTGAAAAGATACACGATGTTGTTCAAGGGATAGTGTAGTAGGTGATTTTGGTGATGTAACATGTGTAGTCACTATAAGTTGTCATAGGATGGTTAGGTAGATATGGAAAATAAATATGTGAGAAACCTTGTGTTTCCCCCACACCTTGTATGGGAACAACATGTGTGGCCAAGGGTGTAGACATAGGAATAGTAGAAATGGTTAGCTTATAAACACCCATGGTTGGATTGGTACCTTCAAAATTCTAATGAATAATGTTAAAAGGCTCATATTTTTATTCCTTGTATGTAAAAACTTTAGGTTGACACTTAGCTTTATCCTCTAGGATTATCTTTAAGACTTTATACAAATCAAAAGGGTTTTGACTACACATAATATTTTCAAAATTTTATCAATTACTAACATTATTTATCTTTTAGGAACCTATTGAGTCTCAATCTCTCTAAGTGCATGCCTTAAGGGGTACACCAAAAACTGGTGGGTAGCCCATTGGTGCTTCACAGGATTGTTATCCTTTTTTCCACTTGCTATCTACACACTTGTCTCCTAAAAATCATTCCCCTAACCTTTACCTCTTATTTTTCACCCTCCTCTAGTAATTTGTCACTTTAATTAGCCCTTTCCCTAACCTAAACCCCTTTTTGGTAGTTTACATGACTATGTCATCTATATTGACCCTGTATTGTTATTTACAACAGCTTACTAATAACTAAGTCAGCCATGGCTGACATAGTTCATTATCTAGTATGTTTTTATCAATTACAATACTAGGTTGACTTGGTCAACCTTGTCGGCCAAAATTTTTAAAAGTGTTTAGGTTTAGATCTACCTATATAAACACAATCATTTCACCATTTCTAAGAGAAGAAAAGAATAAGTAAGATATATTATGCATCTACTTATCCACCACTCTACTTGAGGAGAAATTTTAGGGTTTCATACTTTATTTAGATATATGGATCTTGTCTTGTGGAGAAGTATTTTAGATGCATTTATAATTTGTATATCCTAGAGCTGATTTATCCTTGTCATCCTTACATACCACGACAACCTCTTGTGAAGAACCTTGGTCAAGGGAGAGATTGAGGCTCGGTGGGTTTTTTATTCAAAGGTAAGTATTCCTAACTTTGTTCCTCCTTTGTAAGAGTAGATAGATATGCATTTTTACTTCTATTCCATGAATTAAGACTTTGTGCGCATTGACATGATTATATGTCTTCTACACATGTTTAATTTAGTGTTCATTACCCCCATTTTGTGCCACAATATTTGGTGAACACTAGATTATATATTTCATTACTTGTTATTAGTTTAGTGAATATGAAAACATAGGACCTAGTTAGGGTTATTGCATAGTTTTGCTTGACTGGAGGCTTTGGAACCCTCCCTAGTGATATTATTGTGGTAAGAGATCCCTTAATTAGGTTTAGTGAATTCATATTGGTCATGAACCCAATTATATAATGTATCCCCAATCAGAAGTGTAAGTAAGATCTATATTATTTAAGCTAGCATTGATTTGTAGATCTATTATATTTCCTATTGCATACATTCTAGTGAACCCAACATGAATATAAGCCTTGTAGGTTTTTATTTCATGCTTTTGTTTCTATCATTCTATTATTTCTCTATATTTTTTATACTAGGTCAACCAAGTTGGTATAGTTCTAACTTATACATGAATGTTTAACACATGGTCATATCAAAATGACTATATTCTTTCTATATAGATTTTCATCAGATATAGGTTACTAGATAGAACAGGTCAACATAGTATTCTTCTTCATTTCTAGATAAAAAAACTAAGTTAACTGGGTCAACTTAGTCTTCTAGTCAACATTTAAAATAATAGATTAAGTCATGTTGGTTGACTTAATCTTCTAGTCAACATCCAGATAACAAACTAAGTGATGAAGTCAACTTAGTCATATTATCAGGCTTCAATAAATAGGGTTTCATATAACTAGGTTGACCTAGTCAACTTAGTTGGCAACACTTTCAAGCAACATTCAAGGCACTTTAGCATAAAATTTGCAATATTAATCATCTTCCAACCCACCAAGGTTCCTCTCTTTCTCTCTCTATCAATTCAATAATTCATTACAATTTTATCTTGTGCAATTTTGCAGTCTTAAAATTGCAATCCTATAGCAAACTAAGTCGACCTAGTTGACTTAGTTATATAGCTTATCTTCTATCTAAAAAACTAAGTTGACCTAGTTGACTTAGTTCTTAAAGACTCTTATTTCTATAGGATAATAGTGACCCAGTCAACTATGTTCTATATTGTTTACATATAGTGTTGTCTAAACTGACTTTGTACCATTCTTAGTTTGGGAATTAACAAATATATGCTAATAATTAATTCAAACTTGCATTTTCAACTATTTTCATGCTTAGATTAGCTCACATAGTCTAATTAGGTGGTTTTTTCAAATTACCAATTAGTTGCACTATTTTGCTCTTTTTGCACACACTATCAAATCACTGTTGGGCAAGGGGTGGAGGTAAATCCAAGAACAAACACACCTGTTCTAATTCCACCCGTTAGGATCTTGCTCCTCAGAAAGAGCATAGTATGATTACCAAATATAAGCAATTGAATATGCGGAAATAACCAGAAACACAAGTAACTAGAATTCACCAATAGCACAGAATATGAGAGACAATACACTATCTTGTATTAACACTATACAGAAAAGAATACATCAAAGAGCCGCCACACTCTTTCACCTTACAGAGATTCGCCACACCTCAAGTGTACAGTAATTCTTCTCACACACACTCTCCTACACAAAAAAATGGTCCCAACAACCAACTCACACACAGAATTGGTGTTCACCTCACCAACCAGTCAGTAATAACCCTGTCGGTACACCAAGCACTCTATAGCACTTCAAGCTGATCTCTCATGAACCTGCAACCTGCAATTCAAAGACCAAACTTACATGTAGATCCCCAATGAGCTTGCAACAACCTGTAACTCACAGATCTTACAACTAGAAGGAACTCTTCCTTTCTATCTCATGCCTTTAAACAATACATGCCAATGGGTCTATAAATAGATCCCTAACTCAAACAATAACTTAGACTCTTAATTTAGACAATTATCCTCACAACCCAAGACTCTAACTAGTCTCAACATGCAAACTCATCGTTCACTTAACTAACTGTCCGTGAAATGAACACTTCTGGAACACACAGGCGACCGACGTCGGTCCCTGCTTATCTAGTTCTGCCGACGTCGGCCGACTTCCTGCCGTCGCCGGTGGCCTTCTGCACTGGTCTCTGCCGACGTCGGTCCTGCTGCCGACACCGGTTCCTGTAGAACTCAGCAACCATCTGTTCCTCAGTTTGTAAAGGTTGAAGCTTTTAGCTCCACAACCTAACAATCTCCCACTTGGAGATAAACAACTGCAACCTATACCTGTACCTGTACACCGTCTAGTTTGTTTCCTTGGCTTTGTATCCCTCCTCAAGATCACTCTTGAAGACCAACCACCACAAAATCCATGGTGCAAAAACTGTCATCCAAATTACCTGCCACATCCGCATCTACAACCATGTAGAAAAAGAAATTGACCCTGCATAGCATGTGCACCTACTGCTGGTCCCACTGAACTGCCCTTCAGTATTACTCTTCCGGATTGACTCCAAACTTGTGACAACTCCCACTGCTTGGGAAAACTTAGGTTTAGTACATACCATGCACTCAACCTCATTATGTGAATCAAGACACCTGTTCTATGAACTGTCTAACCATCAGTGTGCTAACCGGTTTCACACAATCATCCTGAAACAAAGTCAACAAGACCTCCATGTCTCTAGAACACACTCATGCCAAAGAATCTTGCTGCTCCCAGATTCTCCATGACATACACCTGAACTAGCTTTACCTTTAGTTCAGCAATACCTGTATATGTAACCCTACAACAAGCACATCATACAGAAAATAGGATAATGTAGCTAATATTATCCAACCTGGTAAAGAGAAACACAATGATCAAACCTCCATTGCCCTACAGCTAATACAAGATCATATACCCTGATCTTCCATCTCACGTATCCATTTCCGCTCTTCTTCATCCTCAACATCCATTCGTCTCTCAGTGCTTACTTCCCGCTGGCAACACTACCCAAAACACCTGTTTGGTTCTCCTCCAAGGAATCACATCCTCATCCATGCCAAGCTCCCACTGTTTCTTGGATCTACCTGTTCTGCTACTTTAATAACTTCTTGGTTCTATGCCATAAGTGAGCAACAAGTAGTGTAAAGAAGGGAAATGACGAATTTAAGAACTTACTTACACCTTCAGTCCTCCATATGGGCGCTTGAGACTCCATGACAACTAGCTGTCCACCCAAAATTCGTCTCAGTAACCGATGCCGGTCACATCTCAGTCTACAGCCGACCGATGTCGGTTCCCTGCGACTGCCTCCTTGCCGACGTCAGTTTCCCCTGGCTGACGCTGGTCTCTTTTCTGCCCTGAGTCACTGACATCGGGCTGCACATAGCCGACGTCGGTCCCTGTCTGGACACTGACGCCGATTTTCCTGCCGACATCGGTCTCTGTGTTTTTCTTGTGAGACCTGACTTTTTCCCACGAGTTCTTTTTGGATCAAAACCTTGTCCAAATCACCCTTGCTCTGCTCAGAATTCCTCTGCACCTTGTGCTGAACTCTATCCGTCACTTTCTCCTTGAAAACCAAGGCTTTCCTGTTCTTGTCACTAACATCAGATTCCTCAAGAAACCTTACCTTCTTCTTCTGCATACAGAAACCACGATCCATGCCTTCCAAATCCGAAAGCATATTCTTTGACTTAAGAACCAGCATCTCCTTCTTATCTATGTGACCAAGCCTATCAAGCCACATCTCTGAATCTACAGCTGAAGTAGATAACCCAAAAAGAGAATCAGTAAAACAAGTAGATAGATAAAGCATACCTACTTTTTTACCTCTAGCTATAACAAGTGTACCCTTGGTAACCTTCCAAGAGTCCGCTGTGAGAGTTACTGTGCAACCCTCTTCACCCAAACTTCTAACAGAAATCAGATTCCGCTTCAGAACTGGGACATGCATGACCTCTTTTAACACCCATGTGTCACCTGTCTGCAATTTCAGCTTCACTTTGCCTTTGCCAACAATCTGACAAGGCTTACCATCCCCTACACAAATTTCTCCAAAGTCTCCCTGGACATACTCATGAAAAAATTCCCTATGTGGGGATGCATGAAAAGAGGCACCAGAATCTAATACCCAAGATTCTACTTTATCCAGAGAACATACCAGAGCATCCTGTGCAACGTAACCCGCAACATCTGCTTCTTCTCCATGTTCTTCATGATGATCTTCACCCGATCTACAATCTCTCTTTAAGTGCCCTTGCTTTCCACATTTCTAGCAGGTTATTCTGCCATACTTGGACTTGGATCTTTTGCCTATCTTCGACCTTGATCTCCCACTCTCTGTCTTCTCTCTTGGCCTTCCTCTTCCTTCAACACTCAAAGCATCTCCAGATGATTCACCTGTGCTTTTCCTGTGTACCTCTTCATTCAAGATCACACTCACAACATCATCCACTTTTAAGACTTTTGAAGGAGACACAGTATTAGAAACTGCCATTACCAAACCTTCCCAACTTTCAGGTAATGAACACAAGATTAAGAGAGCTCTAAGTTCATCATCAAATACAATATTAACTGAACTTAACTGGTTTACCAAACCATGGAAATCACTAAGATGGCTATGAACAGATCCACCTTCCAACATTTGCAAATTAAATAAACGCTTCATAAGAAATACCTTATTAGAAGCCGAGGGTTTTTCATACAAATTTGCCAAAGATTTCATCAACTCCACCATTGTCTTACACTGTGATAAGCTGGAAATCACAGATGAATCAAGACTCAATCTAACAGATCCCAGAGCCTTCCGATCAAGAACCTCCCATTCTTCATCTTTCATATCCAAGGGTTTGCTAGCAACCCCACCCAACGGTAAGTACAAATCTTTCTGATACAGATAGTCCTCAATCTGCATCCTCCATAATTGGTAGTTCTTGCCATTAAACTTTTCCATTGGTAGTTGACTATTTTCTATCATTGCTCAACTCCCACTCAAACAGAAACCCTGTGAGTAACCTGTAATCAAAACACACTACCCAGATCTACACCAATCTGTTAGTATCCCAACCAAAAGCTCTGATACCACTTGTTGGGCAAGGGGTGGAGGTAAATCCAAGAACAAACACACCTGTTCTAATTCCACCCGTTAGGATCTTGCTCCTCAGAAAGAGCACAGTATGATTACCAAATATAAGCAATTGAATATGCGGAAATAACCAGAAACACAAGTAACTAGAATTCACCAATAGCACAGAATATGAGAGACAATACACTATCTTGTATTAACACTATACAGAAAAGAATACATCAAAGAGCCGCCACACTCTTTCACCTTACAGAGATTCACCACACCTCAAGTGTACAGTAATTCTTCTCACACACACTCTCCTACACAAAAAAATGGTCCCAACAACCAACTCACACACAGAATTAGTGTTCACCTCACCAACCAGTCAGTAATAACCCTGCCGGTACACCAAGCACTCTATAGCACTTCAAGCTAATCTCTCATGAACCTGCAACCTGTAATTCAAAGACCAAACTTACATGTAGATCCCCAATGAGCTTGCAACAACTTATAACTCACAGATCTTACAACTAGAAGGAACTCTTCCTTTCTATCTCATGCCTTTAAACAATACATGCCAATGGGTCTATAAATAGATCCCTAACTCAAACAATAACTTAGACTCTTAATTTAGACAATTATCCTCGCAGCCCAAGACTCTAACTGGTCTCAACATGCAAACTCATCGTTCACTTAACTAACTGTCTGTGAAACGAACACTTCTGGAACACACAAGCGACCGACGTCGGTCCCTGCTTGTCTGGTTCTGCCGACGTCGGCCGACTTCCTGCCGTCGCTGGTGGCCTTCTGCACTGGTCTTTGCTGACGTCGGTCCTACTGCCGACGCCGATTCCTATAGAACTCAGCAACCATCTATTCCTCAGTTTGCAAAGGTTGAAGCTTTTAGCTCCACAACCTAACAATCACACCCTTATCATTATGAGATTATGAAGTGAGGGGGTAGGCCCCAATACCAAGCCAGTACCATTACCAACATAGACCCCTTTCATCCTAAAAATCCTTAAACCATCCATAGATTTCTTTTTAGTTCCAATTTTGAGCCAACTTCTCTATCACACTTAAAATAAAACTTTATAATAATCTAACAAAACTCAAGATGACCACTTAGTTAACATTTACTTTTTAGTCGACTGCTTGCTCTCTACTCATTGTATGTTATATTGTAAGAACTTACATTGGCTAATATTGGTGCAAGACTTTGTGTTGTATGCCAATTGGATCATTCTCATTGATCTAATTATTTGTTTCTTTGCTTTCATTTTTTTTTTCAATTGCATTGCAAAAACTTTCCCTATTTTTAGCACACTATCATTTTATTCAACATAGTCTCTTACAGACTATCTTTTTCTTTGACTAAAGTACTAAATCAACCTGGTTTACCTAATACTCCTTTCTACCAATTAGGTTATAGTATTAAGTCAACTTGGTCAACTCTATATCCTTATCAAACTATCTCTTTCCCTGACTTTAGTACTAAGTTGACCTGGTCGACCTAGTACTCCTTTCTTCCAATCAAGTTATATTACTTAGTCAACATGGTCAACTCTGTATCCTTATCATACTATCTTTTTCCCTATTTATAGTACTAAGTTAACATGGTCAACTATGTTGATTTTCCATTAGCTTTATTTCCCTAATCTCTCTCCTTCATCATAAACTTCCTATTTCAAGACAATACTAAGTTGAATTCAATAGATATGATGATTTTTACCAACCCCAATAGGTTCTCCCATAAGTAGTTTATGGCTCCTACCCTAGATGAAAGTAATGTGCATGTAGCCACTCGCACTACAAACTATGGGACCCCTCCTCATTCTTCTTCACTTCACAATCCTCTCTTATCATTTGAAGATCAAACCAAATTAGAGTATAACCCAAAAAATTTATTCTTCATCAATGAGTTTCCTCAACATCAAGGAAAATATCCTTCTACTATTTACCATCTCATGACAACTAGTCAAGTTAAGGAGCCCCATTCACCTTCTCCCACATTCTCACATCAATTTGGGGACACGAGATTCTTTGCTTCTCAACCTATTCCATATATTTTAACCCCTTATCATACCATGACATCTTCCTCTTTGATTTCCTCCACTTCCATGCCTAGTATCTTTACTAACATGGTTGGTTCTACATCTAGTGGGTCTCTTCCTAAATTCACTCTTCTCAATTATTCCACTAGTATATCATTTGATACTCATGTTAATCATGCCTCTAGTGCCACTTCTCATCCCTCTACTATTACATCTTTTTCCACACAAGCAAATCATGCTAATAGTGCCTCACATATCAATAATTCTTTTCAAGATAATACTAACACCCATAGTGGTACCCAAGCCACTACTACCAATTCCAATGCTTTGCACAATGCCAATAATACCACTTAAACCCATCAAATTATATTAAAAACTCTTAATAAAATGAATTATTTCCAAGCTAACAATGTAAATCAAATGATTCAAATGCAAAATCACCTTATCCATCTTCAAACCCACCCTCAATAGGTTTCATAGGGCATGCATAACCAAAATGCTCCCCCACCTCCCCTTCGGGATTTCCATGGTAATATTATCCCCCAACATCTCCTTATTAACAAAACAATTAAGCACCTTCAAAATGAGCCTCTTAAATCTCAAATTGATAATATCAATATATGAGATATCACCCATACCATTACTTACTATGGGTCAACAGATCCTACTCAAAACTTAAAAACATTTGGAGATCTATATAAAGATTGGGTCAAGTTAAATACTTTTGTTGCTACCAAGATTTAAGAAAAGACTCTCATGGGTGATGTTTTATTTTGGTATAATGAACTCAAATCTCATTCCATCACTAGTTTGGAATATTTAGCCAATGCTTAATCCAAGATTTACAAACTAGTGATCTTCCTGAAAATACCTTGGCCCATTTTATCAATTGTAAGCAACTTGAGATCGAAACCACCCAAGATTTCATCAAAATATAGAAGACCTTGTCTAAAAAATGTGAACATAATATGGTAGATGGAAACCTCTTTCATCTGTTTACTAACGCTCTTTTTCACAAGTTGTAATATCAGGTACAGACTCTATCTCCACTTACTTTGGAATAAACCATTGACCAAGCCAAGCATCAAGATTTCCTCATGAATCAATTCAATCCATCCCAAAATTTTATGGGTACTCACATGTTAATCAGTAATAAGAATCATCATACTAAAAATGATGGTGTCATTGACTCTTATGATACCATTCACACTATTCAAGTTGTTGTTCCCAACCAAACTCCGAAACAGTCTTCCCCTCCTAACCACATCATTAATCCTCATTTATCTTCAACTAATAACATCAATGTTCATAAAATTTTATCCTTAAAAAAATTACAAAAACATCTACTAAGGCCTCTTCTACTATAACTTGATTCCACTCATCCCATGAAATCTTGGTATGATCCTAATAAATTTTATTGGTTTCATACTAGCCGGGGTCATTCTCAGGAGACTTGTACGTAACTTCATAATTTGAACATGGATTTCCTTCTCAATCCCAATTTTGATCATGATTATATCATTCTTAAATGACAACAAGCCTATGACATTGCCTTTAAATCCTATGAAACATAAATTAAATCTCAATATTTGAACCAGTCTAATGCTCATTTGTCCATATATAAATATCATGTTCCAAATAACCAAGACAACCTAGAAAAACCTACCCCTTATTCCAATAATGTTGATAGTATTCTTAACCCAACTCCTAAAGAGAATGTGGTCAATATGAATAATGTGCTGAGGGTGGTTACCTTCATTGATCCTCATCCCATCCACACTCCTCAATTTTCTCACACATTTCATGTTATCCAAGACTCTTCTCTAACTCACTTAATTTAGTTGGGGCAAGAAGACCTTATATCTTTTGATGAACTAATTCCAACACCTCCCTTGGATAACACTTTTCATATCATTTCTCCCATTACTCCAACCTCTTTACCCATCACCAATGATACTTAAACTTGTATAAACACTTCTTCTTAAACTAAACCTGCATCAACTACCCCATCTTCTCAAGATAATCAACAAATTTTTCCTCCAATTAAATCTTTTATATCTTATCAACATAAATTCACATGCACTTTTTCTCCTCCTTTTGAGGACTTCCTTTAACATTATACACCTCTTTCCAATAGTCCTCTTATGGTTTATGATGAGTGGGTTCATACTATGGAGCTTACTAATCTCCTATCTCAAATCCCATTTTTTGACTTTATGTGAACCTCTTCATGTTATCATAATTGTCATAAGTAGCTTTTTTTCAAAATGAACATCCCTCATCCTCCCCTAGTAATATGTGAATCCACCTTATCTATATTAGAATATATAATTTTATAATAGTGCAAAGAGATGTCTATACATGTTGATGAAATAATGGATACTTCTCTTTCCCTTAAATTTCTCATTTCTTCTATGATCCCCAATGATATTTTACTTCATGTGTATGATCCTCCTCTATTTATCAGTGTCCAAATTGGTGATATCCAATTCAATAATTCCTTGATTAACAAGGGTTTTGGAATTTGTGTTATCTATCTTGATTTTATCAAAACCCTTAGATATTATGAATGTAATCTTAAGTCCACATCCAACACATGTCAAGGCTATGATCAAAGTCAAATGCCTCCCTTAGGCTATGTGTGGATCCCTATCACCATCCCATCTATCACCATTCATGTGAAGGTTATGATCTTCATTTTTCCTCTATCCTATAACATTTTTCTTGGTAAGCAATAGGCTCATTTTATGAGAGTAGTTATCTATTTTACTTGTCAATGTGTCAAATTTCCTCATAATAGAGCCATCTATAGGATTCAAGGTGAGACTAACCCTTAGAATTTCAAACAATTCCAAGATCATGGAATCTTCAAGATTCTCACCCTTGAACCCTTGCAAGTGTTCCATTTCATGAATCTCAATGGTTTAACTATCCTATCAATTCCACTCGAGGTTACAATGGTCACCTTGAACTCATCAGGAATATACCCCCTAACCTCCTAAATTATGATGACAATGAGCCTAACAAGATCAATCTTAAGATTAAAACCTCAAATCTCTCACCCCATCTCATTTCTTAGCACCCCCTTCTTTACAACCTCATTCCCATCAACCACCTGGTGATGACATACTCATTATCTTAACTAAGACTTAACATTCCATCATACCATATAGGATGATCAGGTCATCCCTACCTATGCTATCAATATTCATACACCTAATTTTGATAAAGGATATACCTTAGATGATCCATTATTAGGTCTTGTTTAGGCTTGAGATATTAAAATTATTTATTATCATTCATATTTGCTTTAGTATTTCAGTATTTCTTATAGCATTCCATCCTATCTCATTCATAATTTTAGTAGTTTCCCTCTTGATCACAGGGTAGAGATGGTGCACACACCTCCAATTTTTAAAGAGCCTAATACTATTATGTTTATGGATCATGTTATGACTGGTCCCTATCACTTTTTTAGATACCAAGACCCCTCTAGACATCTTATCCCTGAGATGCTTACAACTATCCTTAAGTCGTATGTGCATCCCACCCCTCCCTCAATAGAGCCTAGTTTAGATCTTATTCCCACTCCCTATCTAGCTAAGTCTCTTCCCATTTTAGATCCTATTGTTCCTTAAATTGAGCCTTACCCAAACTCTCTACCAACCCCACCTTCCCTTGGTGATGGTTTACTCCCTTTACTGTAGCTTGCTCCTTTTCCCACCAAATGGGTCAATCAACCATATTGTGATATTCATAAAGTTATCAGTCATTAGACTATACATTGTTCATTATACCAAACTTCCTCTTCTTTCATTTCCATTCCTCTTGTGATTATACCTACCAAGTCTACTCATAAACATATATGTTGCTTATATAGCACATATAATCATTCATCCATTCATTGTCATAAGCTATGGTAATATATTTATACCTTGCATCCCGTCACTCCTCAACCCATAGACAAGGCTATACCTTCACCAAAATTATTACCTAAATATATTCCCAAATATGGAGAGGTATATTGTCTCTATCACCAATGTGGTACTCATCATATTGATCATTACCACATCCTTCAATAGCATCTCAAAGATCACCTCATGATTATTCCTACATCTACTACCCTTCTTCCCATAGGTCACCCTAGTAAGAAGGTTCCCCCTTCTTCTCTCATGGCTCCACCACCTATGGCACCCTTTACACCCATGATTCCCTCAGCCAAGGATCTTTCCTCACCCGTGGATCTTCCCTCACCTATGGATCCTTCCCCATTAGTGACTCCTTCACTTGTGGACCATTCCCCACTAGTGACCCCTTCATCTCCCATTGATTCCACTCCCATTCATTCTCTAAATCATCCCCTACATGATATCCCTCATCATCATGATCCTTTAGGCATTCCTACATTTTTTTTTGAGGAGATTAAATGCAAAGTATTCTCTCAACTTTCCCTAAATATCGATGAGACTTTGGCTACAGTATGAGTTTAGATTCATAGAGACTTATCAGATGTTATGGATAATGCATGTGGAAAAATATATTAGTACTTATGAGCACAATCATGGTGTTATTTTATCTATTTATTCATTTGTATTTGATGTGTTCTCTAACTTTAAATTTCTCTATTTTATATCATTTGACATTGTGTCAATTTTTTATCTATCTTACATGGTGACTTTTATTTTGCACTATATGTAGTTTATGATTTCATTATTATTCTTATGTTATCTTATGGATTATTTTTCATAACTACATACTTGTTCTTATTGAGTTCCTTTTATATGGTTGCCTTATTCTTTTTCATGATTTTTTTTGTTATCTTATCTCTATAAACATGGATAATTATTATTATGACTTGGTTATACAAACCTTGTTCCCTTTAGTTATTCCTCATTTACCATGTGATCAGTTACCAAAAAATTCATCTCATTATAATATCCTTTTACTAGTCCACTTTGGATCTCCCCTTATTCCATTTTATTCCCCTTCACAAACTAAGCATATACATGGTTAAGACTTGACATAACATGTTGGTTCATAATTAAGCCTAAGTGTTATAGTCAATCATAACTTTGGATACTTAACTTCTTATATCCTAAGCTTGAAGCTCATTCATGTGTTTCACTTTATCTCTCATGATTGGTCATTCTAAGTCCATATGGAGGAAGAATCTTAAAATCTATAAAACATTCAAAAGCCAAATCATTTAACAAAAGGCAATGATCTAAAAGGTAACATTCAAAATATTCAAAAATCAAATCACATTGAAGACATGATTCTAAGCACATCTCCTTTCTCTATCAAATCTTAAACTCCATAGTTGGCCTCATGAGAGAGATGAGGTCCATTGGGGTGTAGTAGGCTAGTAAATTAGAAAAGGAGAATAAAAAATGTTTTAGTGTTACCTACTTTCTCATGCAAGTACCCAATCTTTGCAGTAGACTAATGGCTCTGTAAGGGGTCTTGAGGAATGGGGAACATGTCATGGAAAGGTAGGTCCATTTAAATTTTATTTTTCAAAACTACCAACATAAGTCAATCTTAGTACCACACTTATTTTCCCACATAGATTTGTGCCTATAGTGAACATGTATCATTTATATATTGATGGTCACTAGTCACTTAGTGTCTTCTCATATCCTTAGTGTGCCTCATGTCTCCTAAGGTCTTCTCATAAGATGAATATATTATGATTCTTACATTCCCTTTTTCAATCCTTCAACCCTAATATTTCCCCTTGAGAATTATTTATTTTTTCACTGATCACTCCCCTAAGGATTCCATTTGTGAGTTACAGTGTAATACCTTGGAAAGGACTATGCCTTCCTTACAAATTACCAAATTTTCACATTACCATTATAAACATCCCCTTTTACCATATTTTCATATGGTTTCCACCTCATTGGTGTTCCCTTTGTGAGTTACAATGTAAGACCATGGATAGGACCTGGCCTTCCTCATAAAAGTATCCAAAACCCAAATCACAATGAAATTGCATGTGTCAAATATGACATAAGATGTAATTGATTGTGAGTTATACATCATTGACATGATACCCATCTTGATTTAGTATGTTTTATGATTACTTCATTAATATTTCACTTTTACCTTCTTATTTTCCAATTTCATGTAAGAATCCAACCATTTTTATTTAATTTTTCATACTTCCCAACTTAATTAGTGTGATTAATTTAAGACCACTTTTTCCAAAAAAAAATCTCTTTTATACTTCCCAACGTCATTTAGTATGATTGTTTGACTTAATTTATTTGTTCTTATACCATTATCCTTTCACGTGTTTTCCATTTTATTACATTATTTTTATACTTCCCAATGTGATTTAGTGTGATTTTACTTGTTTTAATTTGGTATCAATATTTTTCATGGTTTAAAAACATTTTGTCCTCTTGTTTACCACTTTTTGGTTTATTATACTTAGTCACCTTTTGTTATTACACATTTCCCAATGTGAAATAGTGTGTAGTGCATCTAATTTTGATTAATTATACTTTTCCAAGTCTTTTTTGCCTATTTATTTTTAACCATGCATGTGTACTACATAATGCTAGATAATAAAATAATCCACATATATTTCCTATAACATATATAACAAAATTAAAATACATGTGCTATAAAGAAACATTTACATGCATCGATAACCACAACTAAATATAACTCATAAGATCAACATCTAACTATAAAAACAAGCTATCTCTATATATCATTAAGTGATTTTCTATAAAATATAAAAACACATCACTCTAACTCTATGGTTGGGATCAATCATGCCTATCTTGTGGCCTAGCCATGCTACCCATAGATGCATCAAACTTTCCCCTCTACACAGTGCACTATAATGAGATTATTCAAGATCTCAACCCTGCTACCTATCCTTATAAATTGGCCACTTGGGTTTATGCCTATCCCAAATAGATCATGGTAGTTATATGTGTATCTCTCTCCTAAGCCAGGTCCTACCAAGCTAGTGTCTCTCCTACTCCCACCCATGGTAGTGGATGCAATCCATCCCTGCATGTCTATAGTTGCCTTATGTCCTCCCCTACCAATCTAAACTAGCTCATTTGAGCTAGGGTAGATGGTACCATAAGATTATCTAGTGTGGTGGGGTTGTATGGTTCCAACACCCCATCCAAAATATCATGGTGTACTCTCATGACTATGGATCCCTATCTGATCTCCTTGACTATAATATCTATAAAATTTAAACTAGATAGATATCATATCACATATATATCTCAAAATCTATCTATCTACCATCATATACAACTAGTATTCTATTTCCAAGACTAACATATTACAACATTTATTACCTATCCTGATGTCACCTACCACTAGCTCCCCATCTGCTCTCCCATCAAGCATAGTCTCTCTATCAGCCCATCCATCTATGAGATACCTCCAAATCAAAGCAAAACCTAGAGTCAACACCCATGCACATTTTGGACCTCTCCTTAGTGGTGCATCTATCAATCAGCTCTATCTTGGGCCAATTACTAGGTTATCCTATATCACTACCCTCTATGATCAATCATACCACTAGCATATCCATCGATGGTGTGCCTAAGGTGGTCATTCCCCTCTTAATACGATGTATGTTATGATACCTATTTAATCCCTACATCCACATTCATGCCCTATCCTCTTTTGACTATAGATTGTCATGCTCAACTAGTCTATGGTATCACATGTCATGGTCTGATCTCTGGTCTCTTGACTAGCACTCCTCCTCCCATCCCACTTGACTCTCTTACATGTCATACCCAAAATGTAGGCACTACTATAATATTTTATGGGTGTGGGAATCCATACTAACCTAGCAAGTGTGCCACTATTTGTGGATCTATCCAAAAGGTATAGTGGCCTATGATCCATTCTAGAGCCAACCTTGGTGCCATGATCACCCAACTTGGCCAAATAATAGTAATATGTGCATAGGGCTGCCACATGATCTATCCTCATGTGATTATCTATAGTGCTAACACATGAGCTATGGCTCATGTTACCTGGTCTTATCTCCATCTTACCACTTGAGGTAACCTATCATCAACCACATGGGGTAAGCTAGCCAATTAATACATTAAAAACCTCTCATATATCCATGCACTTAGTGACACCACTAGTCCTATCATATTTTTCCCTCTGGATATCATCTCATACACATCATGCATGAGATAGACCCATATTCTAGACCTAAAATCATAAATCACCCCCTACTCTAACATAGATTGATACAAGGCTATCAGATACAGTGGTACCCTACCATCTAACTTGTGACATAACACTCACACTACCATAAGTCCTATCAAAACCTTATAGATATCTTTAATATATGTAATATATACATAAAACAAGCTCACTCCAAACCTTGGATAGATTCTCTCTAAATTAGTCACCCATCTGGTCAGTGCTCATCTCTCTTCTAAATTATCTAGTGTCCTTATGATCACCGGTGTCCCTCCTATAAGTAGTCCAAGTAGTGCATGGATGTCCTTCAGTATGATGCCTACCTCTATGGTATCCCCATCCATTACCCATCAAAAAGTGTTAGTAAACCATTCTCATGCTCCATGGAACATGACAATGATATTAGCACTTAGTGAGATGAATCTCATCTCCATGATTCCTCCCAAGCCCACTGCTACCAATCTCACTATATCCTCATCTATTAATCACTCTAAATAATTAGGTAACCATGAGGTATCGATCAATCACCATAATCTATGACACCTCTACATAATATCAAATAACAAAGGATGTATTAGACCTCCATGTAATATATATTCATAAGACATTCTTATAAAATTCACAAAAATAAAATTATTTGATTTAATTTTTAACCATATATGACTTAATAGTATTAAGTCGACCACTTACTAGTAAGTTGGAAACTCACTATTAATTCAAAACCTCTTTTAGTCCCTAACCAACTAAGTTGGTCACTTAATACTAAGCCAGCCAACTAGTTTTTCTTTTCCTTCTGCCAACTAGGTCGACCTGGTCCACTTTGTTATTTCATAACCACAATCTTTTTGCCTAAATTTAGGGAATTTATTATCTTTATTCCTTTCAATCCAATTCCCCATTTCATCCCTAGTGTCCCTAACAACTTTCCTAGGGTTCATTCTGGTATCTAGATTTTACCTAATTATCAAATTTATATAAACCACTCAAATTCAAATAAAAAAACTCAAGAATTTGAAAAAAAATAGTTGCTTACCTGTGTTACAATTGTTATGGCTGCTATGAGTCCTCCCCATCTCAATTTTCATCTCCCCACCATCCTCACTCTCTATCTATCTCGCTCATCCTATCAGAGCTCTCCATTATTCTTATAATAGTAAATAATGATAAATGAATTCTTTTCCACTTTATTTATATTCATAATTTTATAAAAAAAACTTTGCCTTTCAAATATTTACCACCATATTTCTTATTTTACTCATATATTTATCTCTACTTAAAAAATTTCCAAACTGTAAAAGGTTCTATAATCTTGACATTGTAGAAAATATTTTCCACTATTATATGCCTATCTTTCAAAAAAATTGATTTTTCACTCTTTTTGCTAATATCTACAGGTTCAGATAATGTTCCTCACATTGGACACCTTCATATTTCTCACATCTCCTTCTTCATATATAGCACTAAGGTAAGTAAAGGTATGTGTTTTTCAATTCTATCTTTTCATTTATCTTATTTTCTCCTTACTACACTTTGTTCAACTTCAAAATTATGTGTCACTATGTTATTTTCTTGAAACACCATCTCATGTTGCACTTAAATGACACATAATGAGCTTGAAGTGGGGAATATGTATACACATAATATTTTCAAACTTTTATCAATTATTGTCACTCTTTATCTTGAAGGAACCCATCAACTCTTAATATCTCTAAGTGCACACCTTAAAGGGTGCATCGAGAAAGGGGTGGGTAGACTATTGATACTTTGTAGGATTGTTATCCCTTTTACCACTTGATATCTACACACTTGTCACCTAAAAACCATTCCCCTAAGATTTGCCTCCTATTTTTCACCCTCTCCTAGTCATTTACCACATTCACTAGCCCTTTCCCTAACCTAAACCTCTTTTTAGTAGTTTACATGACTATGTCAGCCACATCAACCCTATATTATTATTTACAATAACTTACTAAGAACTAAGTCAACCATGGTCGACATAGTTCTTTATCTCATATAATTTTTGTCAATTATAATACAAGGTTAATCAGGTCAACCTTGTCTAAAATTTTTAGAAGGGTTTAAGGTTATATCCACTTATATAAACACAATCATTTCACCATATCTAAGAGAATAAAATAAGAAGTAAGATATATTGTGCATTTATTAATCCACCATTCTACTTGAGGAACAAGATTAGGTTTTCATACTTTCTTTGGAGATATGGATCTTGTCTTGTGGAGAAGTCTTTTGGATGCATTGATAGGTTATGTCATTTATATTTGATTTATCCTTGTCATCCTTACATACCACAACAACCTCTTGTGAAGCAACTTGGCCAAGGGAGAGATTGAGGCTCAACGGGTTCATCTTCAAAGGTAAGTATTCCTAACTTTATTCTTCCTTTGTAAGAGTATATAGATATTCATTTATACTTATATTCCATGCATTAGGATTTTTTATACATTGACATGAGTATATGTCTTCTATGAATGTTTAATTTTAGTGTTTATTACCCCAACTTTATGTCACAAGATTTGGTGAGCACTAGATTATATTTTTCTTTAAATTTTATTAGTTTATTGAATATGAAAACATAGGAGCTAGTTAGGGTTATTACATAGTTTTGCTTGACTAGAGGCTTTGGAACCCTCCCTAGTGATATTATTGTGATAAGATATATCTTCATTAGGTCTAGTAGATCCATATTAGGCATGACCCTAATTATCTAATGTATCCCTAATCAGAAGTGTAAGTAGGATGTTAGGAACCCATGGAAGCACAATTGATTACCATATACAAGCAACTTAAGATGCGAAATTAAACCAGAAGTAATAAGTAACTAGAAACTAGAAATAACACAAAATATGAGAGAAAATACATAACTTGTATTAATACTTATCCAAAAGAGAATACAATAAAGAGACACCACACTCTTCCACCTTACAGAGGCTTCCCACACCTCAAGTGTACAGTACTTCTTTCCTCAAAGCTCTCTCTCTTACGGTCCCAACACACAACTCAAACACAGAGTTGGTGTTCACCTCCAACTAGTTAGTATCCACTATTGCCAGTACACCAGTGCTCCATGCACTCCATAAGTGCTCCATGCACTCCAACAAGTTAACAACCATACTTCAAGTAGATCTCCCCTGAAGTACAACAACCTGCAACCCAATGATCTTACTTATGGAAGGAACTACCTTGCCTTCCACTCTTGCTCTCAGATGTGTTGTTGTCACCTTTGATTCTGCTACCACCTACAGATCTCCTTTGACCTCGTACACACACCTGTTACCACGTAGATCTCTCTACACCCTGAAGAACCCTTGTCCTTGCCTCACCAAGTCCTTATGATTCTCCAAACAAGTACCCCAGTGGATCTTCTCCTTGATCTAGCACACCTGTAGACCAACCTAATCATACACTCTTGGCACCCCTGTGGAACTAGGAGGAACACCCTTGCTCACTTCACACACAGAAGGAGCTAACTTTGCTCAACTCAAACTAGAACACTTTACAATACATCCCATGAGTCTATTATATAGATCTCATGCAAACAATAATTAGACACATAATTACAATAATTAGATCCACAGCTTTGAGTCTAAAATTAGCTCTTGACATTCAAACAATAGATTCGTTAACTAACTATCTGTGAACTGGCAGTTCTAAAACTGCATAAACGACTGACGTCAGTTCCTTATGCCTAGAGGTGACCAACGCCGGCCGATCCCTAACTGACGTCGATTGCATTCCTGTCTACCCCTACTGACATCAGTTGGCCCGACTGATGTTGGTGTCTGTGACACTTCAGCAACCTCCTCCAACCTCCTCCATGTCTGCATCAGTGAAGCTTTTAGCTCCACAACCTAATAATCTCCCACTTGGAGATAAATAGCTGCACTGTACCTATACCTGTACCCCATCTAATTTGTTTCCTAGCTTGTATCCCTCTTTAAGCTCAACCCTAAAGACCAACCACCACACAACCTGTGGTGCACCTCCTGTCATCTGAGTAACCTGCCACATATAAACCTACAAACCCATGTAGTGAAGTCCTGACCCTGCATAGCATGAATCCCTATTGCTGGTCCCTCTCAAATACCTGAGAACCCACTTCTTTGAATTGGCTCCTAACTCTCTGACAGCACTCACTGCTTGGGCAAACTCAGGTCTATACCAGACCTCATGTGATTTCAGACACTAAACTATCCAGCCCTTAGTGTGCTCCAGTTCTGCATCCTGCATAATGAACCTTGCCAACACCTGATTCACATCAGCTCCAACTAGAGACAAAATCAACCTGTGATCTTCCATGTCTCTCATGCCAAAGAATTTTGCTACTCCAAATTCCTCATGACATGCCATTGAACTAACCTTACCCTTAGCTCAGCAAAACCCTATATGTACAAACTTGCTAGCTAGCATACCATCCACATACAGTAACATGATAATGTTGCAATCATCATCCACCTGGTGAGACAAACACAATGGTTACACTAACATTGACTAAAGCCCTGCTTTGTCATCCACCTGTCAAACCCTGTACCACTATCCTACAGCTTCCTCAAGACCATATGACCTGGCCTTCCGTCTCACGTATCCATTCTCTCTATTATTTAACCAAGGTATCCATTCATCTCAGTGCATTCATACCGGCTGGAAACCCTACCAAATCTCTCGTTTGGTCCTGCATCTTGTTCATGCCATGCTCCCACTGTTTCCTGGATCCTTCCTGCTCTGTAGTAAGTAACTAGTATAAAGAAGATGAACAATGAATTTGAGGCTTACTTACACTTTCATTCCTCCCCATGGGCGTTTGAGACTCCTTGACAGCTTGTTATTTGCCCAAAATCTGTTACAGTGACCGACCTCAGTCACCACACAGTCTGCATCTGACTGACATCAGTTCCATGCACTTGTCCTGACTACCAAACCCACTAACATTGGTGTCTACCTGCTGTTGATGTTGGTCCTACTGACCGACATCAATCTTATTGTCGTTGATGTCGATCCTCTTGACCGACGTCGGTCTTACCCTGCCTGACACCACCAGCTCTGGTCTGCACATGACTGACATCGGCACCTATCTGTTCGATGTCAGTTCCTCTTGACTAATGCTGGTAACTGTGTTTGCCTGTGAGTGATGACTTTTTACCTGTGAGCTCCTTTGAATCAAAACCCATGTCCAAACTACCCTGCTCAAAAGTATCCAACCCCATCCATTGAACTCTATCCGTCATCTCCTCCAAGAACACCAAGGCTTTCCAATTCTTAAGTCTATCAAACACATCTATCTTTCGCTTAAGAATATGCATCTCTTTCTTGCTCATGTGACCAAGCCTACAAAGCCACGTCTTCGCAATAGAAGAAGAATCAGTAATATAAGTAGCTAGATAAAGGATACCTACTTTCTTACCACCTGCTAATTCAAGTGCATCCACTGTGAGAGTTCTTATGCGTCTCTCATCACCCAACTTTCCTAAAGCAATTAGCCACATCTCCAAGACTGGGACCTGCATGACCTTCTTCAACACCCATGTGTTGGCCGCCTACAATTTCAGCAACACTTTCCCTTTGCCAATACTATGACAAGGCTCACCAACCCCTCTACTTGGGGCTGCATGGAAAGAGGCAATAGAATCTATTAACCAAGATTCAACTTTATCCAAGAAACATCCTAGAGCATCCTATGCAACAACACCTGCAACATCTACTTCTTCAGTTCCTTCATGCTGATTTGCTACCAACCAACAATCTTTATTTTCTTGCTCTTTCTTTCCATAACACCGTAAGTGACCATTCGTGCTATTCAGTTTCTCCATTCGTAGCTTACTTTCTTCTGCCATTGCTATACTCCCACTCAATTAGAAACCCCTGAGAGTGCCCTGTAACCAAACAAAAACCTACTCCCTGCAACCTTAGCTCTGATACCAACTGTTAGGAACCCGTGGAAGCACAATTGATTGCCATATACAAGCAACTTAAGATGTGAAATTAAACCAGAAGTAACAAGTAACTAGAAACCAAAAACAACATAGAATATGAGAGACAATACACAACTTGTATTAATACTCATCCAAAAAAGAATACAATAAAGAGACGCCACACTCTTCCACCTTATAGAGGCTTCCCACACCTCAAGTGTATAGTAATTCTTTCCTAAAAGCTCTCTCTCTCTTACGGTCCCAACACACAACTCAAACACAGAGTTGGTGTTCACCTCCAACCAGTCAGTATCCACTACTGCTAGTACACCAGTGCTCCACGCACTCCACAAGTGCTCCACACACTCCAACAAGTACACAATCATACTTCAAGTAGATCTCCCCTGAACTACAACAACCTGCAACCCAATGATCTTACTTATGGAAGGAACTACCTTGCCTTTCTCTCTTGCTCTCAGATGTGTTGTCACCTTTGATTTTGCTGCCACTTATAGATCTCCTTTGACCTTGCACACACACCTGTTACCACGTAGATCTCTCTACACCCTGAAGAACCCTTGTCCTTGCCTCACCAAGTCCTTATGATTCTCCAAACTAGTACCCTGGTGGATCTTCTCCTTGATCTAGCACACCTGCATACCAACCTGATCATACACACTCGGCACCCCTGTGGAACTAGGAGGAACACCCTTGCTCACTTCACACACAGAAGGAGCTAACTTTGCTCAACTCAAACTAGAACACTTTACAATATAGCCCATGAGTCTATTATATATATTTCATGCAAACAATAATTAGACACCTAATTACAATAATTAGATTCACAGCTTTGAGTCTAAAATTAGCTCTTGACATGCAAATAACCGGTTTGTTAACTAACTGTCCGTGAACTGGTAGTTTTGGAACCGCACAGGTGACCGACGTTGGTTCTTGTATGCTTGGAGGTGACTGATGCCAGCTGATCCCTGACCGATGTTAGTTGCATTCCTATCTACCCCTGCCAATGTCGGTTGGCCTAACCGACGCCGGTGTCTGTGACACTTCAGCAACCTCCTCCAACCTCCTCCATGTCTGCATCAGTAGGTTGTGTCATTTATATTTGATTTATCCTTGTCATCTTTACATACCAAAACAACCTCTTGTGAAGCAACTTGGCCAAGGGAGAGATTGAGGCTCAATGGGTTCATCTTCAAAAGTAAGTATTCCTAACTTTATTCTTCCTTTGTAAGAGTATATAGATATTCATTTATACTTATATTCCATGCATTAGGATTTTTTATACATTGACATGAGTATATGTCTTATATGAATGTTTAATTTTAGTGTTTATTACCCCAAATTTATGTCACAAGATTTGGTGAGCACTAGATTATATTTTTCTGTAATTTTTATTAGTTTAGTGAATATGAAAACATAGGAGCTAGTTAGGGTTATTACATAGTTTTGCTTGACTAGAGGCTTTGGAACCCTCCCTAGTGATATTATTGTGATAAGATATATCTTCATTAGGTCTAGTAGATCCATATTAGTCATGACCCTAATTATCTAATGTATCCCTAATCAGAAGTGTAAGTAGGATCTATCTTCTCTGAGCTAGGATTGATTTATAGATCTATTGTATTTATTATTACATGCAATAACTATAAAACCCTTTTATTTAAAAGATACAAGATTTTGCTTAAGGGATAGTGTATTAGGTTATTTTGGTGATGTAACATGTGTAGTCACTATAATTTTCCATAGGTTGGTTAGGTAGATATGGGAAATAAATATGTGAGAAACCTTGTGTTTCCTCCACACCTTGTATGGGAACAGCATGTGTGACCAATGGTATAGACATAAGAATAGTAGTAATGACTATTTTATAAACACCCATGGTTGGATTGGTACCTTCAAAAGGCTAAAGAATAATGTTAAAGGGGTCATATTTTTATTCTTTGTATGTAACAACCCTAGGTTGACACTTAGCTTTATCCTCTAGGATTATCTTTAAGACTTTGTCCAAATCATAGGGGTTTTGACTTATTTAGTTTTGAAAATTAGATAAGGCTTTAACTTGATTAGGATCCACCTAATTTATGTCATCAAGAGTAATTATATCTTTATATTACTCATTATCTTGATTATCATGTTCTAAATTAAGCATGTCAACATAATCAATCATTTTTGCATATTCATTAACAATTACAACATCAAAAGAAGAGGAAAAAGAAGGAGAATTCATTGCATTTCATTTTACCATTTTAGATGAATTTAAGTAAATATGGTTATGTTTAGTTTTCAAACCAATTAACCTATCACTATCCCTTAGAGGAACAAGGGAAATAACCTTATTATATGGCATAGGATGAAAACATATAAGTATGAAGAAGGTTATGGCCAAAGGATGAATTGTCTTTGATATGAGACAATCATAAATTAGAATTTGAAGAATCAAACTTTTATTATAGAGATATAAATCCTTAAAATAGAAGAAGGAACCCTAATGGAAACCTAGGGTTTGGAGATTCTCTATATAATATTCCATTTCACCAGATTGTTTGATCTATTTTTGGATTAATGTGATTAATTAACCCTAATTCGATAGGAGTATTGAAAAATAATTAATACTATAATGATATAAAAATACATGAAGTATGAGTGTAAAATAATTGAATCTAATCTAACACATGTACTTTTCAAATATATAAAATAATAGGATGAGATACTTAGTATTTGATTGCTTTCTCGATAACTATTAATGTATGAAGTTGGTATGATAAATGATAAACTAGACTATAGGCTTCTCAGATCATGTCTTGGATATTTTTATGTGCCTAGATGGTATCATTAGCCTTGAGTTAGGATCATCAAAATGTATGTTATAGATTATATGGTTTCATCTATGTGGAATATTATCTATATCTTTTCATATTAAAATGCAAGTACTTCTCTTTGATTTTTGTGTAAGGTTATGGGGTCTAATTATGTGCATGACTTACATAAATATTTATCCTTCACATATAGCACTAGATCCACCTATATGTACTATTTTTTTCCTTACAAAGTGATATAAAGGTGGGTTAATCTAGCCTCAACTAAACCTCATTGATTGGTTGAGTGTTGCTTACATATCCAATATTCAAAGGAAGGAATCAAACTAAATTTATTTCTCCCCATTAGGTGCCTTTATGCAAGTGCCCATTCAATGAATGAAACCTATGAATCTTAGAACTTAAAATTTGGAAAATAGAAATATTGTCTTGACTCTTGAAATTCTTTAGACTTTGTGAAGACCTACTCCTTTTTATTTATTTGAAAATTATGAAGAATAAGGTAGTCCTCTTGCATTTGCAGTAGCTTGAATATCCTTGGTAGATATTTTCTAATTAGATAATAGGTATATTCTTGTTTTTAATTTATAGGATAATCTTTGGGATAATTTATCATGCCACCAACATGATATACATATATGAAAACCCATATAAAATATTTGAATTGAATATATTATTGTTGCTTAGCATGAGACAAAACCATCATATGCATATAAAACCATCTAGACAATATGTTCTAAATCTAAGGTATTTGTCTGAGAGATAGAAACACTAATTGATAATTTGGAGATGTATGATAAGATAAATAACTAGTTTTACATAGACTTTGGGTTTTTTTTAAGTGAAAATTTTCAACTTGAGAATGATAAGGTCCATAGTAAGAATGTGGATATGAGAGAGTGGTGAATAAGAGTTTTATATGTGTGCAAAATTCATGTATTTTAAAGGTAAGACAAATATTTCATTGTCAATTATCTTTTGTTATATTTTAGTATCTAAAATTATAAACATCAAGTATACTACATGTGATGTATATTGTGAATCTTCCTCTTATCATACATATGCAGATTTAGTGTACCCAAATGCAATGGTTCATATACTTCTTAATTATCTAATTGTATAAAAAAAAAATCATCCAAATATAACTATTATAATGTTCATTTTATTTCAAATGTAACTCTCATTTTCTCCAAGATGATCTTTATACAAAAATGCCATTATAGATGCAAATCTATTACTCACCACTACAAATCCATGTGTAAATGAATGTGTTGAATTTTAAGTTTCACTTTTAAATACAACATTATGACATGCTTGTGGTTTTTCACTAGCACTTGTACATGATATCCACTCATTATATTGTGTTAAAATTATAAACTGAGTAAATGACTAGTAAAATTAAAAACATACTAATGTAATTTAAAACATTAATAAGCCTTCTAAGACAACTACCAAAAAATGATATACATTAAGGGTGGGTGGTCTCGACAAATCATCTAACATTTTTGTTGAGGGTGGGTGTTTACTGTGTGGTTATTTAGCAATAAAGACTATCTCCAATAGTTTCTTCTAAATTATTTTTCAATGACCATTTGGATTTATTTTTCTATTTCCTCTTAAGAGTGGAATGGGAAAACTTGGGATCTATTTCAGCAAAACACACATAGGGTCCATAATAAATTGATAGCCCATTAAGGTTCCATATTTTTCCTAATCATATATTTTATGTGACGTGAACCTGACGTGAATCTTATCCCTTCTTTGGTTGGTTAAATTTCATGTTTTCTTTCTAGCTTTTGATAAAAATATTCCAAACCATCATCCTAATTATATCAGTTAGCCTAATATAATTCTATGAATATTTAAAAGTATATCAATCAACTAGATACATTTTTATGTGATTATTCTTAGCTTTATTAAATTTTTAATATATCATCCAGTCCAATACTATTCTATTTTCCTATTTAAATTCATAGTATGATGCAAATTCTTTTGAGATTTGTCACTTTTCAAATCAATACAGTTATTTTAAGTTATCATTATGGGTCAAGCAGCTGTCACTTTTACTTATGTCATGGTATGAGGGGTACTACCCCAATACTCAAGCCATTACACATCAATATACATGGATGTTATTTTCCACATACCTCAAGGAATAAAAAATCCTAGTATTCATTAATTTAAGCCTTAGAAATCTATCCATCCATTTTATTTTGTAGATCACCGGTAAGTGGTTATCCCTAGGAAGTTACTTTCTATGTATCATAAAGATAAAAGAATATAAGCTAATAATTAAATAAATTTTTAACTAAATAGAAAAATAAAAAAATAAAAGAGTTAAAAATAAAATAAAATGAATGTAAAACACACCACAAAGATATGTAAAACATTCTAAGTAAAAATAAAGTATCCAATGTAATAAAATACAAAATATAATCAAACAAGGATATGTGATAAATGATTTCATCTCATGTAATACAAGTAAATTCAAAAAAATAAAACCTAAAGAAAACACACGATTGTAATTAATGTTATTTAAAATGTAAGACAAGTCAAGTCAACTTAATTTAAATGTAATTAAAAATACAAATGATTGTAAATAAATGTTATTTGAAATTTAAGACAAGTCAAGTCAACTTAAGTCAAACATAAATAAAAACACAAATGATTGTAAATAAATGTTATTTTAGATGTAAGATAAACCAGTTCCGCTTAAGTCAAACATAATTGATTGTAAATAAATGTATGACAAGTCAAGTTAACTTAAAATAAACATTTAAAAATAATGTAAAGAAATGTTATTCAAAATGTAGGATAAGTCAAGTCAATTTAAGTCAAACATAAATGATTGTACAGAAATATTATTTATAAATTAAGACAAGTCAAATCAACTTAAATCAAGCATAAATAAAAACAAAAATGATTGTATATAATTTTATTGAATGTATAAGATAAATCAAGACATCTTAAGTCAAACATAAAGAAAAACATAAATGATTGTAAATAATATCATACAAAAATATAAGACCAATCAAGTCAAATTATGTCAAACATAAATAAAAAAATAATTATTATAAATAAATGTTCTTAAAAATGCAATACAAGTCAAGTAAACATAAATAAAAATATATATGATTGTAAACTATAGACATTATAATTAACATTTAATGCTAAAACAATGCACTCATGACCATCATGTTATGCACACTTAGCTCACGCTCATTTCCATAGTTTTGAACCATTATTCCCCTAGTTCTACGAGGATGACCCTTACCCTTAAACAACTTTGATACATTATGCTCATATTCTTCATTCCAAGTATCCTAAACTCATTATTAGACTGATCCATACTTCTAGTTTAGCTATATTTTCTCCTTAGATAAGTCTACTCCATCACAACAATCCCACTTTCTAGTAGTGTTTGAAGTTATTGGTTCCATCCTCCTGCTAAATAATGATTGATTTATCAAATTAAAAATATTCTAATGGGTCATCTTGCATGTTTTACAAGCCCCATTTGATTAAATACACTACATAAGCATATCATTTGTTCACTAGATGTAAATAGGCTCCCATTATTGAAAAAGATTATAATATCTAACTAAATCTTGAGAAGAAAGCATCAATTCTTCCCAATTCTAAGTACACACATGCCAAGTATCCCTAAGCTAAGTTTGAATACACTTCCAAGGTCACAAGTCATTGTTAAATCACATAATAACACTAGTATTATACCACCATATAACATTACATGATTATTTCACACACACCACTATAACATAGGAGAACTACATGGATTTTAATCTCTCTTTGGAGTATTGGTGTGTAGAAAACACTTAACATAAGGGATGTTGAGATGAAGCACAACTTCAGCCACTAACCCTTTTTCATATTTTTTTATTGAGGTTAAAGAGGGGTATTTTTTGAGCTAGGGTCCCCAAAACCTAGAAGTACATCAAAATAGAGAAGAACCAGAGAAAGAAAATAACCCTAAAAAAGAGGATCCAAAGGACACATCACAAAGACAACTAAAGAATAGATTAAAAAAAAATACTCCCACACAACTAGACAACTTAGATTACTCCATACTTCCCAAGTTGTCTTCCCAACATGCCTTCATATTGCTAAGATTCATGTCAATTTTCTTGATAATGCTTTCATAGTCAGTGTTGTGTGTTCCTCTGCTACCTTGGCCCTTTGTCTCTTTTTTTTACCTATATAAATAAAAAGGTATAAAAAGAGACAAAGGGCCAAAGTAGTAGAGGAACACACAACACTGACTATGAAAGCATTATCAAGAAAATTGACATGAATCTTAGCAATATGAAGGCATTTTGGGAAGAAAACTTGGGAAGTATGGAGTAATATAAGTTGTCTAGTTGTGTGAGAGTATTTTTTTATCTATTATTTAGTTGTCTTTGTAATGTGTCCTTTGGATCCTCTTTTTTAGGGTTGTTTTCTTACTCTGGTTCTTCTCTATTTTGATGTACTTCTAGGTTTTGGGGACCCTAGCTCAAAAAATACCCCTCTTTAACCTCAATAAAAAAATATTAAAAGTGGTTAGTGGCTAAAGTTTTGATTCATCTCAACATCCCTTATGTTAAGTGTTTTATACATACCAATACCCCAAAGAGGGATTAAAATCCATGTAGTTTTCCCATGTTACAATGATATGTGTGAAATAATCATGTAATGTTATATGGTGATAAATAGGTCTTTGAGGTACTCTCAAGGGTTTTCCATATCTATATTCCTTAATTCATTATAGATTTAGTATAGTTTATAATGAAATTAAGTTTGTTCTGAAGATCCTCATTGGCATGCTCAAGAAGATCTATTCTAAAACTAAGTCTTTGAATCTATAAATCCTTTTCTTTATCAATCTAGGCTTTGGATAACTTTTCATTTTCCTATTGCATTATATTCATCCTAATTTTGAGGCTTGATATTTCCCTTATAAACCATCTCATGAGAGACTTTTGTATTTCTAGTTCTTCAGTTAAAACATCTATGTTATCCCTACTCTTGAGCGAATTCGCTATTTGATTAAACTCTTTGTTTTTATCTTTCTAGAACTATTAATTATTCTCTTTTTCAATATTATTTATTTTGATCTTTTCCTTATGATTCTCAATATTTATCTCAGTATTCCTCTATGTATTAGAGGTGTCCTTGATGATGCACTCTTCCCTCTCTTCACTATCACTATCCATAATTACAAATTTCTTTTCCCCCTTTTTATAGGGAGGGATCTGCTATTTTTTAAAATCCTTAGATTCAATGTTGTCTTTGACCTCATTGGTGCATTTGGAGGCTCCTCTTAGACATTTTTTAATACCCTCCTATTCTTTGTTATTTTCCTTTCCTATCTTAGTTTTTTCTTTACCAATTTCTTTTATCTTGCTGCCAATACATCTGCTCGGGCTACTCGGATATTTAATCCAATTTTTCTTAATATTTCTCATGTCTACCAATCCTTATCTCATTTTTTTTTCATTTTTTGAGAAATATTTGGCATTAATTAATTCATAACCTTGAATTGCTTGTAAATGAGGAATATAACTCCCTCATGTCTAGGGGTTATGTAGTTAGCATTTTTGAATTTTTGGATGGAAATTTTCATAGATTTGAGAATGAAAAAAGGAAGGTTGAAACCTATTCCATGTCTAAATTAGTTTAACATCCTAAAAATGGACCACCTAAAAAAATTATATCGACCCTCTAATGTGACATACTAAATAATGTGAAAATCTACCTTAGCATATGGTTTGGTTAGGGATTCCCTATTGAATCCATTATGTAGCTGATCCAACTATTTACCCTCCTCTAAAAAAGCCTCTTTATCTACTTTGTAGTCTATAAGAGTGTAGTATATTTTGGTTTATTTAATGAATAGACCTATCACATGAGTGAACATCTCTTTTTTTATTTCAAACATGACCCCATTAATGTTGACAACCCTTTCCTCCCAAGCTCTGGCAAATTGAATAGATAGATGTCTATTGAAGCCCTCAATTTTCTACATGAATCTAGTGAGATCCCCCACCTACAAGGCATTCTAGACTCTATTATTATATCTAACCTCAGGTTGTATCTTGGGTTCTATTCTGTTTGGTAAGCCTATATTGATAATACTATTCACATAGGGCTTTGGGATGCCTTTTCCATCTCCTCTATAGCTCCACCTTAAAGCATCATTAATACTATTGTGAGATGAATTATGAGTCTCAACACATTTTTTATTTTTTTCTAGATGTTTCTCCCAAAAGGAATTAGAATCAATGGGTCTAATCTCCCACATACTTTACAAAATCATAATGTCTCCCCTAGACATGAGATAGAGAACTAGGGAACTATATACTAATAAAATAATGTTTCCCTTCATTGGCAATTCTTATTGATAATTCTCTAGGTAGGTCCTCATGCTCTAGTCACATTTTGAAACCCACATTACTAGTTCCCTCATTAATGAACCAGTCTACAATTCTGTTACCTTCCCTGTACATGTGTGGAATGTGCACCTATTAGAAAGATTTTAGAATTATCTTAACTTCATAATTTATATTTTTTATAATGTATATTTGGGGGTGTTTTTCAATTAAATGATTGAAAATTTTCATGGAGTCCCCTTTTACCTCAAGCTTTTGGATATTAAGTTGTTTAAATAATCTGATGCCCTAAAGGGCAGCTAGATCCTCTACCTAGTGGTTAGTCTTAGTGTCCATATCTCCTACATAGGCCCCAATTAGTTTCCCTTCAGCATCTCTGATGAATCATCCTTCTCTTGCAATTCCCAGATTCCCTTTTGATGCACCATTAAGTTTCATCCATCCTTTAACTGGGACTTTTCATTTAGTTTTCTTTTGAATTTTCTGCTTAGGATCTAGTTTTCCTATGACTACCAGATCAATATGCTAGTTTTGTGTAGGTAACCATTCAAAAGTGTGGATTTCCTTGATTTTTTTTATTTTTATGGAGTTTTAGTTCTCCTTAATAGCTGATAATATTCTTTCATAGGTCACTTTACTAGTTCACTTCTTCTCCCTAAAGATGATGGTATTTCTAGCTCCCCATATCCCCCACCAGATATGTAGAAGGGTAAGGTTCCATATCTACTTTAGATGGGGATTTTTAAAGGGGTATCTCCAGGACAGCCAAAACTCAATTGGGGTTCTTGAGTGGGCCCATAAGATGTTGAATTTCCTCAAGAAAAAAATCCACACTTTATATGTGAAAGTATAGTTAATGAGAAGGTGGGAGAGATTTTCATTCTCTTCTTTGCATAGGGTGCATCTATTTGTTATAATTCATCCTTTTTCTCTTAAATTATCAACCATCAAAATATTATATTGTATGTAAATCCAAGAAAAGAAACATATTTTTGGGGTGATGAATTTATTCCAAACTCCTTTCTAGCTCACCTTAGCATCTTGATTTTGGGAGATCCTATCGTACTTAGATTTAACATTATAGTTCCCATCAAATGAATCATTCCACATTAGCTTGTCCTCCCTGTTAATTTTAGTGATATGGATGGTTTTAAGGGCCCTTTTAAAATATTTATTTTTTATTTTTTCATTGTGATTGACTCCATCCAAGCTAATATCTATCCAATGTTTGAAATCATTTCTAATTTGCCAATAATCCACTACAAACTATCCATATTTTTGTGTTATATTATCTTGTATGTGTTGTTAAATATTATTTTGAATGTGAAACAAATAAATGTTCCATTTGTCTCCCCAAAAATTTATACACCTATCATTTCCCATATGCCAAATGGATCCTTCAAGAATGTTTTCTCTATTTTCAATTAGAAAGTTCTAGATGTGTGACCCTTTAATGAACTATTCATCTTTCAAAATGATAAGAGAATTCCTCCCTTGAAGGTATTTTTGAGATAATATCTTGCCTCAAGTCAAATTAGTAGTTATGAATCTCCACACAAACTTGGATATCATAGCTTTATTTATCCTTTGAGATTTCTTATGCCTAGACCTCCAAATCTTTTGTTGTTACAGATTTTGTTCCAAGCGACCAAGTGGAATTTAATCCTACCTTCATAATAATTCCATAGGAAGTTTTTTTTAACTTTGTTGATAATTTATTCCACTCTTTTTATAAGTTTAAAAATATAAAGAGTATAGATTGGAAGGCTTTAAAGTACCAATTTGATCAAGACAACTTTTCCTACTTGGGAAAGGAGTTTTCCTTTCCACCCTACAAGTCTTTTTTGGAATCTTTCAATTAACAAGTTCTAAGAACTTAATTGAGTTAGGGTTACAATTTAAGAATAAATAATACCAAATTTTTTAATGAATCAAAAAATTCCAATCACTCACACATAATCTACGTAAATATGCACTTATTAGATTTCACATAAAGAGCAAAGACTCTATCAAATGTCAATGTTCATGATAGATGTTATCATAAGCTAGCCTCATATAAATATTTTGGCCTTGTCCAAGGTGTATTAAAATCCTTTTTATTGATTCATAGTGACCTCTCACATCCATACAACATGTTTCATGGTCACAGTCACAATCTTGCATGTTTGATTTCTAGTTAAGTCATTCCTCTTTGGTATTTTTCCCTTTTAGCATATTTCCAAAAATAGTAAGTTATATATCAATTTGTGTGGTTTTTTATATAATATATCATTTTTATTTACTAAACGTTATTATAAATTATATTATATTTATTTTCTTCCAACTTTTGATAAAACATATCGGTGAATGTGTACATGCAGAAATCAACACACTAACTTATCCACTCAAATTCTGAAGGTCAAGCCAAGACATATAATGTAATGGAAGATGATGGGTAGCCTAAATTAAATATGATTAGGATATACCTAAGTAAAAATGAAATAAAATATGGAAGACTTATATTTAAAGGTCATTTACATGGTAGGGAAGAATACGAAGGGATCTTACTAATGGGATTATGGGCCTAGATTACTCATTTAGGGATTTAACATAACTAAAGATAATATTTAAGATATGGGTAAATAAAAATACTTGAAGTATAAGTTCATAATATATATTTATCTGAATTGTACTTGCTATAATAGGATCTGGCACTCTAGGAAATGGACTTGCTCTATAGGGATAAGGATGCTCAATAAGTGTCATCTATAGGTAAAGCAAGATTGGTTGAATATGTCTTAAGTGTATAGCTTTTTTTGAATGTGTTTTAGGATATTAATTTTTTGTTTTTAAATGTGTGAGCATGTTTTTTTTTCTTTTTCTCATTTTGATAAGGCTTTCTATGGAAATTATATTAATACATGTGCATGTTTTAACAAAGTTTTTGTAAATAAAATGAAATTGAACTATTTTTTGAAATGAAAGTATTGAAAGTAATAAAGTAATTAATATTGAAATCAAATGAAATTATTTTTTTCTTCTCTTATGATGTTTTTATGTATTTAAAATTAAAATTGAAGATCCGAAGGAAATATGTAAGCGTTATTTTTTCCTAGTTTTTAAGATAATTTACCTAATGCAATCTAAATTATATAACTTTAATATTTTTTTTTAAATGTGTAAGTATTATGACATACTATTATACAAACTAGTTTTTAACATGCAAATGGAAAACCTAATTTTGAAACCTTAGCAAGCACACTTACTAAGAATTCATGAAATGTCTTTCACACATGCAAGCTAGAAACTAGTTTTGAAAGGTTTGAATGATTATTTGATAGACTAAATAATTTGGAATGAAATTAAATCAAGTTAAAATTTATTATTTTATAATTTTTTTATCTTATAACAACATTATTATATTTTACAAATGAGTAAAATCATATCTATGATGAAAACTTTTTTTATCTAGGTTATCTAGGTATGTGTGTGAAATATTATTTGTGAATTCAAGGCTTATTTAAAATTAAAAATGAATTATTTTGAAAAATTAAGTGATTTTTTTTGTTCATATGATTTATCCTAGGTTTTGATGTAATTTATGTGCTTAAAAGGATGTTAAGATGTAAATATAAACAATGAAAATCTATACTATGTTTTTGATGCAAAATAAATAGAAGAGGAGAGTTCATTTCAAATACTTTTACATATTTAAATGTATATCTTAGTATAATAAACAAAAATCAAGATAAAGTAATTTAATCTAATGAATCAAACCTATAAATCAAAACCCTCAATCTGATTAGTGATGATGACTAAATGAAAGCAAATATTTATTGTAGTAAATAATCTATACTCATGTAGTTATCTCATTGATTGATCAATCACAACCCTTCAAACTCTCTGAAAAAAGATTGAAAAGGAAATAATTAAATAAGGAAAAAATGTTTGAAAATAATAGTAGCTAAATATTGTTTGGTTTGTTTTATAGATAGCAAAGAACTAGTTTTTTATTCGTATGAATTCTCCTCTCTAAAAATGATGTAGAATAACCATGAATATGACCAAACTTGGAGAAAAATATTTTATAAAATTGAAATCAGGGAGGTTAAGGTTTTGTAGAGCTTTAAATCACCAATATTTAATGTAAAATTTAGATCTAATCTTTAGATACTTGTAGGAGAATCAAGGAGCTTGCAAGGGTGATTTTAATTGTTAGTTAACTAAAAGTTAAACTTAGGAAGGATAGGGAGTGATTAAAACAAGAGTGGGAGTGATATGGATAGTCATGAGGTGAACTCAAATAAAATAATAATAATAAATAAATAAAAACATGCAAATCATGTCAAAAAATTAACTCTTGAGCTCTACTTTTTCAAATAAAATCATCACTATTTACAGGTGACAATTGTGAAACTATCGCTTTTTATAATGAAAACACCCTATTATGTAATATAAAAAATATAATATATTATGAAACTAATGAAAAATTCCACTTTTTTCAGTGATTATTATGAAACCTCTATGACAAAAACACCACTATGGGGTGGTTCTATAATGGAGAATGGGAGTTGTGTCACGAAAAGTAGTGGTTCTGTCATGAAGGAGGTAGTTCAAACACTAAGGAAAAGAAGACTAAATGAAATAAATTTTTAATGTTTTCAAAGACTAAAGGAGAAGAAAAGAGGAATAAAATGTTGATAGGACTGATTTTGAGCATATTTTTGGAAACCATTGCATCATCATTGGATATCGTATTGGAAATATCCTATAGTGTAAATTTTGAGTGCATTAATTAGCCTATATATTGATTGACTATTGTAAAACCTAATCATACATGTTAATATGGCTTATTTACTTCTTTTTATTATTTTAAAATTCTATATTAAGGTTTTATATTTGATAAATTATCTATTAACAATAATCTTCTAGGTTTTCAAATCATATTTTATGCAATCTGTTAAAGTTGTTTCTACCTCTCTTAGAAGAAGTGATAGAATAAGTGGTACTCAAGTTGAGAATATTTATATTTCTTTTGATAAGGTTAATAATATGGATAATAATAAATATATATTAAAACCTTTATATATTAATGTATAAACAAAATATATATAAGTATATGATAATACTTCATAAATGAACAATATAGTCAAGATAGCCTTGACTCTCAACATAAGCAACAAGATGCAATTCCACCTAAATATGATGAAAAAAAAGATTAAAAAAAGGAAAATTATTAATAAATTTTGACAAATAATTCATGAAAAATCTTAGTATTATCATAATATTTTTAAAAATCATTTGGAAATAACAAGTGAAAGCATGACTCAATCACTTGCAACATCCAATATTATGGGTTCCTTACCTTTTTCTACACCCTTCGATACAAATTTCATACCAACATATATTATGGGGAAAACCTAATGGTTTTATCAAATTAATATTCCAATTTTTACTCATTCATTTGAGACACCACGAGTGGTTAACACACATTCTATTCTTGATATATGATCCCTTATGCATATGATCATAGCTCTACAAACTAAGGTGTTATAAATGGAACACATTGCTTTGAAACCTAATTAGACACTTGATTCACATACCCTATTCCATAATCCATTGGATTAACACATTTCAACATATCCATTACCAATTGGTTTTTTTCACTTAAGCTTATATTATATGATGTAAAATCTAACCCCAAATAACACTTGAGAGCATTTCATGTAGCAAGTTTGGACTATGCATCCAACGATATATTGTTGACCAAGTTGTTCTCCATAAGTTTAAAATAATATGTTCTAATTAACCACATAATTTATTTTACATGATTAATCCTTTGGGATATTTATTCCTTTCACATTTCTCAATCAATGTAATTGAAAATATTTCACATGCTCAAATTGTTCAACTCAAATAAGAATCCAGTGGGCTCATTGTGGAATGTGTTTGAAGATATAAGACCATGTTATCCAAGATGATGAATCCTATGAAAGATTAATAATTTAAATACATATTCAAATATATCTTGATTCCACTTTTACATGAATCTATTATGTTTAATAAGTTTCTATCATTCACAGATTTATGTCACACAGTTAAGGAAAGAGAGGTTAAGTTTTTGGAAATGAATAATCTCAAGTATACAACCAACCCATTTTATACTTCTCATATAAATAAACTAAGTAAGACACCATAAAAGGTGAGACCAAATAAAAATAATAGTGATCAAAACTAAAAATAATAGTGATCAAAAGGTAATAGTGAATGCAGTTTCAAAACCTACTCTGTATATTGTATTATCAGCTTCTCTAAGGAGATAGTTTACCAACTTACTAGAAGCTCCCTAAAAGATACTATAAAAGTTATTAGAATTCAACCTCATATTACTTTTTCCAATTAAATAGGTTTATGTGAGTAAACCTTTTCTAAAATGATTTTATCATAATAATATTTGTAAATTTCATAGAGCACCAAAGCATACTACCAATAAATGCATCTATTTTTAACATAGTTTCAATATTGTATAGATGATAACATCATTGATATAAGTACATATATCTATAATACAAAGGCACAACCAAGTGAGAGTATAATAATGAATATATTCAATTATCCTTTCCCTAAGCATATAGGTCAAGAAATAATAGATAAATCATAAGTGCATTACACATATAATTCATACCCTCTACAACTTCTTATCATCATAATACAAATTCCCAACATCGTTTGAATGGCATCATTGGTACATATCATGATTAAGTGTCATCTAGACTACTTATAACACTCACAGAGCATGATATAGTGAATGGTGATTTTTAATTACAATCCTTATTCATTTTAGATTGCATTTATCATCAACCTATATAGAGTGTCATGGTTGATAATGGTTCAAGCATGTATATGTGCATGATCACACTTCTCTCTCATCTTGGATACACATATCAAGATATACTTATTACAACAACAATAATAATACTAATAAGATTCAATGTTCATGTTCAAAGTTATATTGTTGATATCACATTACCAATCCAAGTTGGTCTAGCACATGTGGCCACAAAGTTCATAGTAGTACCTAATACAATATTATTCAATATGTTAATGGGACATCCTTCAATTTAACAACTTCACATAATTTATTCTATAGTACACAGATGTTTGAAATTCATTTTTTCCAATCAAATTATTACTATTCATCGTATTCCATATGAATACCCCCTCAAACTAAAGGTCATTTTTCCTAAATAGAAAATATTAGTTGAGTAAACTATAAGGGTTTGACTTACTCAAAGTATTTATAAATAAGTGGTCAATTTTACAAGGAGGCATATCCTTAAAATGACACTTAATCAAAGATTTTTCATCAATTCTAGAGATCCACTCTTTACACCATCATGTCTTAGATTGAGATTATAAGGCATTAAGAGTGCTCTTTAAATAACACCAACATAGAGTTCATACACTCCATAGTGGGTTTTGAAGAGTCCTAAAGTTCATAATATTAGAGAAAACTAAGTTTGAGCATATTTTTGGAGACCATTGCATCATCATTAGACATTGTATCATAAATTTTTCACCATGAAATTTTTAGGTGCATACATATTTATCCCCTGGGATGACATCTTATCATGAGCTGACGAGGGTGTGGTCTTGAGTAGTGGTGTGTGGAGGGGAAGGATACAGTTAGAGATACTTACTTTACTTAACTTTGTGGTGAAATGAAGCTATCTGAGACTCCATGAAACCTACAAAAAAAAGATGAGAATCAAGTAAATCTACTAAAAAAATAGAAAATGTACTAATTAATCAAAACATGAATGATATTACTTTCCATTTATGAATGGATGAGTATACTACCTAAATCATTCCATCGGGGGATTAAATCCGATGCCAATTGTCATGTAGATTCAAAACTAAAAACAATATACAAACATGGTATGGAAGGTAAAAACCATTAAAATTTGTTAGTTTTGGACATAAATCACATTAATATAGCCACAATAGTATCTAAAATATAAAAAAATATAAGTTTAGAAAGGAAACTGCTAAAACAACAGTGAATTTAAAAGACTATGTATTCAAAACTTTCCAAGAATAAATGCCATTTGGAAAAATTGGGTTTATAAATTTTTGATAGTTGGGTTTATGGTGACAAAATCAAGCCATAAATTAGTTGAATTAATGATCACATAGAAGAGATGGAGGATATACCAATTGGAGGTGGAGTGAGTCAAGCCTAGGCTAGTTTTCATTGCTTTTATGTTTTTTCCCCAATATAAAATTAATCATCAAAAATACTCTTAGATCCATTAATTAGTGAAATAAATTACATAAATAGGATTAGAGGACTAGGTATATTAAGGATCAATTGTTATTTGATGCAAGACTACCTGTCGGGATAGGTAGGTATAAGATGTTTTTGCCCCAGCTTATCACACATATGTGGATATCACTCACCCATAGAGGCATATATCTAGATTATAATATTAAATGAATACTTTATCAGAGGTTACTGAAGTAGGAGGAGGTTAGGATCTTAGGGCCACTATTGAATATGCATACACATACATACAAAAAAAATCTTGGGATTTTTGAGATGCTTGAATTACTTGCCCTCTATAAAGGTGAATTCTACTTGAGACATTGATTTGTATAAATTTAAAATTTATTATGATATATATGGATACATTTTGTTCTATTTCAGTGACTTTCCATAAAGTGTTATGTATTTTAATTTTTATGTTATATGACTAGGTGAGTGAGGATATAACATGTATCACTATGTTTTTGATAAAATGATGTGGAAAAATGCTTATATATGTGTAAACAAAAATGTATGAAAATGATGTTATGTGATGCACATGTATGAAATTATGAATGCGTAATAATTATTTTTTAGGTGATGGCCCAATTACTTTGTTCACATAACATATGACTCAATTTTCACCAAAATAATGAAAAAGGAAACTGAGAGATATTAGTGTAGGTTTTTATTTTTCCCTATTTATTAATTAGGGAAATTGTATTTCTTGTGCATACATGGAGTTTTCCTACATTTGTGGGATAGGCTAGCTTATGTAGAGGTGTGTGTCATAGATGTGTCATAGGTGTCATAAGAATGTCATAAGTAACTCCCTTGATGGGAGTTACTTCTCTATTCTTAGCACCTTGTCACCACCTTTCATGGAGGAGTTACATTCTATTCTTGGGGTGCCTTGTCCACCTTTTGTGGAGGAGTTACTTACATACTCTCCTATTTTTAGTCCTCATTTTGGCCATTCCATGCTAATCTAATTTTGGTTTTCTCCATTTTGTCTTGTGCAATTAATCTTATTGTGTTAATTTCAAATTGCTTTAGCATCTATGTGGTGTGCACTTGCTTCAACTTGTGTGATCACGTCTCCATTGCACTTGCATTATCTGGATTTTGGAAACAACTCCAATATGGTATCAGAGTAAACTCGGTAATCTTGTGTCTGGTTATGCTAGTGGTTTATTTTGAAATTCTTACTTTGCTTTCTTAGTTTTTTTTTTAAAAAATCTGTTGCATTTGAGAGCTTTGGTAGAGTTTTTTTGAAAACTCATGCAAATCCATATGGATCTTGTTTAAAAATTTACTTCTAATTTAGCATTTTCCAAGACATCTTGTCTAGATCTGTGGTTTTCTTCAGCAAGGCGGAGGAATTCTGGGTTTGTCATTCTGCAAAAAAAAGGGGGTCTCTGCAATCTTTTTTTTGTTCTTGGATGCCAAAGTTTCTAGCCTACTGATCCAACTACTCCATGCCAACTTCAGCTCCAGCTTGAGGAAAGAGCCCAGGTGCCTACCACATTCGTTGTTGCCTAGTCCCTACAGCAACAACCAACTTATTTGCTGTAACCTGTCACACCCTGGACTTCTGGGCGCAGCCTCTGAACTTTGCTGCCACAACAGAATGGAGATGGGAATGGCGATGGTTGTCACTATACCTTGTGCCACACCACACCAAAAATTTTGCTACATCTGACTACTGGCGTCATAAATTTTCTTGGGCACTTGGGGTTTGCTGTAGCTGGCGCTCTGTTCAAGACTATTTTTTTTGTTTATTTCCAATGCTGGTGGTGGGCCCTCTCTTTCTCTCCCTGTTTTATTGGCAAAATTGCTTTTGATAATTATTATGATTTTAAATCAGTCATTTAATGTTTGATTTAAAATCAAATTTGAAATTAGCATTCAAAAAGGTAGTTTAGAGGTTTAATTTCAACTTGTATCTTCGACCTACGAAGACGAAGGGTGAGGCCCGGATTGGCGGGAGGTCAATTCCCCCTCACAAAAACCTCCTTTGGATTTTTCATTCCATGCTGAATCCAATGAGTGGTTGAAAGGCCACTTTCTCTCCCCATAACAGGCATTTTTTAATATTTTAGTGCTTTTTTTTGCAAAAATACTAGTTTACGGTAAAATTATAATTTTAAAATCTTGCAAACGATAGCTCGGTTTTGGGTGCCATTTTTTGCAAAAGTGCTTGTAATTCAATTCTCCATAGCGTAGACTTGTTATTTTTCAAAAGTTCACTATTTTATAAAGTGCCAAAATTTGGGTCTCCCGGGATGCATTTTCTACTGAGTCCGACGTCTTGTTTGCTTTAGTGTTGCACTGATTGCTCTAAGACGCATTTTCAGCTAAGTCTGACGTCTTTTGAGTGTGCACTTGCATATTGTGGGGGGGATCAATATTTTAGGGGGGTGTGATTGTTTTTCACAACTTGCTTTCATTCTCCTTTCTGCATACATTCACAACTTGCAATCAACACAAGTTCACCTAAATTCAGCTAAAAATGGATTCTTTTCAACTTAAACCCCTAACACCCTTCAACTATCATGAATGAAAAGTTAAAATGTCATTCTTAGAAGCAAAGGGTTATATAGGATCACAATGGGTACAGAAGTAAAACCCAACACAGATGTTGAAAAGGTTAAGTGGTACAATCGTAGTGATGAAGCCTTTGGGTTACTGAGCTTGTCTATGTCTCCAAAACTTCTCTTCCACTTAGAGTCCTCCAAAACTCCTAATGACATATGGGACACCTTAGAAAAGTTGTTTGGGAAGCTTGATGAGATGAGAGGTCATGAGCTCGAAAATGAACTCATAAGTCTAAGTCCTAGCAACTTTGACACCCTACAGGACTTCTTCACTAAGTTTAAGGCCCTTAGATTGTAATTGAAAGAATGCAGGATAGAGAATAAAGATGATCAGCTCATTCTTTCTATTCTCGCAAAGTTAGGTCCAAGCTATTCCATCTTTGTCTCCATTTTCCATGCCACAAAAAGTGCCCTTGGCACTGCATGGAAAATGCCTTCTTTGGATTCATTCATTGCCGACTTGACTAGGGAGAAAGATAAGCTAATTCAGATGGGCACAATGAAGTCTACTCAACCCCAAGCCTTGATAGCTAGAAATGGTAAAGATAAGACTTCAACAAAGGAGAAGAAAAATAACAAGGACCAGGAGAAGAAAAAAGAAAACAATAATCCTACCAAAAACAACATTGAGACTTCATCCTCTAATGCTAAACCTAAGAAGGAGAAGGTTAAGTGTGCCTATTGTAAAAAGACAGGGCATGATGAACACAAGTGCATAAAGAAATAAATAGACCACCTAACTCATCTTCTAGAGAAGAACAACATAGGTGTTCCTGAGTCCATCAAGCAGAATTCATCTACCCAAGATTCTACTAAGGCAAAAGGAAAGGGTAAGGAGAAAGAAAAGGGCAAGGGCCTTGTAGCTATAGCAGCTTCCACATCTTCATGGGTCATCGACTCAGGTGCTTCTCACCACATGGGCTCTTCACTAGTTGAGTTTTCATCTTTGGAGCCTTGTAGCATGACTTCAATTAGTTTGGGTGATGACATATCAATTTCTGTTGTAGGGAGAGGGTCAGTTGAAATGGAAGGAGGAAAATTCAAAAAAATTCTAAGTGTTCCTTCTCTTTCAACCAATCTCCTATCAGTGTACCAAATCACTCACATTGGTCGGGGCATGAGAGTTGAGTTTTCACCAGATTTAGTGTCTATCAGGGAGTTGCATAGTGATACTACAGTGGTAGTGGGAAGGGTAGATCACCAAGCCAGGTTATACACCTTTTCACATTTTGCATCAAATTCTTCTCCTATAGCATTGCTAACTCATTCAGATGGAGTTAGCAAATTATGGCATGAGCGGTTTGGCCACCTTAACTACCGCTATCTTGAGCAACTTTGTAAAAATGACATGGTCATTGGCTTGCCTCGTGTCCAATTCTCAAAAGGACTTTGTGAGGGGTGCTCCCTTGGGAAGCATCTCAAAGCAAAATTTGACAAAGGCAAAGCTTGGAGGGCTTCACAACCTTTGGAGTTAGTCCACAGTGATGTAGTAGGCCCTTTCCCAAACCATCTTTCACAAGGGCCAAGTACATCCTCACTTTCATTGATGATTTCTCTAGGTACACTTGGATATATTTTCTCAGACAAAAGTCTGAAGTGTTTAAAAAATTTCTAGACTTCAAGGCTCTTGTTGAGAAATAGAGTGAGAAATCCATCAAGGTTCTTCAAACTGGGAGGGGAGTATGTCAGCATCATATTTGAGCAGTTTTGCACTATAGAGGGGATTGATTTGCAGCACACAGTCACTTACAGTCCTTCACAAAATGGAGTTGCAAAACACAAGAATAGGTTCTTAAAAGAGATGGGTAGCTGTGTGATTCACTCTAAATCCCTAGCACCACAATACTAGGCTGAAGCTATCAATTGTGCTTGCTACATTCAGAACAGGGTTACTCACAAAGCTTTGAAAGGGATAACACCCTTTGAAGCTTGGCATAAAAGGAAACCTTATGTTGAACACCTTAGAGTTTTTGGATCCCCAGCCATGGCCCGCATTCTGAAGAAGAAATGCAAAGCTATGGAACGTCAGTCCAAGCCTTGCATCTTTGTAGGATATCTAGATGGTATTAAGGGATATCACCTTCTAGATCTAGTCACACATGAGTTGTTCATCGAGAGAAGTGTCCATTTTTAGGAGAGTCCTTGAGACTCAACACTTGACACTTATTCTCCCTCATTAGATCTACTTCTTCATGATGATTCCTCATCAAATTCAGATTATCCACAGTAGGTTCTTAAGCCAGGGACATTTTCTTCTTCTTCAAGTTCAAACAGTGAGGACAGTGATGCAGTGTCATCCACCTCTAGTCAGTCAAAAGATGAGGAGTTAGCACCTGACTCCCCCACTTCCAGGCCACTTTGGGCTAGACAGACACTTGAGAGTGCTGGCACTTGGGCAGGAGATCTCGTAGATGATAGATGTACTAGGGGGGATTTTTAGAGAGATCCACATGCCTTCTTTGCTTCAGTTTTGGATCCACAAACTTTTTAAGAGGCATCAGGGGTACCTGAGTGGAATAATGATATGGAGGAAGAATATTCTTCCTTAATCAAAAATCACACTTGGGATTTGACTTCACTTCCTAAGGGAAGAAAGATGGTTCGATGTAGGTGGATATATCAGACCAAGTTTGCAGTAGATGGGTCAGTTGATAAGTACCAGGCATGATTGGTCACCAAGGGTTTCTCACAGGTGGTAGGTATTGACTACTCAAAGACCTTTTCACCCATTGTAAAGATGACTTCTATCCGACTCACCTTGGCTATTGTCACAGCACATGGTTGGGATGTGCATCAAATGGATGTGAACAGTGCCTTTCTTCATAGAGACCTTCAGGAGGAGATCTACATGGAGCAGCGGCCAGGATTTGTTCAGGATTATTCCTTGGTATGTAGACTTAGGAAATCTATCTATGGCCTCAAATAAGCCCCTCAGGCTTAGTATGCCAAGATGGATTTCTTCCTTCTCACAGTGGCTTTCACTAGGTGCCATTCTGATCCTAATGTCTACTTCTTGCAGTAGGATGATTTGCTTCTGATTTTGGTTCTATCTATTGAATTTTTGATCACCAGGAGTTATTCATTGGCTATTGCAGTGGTGAAGGCATCTCTTCAGGATAGATTTGACATGATAGACTTGGGTTTGTTGCACTACTTCCTTGGCATTGAGATCTCACAGTCAGATTCAGGTATTTCTCTTACACAGCCTAAGTATGCTCTTGACTTACTAGCTCGGTTTCACATGGTTGATTGTAAGCCATCTTTGACTCCCTTTCTATCAGGAGTCAAGCTTGAGGTTGATTGTTCTTCACCATTGGTTAATGCCACTTGGTATCTCCAACTTGTTGGTAGTCTCATCTACTTGACTCACACCAGGCCTGACATTTCATATACAATGGGACTTGTCTCCAGATTCATGTAGGAACCCCATGAGCTACATTGGAAAGTAGCTAAGAGGATCTTGCATTACATACAAGGTTCACATAGATATGGGATTCATTACAGATTTAGCATAGAGGTTGACTTGGTTGGATATACAGATTGAAATTGGGCTGGTGATTCATAGACTTGCAAGTCCACTTCTAGTTATAGTTTCTCTCTAGGTTCTGGTCCTATCAGTTGGTCTACCAAGAATCAGAATGCTATTGTTATATCATCCACAGAGGTAGAGTACAGGGGAGCTATTAATGCAGCTACTGAGGCTATTTGGCTTTAGGGGATTCTTTCTGAGTTTGGCATTCCTATCAGGCAGCCCACCATCATTTATTGTGACAATCATAGTACCATACAAATTTGTAGGAATCCAGTTCAGCACCAGTAGACCAAGTACATAGAGATTCACATGCATTTCATTCAGGAGCTTATTCATAGTCAGGTCATTGACTTGATATTTTGCCAGTCTTCAGAGCAGGTTGCAGACATCTTCATCAAACCTTTCACTGAGAGCAAGTTCATTCATCTATGAGCTCTTCTTGGGGTGCGGTCTACATCTACAGCAGCATCATCTTCAAGGGGGGCCTTCTAGCCTCTTCTTTTATTTTATGTCTCTCTTTTGGGGTGGAGTTTTTTCCTACGAGTTTTCTCCTTTTCTCTATCTTATGGGAGATTGCATTTGTACATGGGTACCTCATCAGGCCTAGTTGTTGGGACCCATTTTATATTTCCACACTTCCCACCTAAGCTATGTTTATGGGGGGGGTATTAGTGTAGGTTTTTATTTTTCCCTATTTATTAATTAGGGAAATTGTATTTCTTGTGCATACATGGAGTTTTCCTACATTTGTGGGATAGGCTAGCTTATGTGGAGGTGTGTGTCATAGATGTGTCATAGGTGTCATAAGAATGTCATAAGTAACTCCCTTGATGGGAGTTACTTCTCTATTCTTAGCACCTTGTCACCACCTTTCATGGAGGAGTTACATTCTATTCTTGGGGTGCCTTGTCCACCTTTTGTGGAGGAGTTACTTACGTACTCTCCTATTTGTAGTCCTCATTTTGGCCATTCCATGCTAATTTGATTTTGGTTTTCTCCATTTTATCTTGTGAAATTTATCTTATTGTGTTAATTTCAAATTGCTTTAGCATCTATGTGGTGTACACTTGCTTCAACTTGTGTGATCACGTCTCCATTGCACTTGCATTATCTGGATTCTGGCAACAACTCTGATAAGAGATATATGAGATGAGTAAAATGAAAACTATACATCAAAAAATTTCAAGGAAAAGGAAGATGACCTAATATGTACAAGAAAATGGGAAAATGTACTTCTTTATAAAACTCATAAAACATTAACTTTATTGGCTTCACCTAGATATAACTAACCTTGAAAAAATCAATAAATGGGATAAAGTTGCACTTTTCAACATATACATATATATAGGCCTTTTGAAGTATTTTTTTATTTGGAAAATTTTCTAATTCGGTACTAAATTGGAATTTGTTTTTTTTTTATTGTGAACCCCTACACTTAGTCTCATGTGACTAGGAAGAAAGGACATCTCCCCTTAATGCTAACCTCATGCAACTAGTAAGATGTGAGAGCTTAACATGAAATATTAGCAAAGGGTGAGAGATGTGGAATTTGAAATTTATTTTGTATAATATTTTTATTTTCATAAGAGTGTCTTATTTTATGTTTGTCACAAATATATTTTTTATTCTTTTGTAATGCCTTTACACCTAAATATTGGCCCCATGCAACTAGTAAGATGCAAGGGCTCATCACTAAAGACCAAGATAGGTAAGTAAGGTTACCTTGTTTTTTAGCATTCTAATGTCTTCTACCTATAGATCACCATAGGAGGAGACTCTACCATCAATAAGCTTCTAGACTAGGCTATACACTAGTATTTTCTAAGCTTTATAAGAAGATGTAGGGGAAAATAGGTGTACTCTGCTCCTAATAACTAAGGAAAGAACCAATGTAATGCTGATTTTGAGAATGTTTTATATAGGATAATAGGGTTATATGAAAAGAGAAATGAGATGATAAGATACATTTTAAAATTTTGTGTTATGTGAACTAACAACTAAGTATTTACCAAACTTGACATCTGATATGCAAGACAAAATGTAAACAATGGAAAAGGTTAATGCAATGAGGGAAATGTGGAATGTAATGAATAGATGTAGAAACATTTAAGGTGTAAGGAGTTCATATGTTCACCAAACTCCTTGCCCTCTAAAGTGCATAATTGATAGGATCTGTTCTAAAAATATCCCATCACTAGGTAAGGGCCTAACTAATTAGGTTTGAATTTGTGACCTTCTTCTCTCTTTTTATATTTTTGACTATTGAGTCTGTTGGGCCCCAACATGCCCCTTACTCAAAATTTTGTATGGGGGCCCTCATGTAAACTTAAATGACCCAACTTGATAACTTGATTGATTCAATAGAGTGTTTACATGAGTATTCACTCAGTTGCTATGGTGTATCTTTTTTAAATCATGTAACCCAATTTCTCTAAGTCCCAAATTTTTTATTTAATTAGGCTTATAATGCAAACTTTGGGTCAAAAATTTGAACTTTTTTTCACTCTTTTTATCTCATGTTTGGATTTGATTTTAAATGACTAACCTAATAATTCATTTGTGAGTGTATTTTGTGGCCTTTCGTGTGTTTTTTCAAGTTTCCCTAAACCTTATAGGCCTTTATAAGACATAAAAGCATAGTCTTGAAACCCTTTGGCACATTCCTAGTGATTTTAATTTTTCATAGGCTCATGATCTTCAAGGGGATCAAAAATAGGCTTAAGTTCATAATCTAAGTCCATAAAACCAAGAGAGAAACCATAGGGAGCCTAGAACCAATGGTATAAGGACATGTGGAGGATGACACACCCCAAGTTTCCCAGACTTGTTAGTCATCAAGAGCCTAGGATAAATCAGATTGAGACACAAGGTTTCCCAGAGCCCATGGAAAGAATTGAGTCAATCAAAATCAGCTGAATGTTAGAAAAATCACAAAGGAAAGGTTTGGATTTAATTGATTTTATAAATTTTCTTAGCGGGTTTTTGCATCAATAAATCTTTGAAAAAGTGGAACACTGTGATACTTCCATGTGTTACAATCCCAATGACTCAACATCTTGAAACTATCTATATAGAGGTAGTGACATCATCCTAGGTTTCTAGACCTATTAGAGACGTTAGACCATGTGATCCAATCAGAAGGTGTCACATAGACTTTTTTAGTATTGAGGCTAGTCTCCTAGACCTGATAGAGATGTCAAAGCCTAGGAGATCCTATCCCAATGAGGGAGTGCCACATCAACCAACTATCATATGTGTCAGTCTTCTTGGCTTAACAAAAATATAAAATCCTGAGAGAGCCCAATCTAATGAGGAAATACCACATGGCCCATGGTTATACGTCTTAGTCTCCTAGTGTTGGTAAAGATTTAGGGCTTTAGAGACCTTGATGTAATGAGAAATCACCATGTGGTCCAATCATTAGAATTTTCAATCTCCCTAGTCTGATAGAGATATTAAAACCCAAAAGAGCCTGGTGTATTGTAGAGATCCACCAAGCAAGGCCCTTAAAGCCCTAGTATGGTCATAAATAATCATAGGTGGAGTTTTATAAGCAAATCAGGCACCATGTGTCCCTAGATAACACTTCACCCCCCAAGTATATAAGATCATAAATCATGATTGTGCCAAGGTGTTGACCCTCAAAGAAGAATCCAATAAAAAGAGGACACATGACATAAAAAAGGAGTTACCTAGGAGATTGGAGGCATTAACATTTAAGTTCAACATTGATCATCTCGTGGCCTTGAGGTCCTAATAAGAGGCCATATGGTAGCTTCTCGAAACCCCAAAACCTTGGCAAGATAGAGCCATTAAACCTCAAAACTATAAAAATCCATTACACTTTCACCCTAAATACATGAAGAGTTGAGAAGGAGGCATATGGTAGTAACCCATCAAGGTAAAGTACATATTGGTTGCATAGCCAATGAAGCACAAGATTAAAGTTGATAGCCTATCTAGCCATCAAAACTATCAAAATCCAAAGAAGGATTATGCCTCCAATTTGATTTTTGAAATCAAGTTGTATATTGGTTCCTCACCAAAAAATGATCATAAAGGTGGTGAAATTCAATGCGAGACTAGGTAGTAACATCAACTAAAGCATGAAATGCATATTGGGATCAAATATTGAGCACATAAGACAAATATTACCTTAAAAGGGCATGGTTCAATCACGTAGATTATAGGCCTGATTAAAATATATCAAAATCTCAATGGCACTTTCAAATCATCATTGAGCATTTTTAACCACTACATTAGTGGGCTAAGCTGGATGTCAAAGACATGAGCTCCATGGATTGTCTATTTAAAGAGGCTAAAATGTCATTATTAATGGCAATACTTTTGAGCATCAAGATTCTATAGGAATTGTGATAGGATTACACCTACCTTTCCTCCTTTTTACTTGCTTATATTGTCTACTAATGGTCTAAAATTCTTAGCCCTAAAGCTCTATAGGAATTGTGCTAGGATTCCACCTACATTTACTCTTTATTTTTTGACCTTGGTTTGCTTACCTGGAAACATTTAGTTGTAATATAATACCATCCAAATTTTTAAATACATATTATTATTGTGTTGTGTTCCTCATATGTCTCCATGTTATTGGTTTTAACTTGCTTCAATGGTGATAGGACTGTTAATGTGTCTATTAGCAAATGAATGCAGTAATCATATTTTGCCTTTGCTATTTTAATTTGATTATGAATTATTTCATTTCCCTTAAAGCATAATTTTCTTTATGTTCTTTCAACTATAAATTAGTATGAAAGTGTTTTGTAATAGCTATAGGTATTTTAGGTGTTTATATTTCGTAAATATTTCATGATTTTTAGTATTCATATCAGTGTCCTTAGGATTTTACCCACTGAGTGGCTCACGTTTGTATGATAAATAGTCTTGACACACAGTGGTATAATTATGGTTAGACATGATTTCAGCTTTGAAGCATCAATAAGTTTGTCTATGTCAAGGATAAAACCCTCTTTTATGCTCTACCCTCTCTCTCTCTTTTGTGTTTTTGATGACGTTTTACCTTAATCTAGGGTGTAAAGTGAATTGTAGTGGAGAAGTATTTAAGTGATTTATCAGTTGAATCAGACAAATAGAAATACTTTGAAAAATAATTAACAAGCAAATAAGCAACTAAACATAAATGCTAATATCATTAAACATCTGGTGGTAGTGGTTATTACTCTTAGATTAAAATGGGTTAAAATACTCGTTCCTTGGATTGAACTAGCATCAATCCTAAAATTAACGAGGGGATATTTCACCCCATGTGTTATTACTTCCCTTTGTCCTCTCTAAATTATTTAATCTTATAGGTATATTCTAAGAGGGTCACAAATTGATATCAATAGATTATAAGGAATAGGTATCCCCCTAATATAGGATGTTTTTTAACATAATTTTGAAGTTCATAATATTGTTGATAAATCATTATTGGATTTAGTTTTATTATTACAATGTGTAGATAATTGAAGGACAAAGCTTGTGATAATTCAATGGGTTGTTTGTTAAATTCTCCTTCTTATATAAGAGATTTTTAGATGTATTGGTTCATCTCACAATATTTATAAGACATGATTGCCTTTTTTTTTCCCATTGTGTCTTTTTTAGGGAAGTTTGTTAGAACTTAGTGAGCAGCTCTCTATGGTCTTCTTATCTTGGAGGGAGAGAGGACCCAATTTTTATTTCTATAGTTCATATGGTTAACATACAAATCCTTTCCTCAAGTTTTGGTATGGTCGGGGAGGAAGAATGGTGAGCTTATCTATCATAAAGTTTAAACTATTGCTTGACCTTGCATGATAGGGCATTGGGGGACAATGCTAAAGATATGGTCATAAATATCTTTTTGGGTCTTATCTTTGTGCCCTAAGAGTTATATCATGCCAAATTTATGGTCCTCCATGTTAAGGTTAAGACCCTCTAAACCAAAAGTAATGTGAGGAGTATAATTTCTAGTCCTATAAGGATTGAATAGAATTTTGATTGGTTTTTTTCTTTATATGATACTGATAATCTCAGCCATAGACTTGGTCAAGATGGTTGACACTATCATAGGAGTTTATTCACTCACTTTTTATATTGTTTAAACTCATATTTTATGTTTATTTGGTGGGATCTTAGGAACTTCAACACCCATATTTAATACAACTACATTGGTTATTGATGGATCTTTTTATTCAACCAGTTGTGGGGGGTTTAACACACCATTGGTGGGCAAGTGATAATCAATGTGCAACCCTTATTTTTTTCATGGTAATTTGAATGACAAATTTTTTTAGGGTCTCCTTGAGTGATGAATACTTCCATAAGTGGAGGACCCTAGTCTATTAGAATGGGGTAGAAGGGATTGCCTCCATCCTATGGATCCAATATCTACCCAAGATCATGTTGTAATTATATCTATATCAATCAAATATAATTTTGTCAATGTGTTCTTGGGACCCAAAGTGACAAGAATCATGATGGTCCCTATTAAGGTAGAATTGAGGCTATTATAACCTTAAAAAGTGTTCCTAGTAGTAGAGCAATTAGTTTCTCTGTACCTAAGTTTTAAAAGAAATTAAAAGGGGACTATGTTGGCAACCACCTCATCATCAATCATTGCTTGTTTTACATAATTTTTATAGATCCATACTTATAGATACAAGGTTGTATCTCCCCTTCTAACCATTTATGCAACTGGGTGTAGGCTTCATAGGTGAAAAAGGTAACCAACACCTCTCAATTTTTTTTAGGTGGGAACATATCTAGATCAACATGATTGATTTGAGATATGGTGGGTGCATAACACTGGTTAAGTGGCCCAATCCCAAGGCATTGAGTAATTTTGAACAATGGGTAATAGAGTTTTTAAGCAAGTCCAGGAAAGAGATATGGGAAAATTTATTTGTGATATCATAAATTAAATCATATTTCCCCATAGTTTGGGTTTGGCATCAGTCTCTAAGAAATTTTTCATGCAAGGGGTTATGGGTTGATACTCTCTTGTTAGTGTAATAGTGTTTACATCTTCCTTTTTTTCAAGTTCCACATCTCTTATCATGTGGTTTTTCCCTTATGGCCCTAATTAGGGAGCCACACCAGGGTTGGTTATTCCATAGGTAGAGGCCAAAGCATTATGAGCACCATCTAGTGGGGGTTGGTTAGTTTGATTACCCTATGGTTGGTTTGGGATGGTACATTGTCGATGGTATGGAAAGGGGTTTTGATAAATTATTTTTTTAATATTTTTATGTGCTATAGCACCAGTTGATTGGGCTTGAGGGTTTGCATTAGCATTCCCTAGGAATATTTATATAAATTTTTGTCACTAGTTTTTAGGGAGTCTTTGAATGAACTTGTTGTATTCTTTGTAGGCATGAGTGTCATGTCCAATAACTCCATGAAAAAGTAGTAGACATTAGGATCATATTTTTTAGGCCTTTGATGTTGGCCTTGCTGACCAAACCCTTGTTAATTTTTGTTATAATAGAATCATTTATTCTAATTAGGATTAGTGTTTTGAAACTAGCCTTGGTTTTTTTTTGCCATTAGGTGTTATGAGGAGGAGGATGGTTGTATTCAATTACATGAATGGTGGGTGGAGTGTTCTAATATCTCATACCATATTATTATTGGCATGGTTAATATTATTTACAAGATGGTTTGGATTATTGTTAATTGTACTCCCCCTATTGTTTTCATCTGTGACATAGTCAATGGTGGTATTACAGTACATGTTTATAACCTTATGACCTTGATTGTTAGAATTATTTTGATTATATTTTTTATATCCTTCATTGTTTTAGTTTGGGATGACTATCTTTCCACTAGTCCCATAGGTTATGTGGCCACTTTGAATTGTTTTTTAGTCAAGGTTATGTGGCCACTTTGAATTGTTTTTTAGTCAATTTTAAGATCACTTTCAAGTGCTTGTTTGTATGAAAGATAGGGAAATTTTTGCACATCTTCTCTTGTCTACTTATGTAGAGGGTATGGGTAGATATCACATAGTTCCCTTTGGTCAATGTGTGTCACATTAGTAGATGAGTACAAGACTTGTTTCCATCTCATAATGAAATGGGCACCCAATTCATTATGTTCTTACTTGATATGCTAACTTTTAGTATTTTATTCATATCAAAGGTTCTGACAAACTCAACCATTAGTTGATGGAAGGAATTAATAGACCCCTTATGTAGGTGATAATACCAAACAAGGGTGATTAATTAAAGATTTAAAAAAAATTACAACCACACCATCCCAAGTCAAGATCTCTCAAATAAAAGTAGAACATGCCTTGACATGCACATTAGGATCTCCCTCTCCCTTGAATCTAAGGAGGTCAAGTAGGGGATGTGGTAGAACAACTAGTATATATTATGATCAAGGGATTATTTCAAGTACTCATTATATGCCCCTATGTCATTGAATTATATTAAATGCATCATGGGATAAGATTGAATGGGTGGATTTGGATATGGGTTGCTCATGTAATTTCTAGGAGGAAAATAGGGTACTCGGTAAGGTGGTGTGGATTAGGCTAAAAAGTAGATATCCAACTAAGTGGATTTAGATTGCATATGATAGTAAGGATGAAGGGTGATAGATGAAGAAGGGATATGTGGTTTTTGGGGAGGAGTGTACATGGGTGCATGTAACTCAGAGGTGTATAAGGTGGTAGATGGTTGGTTTATGAATGGGAAGTATATGTGGGTGATACATAAATTGAAGGGATGTAGGGTGGTGGATTGTTGTCTAATATATTATTGGGATGAATGTAGGTTTAGACACTTTTCATCGTATTGTGAGATGGGAGTTGGTATGATGGATGAATGTTATAAGTAATGGCATTTGGGATGCCATGAGTAAAGATGTCCCAGGGATATTGGCTTGAGGAATAATTTACAAGAGGTGGGTTAGATAGGTATAATGCTGGTTGCTAAGTCACTATTGGAGAAGTAATAAGATAGGGATGGCCCTAGCTAGGAGGATTAGTGGTTATCCCTTGATTTAGAGAGGCTTGGTTACTCTCTAAATGTTGAACATGACCCATGAAGGTTGAGATGATTTCATGGTGACCTCTTTAGTATTAATTTCAAGAGTTATGATTTGGTGGCCACCAATAGATTGATTTAGGTTAGAGTCCTCTAGAGGATCCATTGGGTGTTACTATAATGGGTTGGTGATGTTTTGGTTATTGAGAGAAGGATGCAAAGGAATTTTTAGTCTACTTAACATGTCTTCTAGGTTGTGGATTATATTAATGTATTGGTTGTATCTTACTACACTTGAGGCATATGGGCTTTGTGAGATAATAAATGGTCAAGTTACAATGTGAGTGTTGGTCTTAGTTCCATAGATGGACATGTTGTTAGAGTTAGGGTGAATACTGATAGATATTTTGTATCCATATCTCATGTATCACTACCCTTGTCTAGTTTGTGAGTTAAAAAGGTGGTTTTGATATTAGGATTCCACATTTTATGGAGTGTTATTATTCTAATTATGAAGGGAGGCTTTACTACTAGGTTGAAAGATCCTCCTATAGGTTTCAAAGTCTATGATTATCTTAAAGTTGTCCTAACCATAAATATTTAGGGAGTATATCATACTTTTATAATATGAATTAAAACAAAAGTGGATAGAAGAGAGAAAATAAGGATACGTGAAAGGATGTCTTTTACATTGGGTTCACCAATTTGTATATGCATAGAAAGTAGCACACTAATTTATCTGCCAACTAAGGTTTGGTTGAGATAGTCAATGTAATAGAAGATTATGGATAGCCTGACTGAAAGAGGACAAGGCTAAACTTGAGGACAAAGGAAATAGAATATGGAAGGCTCAGATTTGAAGGTTATTTACGTAGTACGTAAAAGTACAAAGGGGTCCTACTAACAGTACTATGGGCCTATATCATTCATATAGGGATTCAACCCAAACAAGGATAATATATAAGACATGGGTGGGATAAAAGACTTGAAGTTTGAGTTCAAAATTGATATGAATTTGAAGTGAATTTTTTGGAATAGGAGTTGGCATTCTAAGAAATGGACTTGCTCTATAAGGATAGGGATGCTCAATAAGTGTCATCCAATGGTAAAAAAAGATTGGTTGAATATTTATTATGTGTTTAGATTTTTTAAATGTGTTTTAAGGATATTAATTGATATTTTGAAAGGTGTGATCAATATTTTATGTTTGTGTTCATCTTGACAAGGCTTTATATGGAAATTGTCTTGATACTTGTGCACATTTTCACAAGGTTTTTGTTGGAGTTAATTTATCCTTAGTTCTACATGACTAAGTATTAATTGTGTACCTATACAATTTAATAATATAACATGTCTGTGTGTTATTATATCATGCGAGTGACCTCATGCACTCACTTGAGGCATGTAACCTAGACTGGTTCTCATTGATTTTTCCATGTGATGGTGGATAGACAATTGTTACTTAGGTGATTGAGTTAACACATTTAATCATTTTTACTATAGAAATCACTCTAGAGTTCACCATTTGATGTATTCACACAATGCATGTACTTATCTAATATTATAAAAGTAGAATTAAAACCAAAGAGATTTAGCACATCAAGGTTCACAAATAAAGTATTAGTTCCATTGATCTCATTTGATAAGTTTACAAAGGTACTTCATTCAATACACAATCTCTTCAGATCCATATTTATTTAATAGTTTCACATCTACATCCAAAAACACTTTCTAATCAAATCTAAGGGGTATTTATACATAAGCTAAAAACTTCTCAAGTTGCATCATTAATACATTGTAGATGAAAAAGAATTGATTTTTATAGAGAAATAAGTCATGAGAAGACATTATAATTAAGTTCCTTTTGATTAAAGATTTGTAACCCCTATATACTCTCTCTATGATATATATTTTATTTCATGCTCCTCTTCTCTTGTAAATCAATGCTATATTTTTGCTTAATTAATATTTTATGCTTATATGAACTACTTTGCAACTGCCTCCATTTTCTGCACCCTTTTCCTAATTTTGCACTTTTATGAGTCATGCCTCTTATGTTCCTCATTCTTTGTTTCCTTGTCTTTCACAATTTTATTTTCCATACCAAGGTATCCTACGATGTTTTTCCTTATTTATTTATTTTTTTTCATACTCTCCTAAGCCAAGGTCCTCCACACTAGTCTCACACCCTTGCATCTTTGCACCATAGCTCTAAAATAATTATAATATATTGTTACAAATTTTGGGGTCCAACATCACCTCAAACTAAATCGATATTCCATCTCATAATATGTTGTATTCTAATTAGATAACAAATATTTTGGACCTACCTATTATACTTGGCACTTGATATCCTCCCACTAGTTGAGGGCCATCTACAGATTGGAAGTAATAACTTCCATGTCTCCTCTCAATATTTTCATCTTCTCAGGATACTCTAAAAAACTGTCTACTTGAGTTGTCAAAATATCAAGCTGAATAGTTAAAGATTTGTGAGTTTCCTCGAGTTCCCCAACATCCACTAAAACATGTCCTCAAAGCACTAAGAAACTAGCATTCAGTTGTTACTGATGGGTACTTATTTATTTTTATAATTCTTTGACATCTTGGGATACCTTCACATGTTAGGCCTTATCTTTGCTATTTAAAGCATTCTCAACCAATTACTAGTGTTCTTTTTCCTCAAATAGCAATCGTGCTTCCAAAATTTTACTTGGTCATGCCAAGTTGACAAAAACTCCATCAATGATGGGAATAGTGGCACTCAGTTTATTCAAAACTGTGTGGTATATTTCTATTACCTCTGTAAACTATTCGGTTTTCCATATATTTTTTTGTTGAGGATCCACCATGTTTTTACATTTATTTAAGAGGAGGTCCACGAGCATTTCCAATTTATTAATGGCCTCACCAATAATGGGAATACCCTCTGTGAGTGTTGGTTCAATCCTCAAAATTATTTGACAAAGGCCTAATGTCTTAAGTCGAGATGCCTTAGCCACATCTTATTGATGCTTGAGCACTTTAATTTATTCCTCAAGATTGCATATTTATGTATACTCTTCTCTATACATGTAGATAACCTCCCAATGCTTGTAGTGAAGTTGACCAAAATCATGGCTATGAAGAATGTTTTGCCTATAAATCTCTAGGGAAAACTTTATGAGGTTTGTACTTGCTTGAGCTAGAGAAAATTTTAGGGGATCTACCCAAATCACATCTGAAACATCAGCCATGTATGGGCTTATATTAGTTCTATATTTTTGGATCTCTAAGAGGCCTTCGTCATGATATACCTCCATTTCAAAGGACAACTCATCAAATTTTGTGTAGTAGACTCATGTTCAGGGAAAAACTTCCATAAATATAGTTTCTTATTCATTATACCTTGTTAGAATGATGCACAAATGGGAGGGTCCTAATTTATATATTATTGTTGCTCTACCTATTGCATAGGTTCCTTGACCTTTTGGGGTCACACTTTAGATCAATAACTTTAGGAATTTTTTCTCATTATTCACTGGTAACAGTGTTAAGGTCTATGATGGGGCCTTGTGTTTCTATTTCTTCAAGTTTTAGAATTTTAATGCCCATTTTTTACTCATAAGTAGGTTATGTTTTATTGTGCTTCCATAGATGCTTCACTTGTTCTAAGAATCACTAATCAGAGTGCTTCAGGCTCAAACTCTGATTGGGTAGCTAGTTGGGATGTAGCGATTTCCTCTTTTTTTGGAAGCAAGCCTTGGGCTCTTATTGGCAATAAATCCTATCATTGTAATTTTAGAGCAACCTTAGGTTGTTTTGATGCCATACTAGAACTAGTGGCCTCAGGTCTTGGCGTTTTCTCTTTTATTCATGCCCTTTCTTTTGTGTGTGTTCATGACTGAGGTGATAATAGTTCCTTTTATACCTCCTAGATTCCTGATGTTCTTCTTTGTGGCTTGAGCATATAGAAGATCACCTAGATATTTCCTTATATTACTATCTTATAAAGGTTAATATCATTCTTATCATACTCGTGTCACTCTACATATGCTTACCTCCCTTGATAGACAAAAATATTATGAAGAGTGTGAATCTCAACTTCAATATTATATGCATCAATAGTTATAGGGCATGCATCTATAATGTGATTCATAGAGTTTATGAAATATTTAGTAGTGAATGTGTAAGGCAATTTGAACCATCTTGATAATTTGTCAGTGCTTTCCATCTAAATTCACATAAGATAATAGTGTTGCTTTATAACAAACTCAACATAGGTTCCCATCTATATAGGAAATTAATTTGGTATGCACCATTCATTCCCAAAATCCTCCCTCATGCCATCAAACCAACCCTTCATATTTGCTTTCTAGGAGGGTGTGATGGTTCTAAGGCATTGAATTCTTTGAATCTCTTGACAGGGGATTTATGTTCTAGTGGGTACACCCACTTTAATTCTTTTTTAGAGTGCTATGGAACACTAATCTCATTAAAAACAAGTAAAATTAGAATTTTTCCCCATGGAAACTTGTCATTGGGTACGTAGTGTGCCTTCATAGCATCTTCTTCAATTTTATCCATAAAAATTTGGGAATAGTTGTACTTTGTTCCCTTTACCATTTGGTTGATAATATAGAGGTGGGCCATATATCCCTCCTTCCATGTGTTTACACCTCCTAGCTTAGTTGAGGCCAAGCATACATCTACCTAAATATTGGGATCTATAAGACTTACTATATACATGGCATGGCATTCTTTCTTGTATTTTTGCATAGTCATCATGTGTTCAATCATTACCTGATCATTGAGATCTACGTTGACATCTACTCTAGAATAGAGTAATGTAGTTACCTTGTTGATCCACTGAGGGGTGATCCTCATTCTACACCCAAAAAAATGTAGGTAATCTTCATGAATGTGTAAAATTAAAAAATGAACCACCTCGTATGGTTTCCCAAAATATGGTAGTTGGAAGAGTTGGAGCACCCTGCATCCTCCAGTAAGTTATAAATTATGAGATCATAGGTGATCTAATTCTTGGTGTTATTTTACTCCACCCAATAGTCCCATTGTAAGTTACCTTCATTTCTATTTTGGTGAGGATTATAATTGAGGGTGTTGGTGTTGTAGTATCCTTCTCTCCCATACGCACCATTTCTAGTGTCTCTCCACTAGATGTCTCTTATACTAATTTTATGGGGTCTTCACTGCATGCATTGTGTATACTAGATCCTTATTTGTGAACAAACATAGGACTTTCTTATTTTTCACCCTCATGATTCTCTACTTCAAGAATGATTGGTAGTGGGTATTTTTTCATACCCTTATGTTTTGGCCTCATCACCAACTAGGGTCCCGGAACATTAATGCATGACCGAATGACTCTTATAAATGAATACATCTTGTTTCTTTTAACCTTGACCTAAAATACTTTAGTTTCCTACTTCAATATCCTCTAATGGAGGTTGTAGCATCTACAACCTATAACTTCTCTCATACCCACTCCTATGATCACTTTGCCACTTTTTTCACTGAATGCTCTTTACCACAATCTTTGCTTCACATTTTTTCCCTAAAAATAATGTGTAGTCACCGTATATTATCACTTGTTCACACTTTATTTGATATCTGCAATCACTTAAAAAATTTAAATAATAATAAAAATGGAATGTCTCAAAGTCTTTTATAAGCAGATAAATATTTTACATTAACAACCCCAAACCATTGTCAATCACTTAAACCATTAATACCTCAAACAATCAACATATTTGACATGTTTTCCAATTATGTGATTATATAATTAATAAATTCATGTTCCATCCTTTCTCCAACAATTGTTTCACCTTTTTTGAAGTGCATGTCAGGTTTAAAAATTCAAACTTCTCAATTTATTCATGAGAAACTATCTTTTCTATTTTAACCCATTTTTATAACGGTGTTTCCTTTGCCATATTTGTTTTGCATTCCTAGTTTACATGCCCAATATTGCATGCATCCTTCATGTGCCCCCTCTTACATGCTTCCTTTATGTGCCTCCTCTTGCACACTTTTAACTTAAGTAACTTATCCACCCTTAAAACCTACCCCACATTAAAATATGTGTGTGGTCCTCCACATCATAACTCAATGGAATTAATGTAAAGAAAGAAAGAGAAATAGAGTGATAAATACCAAAGAGCATCAACAAGTGACAAAAATAAATTAAAAAAGGTGCACAAATTTTGAATCATAGTCTAAGGCATGCAACCAATGTCACACTTCTTTGAAAATTAAATTGTCCTAAGTTAAACGAGTGGTAAATGCCTTCTTTAGAGAATTGAAGAATTACATACAATGGTAGCCAACTACCATTGAAATGGCCTGGTATGAATTGTCTGTCTAATATTTTTAACTTATAGGCACCTATTGGATGGATATCATGAATGATAAAAGGAAAATTCCACCAGATCTATAGTTTACCTAGATGGCATGCAAATTTTGAACCATAGACCAATACATGTATACCAGGATGAAAAACTTTTGTTTTGATGTGTCAGTCATGCTAGGCATTTTGTTTTTATTTTTCAACCCCTTGAATCTAGTGTGTAAGAATTTTTGATTTATATAACTAAATAAAATCATCCATTCAAGCTTTGATGGATTATTTTTCATCTAGTCTTCCCATGCATGAAATACATAATGAAAGCATAACGAACTCCACTAGTAAAATTATTTCAGCACCAAATATAAAGTTAAAAGGAGTACTCTTGTTTAAAATTTTGTATTTGGTTTTATAAACCCATAATACTAATAAAACTTGATCATCCCAATCAATGCAACTAATGTTATATATCTTGGTCAGTGTATTACCCAAAACCTTGTTGAAGGCTTTAGCTATGCCATTATCTTGGTGGTGGTAAGATGTGGTCTTATGGTTTGTAATCATGAATTCATCCAAGATAATGCACACTATTTCATTGAGAAAGTGAGTTACATAATCACTTATTAAACTTAAGGTGCATCTATACCTTGTGATGATATTTTCCCATAGAAATATGGTAACAGTAGTAGTAGTATTAGTAGTACAATATTGTGCGGGTGTTACTTTAGCCTAGTGTGTGAGATAGTTTATGGCACTAATGATGTAACACATGGAAATCCATCTTATATTAGGTTAAATGAGTCCAATAAAATAAATATCCCATTTCTCAAAAGGTTCATAATCAATCACTTGATGAAGAGGCATAGCATCTATTCAATTTGGTTTACTTACGTGTTGATAGATATCACATTAGTGTGCATAAGCTTTAGCATCTTTGAATAAGGTGGGCTACCACAACCCAACTAGTAGAACCTTTTTATTAGTTATGTCACTAGTATAATATATTCTTGAGACAACCTCATGGACCTCCTAAAATACTTTCATGCACTCGTGTTGCATTATGCACCTATATAAAACCTCATCATGCCCTAATTTATATAAGTCTCATCCAATAAGTTATAAAATGGAAGCACAGATAGATAACTATTTTTTCTCTTGGGTGTTAAGTTGTTCTAGTGCTAATCTTATGGTAAAAAAATCATAATTTCCTCAAATTATTTGGGTATGCACGTAACTTGAAAGAGTTTTACATCAGGTAAATCATCCTTGATAAAATGTGGTGGTTCACTAGATTGAACACGTGATAGGTGGTATGTGAAGGTGCGCTCACCTTCTGCACAAAGCTCTGATACCAAAATTGATGTAACCCTCACCTTATTAACAATCATGTCAGAAGCTTTCTCACCAGTTCATATGCAAGAGTTTTCGAGTCAATCTGCTGGCTTCATGTATGCACTTCAAACATCAATCTAATTTAACTGAGGAAAACATGTAGTGCACAAACCAAAATGATGCCAAAAATCCAATAGTTCCTATAACAAGCATAATATCAAAAACCATGAGTAGCGAGTAGCCAATGTATAAATTAGCTGACACATGCCCACTAAGACTTCGTAGATCAAACACCAGATAGTTAACTGAATAGAGGAAAATGTAAAGAGCCACAGAGCCTGATGCAAAGAATGATTTCCACCACCACCATTCTTCTTATCTTAGCTATTTCAACTCAACCGAAACCGCTTCAACAGACTATAAATATGAGTTATCTCCATGTCTGGGTAGGACATATATATAAGGTATATGTATTGTGGTCGTGTTTCTTTACTGGAGCCTCTTCACATCTACATGGTACCTTTATCTTTTTCTATAACCTATTTAACCACACAGTCGATTGTAGATGTGTCTCTGAGTAAAACAAAAGATTGAATTGAGCGTACCTGTACCTCATCCCTCAATAGCACATAGATTAGCTAAGGCTAGTGTAGCTCCAAGATACCCATGTTCTAAATGCAAGGTTGATTCATATAAATTTCTTGCCAAATACAATTATAACAAAGCATAATCCTTTTCGTTGCTCAGGTTAAACAGCTGGTCCTATGAGAATACATATATCCGTCCCTTTCAAATTGTACAACTCTACTTCACCGATGGTCACATGAATGGCAAAAACTACCATCCTCCTCTGAATCGGCTTCGGCCTTCTGTAGTGAGCTCCCCTTCCTCACCATGCTCATTGGTTCGGTTTGCTATATAGAAATTGACCCCATGTGTCCGAGAAGTAGAGCTGTCTACTTGCATAAATGGTGTGAAAAATCGATGTTGTGCATGAATGGGAATCCCAATCCCTGTATCCTCTATGCTAACTACAATCTTTATAGAATCTGTTAACCTAGGCATCTGGCCTTTTTCATCAGATTCTAAATATATATCATCACTGTTAAATAACAACTTAAAATATTCCAAGTTATTTCTCCCATCAGCAGCCTCTGAACCACTCAAGGTATCATAATTATGTAATGCAGGATCCTCGGTGAATTTTTTTCAGCTAGAAAACCTTTGGGTGAGAATGTTGATCTCCTCTGCAAGGCGTACACACACAAAAATGTGGCCTTTCTCTATAAATTTTGATAGAATTACAGATAAGGTTGGAAATAATCTGATGAAACCTCCCAGGATCACTAATGACAACCTCCCCTCTCCAATACCAGAACAATATATATTTTGTTTTGACGCCAGCCAACAGCCTCGATTGGCTTCCTTCATATTAATAAACCATAATATTTTTATTTTCATAATACAGGCCGAATGGCCTTCTTGAATCTTTCTCTCCCTAAGGAGATCCTCCCTATTTTTCCTCCTACATCCTCCTCTCTTCTTTATTTCATTACATTTATTACTCTTTGAAAGAGTCTCCTATGCCAACTTGGGCTTTGAAACGAGAAAGGAGAATTTTTCTAAACTAATATCTAAGTTGAGAGATAATCTCAACTAATATCTTATGGTTGAAATCTTTCAACCATCTCCTCCACTTTTACTCAACAAACTCCCAATGTGGGGATTCCTTTCAACCCACTTTCACCCCTTTTCACTCCTTTTACTTTAATATTTACATTTATTCCTCCTTAACAACATTTTGGAGGGAAAAGACAACAATATGAATTCAAATACAAAACTAAGACATGACTTGAGCTTTGTATGCTTGAGAATTTCCAACTTTGACCATGTCTTCATGTAGCCATTGTAGATGTTTTTATGATGCTCCTGCATCATACTCTCCCTCTAGAAACAATTTGAACCTTAGTTCAATGAAATGCTTCCTCCATGCATTAGTCTTCACTATATGCTTGGATCCCAAGGTCTTGTTACCAATACCAATGCTTGTCTTTGTTTGGAATATTCTTTGTCCTTCATTTTGCTTTTCTTCCTTTTCTGGTATGTTCTTCTTCTCATCTCCTTTTCAGTTATCATCTCCCGTTTCCATGCTTCTTCATCTTCATACATGTCTTCTAGATCTTCTTGTTGTTCTTGTTTCATGAGCTTCTCCAATGACTCATGTATGTCATTCACTTTAGCAACCTTCATACCTGCATACAAAACATTCAAAGCCACCTTAGAATTAAAATCTTTAGGTCATGAAGCTTCTTGGCTACCTTCACATTCTTGCTCCTTGATCAAAAATGTCTTTGCCTCTTTAGTGTGCTTTTTTATTGCTTCACTTTCACCAATGGTGTTCTCATCATGGTTTGTATCTTTACACAACTCTCTTGAATGACCAAATAGCTCCTCCAACATTCTCAACTCTTTCTTTAGTGAGATCTCATCTATCTCACTATTCTCTTTATCAAACTTGGGTTGATCACTCACAAGGATTACTTGTCCTTCATTAGCCTTACTCTTCATCTCATCCTATCTTGAGTTGTCTTTATGCAAACCAACTTCTTCAATATACTAATCAAATACAATTGAAGCACCCTTACCTTGTGTCTCCTTGTTCTTTTCAAACATGTGAACTAATTTCACATCTCCACTTTCATCATCCATCTTCTTGGAACTCTCTCCTTATTGCACATTAATTTTCATAGACATTTTACATTCCTCATTTTCCATAAAAAGATATTTAAATGATTCAAAAACATCATCATAAGCCATTTGTTTACCTTTTACCTCTTTGGTATACCTCTCAAGCATCCTGTCTTCATGGAATGCCTCTTCCATACTCACCATCTCACCTTCATTCTCTTGGTTGTTGGAATCACCTTCAATCCTCTTCCATTTACTTCTTGGTGTTGTTGTCTCAACACTCACATCTTCTTCACTTTTTTCCTTCTTAGGTACCCATACTTGTTTCTCCTTATCATTTGTCTTCTCAAACCATGTAGGCATCATGCATCCATGTTCTTGTACCAGCACTTCCTGTTGTTTGGGAGTTTGCTTCTTCCACCATTTAGGCATCACATATCCATGGTTAATTGAAAACTTCACCTTTCTCTTTGCTTCTATAACATGCATATCAACATTTTCGTGCTTATAAGAATAAGAAAAATCAATTGTTGGATTCACCTTTACCTCCTTAATGGGTTGCTCCATTAGTTCTTTGACTTGCATAGCTTCTTGATTATTTTTACTTTCTTCTTCCTTTATGCTTGACTTCTCTCTTACCTCTTCTTGGCATTCAATTGCATCATGGAAGTCATCTTCATCTTCCATCTCTCCTCTTACTTGTATGGGGTCCTCAACACCTTCCTCATGCATTAACCAATGCATTTCTTCTTCTTTATCAACAACAGCAAACTTTTTCTTTTCTCTTACACATTCACTTGTGCACTTGGTGTCTTCTCTTGCACCAATCTCTTCACTCCCCAAGGCCCTTCTCTTGACCTTCATAAGGCTGCTCATACCTGCAATTACCCATGCAAAGACAACATTAGATATAAAAAAAAGAGACCACAAGGTCCCTATGAGTGCTCTCTTCACCAACACTCTTATCTTTTCAAGTGCTCTTCCTGGCACTTCATCTTTTCTTTCTTCTCTTCTCTTGTTCTCCACAATGAGAACCTTCTTCACAACTTCTCTCTCTTGTTGCTCACTTGGCAACCTACTCATCCTCTTCAAGCCTCTATAGGCTTCTCTCTTCTTGGCAATATCCTTTTGCCTGCTTCTCCTCTTCATTAGGATATCTATTGGCCACTTCATCCTCTTCTTCATTGGCCATACCCATGCTTTCTTGTCCATCTGCATCCAAGACTCATATCTATCTGCAAACTTAGCTAAATCTCTTTTCAAACTATCAATCTCTTTATCAATTTCAATACTGGTCATACCTTTCTTCTTTTGGATGCTTGTTTTCTTCTTGGTGCCCTCATGTACCTTACTACTCTGCTCTTTTCTCAGCAATATTTCCATTTCTGAGATCTTCACCCAAGTCTTTTCCACCTTGGTCTCTTGATCCCTTTAGGTCCACTTGTCTCACCCAAGCCTTTCTCCTTGACTAGTCTTTTGACAATCTCCTTGATCTCACCTAGGCCTTTTGCATCCTAGTCTTTTGATCCTTTTCTCAATCCTACAACAACTCTTTATACAACACTTCAACAAACACAAATCACAAATCTAAGTTTACTTTACCTTGGATCACCATTTATTGAGCTTCCATGAGCTCTTCTCTCTCTTTTCCAAGCTTTAATTAGCTTCAAGACTTCTTATTCTGTTCTCAACAAAAAAAATCTTCAAAACATAGACTTCAAACCAAATATTAAATCTTACTCATACCTCTTCTTCAGCACGGTCTTCTAGTGCTCATATTTACTGAAACTTCCTTCAAAAATCCTATAACAACTCATTAGGAATCTTGATTCAACAAATTACCAAATTCCCAAGAGCTTCAAGCTCTAATACCAAAAATGGTGCGCTCGCCTTCTGCACAAAGCTCTGATACCAAAATTGATGTAACCCTCACCTTATTAACAATCATGTCAGAATCTTTCTCACCAATTCATATGCAAGAGGTTTCGAGTCGATATGTTGGCTTCATGTATGCACTTCAGACATCAATCTAATTTAACTGAGGAAAATAGGTAGTGCACAAACCATAATGATGCTAGAAATCCAATAGTTCCTATAACAAGCATAATATCAAAAACCATGAGCAGCGAGTAGCCAATGTATAAAGCAACTGACACAAGCCCACTAAGACTTCGTAGATCAAACACTAGATAGTTAACTAAATAGAGGAAAATGTAAAGAGCCACAGAGCCTGATGCAAAGAATGATTTCCACCACCACCATTCTTTTTATCTCAGCTATTTCAACTCAATTGAAACTACTTCAATAGACTACAAATATGAGTTATCTCCATGTCTGGGTAGGACATATATATATAAGGTATATGTGTTGTGGTCGTGTTTCTTTATTGGAGCCTTTTCATGTTTGCATGGTACCTTTATCTTTTTTTATAACCTATTTAACCACACAGTCGATTGTAGATGTGTCTCTGAGTAAAACAAAAGATTGAATTGAGCATACCTGTACCTCATCCCTCAATAGTACATAGATCAATTAAGGCTAGTGTAGCTCCAAGATACCCAGGTTCCAAATGTAAGGCTGATTCGTAGAACTTTCTTGCCAAATACAATTATAACAAAGCATAATCCTTTTCATTGCTCAGGTTAAACAACTGGTCTTATGAGAATACATATATCCATCCCTTTCAAATTATACAACTCTACTTCACTAATGGTCACACGAATGGCATAAACTACCATCCTCCTCCGAATCAGCTTCGGCCTTCTACAGTGAGCTCCCCTTCCTCACCATGCTCATTGGTTTGGTTCACTATATAGAAATTAACCCCATGTGTCCGAGAAGTAGAGCTACCTTCCTGCATAAATGGTGTGAAAACCCAATGTTGTGCATGAATGGGAATCCCAATCCATGTATCCTCTATGCTAACTGCAATCTATACAGAATCTATTAACCTAGGCATCTGGCCTTTTCCATCAAATTCTAAATATATATCATCACTGTTAAATAACAACTTAAAAGATTCCCAGTTATTTCTCCCATCAACAGCCTCTGAACCACTCAGGGTATCATAATTCTGCAATGCAGGATCCTAGGTGAATTTTCTGCAGCTAAAAATCCTTTGGGTGAGAATGTTGATCTCCTCTGCAAGGCGTACACACACAAAAATGTGGCCTTTCTTTGTAAATTTTGACAGAATTGCAGATAAGGTTGGAAATAATCTGCTAAAACCTCCCAGGATCACTAATGATAACCTCCCCTCTCCAATACCAGAATAATATATATTTTGTTTTGATGCCAATCAAAGCCTCAATTGGCTTCCTTCATATTAATAAACCATAATATTTTTATTTTCATAATACAGGCCGAATGGCCTTCTTGACTCTTTCTCTCCCTAAGGAGATCCTCCCTATTTTTCCTCCTACGTCCTCCTCTTTTCTTTCTTTCATTACATTTATTACTCTTTGAAAGAGTCTCCTATGCCAACTTGGGCTTTGAAACGAGAAAGGAGAATTTTTCTAAACTAATATCTAAGTTGAGAGATAATCTCAACTAATATCTTATGGTTGAAATCTTTCAACCATCTCCTCCACTTTTACTCAACAAACTCCCAATGTGGGGATTCCTTTCAACCCACTTTCACCCCTTTTCACTCCTTTTACTTTAATATTTACATTTATTCCTCCTTAACAACATTTTGGAGGGAAAAGACAACAATATGAATTCAATACAAAACTAAGACATGACTTGAGCTTTGTATGCTTGAGAATTTCCAACTTTGACCATGTCTTCATGTATCCATTGTAGATGTTTTTATGATGCTCCTGCATCATGTGCCAAAATTAACATAACTTGGTTTTATAACCATGGATAATTGGAAATCCTAAAAGAGGAAAACTCATTAATAGATGCATTCATGCAATACTTATTTATTTACCAAATACTTGAGCACTTGATGATCTATATATAAGATAAATGGGGTGGCTAACAAGTATTGGTGAAACTTTTGAAGTGCATAAACCATGGAAAAGGCTTCATAGTTTATCATAGAGTAGTTTCATTCTAATGTTGTCAACTTCTAGCTACTTACCAAGTTGTGATAGGATAGTGCCTACTACCATGCCTAAAGCATTGACATGCACATGAAATGGTTGGGTCTAATTTGAGAACTAGAAAATAGGTGCATTCACGAATTTCTATTTTAAGGCCTCAAACATTTGTTGGTGTTGAGTTATCCATAATAATAGGTCATTATACTTGAGTAGTTATTCCATTAGTGCAGTTATGTTAGCATAACCTTGAATGAACTTTTGATAGTACCCTATGTGACCTATGAATGCACAAACCTCTCATTGAGTAGTTAGCAGTGGGAGTTGGATAATGACCATAATTTTAGTCAAATCCACCAATATTCCATCCCATAAAATAATGTTCCAATAGAATCCTAAATGGGGAGGAAAATATGCATTTCTTTAGATTCAAGGAAATCTAAAGTTGGCAACAATTCTTGAGCATGAGGCACATATTATCATAGTGATCACTTACTAAACCATATATATTATAGTCATCTAAATACCCCTTAATGAACTTGTGGATAAACTCCTTGAAGGCTTCCACCATAATGAGTGAGATCATTTTTGGTGCATTCTTAAGGCAAAAATGCATAACTTTATATGAAAAATAAACCCCATTCACTTATAAAGGTCATTTTTGCCTTGTCTTCCTTAGTAATTTAGACTTGATTATATCTATAAAATTCATTGGTGAAGGTGTAGATATCACACCTAGCAACACCTTCCAAAATTTCCTTTGTGAAAGGTGTTGGGAAAGGGTTTGTTACGCTTACATCATTGAGTAGATTGTGATCTAGAAAAATTTGAATGTGACCACCCTTCTTGATGTTGATCACCATTGAAATAACCCATTTAGATTCAGCAATGGTAGTAATAACTCCAATGCATAACATGATATCAATTTCTCTTTAACTCAAGCATGTAGATTTGGGTTCATCTAATATGGTCATTTTGTCACTAGCCAAGCACCTTCAACTGACTTGATGTTCATATTACCTAATTATGGATGCACTCCCTTCATTTTTATGTATTTATATGGGAAAAATGTATTGATACTCTTGGAAGAGTTCAAAAATTTTGGTTAACTCAACCTTAGACCAGTAATTTCTCACAGTGGCCATTTTGGCTGTGTCCTTCATCCCAATATTATGTTAGACCATTTGAAGTGGTGTGGAATATGGTTTCTACTTAGACTACATTATATCTCTGACATCACATTCCCCATATTCCATTTTCATATTTAAGTGGTCAAATTCTAGTTGTGGTGGATTAGAATTGGTTCCCTCATCAACTTGATATACAACCTTTTGTTTGCCCTACCATATTTATTCTTGATGTGCATCTTTTGATTGAGAGTTAGGTTCTAACCAATCCATGGTATTATTATCATTTTCATGGAATATGGGCAAGTTGTCCTCAGGTATGCCATGCATATGTTATATGGGGTCTTCAACTAGTCCCTGATCTCCTACAACTACCTAATGAATTGCTTTAAGGATAAATGCAAATCTATTCATGAAGAAGAAAATGAAAATGTTGTAAGTAGACAATGTGTAATGTGGTGCCAGTTATCTATCTCTATATGGTTATCTTGATGGATATATCATACTCTAGCCCAAGCATATAGAGTACAATAAAAAGAATGAATCCATAAGGTTTCTCGTAAAAACATATCTTTGGCACTCTAAAATGTTTCACAGGATGTTATATGGTCTTCTAGTGAAGCAATCCAACCATAGCTCAGGGTGGAATAAACATGGTTTTCATGGTGTAAGTTATAATTCATGGATGCATGTACTTGTTCCCATATGTGTAACTAGTATCTATGGGTAGACCACCATCGAGCAGAATTTCTTTAAAGAAAAAATTGAGTGCATGTAAACATTCACCTTAATCAACATAATAATCTTATAACTATTTAAAATACTCCCTAACCTTAATTTAATCATGGAATTGATATGAATATTCCAACCTCAACCATGGTAGACCAATTAGATGAACATTCTTATGGTGTTAGGCTAACTTTGAAGGGGATATTAAGTAGCTATAAAGGACACCATACATGTGCCTAGTTAAATCATTTGTGCCTTGAGCCCATTGCTCATAAGTGATACTAGTAGTGCCAAAAATAGACTATGCATCTTCCCATCATAATATGCCATCAGGAGTTAGATCCAAATTTTTCATTTCTATGGGTAGTGATGTTATAAATTATGTTGACATACTCATCAATATAAATGGGTTCTATAAAGGGGGTCCTTGGTCATTATAAATAGGAATGACTATGCACTAAGTATCATTCTCAACTTTTATGTAATGATTCTTAAAATAAAAGCCATCATTGTTTTCATAGAACTAAGGTATACCTAAGAGAAGTATAAAATCATTAGCTTCAACAAGCTCAATCAGTTTGAAATCATCCTCAAATGCAACACCCAAGATTTTAATAGTGGCATCTTTAAGAATGTTAATGGGTAATGTATGAGTCTTATTGACCATTAAAAAAACATGTGGGGAAGGATACAAAGTGGGGCTCCCCATATTTTTCTAGGTGTCTTTAGTTATAACATTAACCTCCATGCTAGTGCCCACCAGGATATCATGGATCATCCAGACATTAATGGATGCATGATGTCTTTATCACATTATAGATTTGGTTGAATATGGATCTCTTGTTGTCATACATGGTTCAAAATACAATCCTTCGAAGGCTTTACCATTTTTTCCATAACCAATTTTTAAGGAGAGGGGTGATATCCTTACTAATGAAGAGTTTACATAGCTCTTGAAACCCATCATGCCCTAAATCCATGGTTACCATATTTCTTTGCATCTTGGCCTGCATGTTAGCATCTTTGTCCTTTAAGAATTTAATTTCACCTTATAGTTATCATACCAAGGCCATTGTGTTGTGTAACACTTCTTTCTAATGTTGAACATCTAGATAGTGTTGTGCATGAGGTTCTTCACACTGAACCTTTTGAGGTGGTGGATTTGAAACTAGTTGGGAATGAGGGCCACTTCATATAGTAATATTTACCTTGGGTTCATATTATGGAGTGGTAGGGCATGGTTTCTACTAATCATTTGTATTTTTTTAATATATATAATCCATATGCCCTTATCATTTCATTCTTTGGTAGTAGCAGCATACAAATTAGGACATTCTTCCAGGCAATGCTCATTTTTTACAAAAGGCACTAGTTGGATAGATTGTGCAGTCACACTAGTAATGATCTGGAGATATGCACTTGTAACATGTCTTAGGTATAAAATTACCACCTTCACATCAATTTCATTCCTTTAACCTCTAAAATATTAACTTCCACCAACCTCTTATTTTTTAGCTATATAAGTTTGGCAAGTACCTCACATTCATGCTTCATGAATCTCATTAATGACCTGGTAGTCATTAGTATCATGTGTATATGCATCAAATATTTTACATTATAGTAACACTTTGGCTTGGGTGGCACTCTTAAGAAATGGGAAACTCCTTACATCATAATCTTCTTTTCAAATATCATAAGACTATTTTAATACAATAGAACATTGCTCTATGGACAGTTGATCCTGGTATGGCCTTCTAATTTATAGTTAACACACCACAAGCCACTATGGGTGTCATGAGTCTTATTGGTTGTAAGCTTCTCCAACTAATAATCGATACCATTAATTTGAGCCTCCATAAGTGGATTTATACCTATATCTATATTTTCCATGGCTTTGTTGTAGAGGGAGGCTTCCAATACCTTACATGGTTCAATGAAAGTCTTGTCGGATAAATCTCATCCAAATGGAAGTAATACACCTCCCACAAATCACTAAACATGCTTCGTTGGGTTAATATAAAATGATAGATTCAAAATAAGTGTTTTTAAATGTGCATAATACATGTGCACACTCTTAGTGAGATCTTGCTTGATATCTTTTAATTAGCAATATTTTATTGCTCAAACTTAGGGATATATTTTATTGCTCAAACTAAGGGTCGACGACAGGGTAACCCTCCATGGCATCATGGTGAAGCTCACTGAGGAATTCATTGTGGAGGTCATGGGGCTTCCAATGGATGGTATAAAATACTCTAAGCAGACCAGTATATCTAATGAGGCTTATAGCAAATTCTCGAAGACGGATGCTGAGGAGCAATAGCTGGAAAAGAGTGGAGATTTTTTTGACCTAGAGTAGATAAAAGGAATCTGGAGAGACGTCTTATGTTGCATCTGTGAGTATTTTATACTTGATGGTAGAAGCAAAAGAGTCCATAAATTTCATTTTGTCTTTCTTAATCATTTTAGGCACAAAGTAAGAATCTCCTTCCCTTTCTATTTGCACTTCTCGCTGCTCCAAAGTCTGTTTGCTCATAAAAAAAGGAGTCTCATCCTATATTGCATGAGGGATTGATCCTAATAATAGAAGGTTTCTGCAAAATAAGGCCATTGTCCTGAATCCTTATTCAGACAAAAATAAGGACTCATAGAGTAAGAAGAATGAAACAGTGAAGGGGAAAGAAAAAGTTATACTCAAATCCTCCAGCTTTAAAAAATAGATTGTTGATGAGGAAATGGAGTGGGAAAGCACTGAAAGTTCTGAGGAGAGTATGGAGGAAGAGGAAGGAACGGATAGTGGGGAATCCAACTCTAATGAGGAAGGAAAAGATAAAACTGAGAATGAAAAAGAAGGGGACACTATAGAGGAAAGAATAGAAAAGAAAAACTATGATGTTGAGGATAATCATCAAGTGCTAGGGGAAAGTGAAAAATAAATGGATGTTTTATTTGAGGATCCTGATTCGAAAACAAAGAAAGAGCATTTAGTTCAAGACGCCTATCATGCAATGGAAACTAGAGAACAAGTAAAAGATGATCTTGTTCACAACAAAAGTCCTATTGAAACTAAAGAAAAGAAAAGAATGGAAAGGGAGGATCAAATATAAAAGGATGAAGTCAATCCAAAAGAGAATACTCAAGATATTAGTGACATTTGGCAGAACGACAGGGGGCATCCCTTTATGAATTCGGCCAAATGCAAAGTAGATGTTATCCTTCAAGTAGACTCATGGATGTATAAGGAAATAATGGGCCTCAAGAAGAAAATGGAAATGATGGAACATAATCAGGAAGCTGATCAGAATAAAATCAATAATCTAGAAATGCAGATGAGGGATATTCCTATCAAACTAAAAGACTATGAAAATAACCTAAGTAGGCTCATTAAGGAAAGCAGAATGAAGATGGAGGAGGTTACTTCTAGCATATGTGCAGCTGTTGCAAACATTGGAAAATGAGCTAATGAGGAAATAAAATCTTTAGAGGGGCCTAGTAAGAGGACCAGACAAAGCTCAAGGAAGAAAGCTATGCAAGAGGTTGCTACATCGGTTGCAATATCCATACAAGACACTGTTGTGATTGGAAAGGAAGCAGTGAAGATGATCCTGGAATTAGAAGAACAGGATCTTTTTGATCTTACTGTTCTGGTCCTGTTAGTTGGATGTTATAACTGGTTCTATTTACTAGTCTTTGTTTTCTTTACACACTTGAGTTTCCAGGTCTCTGTAAAACTTGGGGTCTGTCTTTTGATGTTCTTGACTTGTGGTTTCAGGTTTTGGTTAAACCTGTTTTTGATACTACTCAGCAGTAGGTGTTAGGTTTGTCTCACCTGAGGGTGTTATTGTTATATCTTTCTTCCTTTGTTTTAGGGTTTTGAGGCCCCTTCAAAACCTATTTTTACCTTAATCTAAAACTTAGGGATATCAAATTCCTAAAGGAATGTAGTCTTCAATAGTTCATAATTCATAATGGCTTATTGAGGATCAAAATTTTGATACCATTTATGTACATGATATAATAAAATAGTGGTAAACTAAGTTGCCTTTCACTCAATATAATGTATACCCGACACTTACCAAATGAGTTCACACTTGTGAACATGTTTTATTGCATTCTCAACACCTTGATATTCAGGCAAGTGAAGTGTCATCTCATAGTAGACTTTAGGTACACTAGGTGCTTGCAGTGGACCTTGTTATGGATCTCTTCTAGTTCCTCTTAAACCTTGTCTCTTAGGTCCTCCAAATCCTCTTTATTTGCCTCATGATCATCTTACAACTCCAATAGAACCACCATTAATACTACCTCCTATGCCTCTTGTAGTAATAGGTGCATTAGAAATAATGGGTGCTTAAGGAGGTTGATTAGTTATCATCGGGATTATATTTTTCCCACTACTTACATTTGGTCCACCTGGAATTCCAAGGTGAGTCATAGGTCTTACTTACAATATAAAATTAAATATTAATGGTAAATTTCTATTTTGAACTTGTACTCCTAGAGATTCTTCTATGAACTCAATTTCATATTCGACTTTAGATTTTGCACTATCAGTATCTAATTTATTACAAGAATTTTATCAAACTCAAATGCATGAGCATGCACTTTGGTGGGGGAATTAGGTCTATTTGGATTGAATTTTACTATCATCAATTCTTGTCCTAATTCTTCTACGTGTACCTATGCTAGTGAAGGGTACAGACCCATGGTTAGGGAGTACCCACCATGCCTTTCTTTCCTCCTACAAATTCTCATGGCACTTCTAGTATCCTCTCTTTTTCCCTTGATATCATTTCCTCTCATAGTCTTGTGCTTAGCCTCATCATTCTTACACTTCCATAATTTTCATTAATTGACTTCCATGTTGAACTACCAATCCCATACTATTGCATACCCCTCCATTTCCCCAACAGTTGTGTTGCTCATGTATGAGAGAGTTTATCCATCCATAGGAAATTTTTGAATTTTAGAATAAACCATAAGTTTCTTAATCTCTAAATTAAATTTATTGAGATACTTCTCGCATGGTTCCCTCAAAAAGTTGAATTATGCTTACTCTGGATAAGAGTATGTAGAGACAGTGTATTCTAATATGTAGATTTTGAGCACTCCTTTCCACCACACATCCATTACATGTGTCTAGGTATATTTCAATTTCACTAAGGCTATTTGATGCTCTACTGACTAAGGAGCCTTTCATCTATAATTTATTGAATGGTCTTGTGCATATGCCAAAATCTAAACATGAAAATGAATGGTTAATTCTAAAAAATAAGGTTTCATATAAATAATCATATAGATGTTACTCTACCCATGTGCATGTATAAATTCCTGATTCAATATACTGAAGAAAAAATTTCTCTTCTATAGTACCAACCTAGCACTCAACATTTTCCAAAGATAATCACTCGAGCATCTTTGTACCATCATGCTAAAAATTATAGTGGGTCCCAATAATGGAACCAAAATGTTTGGGTTCTTTTATCCTTAAATTCGCATGACTAAGTACTATTTATGTGCCTAGAATAAGGAATAATTTTATATGTTATTACATAAGCATATCACATGAGTGACCTTGCACACTCACCCAAGGCATGAAACCTAAACCGGTTCCAATTGATTATGTTGCATGATGGTGGATAGACAAATCTTAATTAGGTATTTGAGTTAACACATTTAATCATTGTTACTACATACATCACTCTATAGTTATACATTTGATGCATTCACATAGTGCATGTACTTATCTAGTATCATAAAAGTATAATTAACACCAAATAGATTTAACACATAAATATTCTTAGACAAATTATTAGTTCCATTGATCTTATTTGATAAGTTTACAAAGGTACTTCATTCAATAAACAATCTTTTCATATCCCTATCATGATGACAATTTCACATCTACATCCAACAACACTTTATAATCAAAGTTAAGGAGTATTTATACACAATATAACCCCTTCTAAAGTTACATCATTAATAAATTATAGATGACAAGCCAATTATTGTTCTATAAAAAGAAGTCATGGTGAGCCATTACAATTAAGTTCCTTTTATTTGGGCCTAACATCCCCTATATACTCTCCTTATGATAGATATTTGCTTTTATGATCCTCTTCTCTCATGTACCAATGTTATATTCATGTTTGAGTGATCTTTGATGCTTCTATGAACCAATTTGTAATGGCCTCCACTTTATGTGCCCTTGTTCTAGTCTTTTGCTTTTTTGAGAACTGCATCTTATGTTCTTCATTTTTCATTTCCTTGTCTTTCCCAACTTGATCTTCTATTCCAAGGTATTATTAATTATTATTCCCTATTTATTTCTTCCATGTCATTATCTCCTATGCCAAGGTCCTCTGTACTTCTTTCATGCCCTTTCATCTTTGTGCCATGGCTCTAAAATACTTAGAATATATTGTTACAAAATTTGGGGTCCAACAGTATTTGTAAATGAAATGATACTAAACTATTTGTTGAAATGAAAAAATTGATAGTAATAAATTAATGAATATTGAAATCAAATGAAATGATAATGTTTGATTTTTTATTTTACAATGTTTTGGATGAATTCAAACTTAAAACTAAAGATCTTAAGTAAATATGCAAGTACTAATTTTTCCTAATGCAATCTACATGATCTAACCTTATTTTTTAAATTTTTCTTGTGTAAATATTATGATATACTACTATTCAAATGAAATTCCCTAGTATTCAAATGTAAAACCTAATTTTAAAACCATGGCAAGCACACTTACCAAGAATTCATAAATTACCTTTCACACATGCAAGCTAGAAATTAGTTTTGAAATATTTGAATAATTATTTACTAGAATAAAGTATTTAGAATGAAATGAAATTAAGTAAAATTTTCTAATTCTATAATTTCTTGATAATATAACAATGTTATTTTCTTGTGCAAATGAGTAAAATCATATTTAAGATGCAAAATTTCTTTTGTCTAAGTTGTCTAGGTATGTGTGTGAATGCTTGTTTGTGAATGCAAGCTTATTTAAAATTGAAAATGAATTGTTTCAAAAAATTAAGTGATTTTTTTCTTATGATTTAGCCTAGATTTTTATGTAAACTATGTGCTTAAAAGGTTGTTATGATGTAAATGTAATTAATGAAAATCTAAGTTATGTTTTTAATGCAAAATAAAGAGAAGAGGAGAGTTAATTTCAATTACTTTTATGTATCTAAATGTTGATCCTAATCTAATAAACCATCCTAATCTAATAAACCATTAATGAGATAAAATAATTTAATCTAATGAATCAAATATAGAAATTAAAATCCCCAACCTAATCAATTATGATGACCAAATGAAGGCAAAGATTTTTTTTAGTAAATAAGTAATCCTTAGTTAGTTATCTCCTTGATTTCTCAATCACAACCCTTAAAACTCTCTGATAAATGGATGAAAGGGAAAAAATGAAATAAGGACACAATATTTAATAAGATGATCAATTGAATAGTGGTTGGGTTAATTCACAGATAGGAAAGAACTGGTTGTTTATTTGTATGAATTATCCTCTCCAAAAATTGTGTAGAGTGACCATGAAGATGACCAAAGCTAGAGAAAAATATTTTCTAAAACTAAAACTAGGAAAGCTAGGGTTCTATATATTTTTAAATCATCAATATTTAATGTAAAATTTAGATATAAAATTAGGATACTTGTAGAAGAAACATGGAGCTTTCAAGGGTGAGTAACTGTTGGTTAACTAAAAATTACACTTTGGAAGGATGGGGAATGATTAAAATAAGAGTGGGAGTGATCTGGGTAGTCATAAAGTGAAATCAAAGTAAACAAGAATAAAATACAAATAAAACATGTAAAAGATGTGAAAAAATAAACTCTTGGGATCTATTTTTAAAAATTGATCAACCATGATGGAACCACTACTATTTTTAGGTGATGATTGTAAAACTATCACTTTCCATAATGATACCACCATATTCTATAATAAAACTATTATAGTTGATTACTAAACTACCAAAAAAATGACACTTTTTCAATGATGATTACAAAACTTTAGAGGTTTAAGTGTCACCAATGGGGTAGTTTTTAATGGATATTGGTGTTTACGTCACAGAAAGTGGTGATTCTATCATGAAGGATGTTTTTCATAGACTAAGGAAAAAACTCAAAGAATGCAATTTTAAAGGTTTGAAAAGACTAAAATGAGAAGAAAAGAAGAAAATAATGTCAGAGAGGATTGATTCTAAGTATTTTTTGGAGACCATTAGATCATCATTGGACGTCGTATCAGAAATTTATCATTGTTTAATTTTTAGATGAATACAATGAACCCATAAATTGATTGAATTTGGAAAATCCTAACCATCCTTGTTACTAGGATTTATTTCCTTATTTTTATTATTTCCAATTTTTTTATTAAGGTTTTTAGATTTGATAAACAAAAGTTAATAATAATATTCTAGGTTTTAGATCATATTTTATGCAATCTAATAAAGTTGTTTTTACTCTATTAGAAAAAGTGCTAGACTAAATGGTACTCAAGCATACTCATATTTATTTTAATAAGGCACATAATATTGATAGGAACAAGGGTATATTATAACCTTTAGATATTAATGTATAAACTAAATATATATAAGAACATGACAATACTTCAAACATGAATAGTATAATCAAGCAACCTTGACTCTCAAGATAAACAACAATATGTAATTCCACCTATAGGTGATGAACAACCAAAGATTGATAAAAAACAAATTATTAAGAAATTTTGATTTAAAAATCATGAAAAATATCTAGATTATCATATGAATTTTTAAATTCTTTTGGAAATAAAAAATGAAAGCATGACTCAATCACTTGTAACATCCAATGCTATGGGTTCCTTACCTTTATCTGCACATACAAATTTCATACCAACATCTACTATGGGGGAAACTCAAGGGTTTTAGAAGATTAATATTTAAATTCCTACTCAGTCATTTGAGACACCACTAGTTGTTAGCACATATTCTATTCCTAATAAATAATCCCTTATTCAAACCATTCTAGCTCTAAAAACTAAGGTGTTACAAATGGAGCAAAGTGAATCAAACCTAATCAGGAACTTGATTCATAGACTCTATTCCATACTCCATTAGCTTGTCATATTTCAACATAGCAATTACCAATTGGTTTTTTGGCACTTAAGCTTACATTGTATGATGGAAAAGGTGACCCTAAACAACACTTGAGAGCATTTCACATAGCATGTTTGGATTGTGCATCCAATAATAGGTTATCCCCCATTAGTTTAAAATAGTATTCTAGAATTTAACACATCAATCATTTCACATGTTCAATCCTTTTTCATATTTGTTCCTTGCACATTTCTCATTTAATATAAGTGAAAATAATTCATATGCTCAGATTGCTCAGATCAAACAAGAATCCAACTAGCCCATTACAGAATATGTTTTTACGATATAAGACCATGTTATCCAAGATGATGAATCATATGATTGATAAGGAATTTCAATACACATTCAAATAAGCATTTCTTCCATCTTTACATGAATATATTATGTCTAATAAGTTTTTATCATTCATGGATTTATGTCAAATAGTTAAGGAAAGAGAGGTTAAGTTATTGGAAATGAATAAGCTCAAATATATAACCAACCTAGTTTCCAATTCTCATAAAAATAACCTAAATAAGCCACCATATGAGGTGAGACAAAATAAAAATAAGAGTGATCAAAAGTCAATAGTGAATGCAGTTTCAAAACTTACTCTACATATTGTATTATCAACTTCTCTAAGGAGATAGTTTACCAACTTTATAGAAGCTTTGTGCAAGGTGATAAAAATTTTGAATTAAACCTTATATCACTCCCACCCATTAAATAGGTTGATGTGAGTTATCCTCTTCTAAAATTATTTTATCAAAATACATTTTGTGATTCATAAAGCACTAGGGAATACTACCAACAAATACATTTATTTGAAACATAAGATTTAGTATTTGATAGATGATAACATCATTAATGTGGGTACATATAATAATAGTACAAAGGTACAACTATGTGAGATTATAATAATGAATATATTCAATTATCCTTTCCTTAAGAATACAATTCAATAAATGATAGATAAATTAGAAGTGCATTATACATACAATGCACATCATCTACTAACTTATTATCATCCCCATACAGAGGACCAACATCTTTTGAATGGCATAATTGGTAAATACATGCTTTAGTTCCATATCTACACACACAATATTTTTAAACTTTATCAATTACTAATGATTTCTCTCTTACAGGAACCCATCGAGTCTCAATCTCTCTGAGTGCATGCCTTAAAAGATGCACCAAGAAATGGGTGGGTAGATTATTGGTGCTTTGCAGGATTGTTATCCCCTATACCACCACTTGAAACTAACACAAACCTCTCTTATACATTTACCTAAGCTTTCACACCTCCTTTACACACTCCTCAAAATAATTCACCACCTAAAATAGCCCCTACCTAAGCCAAAATCTATTTTTATCATTTACCAAATAACATCACATGGTTCTACCCCATTATTCAAAATGATCATGTTATGGGACTAGGTCAGCCCAACTAACCTAGTTTAGGACCTAACTAATTTATTTGTTTGAGAAAAGGGTCAAATGGGTTGCTTATGTTAGCTAAAACTTTAAAAGGGTTTAGGGTTAGATCCACCTATATAAACACATATTTTTCACCATTTTCATTAAATAGAGATATATATAGTCATTCATTTACACTTCTTTAAAGTTTTCTCTTCTAAAATTCTACTTGAGGAGTCATAGCTTAAGGTTTACACATGGAGAGAAGAATATTATCTTGTGGAAAATTTTGGATGCATAGGATAAGTCATATATCCTAGAGCTAGCCTATATTTTTTATCCTTACAAACCACAATAACCTCTTGCAAATCACCATTGGCCAAGGGAGATATTGAGCCTCGACGGGTTACATTTATAACTCTAACTCCTTTATTTTGGTAGATATAAGTAGCATAAGTAATGGATGTTGAATTATTTCTCTCTCCATGTATTAGTATTATATCTATATTGACTTGAGTCAATTTATTCTTTGCATGTTTACTTTTATGTTTATTATCCCCATTTTGTGCTACATGCTTTGGTGAGCACTAGATTAGATTTAATTTACTTTGTCATTTAATTTGATAAGAAAATATAGGACCTAACTAGGGTTATTGTGTGTTATTTCTTGACTAGAGGCTTTGGAACCCTCTCTAGTGATATTTTATGGTAAGAGATCCCTTAGTTATGTCTAGTAGATCCATATTGTTCATGATCCAAATTGTCTAGATGTATCAACAAGCAGAAGGGCTAGTTTGATTTATCTTATTTGAGCTAGGATTGATATGTAGATCAGTATCACTTTCCCTTGTATACATTCTGGTGAATCTGATGTGAACTAACCCTTGTATGTTTTCATTCATGCCTTTATTTATTATCATGTATTATTTATTTCATTTTTACATCACTAGATCAAATCTATCAACTCAAACTAATTTTTTGTGCATAGATTTAACATATATTCAATTTTATCAACTTTATTTTTATTTTTATAGGTCATCTTCAACCATAGGTAATGAGACTGATATTCTTGACTCAGTTCGCTACTTTATATATAGATTTTCAAACTTAATTGACCTAGTCGATTTTGTTAGCAAGTTAAAAATCTTCATCTATGGGCACAATACAAAAATAACAAATTTATCATCTTCAATATTATCAAGTTCATTATCACCATCTTAGTCATTTATTTTATTCATTACAGTCCAATTTTTCATCATTTTTAGTCTATGAAATTATAACTCTATAACGAACTAGGTTGACTGGATTGACATAGTTTTGTAGCTTGTATTATTTCCTAAGAGACTCAATCAACTCATTTGACTATGTTTTTCTAGATATTTTTTTAATAGATAGAATCAACCTAGTTGATCTTGTTTTGTATTATTTTCATACTTGGTCATTTGAATGACCTTATACTCTTCAAGCCAAGGAATTAACTCATATTTCTAATAATTAAATAATATTTCATTTTATTGCTTGTTTTCTTAGAGTAACACAAATAGACTGAGTAGGAAGTTTTAATTTATCTATTTAGTCACATTATTTTTATTTTATTCATGCACTTATGAACCACATAATATCAAAAAGAATTAAATAAATTCTACCCAAGGTCTACCTACTTGGATTTCATCACTAAGGGGAAAATTGACTCAATTTTTTGGTTGAGTATACATATGTGGTTGATGGTAAATATTAAAAAATCACCTAACACCCTTATTTCTAAAAATATTATGAAGTGAGGGGGTTGGCCCCAATATCAAGTTAGTAGCATCACTAATACAAATCCCTTTCAACCTTAACTACCTGAAACCATCCTTAGATTATCTTTCTAGTTCCTTTTCATAGCCAACTCTCTATCACATTTATTTTTAAAATTTATAATTTTAAACATTCAAGAATTACTACATAGATTAGTATTTATATTTTATTGCTCATTCTCTGATAATCATATGTTGTATTGTAAAACTTGTATTGGCCAGCATTGGTATCAGGTTTGTGTTGTGTGTTGTAACTGGATTGACTATTTTGACCCAGTTTTATGTGTGTTTATTTGAATTATTATACAAAATAACACTAGATCGTCTAGAGTCATAAATTTCAAAACCTATCTTTATCCTCAAAACACAATCGACCCACTCGATTATGTATCATACATTTTTTCTCTTCCACAGAACATAGTCATTCTATTTGATCCAATCTATCATAGGTTGGTCTTGAGTGATTCCCCATTAAACACATTAAACTAATCTGACTATGTCCTTTCCTAAAAAAATTGTGTCTCTTCCTTCCAAACTCTGTTGACCCAGTTGACTTTATACCTCCTAGCTAATAGTGTTTTGTATCTAGTCAAATTTTCTCCTACTTTTCATTTTTGCTCTCTAATCTTAGATTCTTATTCCAAATATCATGAAATCCCCTATCAAAATCTTTTTGGACACCCTTAATCCATTTAAATGATATATGAGATGTAATTTATTTCCTACCCTTGTTACCCAAGAGGTTTCTCACTCTTGGTACACTTTATCTCACCCCTCATCTTTAGATTACAATATGACCCAAATTACCCCAATCGATGATCTTGATGGATCAAATCAATTTCACACTTCTCAATACAAATCTCTCTATAAAGCACCTTATTACACTATAGGGGTAATTTACACAAGCCTAACCAATAACCCTATAGGGAATTCTTTAAACACCAATAACCCACCACCCAACAACCCATCCCTTATTAACAATTCATGGAATGTTCCTCCCACCAATCCTAACAATCCACCTATAAACACTAATAACCCCAATCCACCAATTGACACCACTCAAATTCTTGCACAAATAGTGAAACAAAGGAATATTATGTAAACATATAATACTTCTCAAATGATTCAAATGAAACATAATTTATTAAACATGGCCAATCAACCTCTTATTTTCCTACCCCAAAATAACCAAAATTTTATCCCTCCACCTCTTAGAGATGCAATAAAAAATATCATTACCCAACCCCCTATGCACAACAAGATGCTCCAAAATATTCAAAATAATCCTTTAGCTCCCTTAATCATTTTTATTGATATTATAAATATCTCTCAAACTATTAAATATTATGGGACTAATGACTTTGCATTTTTCCTTAAATCATTTGGTAATCTTTATAAAGAGTGGATTCAAACTAATACCTTTTCCACTACCAAGATTTTAGCCAAAACATTCACAGGAGATGTATTATAATGGTATAATCAACTCCCTAAACATTATATATGGAAACTCAAGGATTTATTAAATCCTCTAATAAAAAAAAACTCAACACAATGATCTTCCTAAAAATTGTCTTAGCCATTTCATCAATGTTAAACAATCTCCTTCTGAATTGGCTCATGATTTTATTAAATGATGGAAATATTTTTCTCACAAATTTAATCATAACATGTATAATAATAACTTATTTAAACTATTCATAACCACCTTAACACCTTCCCTTCAATATAAGGTTCAAATTTTTTATACTCAAACTCTAAATGATGTCATTAATTGAGATAAAAGGCAAGGCTTTCTTATGAAATAGTTTGATCCCAACATTAAAAAAATCAAGGGATCTTTCCAAAACTCCACTAATGCAATCATTTCAAATCCTCCTCAAACAAAACCAAGAGTATCCAAAGTGGATAACCTCCAAGCTTCCCATGCACCCCTAACTATTCAACAAATGAAGTAATTATTAGCACCTTTTAAACCTTTTACTTACACCAATAATCCACCTATAAGGTATGATCCTAACAAAAAAATTTGGTTTCATGTTGATGTGGGCCATTGCCATGAAACATGTCATGGGCTTACCAAATTTTTTGTTTCTTTTATGTTAGGAGATACATGCAATCATGATGCTATGATCAAAATATGTCATCATGATTATGTTAATGCCTCTCAGAAGAAATAAGTTACCAAACCTTCCTCCTCTAAACATCTAAAAAATATATAATTCCAATCCACAACATTCAAATGATTATATATGTGTAATTGACATTGATTATGACCAATATTATACCAATTCTCAATATGTGAATGTAGCTAAAGTTAATTATCAACATAAACCTACCCACAAAGATCATATCACTAAGCCAAAAAAAAAATCACTTGAAAAACAACTTCTCAAAGACACAAATACCACTACCATACCTTATAACACAAATAAGGAAAGACTCCCATAACTAGAACCTCAAACTACTTCTCTTCCTACCAAAAAAATTACCTTCCAAACCTTGTGTTAGTTCTTCATATTCTAAATCTCATTGGAATTTCTTAGAATAGCTCAACTCCATGCCTTATAAAATACCCCTCATGGAGTTATTTCATACTTCTCTATATCACCACAAATTCTTAATGTAATAATTACAAGACATTGAAGAACCACTTTCCCTTAAAGTGGAACAACCTATTCAAGATCCTACACTGACAGAAGTACATACTATTAAAACTATTTATACTTCTTCTAAACCTTCCATAGAATTCCTTGAATAAGATATGATTAATGATGAAATTATTTTTCAAGTTGGAGATCCACCTCTTTTCATTAAAATCATAATTAATACCACCCTTATGCACAAAGTCTTAGTTGATGAAGGGTCAATAATTAATGTTACCTCCCTTTGGTTAAATCAAAAACTTGGGTTTACTAAATATCACCTTAATCAAACTCATCTCACATGTTAAGGATTTGATAAGACATCAAAAACCACTTGGTTATATTTGGCTCCCCATCACTATTGGACCCAAGACCATATGTATCAAGCTCATGGTCCTCAACTTACCACTGTCCTACAATATGTTCTTAGGTCATCCATGGACACATTACATGAAGGTTATTGCATCCTCAAGTAGTCATTGTATTAAATTTATCCACAATGTTAAATGTTATAAACATGAATCTAATACTAATCCATGGAGTATTCAACTACCCAACCCCAAATCTCAGTATCAAATTCCAACCATTCCATGAATTAATAGTGCACCTCTACATGAATTCATTAACATGAATCTAGATTTACATGTCACTCTTTTTTATTATGATAATGATAAACCAAATGACTTGAAAAACACTTGAAATACTACTAAGTTTCCTCCTTATATTTTGGACAACTTAGGATACCTTAAATGAAGGTAGATGTTACTAATTATTGATATCATCTGACTATTTTTGGAGCTATCTAGGATGGAGACGATAATGATCTAGAGAATGGTGATAGTATGCTTAGGATGATGGGCATTTGATCACAAACTCAGGATATCCTATATGTGGATGAATGGATAGGAGAGTATGTGATCAAGATTGAATTCTACAAGTACACGTCATGTATGTTAAATATTGGTTAAATTTGACATTTTTAAGTGTATAATACCAAATTTATGTGTCTAAAAATCCCCCCCTTCTAGTATAGTATTAAAAATGTTAGATAAAAAGGATAAAGCAATAAATTTGGTTAGTTTAGTATAACTATTATTGGTTTCTTCAGGTATATCATTAAAATATATTTTTCTCCATGCAAACCCTCCAATTAAACATGCAAAAATCAATGTCCACTCATGATATAAAATCTTAACCAATCTAGATCATTGAAATACTTGAAATTGAAAAATCAAGGAATAAATATGCCTATGAGTATCACAAACCAAGTTTCCCTCATAATTTCATTAGAGAATGGGGTGATTATGCCCCAAGGAAATGCCATTTTTTAGAACCATTGGTTGGGAAGAGCATGCCCCAACCCTCATTGAAGATTGATAAGTGCTTAGTAGTTGAGTGGCACAAAAACCTCAACTACTCTACTAAAAATATGATCATAATGTTTTTGGTGGAACCTATATTAGGTTCACATGCTAAGGGTAGATCCCCATACTAGGATCATGTGTAAATTTAAAAAATTTGAATTTCCATTGCATATAGGTTTTATATTCAAAGTGTTGCTTTCAATACATTGCCATGATATAAAAGAACCCCAGTTTAATCCATCTATACCAATATGTGATATAGAATGACATAAATTTATATGTTAATATGTCCAATCTTAATCTAAGCTATGTAATTATATAATTATGTTCAATATATTCCATGTAATATTTCTCATTATGTAGTGTATTTTATCACATGTTCCTAAAATATTTCCCACATTACATATGTGTCAATCTATCAATATATGATAATATGTATCATAATATATCTCATCTATATCATAATCTATCCCAATCTAAGTTGTCTGGATCATGTGACATATCCCAAAATATAAATTTTCATATGGAAAGGCTTATATTTCTATGACAATCCCACTATTATTCCCCCATTTTAATGTGATGGATGTAGATTGTTAATCACTCATCTCAAACTAAAATAGTTAGATGCATCTTGTTATATAGAAAAAAAATGTAAGAATTCAAGGCACAAGTGTTAACATTATTATATTATGTCATCATATATATATATATATATATATATATATATATATATATATTATATCTATCACACATATATGAAACATGTATCCTAAGGAATACAAGTGTCATTTCAAGATAAATATATCAACTAGGCACATAGTAATAATCATCAGAGTAATAATCATCATAGATATAAGTATTCAGTAGTAAGACACACAAAACATTCATGATATGAATCATGGTATCGAAATAAATTATAAAAATGTATAATATGAATCAAGGCACCATAATCTTAGAAATAATTCATGTATGTATCCACACATATACACACAATGTCATGATTATGATGCGCACAAGCACTCAAGACATGATAAGAATATAAATCGATATAGAAAGCATGTCCATGTGATATACTAGAAGATTTTTGACATAAAGGACACATGATGTGATAACACACAATAAATGCACTCATATAATCACATAATATATCACTCAATGCCACAGAGGAATGGTCATGTAATGTAACAATCATCAATAGTCACTCATAAAGGCACACAATGTAACACATAATGGTAACATAATGTCATGCATAGAAATCAACACATAATGTAATACACACAAATATCACACATAGAACATGTATTGACGTTAACATGCATATAACAAGGTTACTCTACACAATCAACCAAATCATCATCACATATAGTAAAGTATAATATCCATAGAATGTAACACTCTAAAGAGTATATGAAAAGTTAATTCATGTGTAATAAATCTAAGTATCTCAATATGATCAATAAAATAGTCATATAAATATATAACCTATATAATGTACCAAGATTCTTCCAGTGTAATCATGCCCCCAATGTAAGAAGGTAGCCTCTATATTTAGGAATGTCTTACATCTATATGTCCATGTCATAAGTAACATGTATGTCTTATATCCCACTCATGTCTACCATGAAAATCATGTGCATAAAAAAAGTATATTTAATCTAACATATATATTATATATGACATAAAATGAATCATGTACACAAGAAACACATGTTATGCATAAGTCCTAGTTTTTTATTTTTTGAATATTTTGATGTTTTTTGTATTTTTTATATTTTTATTTTTTTTGTGTTTTTTTAATTTGAGTTATGTTCATGCTAATTTATGGTCTCATTAATGGTATTTTCCCATGTAGGTAATTTATTATATATGTCATAATCACCATTTATGTTTCCCTCTTCATCATGTAAGTTATATTGTCATTGTAATCATATTTTATGTCAGTATCACACACCTCAGCTATGTTCATAGAATAATTAGTTATATATGATTCATTATCAATCTAAGAAATGGATTCAAATATATTTTATTTCTCAAAAAATATTCCATCTCATGAAATATAAATGGTCTTACCTTTGATCTCAAATGTAATATAGTCATGATTTTGATCAAGTGTCACCCACATTGATCTTATCCATGACTCTCTAAGCACATCTTTATATAAAGTTAAATTAGGGATAATGTGAAATGTAATAAACGTGGTTCATAATCAATAAATACCATAAAATCAATGGATTTGATTCATAATTTGGATGAATTAGTCTTATTCAAGTGTCCAATATCATATTGAAGAGATATGAAAATTTCCATGGTATATAAATTGATTTTACAATATCTAGTAATCATGAAATTGGTGAATTACTTTACATTTATGTGAGGCTTGACAATAAAAGGATCTAAAAATTAAGATTTTTTTATAGTTTCCCATCTAGAAACTATGGTTGTAACATTAGTCTTCTTAAGTACATATTGTTTTTGTAGTTTTTTCTTAAGTGACTCTTTCTTAGTCAAATCATCGTGATATATTGTTTTATAAACTTTTTTCTTGGGAAATTTTTCATTTTTAAATGCCTATTTGTTATTTAAACCTTGCATATGTAACTCTTATTTTTCTAGCTCAATATTTGGAGTTGAAATAAATTTAACATTGCTCAATTATATATGATGTGCTTGAACCCAATGGTTCTTTAATATATGTATCCAATGTAATTTTACCAATATTTTTAACATTTTGTATTCTATTTTTTAAAACATGAAAATAATTAATATAATATCCAATGCTTATATGATAAACACAATAATGGTTGGAACTATTGAGAATATGTATGAGAGTTAATGTGATCAACTTAATTGGAATCAGATTCTGAATAATTTTACTAAATACTTATTAAGATTATGGATACTACTTGATCCATTAGTCATAGATGCATCTTAGGTCTTAACCCATACTTAAAATGTAACCTTTTGAGGCACATAGGATTTTAATGGAGAACTAGATGTGTAATTTACATTAGTCTTCTCAATATTTGGAACATGTGAAATTTTATCTTCAAGTGATGTGACCATTACACATAAATTTTAGATTTTATTTTTCTACTCCTTTATGTATTATGTCATAGTCATCATATGATTTGTAGTAATGATGACACTCTAAGTAGGTTAATTCAATGATTGAGTCTTGTCATGGATTACCAAATTAAGCACATTACTTCTCTTATTTTTAAATATTTAGCTTTAAGATCATAAACCTTAAATACTTCATATTTGATATTCACAATAGATTGTATCCATCCTACCTCTTAGGATGGTGATAGCATGGACCTCCATATTCATTATAATCTTTAGGAAAATAATATGGGATGGATGGTAGCTATCAATAACTTGAGGAGGGATAAAAAGACTCACACATAGAAGCATGCCATATAATGCCCAAATAAATAAATGACCACCTTAATAAAACCATTAGGAATTTTTGGGGAAAATGGATTTTTTTTAGTATCAATAGATAAATTAAACCCAAAATGTTTTAAAAAAATAGGTATGTCCTTTTCCTACTAGACAAGGTTTACTAAAAATAGTAAAACCCTAATTCTATAAAATCCCTAAAAAAATTTAAGGAACAAAAATATTTTTTTGATCTAATCAATGTCAATAACAAAGACCTCTAAGTGTTTTGAAAATACCTTCAGCTTGAATTAGATATAAATAGAACAAGTATGGGGACAAGCCATAACCCTAATAGAAGAAACCCTAATAGGAGAATAAGCATGAAACCCTAGGTAAAAGGAGGAAAATTTTAGTCATCATAAAGGTTTATGGAAATATTAAATTAGTTATGATGTGTAAATATAAAACCTTAAGAAGGTAAGATGAAACCCTAAGGGAAACCTAGGGTTTTTTACATTGGAATGAATGATTGGATTCACCTATCTGTTTTAAATTATTTTGGATTTAGTAATCTAATTAAGCTAAAGTTTTTGAATAATTTAGATGTTGATAAATTTATAAATTATACAGATATGAATGTAAAAAATAGACTAAAGTTAATTAATTTCACTTACTATTTATATAAATGATCAAGAGGATTGGGTACTTAGCTTTTTTCTATTCTATTATGATTTATGTTAGTGTACAATTATTAGAAATCATATGAAATAGACCAATGGTCACTCAAATTGGGATAGTGACTATTAGAATCTTCCTAGATGGAACTAGTAATTCTTACACTCTTATAGAAATTGAATATGTTTTCTTCATGATAAAATTGTATTCTATTTTTTTGCCAATAATTTTGACATAGAGTATTGCATATACCTGTTGAGATGTTTCATCTTCAATTTTAGAGGCTCAATCTTATGTGAATATTTATATTTTTCTTCCCTCACCTTGAAACCCTAGATCAATTTTTGATACTTGTATTGGCATATAAAAATAGGTTATAAATATGGATTTGCTAGGCCTAACCATACCCTATTATATGGTTGATCATTGCCTATATTTCAAAACTTTAAAGAGGGCTCAAACCACACATAGTTATCCCATATATGTCAATGTGTGCTCAATAATGATCCACTTGTGTGCATATAACATGTTTGACTTTTGACACTTGACAATATGCAACTTTGACCATGTTCTTGGTGTTTATACTTAGCTTAGTGACTATTCCTTTGAGGTGTTTTTAGATTTGGATGATTTAGAGCAATGCCTCAAGGGTGTGTAGATGTTTTCCTTAATGTGCAAGTGTTTTTTCAAGTAAGCTCAAGATATGTGTTAGATAAGAATAGTCTTAGGCTTAATTTTTATATTTAGTTGGATTTTTTGGTATTTTGCCTCTACAACCAGCATGTGAAATGGGTGGGCTAACCAATGGGAAGGGCTTGAACTTTAAAATAATTCATTTAGATAACCTAGGACACCTCTGGCAAAGTTAGATGCTATTATTAACCAATAACATGTGATTATTTCCAAAGTTATCTAGGATGGAGAAGATAATGATTCAAAGAATATAAATAGTCTGCTATGATAATAGATAGTAGGGCTCAAACTAGGGAGATCATATATGTGAATGATGAAAATGTGTAAAGGCTAAGACCATATATTGATGAATGTCTAAGATAAATGTGAGCAAGAGTCAATTGTATATGCACAAGTCATGTATGTTAAGGGTCTGTTAAAACTAACATTGTTAAGTGTCTAATACCAAATTAAAATGTCTACAATAATAGTAAATTATAAACTATAAATATAAGAGTAAATTTTAAACATAAATGGAGCTATACATACAATGTAACTTGACACAAGCTAGTTTTTGAGGGGTTATACATGACCAAGATAACTGAATGTGGTAAAAGATAGGGTTTGTTTCCTTCTTGTATTTATATCTTATAGACATTGGCACTAGAAAACACAACCTTCTTTGTTTCTAAATTTTGACAAAAAATTAAAATTGCAATGTGTTGCATTACATGATAAACCACCACACTTATAATAAATAAATACAATAACTAAAATATTCAAACCAAAATAACACCACAACACCTATATAAAATGAATATGTCCAAGAATAAGTATTATGCTCATCCAAACACTACTAAAAAATATAAATAAAGGGAAAACATAATGATCTTGAATTTATGTTAGACACTCCAATAGTAATCTAATTGAAAAAATAAAATTAATAATATAACTTCTACAAGATATTTATTAATAAAATATAGTAATTTCAAGTCTTAAAATTCATAAAGTTACTAAAAATTTCAAACTAAATTATAAATACAACCTATTTCTAGATTTATGTTTTTTTATAAAAATATATGCAACTAATCCATAAATACAAAAGGAAATTGTAGATTTAACTTAAGCTCACCACATACCTCTTTATGTTAAAATTTAAATCGATGGAAATAAAATTATTGTTTGAATGTTTCACCATCATTTCTAACATCAATTTAGTTTTAATACCCATAATGAATGGGGTATCACCATAATTACCAAGTATGGTGTAACCAAGGAGGATTTGTTCCTAGAAGATAGATACTAGATGACATAATAGTGGTTCATGATACCTTGTACTCCATGGGAAAGAGTAATCAAGAAAGTATGGTCCTTAAGCTTGACATGAACAAAGCTTATGATAGGTTGGATTGAAGGCTTTTGGATAAAGTGCTAAGACATTTGGTTTTCAGGATGATTTTAGATAGCTCATATGCAAATGCACTTCTTCTATTATATTTTATATCCTCATTAATATGGTTATTGTATGGTACTTTAATTAAAAAATAGTAATAAGACTAGGTGATCCTTTATCCCCATTTTTGTTCATTATAATGGTTGAGTCTCTAGCAGTTTGCTTTCAGCTGCTCTATTTAATGAATTTTTAAAAGGATTTCAACTAGCTAGGAATATGGAACCCTCTTTTTATTCATAATTTATTGATAATATGATAATTATGGTTGATTCATTAGTATGAGAGGCAAGATAAATAAAAAGGATCGTTCATAATTATGAAAGCACTTTCAATCAGAAAATTAACTTTATAAAAAGTTCATTGTATTTTTTTAACACTCCTATATTAAGACATAATAGGATTTTATCCATTATGGGGTGTGAAATAAATGAGTTGTCATCCAACTATCTAGGAATGCCCATTTTCTCTAATAATTTACCCCCATCGACATGGAATTCATTATTGGGGAGATTTCAAAAGAAGTACGTAGGATGGAAAAAAGCCATTTTATGCCAGTCAGGTAAGTTACATCTCATAAAGAGTACCTTGCAAAGTCTTCCAATTTATTTTTTATCTTTATTCAAATACCTAAGATGATAGCAAAAAATCTAGAAAAAAATCAAAGTAGATTCCTATGGATTGGAACAGAAGATAAAAATAGGTTCCCTCCAGTGGCATGGGAAAGAGTATGTACCTCAAAATTCAATGGAGGTTTAAGATTAATAAAAATAATATGGACGAATAAGGCCTTAATAAAAAAATGGCTTGGACATTCATCACATCTCCCACTCATTGGGGAAAAATTCTATAGGCCAAATACCTGAATTCTAGAGAAGCTTTATGTTTCCTTGAAGAATATCAGTGTGTGAAAGTTTGTAGCTTTTGGAATATTCTCATCATCATAAAATATAACATCATAAATGGATGTAAATAGAAGATAGGCAATGGAGAAAAGTTATATTTTAGGAGGATACAGGGTTGTTAGAGTGACCCTTTATTTTTATGGAACCATGGAATTAAATTGCACATACCATCCAAATATATCTAGGTTGTATAGATTGGGACTACATCCAAAATATTGAGGAAGGAAAACATTAGAAATATATTTATAATAGTTGTCTAGAAGAGGAATATTTGGTTATTCTTAATAGTCTAAATCACATGCTTCAAAATTTTCATATTCCTAATTTAGTGTAAGATGATGAATTGATTTGGACTAAATCATTTGATGGAACCTATAGTGTGAAGTTTAGATACATTCTAATCTCCTCTATTCTAAGAGAGGTGATTCCTTGGTCAAAACTTTGGAGTAAAACCCTTACCCCAAAGATAAATCTATTCTTGTGGTTATCTATGTAAAATAGAATATTAACCATTGATAATTTAATAAAAAGTCATATGGTCATTGTGAATAGATGTTTGCTTTATGAGCAGGATAATGAAACTATAAATCATATATTCATTCTTTTCCCTTTCACTCATAAAATCTAAAGCAAGGTATTAGATAGATTCCAAATTAATTAGGTGCATCCACTATTAGTTATAGATCTTTAGTGGATAAGGACCTTCTCTCCCTTTGTAATTACCAAATCATTTATATTTGGTATCTAACCTTACCCCATGTCATATGAGGTATTTAGAAGGAAAGTAATAATAGAGTGTTTAGAGACAATAAACTCTCAAGTGAAAAGGTAGGGCATATGATCCTTGAAATAATCAAGGAAAACTTCAAAGTTAATCCATCTTCCAAGCCTATTATAATGTTTGAGGAGGAGACCAAGATAGAAATTAACTACAAAATAAAGGAGTAGAATTGGTTGGGAAATGATCCAAGAGTAGATGCTATAAAAAACACTAAATGGAGAACCCCAACTCTTGGTTGGGTAAAACTTAACTTTCATGAGGCTTCAAATGGGAACCTAGGGGCTTTAGGGGGGAGTAATATTGATGGATGAGAGAGGATGTTTTATTTTTGTGTATGCAGGTGTGATGGGAGTTCAAACAAATCATTGGGTAGAAGCTCTAATAGCCTTGTGGGGACTAATGTTGGATAAAGAATTAGGGATCAATAAGCTCATATTAGAAGGCAATTCTTTAAATATCATCAACATTCTATCTAGGAAAAATATGATAGGATGGAGCATCAATAAAATCATGGAGTAAACCTTATTCTTATCTAAATTTTTTCAATAAATCATCTTTTAGAATTCATACAAGGAAGGTAACCAATCTATGAATTATTTTACAAATGAAGGGGTGAATTCTTGTAGACTAAATAAATGGACTAACAAGGAGGACTTGTTTATAGTTATCCATCAAAGAATGGAATCAGAAGCCTACCTTTCAATTTAATGATTTTAACCATGAAGAATCTTAATAAAGAAAGTAGCATCATTAGAAATGATATCATGTTTCTATTTATGGCAATCATGATATAGCAGAGCTCAACTCAAATGATGGATATCTTAGGACCGAAACCCATTCTGACTCATTATGATGATAGAATGTATCAAATCCATGGGGATTCCAAGAGTGAGTGAAATAATAAAGGCATAAAAAAATCTCATTTTTATGACTTCATTATAAGAATTTTTTTTATTTCCAAGATAAAAAATGGGATGGAATAGCATCAATGAAAATTAAGTGCTATAAAATATCCTACAATAAGGAGGCATGGCTAACTTTATGCAACACATAGAAGGGTATGATGAACATATGTCAAATATGTTCATGAAGGGATGGAATAGGAAGAAGATCAAAATAAATGGGGTCAAAATTGAGATTATAAAGGACCTAATTTCTCTCATTATAAGTTGAAAGATGGAAGTCACAAAAATATTCAATATGGGAATAAATTACGAGGGGAGAAGAAGAAATTTTTGCAAGAAGGAGAAAAGCTCACCCCCCTACATAATGGGTTCAACTGGGAAAGTTTACCACAACCATATGCAGAGGTGGATAAATAAATCATGATCTACATCAACCTGGAGGGTAAACATAAAAAATTCACAACCTATTCATCAAGTTGTGATTTTTATCATTTATAAATATTTCAAACGAATTATCAAGGGTTCATAGTATTTCCCGAGGGGAGAAAGACCTAAACCTATCAAGAAAGAGAGAAATCCCTCTATGAAAAGTGTAAACATTATTTTAAAGTAATAAAAGGAGGTTGAGATTCTTAATAAAATTGAGAAAAAGGAAATACAAACAAAAAGGACCATTCTACCCTAGAGTAAAAGTATATTAAATATATGTTAATGAGTAACTCAAAACCTTTGAAAGTTATCTTAGGCAAAGAGGAACCTAGTAACTATGGTGTATCCATGTATGATAACCCCATGGTAATTTAGGAGGATGAGACCGAGGAGATAGTAGAGGGCATTCATCTTAAAATAAAAGTTGTCATATTTTCCTTAAAATAAAGGGAAATAGGGTAATAAATTTTCTCTGAAGAAGCAAATAAAAATGGGGAAGTGGATTCCCCATTAGAAATGCCTAATTCAGCTAATCTGAATGTATATTTTGATCTACATAGGGACATTCTTAGAAATAAAAGCAAGGAGGACAAGTTGGGTGAGGAGTTTGACCTTAAAAATGCAATCATTAGGTGGTTATTTAGATACCATTCTACCCTCAAAGATCAAGTCAAAAATTTGCATCACGAAGTCAACACTCTCAAAATTAAAGACAAACTCTCAGTTGTGAATTCTCAGCTAAAAAAATTCAAGGACAAGATGGACTCACTAGAATAAGAGAATGTAAAATAGAGAGATAATACAAGGCTACTAGTAATGATAAGTAAAGCTTTAATGAAGAACAACATTGTAGGCATTTAATCTCTTAAAGGATTATTGGGTGACATGATGGAAAAGGTTGAGGCATTGACTAGTAAGAAGTAAAAATGTAGTGGGTGGAAAAAATAGAAAGGGAAAATCCCTCAAAAATTCTTAAACCTTGATAGAGATTTGAAGACCATGACCAAAAACTAGGATGAGGTTTTTGGAGATAAAAAATATTAATTGTTTTTATGTTATTTTCTTATCATTTTTTAGTTCTATTTTTTTATCCTGTGGTCTTTTTTATTATATCTCTTGGTTCTATCTGGGCTTCTAGGCCCTCTTCCTTTTGTGGTTTCATATACAAGATTGGGCCCTTGATTCAAAAAAACTATCATTTACAACAATAATTATATATATATATATATATATATATATATATATATATATATATATATCCTCTCAATGCCACATGTTCAAGCTAGTAGGGCCATTATCATGTTTTTGGACCTTCATATTTTTCAATTTGTTACATATGTTTTAAATATATTTTATTAGTAGGAGGTTGTTTACCTCACTTGGTAATTTACTAAAAATCTCACATAAATAATTCACATCACATATTGTATCCACAAGAACATCCATTACTAGAAGTGCATTTATCCTTGAAACAAGTTGACTTGAGATTCAAGGGGCATTCATGGACCTAAAATACTTTGAGGGGTATTATATTCCATGATAAGGAACAACTTTTGCATCAAAATTTTGATAACTCGTGAAGTTTATGAATGCAACTTCTTACTTGGATTCATACAGCTTCACAATGAATTGGAATAAGCAACCTATTTTTTTATGATAATCTCTCATATATTTTTTGAAATGAGGAACATTTATAATATATTGAGGATCATAGGCACACCAATATCTAAAACATAAAATATATTATTTAAGTTTATAGTTAAAATTTTCAATGACAACAATGCATGATATAACATATAAAAGGCCTTACGTTTCATTGTATTTGACATATAAAAGTGTGTTTCCCTTCCCAATTGCACTTGTCTTCTTCTTTATTAAAAATTTTCAAGGGGCATCAAGATTTATTTTTTATCTAGACAAAGTCATTTTAAGGGCATCACTGTCACCAAATCTACAGTTCTAATAATACATCGCTCTCATTCTATTTTATAATCTATCATTGAGAAAACTTTATTTTTGAGCATTTCATGAGCTGAAATGTTTGTAATGTTGTTACATTTATTTTTTGTCACTATAATTTCCATTCCATACCTAAATTGTAATAATATATGTGTATTTTCAAATTATTACACTAGGAACAAGAAGATACAATGTAGTTCTCATTTCTAACATCAAAAGCTTGCACAAAATCATAAATAGCATGTGTGCACAATTAAAAACTTGATCAACCTACATAAATAAACTAAACAAGAATAAATTTTACTAAAAATCATATAAAAAACATAAAACATATCATAATTACATTAAATTAACAACCTAAAATAAATTTATAAATAATTATTAAAAATTATAAGTTATAAATTATAAATGAAACAAATGAAAATGAAGAAAAATTCAATGGAAAAAAATTTAAAGCTATTATACATATCTCACATAATCTAATCATATTCCAAAAAGTATCATGTTACAATAGTGATGACTTATCACGTGTCCCAAAACTTTGCATTTAAGTTAGAAATCCCAATTCAGGTAAAATTGGAACAACTTTAAGGCTAATATACATATCTCACATCATCTAATCATATTCCAAAAAGTATCATGTTACAATATCAATGAATTCTCATGTTTTCCAAAACAATTCATTTAATTTAGAAATCCTAATTTAGGTCAAATAGGGTAGATCATAATTACAAACTAACACAATATTATACTCATCATTTATGCTACAATCATCTTGCAATCATACGTTTCTCAAAAGTTATCAACAATGGTTTTATATTCTAGTTTTTTACATTAATAATAATAATTTAAAAAGGTCAATCACATATAAACCATATAAATTAGGGATTGCTTAAACTCAAAAACAATAAAAAGTAGAACCAATCTAATATGAGTACAAGTAAAAGATAAGTAAGCAAATGAAACTAGTAAAATGATTGAAAATTGTAGTACTAAGTCAATCCATAGCATAAAAAACTGTAACAAAAATTTCAAAAATAATTTCATAATTTTTTCATGACATTAACAAACACAACATGACATAACCTCAACAATAATATCAAATGAACAACAATAACCTAATAAAACATGAATAATAGTTTTGAAACTAGTGGATTAATATGGAATGGAACTTTAGTAATCTCAGTATACATGTATCACTCAACCAATCATATTCCTATATACTCATGCTACTATAGTTATAATGACAAATCATGCATCTAATGACTTTGCATTCAATTAAGAAATCCCATATTTCTATACTAAAATAGGGCATATTATAATCAAAACCTAACACAACACTATACACATCAACTATGCTATAATCATATTTATCCATATAATTTATCTAGATAATATTAATCATATTTATCCACAAAAATAATATATCTAACAACTATAACTAATTATGGATACTACGCATTTTGGTTTGCATTGGAATGGATAATGTAGTATTGCATTGAAATATAGGGATACTACACTTGAGGCAAAATGAAAGAGAACAAGAGTAAGAGAGTGACTATATGTGTAGAACCCAAAATGTAATTTTAAATAAATTTAGATATAAATGTAATAATAAAAATCCCAAAACCATAAAATACCTATAAACAAGTATTTGTGGCACTATTTCTTCCCCAAATTATCTTTTATTTTTAGTGACAAGAAAAAATGCCAAATATAGAAATATTGAATTCTAGTTCTATTTACTCTTTTTTTATTTTAGTTCTTTGTGTCTTCAATGGAAATTATGACAGTCAAAATGCCAATCTAGATATGTTATTTTAGACACTCAAAAACTACATAGTTTTAGATGTCAAAGCACCTGAAACCCCTATCTAACTCTAAGGCTAGTTGACCACATAGTTGACTTAGCCTATTTAATAATTTACTAAATTAAATTTTTAAATAACCCATTTTCAACCCATTTTTCTCTAGACCTTGACTACCTACAGTCAGCCTAACTATCAATGATTAGCCTAACCATCGATGGTCAGGTCTTCAAGCCTGCTTTAAAGCTTTAAAGCATTGCAACCAATTGTATGAGATAATCATGGCACATTTAGTAACTTCCATTTTGTGTTGCAAAATATATTTAAAGCATCATAATTAGGACTTTTCCTCAATCCATTTAGAAACTTCCTCCTACACATTTAGTAACTTCATCCTATAAAAGGAAAGACGTAGGAAAAGATCCTGATCTAGAAATTTATCAATCCACATTAAATCTATCTTCCATCCAGGTATCTAACATCCCTTCAAAAAGTAATAAACATCAAAAAAGACCCAAACCTCTATCAATATCACTTTTGAAGGCCATAGTATTGTCACTCTGACCAAATTGCTCAGCCTTCCATCAATAAGTTATAATTATCTCTTGCTTGTTTTTTTATTTATATTCCATTTCTAACCTCCCTACCTTATCAACCCATTAGTATCTTATTTTCCATTCCCATAATCCATAACAAACCTTTATTTGCCTAAAATTCCCAATCTACAATCCTTTTTTTTATCATTTCCAAAATCACATAAGTAACCACCAACGGTTAGCTCAACCATCAAAGGTCATCTCAACTATCGATAGTTACCCAACCATTGACGGTTAGACCAATCACCAAGGGTTCACCCAACCATAGATGGTCACTGTGGTAGAAAATAAAAATTTATTTTCACCCCCTTGACTCCAACCAGACCCTATTTTCTATGTTCCTACCTATTTATAGAGACCTTTCTAATTTTTTGAACCTAACCCCAACTATCTCAGCATGAGTATTGACATGCTTGTGTTATATTTAGTGTTTTTGTTTATCAATAAATTTAATGTCATCTCATCTTACATGCATTTTCTTTCCAATTATTGAATGCAAATTTCTTTTTTCTTCATTTATATCAACTTGATTGTTATAAATAGTGGATTGACAGCCTCCTAACAAGCATACACTTTTTGGATCTAAATCACACTAGGTAGTCCACTCAACCATCCATCTAATAACCCCCTTTTTTAGTGTCTTTCTTATCTATAGGTTACTCCTTTTGAGCCAAAGAGGAGTTCTCACCATCATTTGGATCACATGTTCACTTTGTGAAGTATTCTTCTACACACCCTATTACTAGTTTCATTACTTGCTTCCAAACTAAGAAATGAGTGGAAATTAATTGAAACATTTTGGCACACCTAGTGGGATTGATCATCCCTTTTTCTTATTTTATTTTATGATTATCAAATGAAATCTAAAATTTCCTTTTGAGCTTAAAATAAACCTTTTTCATATAATGATTGCTTGTTTATCTTAGTTCATCTAGTAACTTAAAATCAAAGTAATTAATCACAGTCTTCACTCTTATTATCACACACTTATTTAAACCACATAACCAATAAACACATCAAAACATACCTAAGACAAGGCCCAACTAGGATTTTATCACCTAGTGGTAAACCTTACCCCTTCCTAGCAATCCTACTTGGAGATCATTACCAAGGGAGAACCAACTTAGCTCTCTGGTTGAGTATAAACTATGAGATTTGGTATATTTTGGCTAAGCACCCAACACCCCTATCACTACAATGTGTGAATTGAGGGGGTAGGCTCAAATACAAATCCACGTACTAAAGATCAATATAGATTTCACTCTTGAGCACCTAAACATAACCTAAAACTAACCTTAGATCTCCTCTTTAGTACCTGCTCTAAAAACCAAATTTCCTATTCACATTTTATAAGGCATAATCCAAAATCAATTTAAAAATAATCCTAGGTTTTTAAATTCACTTTAGTGTATTTTTTATTTCCTTGAGTTTTTTTCTTTTGCTTATTCTTTTTTTGAGGTGTGAGTTTCATGATTTTATCTTATATTTCCTCTCATGGTCTTTACTAGATACTAGTTGAGAAATCAAAACAACCAATAACCACCTTCTTTTTCTTCCTCCATGGAGTATACCTCTGATGCTAAGGGTTCACCCCATTTTTCTCCCCCTCCTACCAGGCCTCCAATCATTGCTGAGGGTGATTCAAATTTCACCGCCTTCCTTGATAACAACCTTATGACTCTTCAGCATTACCTAAACACCTTATCTACCCATACCCCTTTTGCTTCAGTTCCTCCTACATATCCTCCCTATGATATGCCTCCCCATTTTTTGGTGGGTACCACCTCTACCCAGCCTATGCTCACCTAATCCTCTTCTTCATCCAATATCCCACCTACTACTACTCCCCAAACTCCATCCAACATCCCAACTAGTAATCAAACACCTACTACCCCAACCAATACCTCCAACATCGGATCAATCTTACCTCTTTTCACCTATACTCCCTCCATCGTGGGGGTATCCTTTACCCCTATTTCTTCCATTCCCCTTAATTCGACCAACTGACCAACTTCTACCCCATTTCAGAGTTTGGTACTTTCCATACCTCAAACCCTCCCACCTATTAGCACTAGAGTTACCACCCATCAACAACCAACTAGCACTTTCATACCCCCAACCCAATCTACATCCATACCACCATCCACCAACATAAACATACCTATAACCCAACCCATATCATCCCCCTAAGAAGTACCCATGACATCTTACCCATATCTTTCTAACCCATAAAGTTACATAGCACCTTTCACCCAAATGTTTTTGCCAATCAACCCTTATTTAGAACCATCCCAACCTTACATGACCACTTACCAATATATGGCTTCTTCAGCACCCTCTATCACTTATCCATACATTACTTCCACCTAACCTCAACAAGGCTTACCACCTAATTATGCATCTTCCCAACCATAAATATATTTGGTTTGGATGTTAATGGACAAAATAACCAACCTATAATCATTTATATTTGGGTCTCATAACCTTTTATCCTATGATCAAATCTATAATTATCCCATTCATCTATTTGTTCCTATCCATGCTTATTCTCAATGGGAATTACCTAATTTTTCCAAATTCCAAGGTAAGGAGGATCCCCAGTAACATTTGAGAGAATTTCATCTCTTTTTATTTGATCACATATGATAATGCTCTCTTCCATTGTACCTTCCCCATGTATTTATGAGGACCATCCCTTAACTGATATAGTGCCCTCACCAAGCACTCCATATTTTTATTCTCCCAACTTGCCCAAATATTTTTATAGGATTTCTCAGTAAATATATCTTAAAAAGTTTCTATTATCGACCTCTATTCTATTAGGCAATTTGATGATGAATAAATTTCTAATTTCATATCAAGATGGAGAGGTCTCATCAACCGACTTTCATTATCCCTACCCCAACCTAAGTTGATTGAGTTCTTATCTCAGGGTTGTGCCAAACTTATTTCCCCCTCTCTTCAAGTTCAAACTTTCTAAAATTTTGATGAGGCATTCACCATGACACATAAACTTGAAAACTAATCCATTGATGAAGGGAAATTAAAACTATGAAACAAGAATTCTAGCCTTAAATCCAATGATCATCCCTCTAAAACTACCAACCAATCCAACCAGCCCAATACCAAAACAAAAGCATCTATGAACTTAGTTGTCCTACAAACTTCTCCACCACCAATTGTCAACCAACCCTATTAAACCAATTCTTCTAACCCTTCCTACCAAAAAAACCAAAACCAAAACTGAGCTCCTCTAAAATAATACACTCCTATAGGGGAGTCTTATGCTTCAGTTTTGGACAAATTACTCAAAGCTAACCTCATCCAGCTTCCACTTATTAAACCACCCCAAAAATTTGATGCTTCTTGCCTCGTGCCTAGATGGTACAATGAGAATGACCATTGTGCCTTTCATCGAGTTAGTGGACATGACATTAATAGATGCAAGACCTTTATAAGTCTCATCCAAATCTTAATTGATAGTGGAGAACTTGCAATTGATAATCCTAATGCACCTCCTAATCAGTCCATTGACATCTTCCACAAACCTTTTCCCAATCATGATACTTTTACCCATCACCATGACAATAAACTAGAATCATCTCACTCACATGAGGCACATACAATCAACACTATTATTAGTCATCCCGTTATTGAGGATACCATTGCCTCAACCACTCCTTCCTCCATTTCACTTATGGAAGTAGTGGACCCACATTCCATTCCTTTGGCTACTCAAATTAATGAATCAACCACCCCTCTCTCTTCTCATACTAAGTATTTAGCTTCATCCAACTCTCCTTCGATAGAAACACCAAAAGAGGCAACCTTTGTGTTAACCATTTCTTCTTCTTCCACTCAACCTATTAAAGTGGTAGAACCGCCCTCCATTCCTTTGGACACCAAAACAAAGGAAGCAACCATGTCTATTCCTTCACTTGAGGACACTACACCTACCTCTATAATCATAGAACCATATATTCCCTCTTTGGAAACCATTCCAGAAGATAAGGTTACATCATCTACCCAACCACCAATTTTTAAATTCCCATCAAAAACAAGGATGAAGGAGTCATTCCCTCTTCTCCACCTAGGGGTTTAATTTTTGAAATTAATGACCAAAGAACCAAGCCCATCTACAAGCCATTTTCTAGACTCATCCAAATTCTAGAGTTCACTTCTCAACCCAACTTTTATAGAGCCACCTTTTGGTATCATCTTGGGCTCCCTTACCAAAACAAATCTGAATCATCAACTTCCCTTGAATCTACCCTTAAACCCATTATTACATCCCCATTAAACACTTCTTCTCCCAAAACCATAAGTAAACCATCCCAACCACCTCTAATTAGCATTACCAAATCACCTTATGCCTCTCTTACCAAACCAATTAAGAACCTAGGAATTTTTCCCACACCTATTCGAACTCACCCCTCTATGAAGTTGGACTTAACTCCATCTAGTCCACCAAAGAAACTCCCAACCAAACCAACTAAAAAGATAAATTTACCCAAACCTCAACCTCAAACTAGACCCATACCACCTTCTTCTCACTTACCTTATATTTTAGGACCCCATCCCTCTACCATCCCAATTACCTATTCTTCCTCTAGCAATCCATCCTCTTTTTCTTTACCTAAACCTACACCCACTAAATCATCTATTTCCCCTTCATTCTTAACTAACTTATCTACCTCTACTTTCTCACCTATATCCAACCCCTCATCATCTAAATCATCCACTCCCAACTCATTTACCCCAAAGCTAACCATAAATAAGCAATCCCAACCTCTAACCAAAACCATTCCACCACCTACAACTTCTAAGGTGAAAATTGCTTCTAAGAAGGCTCTTGTCCTTAAAACTATAAACTCATCACCTCCAACACCTTTGAATGAATCTTATTCAACCATCCTACAAAAGTTATTGAAAACTTCTTCCATTATCTTACCACCTATCAAACCATTCTACCCTTCCAATACCAAACCCTCCTGGTTCAATGATAAATTGATCTGTGCATATCATAGGGCATTGGGACATGACATGAAGAACTACAAATTTCTCTAAGAACTTGTTTATAGATTATATGACAAGGATAATCTATTATTATATGAACCTATTTTACCTCCATTACCAATCCTACCATCAACCCAACCTACCCAACCTTTGCCTACTCCCCCACTCTCATCCAAGAGTGAGGATGAATTGAAGCAACCACCAAACCTAGAAAATCCCCCATCCACACTATTCATATGGTTACCCACTTGTAGGCCCTATAAAAAGATAATTGAAAATCCAAAGTCTTCATTCCTTGGACATACCCTTCAACCCCCAATCTTATGACCAACCCCAAACACCTTTACCTATACTACCACCAAAGTCCAAAGTATCCATTTTGGGACCTCTCCCTCCAACCCATCTAAATCCATCTAGCATATCATGTTGAAACAACTTCACCAAACACCAGTGAAAATGATCCTTTATGAACTAATCAACACCTTTCCCTACTATTGTCAAGCACTGATAGAGGCTTTTTTATCTATAGAGGTTCGACCAAATGATCCAAAACCTCTTGTACCCTTTATTGGATCCCTCCAAATTTCTACCCTCATTACCTTTCAAGATTCTAAAATACCTCCTACTCATCTTGAGGATTTTGATCCTCCCCTCTTTATCATCATATACACCAATAACACCTATGTCAAAAGGGTGATGATTAATGGAGGAGATAGCATCAACATTATCTCCTCCCATGCTTATGACTAATTGTAGATGCCTAAGAACATCTTGTCAAAAAGCATAATAGTTCTTCACTCATTCAATGATACTATGGCCAAAACCTTGGGAATAGTTATCCTTTATATCCGCTTGGGACCCCACACCATTCCTAAACTATTTTACATTATAGAGGGTGAGTTCCAATACAATGTGTTACTTAGATTCCCTTGGATTCATGTCATGAGTTGTGTCCCTTTCACCTTGCATTGATGTGTCAAATTTGAGCATGAAGGTCAAGTTGTTACCATCAAATCCAACCCTAGTCCTTTTGCATTTTTTAATATGACATATCAACCTAATGGTGTTCTTATTCCTCCCTCATCCACCTCACCATCAATGACTAATAAAACTACTTTACCTCCAACCAAAACCCATAGCACTCCCACCCACAATCATGATGAAGCTTCCACTAGCTCATCAATCCCTTCTTCTCAGATTCCCATAGAGGACCACTTGGAATCCACATTTTAATGAATTTTGCTTAGGGAGTATCATCTTTTATCTTTAGATGCTTTACCTACTCCCCAAGAGTATGGGAACCTTAAACATGACCCTTCCTATGATCCTAACATCGACACCATCATCCCTTTCAAGCTCCTCAACAATCAAACAAATTTCATATATGAGGGATTCAACCATTTACTTCTTGCTCTTACTACCACCCCTCATATTTGACCATTCACCTTTGACTTCTCTTATCTCAACAAATTATCCTTTATCAAAGCTTACCTTTATAGGTGTGCTTGGAAGGGGTTTGGTCTCAGCCTTTATGAATAAGGACCTCATGAGTTACCCATAATCAAAACCCAAACACCTCATGAGTTATTCAGCCTTGGGTTCATACCACCAAAAGAACCCACCTCACTAAAACCCATCACCACCATCAAAGAGGGTGCCCCATCTTCACCAACCCCATCTTTCTTGAAGTCTGAAGAATTTGATATCATCCCATCCAACTTTTTTTTATTAATACCATTATTTTGGGCCCACTAACCTATCAAAAGGGTGGCCAAACTAAAGCCCTTTCTCTCATCCATCATGATATGATAGAGAGAGATTCTCCTACCATCAACACCATCCAACATCAAGATGATGATTCCATTCTCACCTACCTAGATATGGGGGATTATTATATTCATAAATCCCTTACCCTTAAGAACTAAACCATGCTGAATGAATCCACTATCAATGTCAACTTGGGTACTCAAGTTATCCTTTGTTTCATCAAAATTGGTCAATCCTTAAATTCTATAGAGCAATAAGATTACCCTTCTTTTCTTCATGACCATAACATAGCCTTCACTTGGTCTTATTAGGATATGCCAATAATTGACCCTTTTATTGCCCTCCACAACATTATCACCCATCTTAAGGTTAAGCCAATACAACAAAAACTTTGTAGGATACATACTCACATTGCCCTTCTTATCAGAGAAGAACTTCAGTGTTACTTATCTATTGACTTCATCCAACCCATTGACTATCCATAATGGGTTTCCAACATTATTCCCATTACCAAACCCATAGGGGGACTTTTCCTTTGCATCAAATTTCATGACCTTAACCTCGCTTGCCCAAAGGATGACTTCCCTTTGCCTAACATTGACTAACTTGTTGATCTTATATCTGGCCATGAGATGTTATCCATCATAGATAGTTTCTCAAGATATAATTAGATCTTGATTTCCCATAAAGACCAGCATAAAACTTCCTTTATCACCCCATGGGGGACCTTCTACTACAAGGTCATGCCTTTTGGTTTAAATAATGTTAGAGCAACTTATCAGTATGCCATGACCTACATTTTTCATGATCTCATCCATAAAATTATAGAAGACTATGTGGATGATCTCCTTGGGAAATCCAAACATTATAAGTATTACCTAGCTATTCTCATAATCATCTTCAATCGACTAAACCATTATCATGTCAAGCTCAATCTCAAGAAATGCATTTTTGGGGTCTTATCTAAAAAGCTTATTAGTTTTATTATTTCTCTTCAATGAATCAAAATATACCCTACCAAAGTTAGATCAATCTTGGAGATGTCTCCTCCTACTAATCTTAAGAAACTCTTTATCATGTAGGGGAAGCTCAAATCTATTCATCACTTCATCTCCCAGCTATCAGATAGATATAAACTCTTTCACCATCTCTTTAAGAAATACACCTCCTTTAAATGGACTAAGGACCATCAACAAGCTTTTGATTCAATCAAAAAGTACCTTCTCTCTCCACCTATCCTCATTCCTCCTAAATAAGACTAGCCTTTTTACCTTTATATATCTACCACAAACCATTCTTTGGGGGCAATGATCATTTATCATGATAAATAAAATAAAGAAACAAGTCATCTACTACATTAGCCACACACTTATAGAATATGAGACTCGGTATACCCAGCCTGAGAAACTTTGCCTCACCTTAGTCTTTATGGCTTTCAAAATTCATCATTACCTTCTTAATCACAAAAGCTATTTCGTCACTAACACTAACCCACTCAAATACATGCACTCTAAACCATACTAAAACTAGCATATGGCTAAGTGGCTCATACTCCTAGCTAAATTTGATCTTGAGTTCCTTCTAAAATATTCAATTAAAGGGCAAGTCATCATCGATCAATTGGCTTAAGCCCCTCTACTTGACAATCAATCATTTCCTCTTGCATTTCCTGATGAGTCCATTATAAATCTTTCTCGGGAGGAACCCACCTACCAAATGACCCTATTTTTCAATGGTTCCAAAATACAACATGGTGGTGGTGTTGGAGTTATTCTCATTCCCCTTAATGGTTAACCTCTTTCCCTTTCCTTTAAACTTGACTTCGAATGTACCAATAATGTGGCCAAGTATGAAGCCTTGATCATAAGTCTTCAAACCACTCTAGCTTTGGGAGTCAAAACAATCTGTATCTTTGGTGATTCCCAACTTGTTATCAACCAGATCAATAAATATTAGCAATGTAAGAATGATGTCCTATTGAAATATAAATATCTCATAGATGTACTCTTAGCATCATTCAATCATTACCTTATCTAGATAGTTCCATGATCTACCAAAGAGTTCATAGACACAATGGCTTCCCTTGCTTCCCAAATCCCATCTTAGTTTGCTGAATTTAAACTATTTTTCACCATCCATCAATTTATCACACCCTCATATATTAGTTTTTCCCTTCCTACAATTTGTAGTATGGAAGCATCTCCTTCTGACATTTGGTATGACCAAAATTTTGACCACCTTAACCTTGGCATCATTCCTCCCAACCTTTCAAATAATACCCAAAGAGATTTTGTTTAGAGTACCTCTTATTACACCATACTAGGGGGGATCCTTTCCAAACATGGTTTTGATTGTCTCCTTCTCCATTACCTTCATAGTTATGGGGCTTCATACGCTATCAAGGAAACACATGATATAATCTATGGGGGGCATTTTAGTGGCGTAGCCATCATTAAACGTATCCTTTTACTTGGATATTATTGGCCCACCCTCAATCAAGATTGTTATGATTATGTAAAGAAGTGTGTCAAATTCCAATAACACACTAATTTACATCATGCACCTGCCCATGGTCTTCATGTGTCCAAGGAATATTAGCCCTTGTCATAATGAGGTCTCAATCTTATTTAGAAAATTAATCCTCATTCTTCACAATGACACCAATCCATCATTATTGCAATTTCATATTTCACTAAGTGGGTGGAAGCCATCCCTCTTATCTCCACAAAATCTGAAAAGATTATCAACTTTATCACCCATCATATCATCTACTACTTAGGTGTTCCCCATAAGATCATCACTGATAATGGAAAATCCTTTAAAAATAATAAAGTCCAATATCTTTGTGATGATTTTGGAATCAAATTAAGCTTTTCCTCACCTATCATTTATATGCAAATGGACAAGCAAAAGCCTCTAAAAAAATCCTCAATAAAATGTTGACCAAAGTAGTAAGTGCTTCAGGTCGAGATTAGCATTTACACATTACCTTCACTTTATGGACCTATCATACTAACATTCAAACCTCTATGGGTGCTACCCCTTTCTCTCTCATATTTAAAGTAGAGGTAGTCTTGCCTTTCAAAGTTCAGATTCCTTATTTTTGCATCTCATTGCACGACATCATTTTTGAAAGTAATTATTGTCAAGAACACCGCGCAGGTCTTAAGCTCCTTGATGAACATCACCTTGCAGCCCTTAATCAACTTAGTGCTTATCAATAATAAATCAAGCATGCTTACAACAAAAATATAAGAGAGCAAGAATTAAATATTGAATACCACATTTTGAAGTAAAACTAGCATGTAACTAATATGGAAAAAAGCAAAAAGGGAAAGTTTTCTTTTAATTGGCTTGAACCCTACATCATAACCCATAAGTATGGATCAGGAGATTATCATTTGTCTTCTCTTGAAGGTAAGACAAAACTTGAGCCTCTCAATTCTTTGCATCTACATCCTTTTTATTGTTAAAACAAGGATCAAACTCACGTTTGTGTCTAACTTAAGCTCATCCTTTGGTTTACAATATTTGCACTCCCCTTATACTTTTACCCTATTCCTCTTGAGGACATTTGATTAAAACATAGAAAAATGTGATTAACCATCATAGTTGTAGCCTAATCCTAAGCATGGATACCATGGCTCTACCCATGGTATGGTTCTCATGGATACTTTTCTTCTCTATTTAGATGGAATCCCATGATCAGTTGTCTTTCAAACCAATTTCCCTCATCTACCATCATCATCCTTTTATGTTAAAAGTATTACCCCCATAAACATCAAGCTTTAAGCTTAAATAGACTTGTCCATGTCTAAATCCAAGCATTCAAAATCAAATTAGGATACAAAAATATTACTTGGGTCCATATCTCTAGCATTGCAAACTGCTCCCTTGAAGGATGGCTAAATCAAATTTTGTCAAATCAATCATTTGAAGCTTCCCATATTTATCAACTTCACCAAGTCTATCAACACCATAAAAGCAATAAATAACCCTATGTCAAAATAAAAGCAAGCAAGCCAAAATCAACTTTTACATATGGCATTATTAGACTTCCCACATCAATCAGTCTACACATTATATTAAGGAATGGACTTGCCCATTAGGGTTCTTCAGTTACATAGAAAAGGGGCAAGCTACCTCACATCAGATTCCCATATTACCCATTTCCTATTCAATCATCTACTTATCACCTACTTTCCCTTCTTTGATTCTCTAAGATGAAGGGACTGTGAGCTTACTTGACACAAAGTGATCCCAATACCTTCTTTTTTAATCAAAGCATGCTCATGCAAAGTGTTGGAAAGGGTTATTTTCATTAAGCCAGTCTGACTTTGGTTTTATTGGGCCTTTGTCAATGATATAATCATGCCTTTCTTACCCTATCATTACTATTTCATGAAGACATGTGTCTCATGATTCTTTTAGCTTTTCCCACAATTAGTTTTTTACCTACTTTATGTGTTTTCATTACATTCTTATGTCACACACCATATCCAGACATTTATAACATCATCCATATACATTTCAAACTATGAGCCCAAACATTAATCATATCATAAACCATATCATCAAAAACCATAATCCAAACCATCTTATCCATGATAATGACCATGCACAAACACATCATCCACAATATAATCACCAAATATTATCATTATATTAAATTCAAAATCACAAGTACATTCTCATATCTATCCAAAAACACAAAACAAACCATATTCTCCATTAACATGTTATCATATGCCTAAAACTATGCATCCACATATCACCTTATAAAGCATGGGACATGAGCATCCTACCAAAACATACACCATACACATTCCTAAACATTAAAAGTAATGAACCATAAATAAACCACATCCATAACCATATTCACACATCATATCAACAAATAACATAAACCATGTCATCTACCATTTACCATAAACATTATCCATGAGTCACATCACATTTACCGAATAAAAATCATGTCGCATCTATAAACTGTGTCATCATTTTCTTTAACATGGTCATATATACATCATCTAGGCCATCATCAATTACATATCCATAATAATATCATAAACAACATTGGTATATGACAATAATCAAAACCATCTATGATCATATATATATATATATATATATATATATATATATATATATATATATATATATATATATATATATATATATATATATATATATATATATATATATATATGTATATATATATATGTATATATATATATGTATATATATATGTATGTATGTATGTATATATATATGTATATATATATGTATGTATATATATATGTATGTATATATATATGTATATATATGTATATATATATATATATATGTATATATATTTATATATACATATATATATATATGTATATATATATATATATATATGTATATACATATATATATGTATATATACATATATATATATGTATATACATATATATATATATGTATATATATATACATATATATATGTATATATATATGTATATATACATATATATATGTATATATACATATATATATGTATATATATATACATACATGTATATATACATATATATATGTATATATACATATATATGTATATATACATATATATATGTATATATATATATATATGTATGTATGTATATATATCCATCTAATGAACATAGCATAAATATCTACATGTTTCATTACCCATAGCCTAATCACATTGTCTACCAAATATCTATCATCATGTCATAAACACAATCATTATTCATCCATCATCATGTACATCAAATGCCAAAAAACATCCACATCCATAAACATCATCACGTGCCTAGGTCAACAAGCCAACATCTCATATGCTTCAAAGTATTCAACTCTCTATAATCATAACCACATCCTAACCATAATCTAAATCTATCTCATCATGAACATAATCAACATCTATATCATCATGAACATAATCAACATCTATATAATAATGAACATCATACAACATAATCATCATCTATAGGAAATACATGGAATAATGTATCAATCTCTCTCATATACATCTTGCATCATCAACATGCAGGATGGAATCAAAATCAAGAACATATGCATCATATAATCCCCCCTATCAGGCCCTTGGTACACCATTGCCACTGGCCCCATCTACACCTACACTACCATCTAGTGGTGCCCCCCTAATATCCCTACTTATCCCACTATCGAGGCCCACTACCCTAGAGTAGCTATCAAAGCACCCCTACCAAGTTGGCCCTATACTCTCCATATCTCATCTCCAATGGAAACTATGCTAGCACTATCACTTTGTAATATCTCAGCTCCTCAGTGGTGGCTAAGTATTATGTCCTCAAAAAAATATTAGGAGGTCCTCCTACTACTGATATATCCACTCCTACCCTCTATCTTATTGAATCTCTCTCTTGAGTCACTAACCCAAGAGAGATCCTCACCTAATCTTGCTATGTCATCAAGGTGGTAATCTGACCCTGTAAAACAACCACCTATCTTTGTAAGCTGGTAATTTGGGCCTGTGCCAGTACCAGTGTTATTGTCACCTATCTATCCTATGTTGGTTCCCTAACATGATCCACATCCATAGGCTACTGACCATCATCACCCCATCTAAAGTCAATTATATTATATCTAGCCTAGTACCAAGCTACATATCCATCTACAATACTTATGTCATTAATGATAGCTCTAATCAGTAGTTCCTCATAGTCTAACATGACATCCTATGGATGTGGCTTTAGGAACTAGAATTTAGCATCTTCCCTCCTATATCTAGGGATTTTTGGTGGGATCCCTTGACATAGTCTAAACTATCTCTACACTCACTCAAATAGGATAAGTTGTGTCTCCCCACCTCATCTCTAGTAAATCTAGTACCAGATTTGTAAGGATAATGTATGGTAGTTGTACCCTGAACACCTAGGCCAACCTACATATGGCCTCCATACTATATTAACTACCACCAACCCCTATAAGGCATCTCTAAACCACTCAATATCTCAACCACCACCACTAGCACCTATCAATGCATAGTCGCATCTCCATCTAATAAAACCAACTAGAAAGGGTTCCTAGCTAAATCCATCCCAAGGTGTCACTACTAACCTCAACACCCATATGTGCTCATACACCCAGTAATATAACATGAACCCAATGTTAATCCCATATCACCTACATGTTTTAAATACCCAGAGCTCTATGTAGATCTTCACTAATAGCATTGGGGCCCATCTAAACACAATCCTCCCTAGAAACATCTCCACCATCACCCCTAGTAATAGGTATAAGAAGTGGTCTCTACTTTAATTAGGCATTGCAAAGCAAGATATGGCCATCATCATCATTGTAATCAAGCATCTATCTTTGAGAGTCCTCTGGTACAAGGGTCTGTAACTGAATCCCCCTAAGTGAAATCGAGCATGTATTCAATCTGCCCCATAAATCAAATCCATATGATAGTCAATCTCCTCACTCTCTAGATGGTAGATTGGCTCCTCTTGAATGGGTAGCTATGTAATACACTAAATCTCCTACAAAATAATCATCATCTCCCCTATCAATATCAAAAATGTGTTTGTGATTGGGTTCTATCTCTTGATGAGTGCCATAATCATACCCACATCTCATGGTAAGTGATGGTAGTGAATCACCATTCCTAGTCTGACTGTCTCCATGTCTCCACTCTTCTATGATCATCACATCTCAAACCCTAGAAAATTTTTGAAGGACCCAATCCCTCATCTAAATTTGCTCATGTGCCTTTATAACAATCATGTTAGTAATGGCTAATTAGTTTTTAACAACTTAAATACCACCCTACACGTACCTTTCTCAACCTATTTGAACCTAACCAAATTTGACAACCAAACCCTATACATCTACCTTAATTACATCTATCCAAACCTCTCCAATACACATATGTATCTATTAGACACCAACCCTCACATATCATTTTAACCACCTAATCACTTTTCTTCTCTAACTGCTCCCCACTGACCCCTCTTCATCTTTAAACCTTTTCACATACACCTTCCCCCTTCTAAATATCTCTTCCACAACTTTCACACTTCATCTTCCATAATTTACAACCTTACAACACCCTTTTAAAACTTTGACAACACCTTTTACCCATTTCCAAAAGCTTCACACATACATTAAACCCTTTTCACATTTTATACACTTTCTAATCTTTTCAACCCTTTGACTAGACCTTTAACCTTTAAACACACTAACATAACTCTTACATAATCTTTAAAACCTTCACCTCACAATGTCCTCAACTTCACTTTTTACACTACTTTCCCTAATATCTTTGATTTTCAATGGTTCCTTGAACCATCAGTGGTCCCTTGTGGACCCTTGTCCTCCTAGGATCAATCATTGATGGTTGATTTGAACCATTGATGGTCACTATTTGTGATCATCTTTGGTGTAACTCAAACCCTCAACTTCTACAAAAACACCTAAACCCCCCAATTTCTCTACCTAAACCTATTTCCACCTAAATTTCTACCCAACACACCCTTCCCCTATCTTAGTCATCTATACCTTGGCCTAATTCAACAAAACCTAACACCTAGGGTTTCATCTCTTCTAAACCCATTTCAAAACCTTACCCAAATATTTCACCACTAACTACAATGCACCTTACAAAACAACCAATTACACTATGCTATCAATTTCTAGACAAATCTTACCTCATTTTGTGATTGTTGGTATGGTCAAATCCCTCATACTACTGCATAGCTATGTCCTCATCCACCCTTCATCATGTCATCACGTAGGTCAACCCCCACACACATAACTCACCAATCAATCACCAACACCTCAGCAAGCCTATTCAAAAAGATAAAAACACTCTGATTCACCCCAAACATAAAGCAAAAAAAGTCAAATGTTAAAAATGAATCACTATTTCACTTTTTGTATCTCATCTTTTTAGGTTTTTCTTGACCATCGATTATCAGGGTGATATTTGATGGTTGACCCTGAGGACAACCCTAACCATCGATGGTTAGGGTGCCACATTTTTTTTTTACAATCTTTGAGCACCCAACTTAGGTGTTATCCTTTTGGGATCTTACCTTATCTCTCCCAACCAAACCACTTAATTTTTTAGAGATTACCCTTCTTCAACCAACACATCTAACCATGTCCACCTCGATGTTGGTCATTTTTCACCCAAATATTTGTATGTTTTATGATAACCTTGCCTTGATCATTTTAACCGCACTGACCAACCTTACCATATTGCACTTTTAAAACTTTGCACCATCTCATGCATGCCCAAATAATTTTTTTCATTTCATGGGAGAACTTCCTACCTTGGATACCTATGACTAATTCTGACCCTATCTAGAAGACTTAATAAGCTTGACTCGATCAGCTATGACCAACATTATGGATCGATTACCTTGTCATACATCTCCTTAGAACCCAACCTTATTTGTATCAACATTGGTAACTTTAGTCTCTATATGATCTTGATTATTACACTTCATCATATTTTATGCACATGTTTATGTTTCAAATTCCTAACTATTTTGTGTCACCCACCTTTTCACTATCTCTTTACCATTTATCAAACCCTGACCTAATTTTGCCTTCACTTCATCAACTCCTGATTTGAGGGGCAATACCTCCTCCCATACTTGGGGATATTAGATCATCACCAACAACTTGTTCATTTTTATTTTGTAGCTTGTTAATCTAAAGTTGCATAATAAAAAGGGGTAAAATGTATACACTCAAAAACTACATAGTTTTAGATGTCAAAGCACCCGAAACCCCTGCCTAAATCTAAGGCTAGTTAACCACCTAGTTGACTTAGCCTATTTATTAATTTACTAACTTAAATTTTTAAATAATTCCTTTTTAACCCATTTTTTTAGACTTCAACCATCGACAGCTAGCCTAACCATTGACAGTTAGCTTGACAGTCAACAATCAAGTCTCCAATCCTACTTTAAAGCTTTAAACAATTGCAACCAATTATATGAGATAAGCATGGCAAATTTAAAAACAAATATTTTTTGATGCAAACTAGATTTAAAGCATCTTAATTATTAAAAAAACCCTCTATCCATTTAGAAATTTCCTCCTACACATTTAGTAACTTCATCCTATAAAAGGAGAGAAGCAAGAGAAGATCCAGATTGAGAACTCTAGCAATCCGCATCCAAGCTATCTTAAATCCAAGTATATAGCATCCCTTTAGCAATCAATAAGCATCAATGGATACTTGAACCTCTATTAGTATCACTTTCTAAGGCCAAAGTACTATCACTCTAGCCAAATTACTTGAGCCTTCCATCAACAAGTTACAGGTATCTCTTGCTTATTTTCTTTGATTTATATTCCATTTCTAACTTCCCTACCCTATCAAACCCATCAGTATCTTATTTTCCAATCCCATGATCCATAATAGACCTTTTTTAACCCAAATTACCCAATCTACAATCCTTTTTTTTATCATTTCTAGAATCACACAAGTAACCATCGATGGTCATGTCAATCGTAGACAATTACCCAACCATCGATGGTTAGCCCAACCATCGGTGGTTAGTCCAACCGTTGATGGTTCACCCAACTATCGATGGTCACTATGGCAAAAAATAAAAACAAGTTATTTTCATGGTCCCTTAACCCCAACCACACCTTATTTTTTTTGTTCTTGCCTATTCATAGAGACATTTTTTATTTTTTAAACCTGACCCCAACTATCTTAGCATGAGTATTGACTTGATTTTTCTATATTTAGTGTTTTTTTAATCAAGAAATTTACTTTCATCTCATCTTACATGCATTTAATTTCTAGTTATTGAATGCAAATTTCCTTTTTCTTCATTTATATCAACTTAATTTTTATAAACAGTGGATTGACAAGCTCCTAGCAAACATACGCTTCTTAGATCTAGTTCATGCTAGGCAGTCCACTTAACCATCCATCTAACAACCCCATTTTTTAGTGTCTTTCTTATCTGCAAGTTATTCCTTTCAATCTAAATAGGATTTATCACCATCATCTAGATCACATGCACACTTTATTAAGTATTCTTCTACACACCCTATTACTAGTTTCATTACTTGCTTCCAAACTAAGAAATGAGTAGAAATTAATTGAAACCATTATATGTTTTATTCTTCACTTATATAGGATGTCAAATAAAAGTTATGATTCATGGTGTAGATGACATTTATGGATTACATATCACCTTAGTTTTATATATTTAGCAAACTCATACCTTGGTTGTTCCTCTCAATTCTAGACCTTTCCCATTTTCAAAAGTCTTGCATCTACTCTCTCTTGTGCCCCTTAGCCTATCTAGTTTGACCAATATTATGTTAATGACCTAGACCTTCTATCTTGTCAAGAATGATAAAAACCCAATTATCTTCCACCTCTACAAGTTTTGAGCATGTACCTACTTTTTTATTCCCTAAACACTAGCATCATAGATAGACACCTACGTCGCTATAGGTGTCCTACTTTGATGCAAGTGTTTAGTACCCTAAATTCATATAATTTTTAAATGAAACATTTCCTAATGGTTATCCTAAGTAATTTAATGTTAGTTATTTCTCCAAAGGGATTGATATAAATATAAGATCAATCCTCTTTCATTCCTCACCTAGGATAAACCTAACACAAACCAAGGCAACTTATCAAAGTATTAAATCAAGCACTCAATAAATCAAAAGCTTTCCTATTTTCTCCTATTCTCATATCAGTCATAAGAATAGCACATACATAGGTCTAAATTACTAAAGGAGCAGGTTAAGAGCTCGATTTTCCAAGTTACAAGCTCGGTCACTATTATGCTTATTATCTAGATATTTCATGAGTCACACACAAGCCAACACATAGGGGAGAAGTACATCAATCTGAGGCCCTTTTCAGAGTATTGGTTATATAAGCAACTCTCATTAACAAAGGGATATTTAGGGTTAGCTCAACATCATGTGCCCACTAACCCATTTTTTCCCAACGTCACTATGAAGATGAAGAACTAGGGTTTTATAATTTCATGAAGAGTGATAATCCATGACCCATTTTTGAATGCATAGAGTGAAGGTGAAGATAAACCTATAAGCATCCAGGTGATTGTATCCTTTTCTAATGGGTATTTAGTATAAGTTATTTGCATCAGGTTTAGATACTAGTGTCAATCTAACCATCCCAAGTTGATTCTAGTGTTTATGGCTCTAGAGACACTTAATCTAGAATTTCACGACTATTCTAGAATATTATTACAATCTAATTCTTACCTATTCTAGATCTAGAACTGTGTCAACATCAAAATTAGTTAATTACATTACTTATTTGTCATTTCTATATCTAGCATAGTTGTACTTACTATTTTTAGCATATATTAGTTTAATGAATTCAACATATGTTATATTTAAGTTTATCATCTAATTTCCCACTATAGAGATAGTTTATCACCCTTTTACCCTAGGCTATCTCTATCCCCTTTAACCCTAGATAACCCCAATCTATATTTTTAGGGTTAAACATGTGGCAACAATTCAAAAGGGTCATTAGAGGGAAATTTTTCCAACATATTTTTTAATATTTATTATCTTACATTGGGCATGATTTTGTTCAATGTTTGATAAGGTTTCATAATAATTAAATGTTTATATTAATCCCATATGATCCATTTTATGTTATCGTCACCACATCCAATGTTTATGCTTCATGCACCATACCCATAAAAATCAATTGTGTACAATTTTTGTTTAATGAAAATGGAATGATTGACATAATTTTTTTTTTTTTTTTTTTTTTTGTGGGTGGGGGGGGGGTTAATTATGGGGCATTGGTTTGTCCTTTAATTCATTTAATACATATATAAATTATGTCCAATAATGAGCATAAAGGCATTACATACATTGTCATTAATGACAATGTTGATGACAAATTATAAGATCACTATGATGATGTACTCCATAGTGATATGCAATAATGAAATTATTTTTATATAGAGAATGATATAGTACCATGTATCTAATTAATAATAATTAAATATGGTTATATATTTATTCTAAATAGTGTTGGTTCAGTAATACACATGACAAGTATAGTTCCAACTATGGAAAAATTTGTGTGGATTTCAATACAATATATGTCATGTACTTCCCCACTATTTAGATGTGCATTATTTATTAAGATAAGGATAAAAAGGAAGATAACTACATCATATAAAAACATGATAGAAACCACAACACATAGATGTTTTAATATAATGGAAGGTGATGAGGATGAGCTAATTCATGATGGGTAAAATATTCACATTGACCATCTCACATATATGAAAAATAATGACATGGACACTCATGTGTATATGATAATTGAAAAAACATTAGAGGATGGGGATACACGTACACACACAAAGTAGTATTGGTAACATATAGTAATAGATGCACATTTTTATAGAAGGGTGGAGGTCAGTAAGATAAGTGCATGGGATTGGATCCTTGTTTATGAACATTTTATTGATCTACCCAAATAAATTTTTAAATTTTTAAAATATTTTGAGTTTTAATGACATAAACACAATAGTGTGGATACTTTAGCCTAAAAATTTTCAATTATGTATCAATATGTGAGGTCATGGTAGCAAACAATATATTATGAGAAGCAATACCAAAATCACATGTCAATGTGGAAAGACTTTTTTACCATATCATTGAAACATGGAAACATTATATGAGAGTAAGTAGACAAATATAAATTACAATGAATCATGGATGTGTTGTTGTATGTGGAAGAGTATATTACATATCACATGGTGATTGCCTATAGACTAATGAGACATTACAAAGATCTTGAGTTTACATTATACATGATGAGAGAATGGTATTAGTTAACTCAAATTATGTTTAATAATACAAATTCAAACTACCTTGAACACATATGGTAGAGGTACAATGGCTATAATGAGAAGTGGTTGAGCTATAAAATGATAATATGGAGTTACAAGGTCATTTTAGGGCTTGAGAAATAAAATTCAATAGTAGTTATATATGATAATATAAGATGTGTAATAAATGTAAAGAATTTATGTCTAAATATTATTTGTCAGAGTTGGAAGCTCCATTGTATAGGAACAAGGACATGGTGGTGGAAAATATAGTGAAAAATAAGAGGATTATGGATTGGAAAAGTATATACTCTAGTACAAAAATGTAAATATTTTTATTCACAAAGCAATGAAATTGAAAAGAAAACTTGAGAAATATAAGGTGAATATAATTAAATATTCCTCACTAGAAAGCTAAGTTCCATACCCAATTATTTTTAATTCTAACATTGACATCTTAATTAGGTCATCAAGGATGAAAAACTTGTATTTTAAGGGAAATACATGTGTATCCTAATTTATATGTTTGTCATTATGTATAAGTCATGTTTTAATATCGCATATTTTTACCTTTATGACATTTATTATTTTGACATTATTCTAGGGTGTTTATGTTATTTGAGGCTTTTGAAAACTAATCGTTAGAATTTTGGTATTTTTTTTAATATATTATGATGATTATTATTTGACATTTGATGTGTCAATTATGAATATCGGCATCTATTACTATTATACTTGTTATCTAATTGAAACCATTATGATGATCATGGATATATGTTTATATTGCTCACTCGATTATATTTAATATTGATACATAAATATACCTCCCCACAGATATTATTGATGGTATTTTGTTTATGAGTGTGTGCAAGTAAAGGTAAATAACAATTCATGGTTAAGATTGGATTTACTAAATAGACTCCCTATTTTATGAGTGCATCTCATAGTTATAACACATTGCACATTTGATGTATTCATCTGCATTAGTCCATTTTGGGTTTGTTTCATGGTTTATTTTTATCTTGTCAACTTTTTATTATTCACATTGATTTAATCACATGAGAATTCCTTTTTTTCTCTTTTGAATTCTTATTTATTTATCATTTATAAATGTGAGAATTTGATCACATTGAGTTTCCTACACTCAACACTTTGTTTATTATATGGTGGCATCATTGCTTGATTACTATTTGATTTATCATGGTCGTTTGTTGTTGGGAATGTGTTGTTGACTACAAGTTAATGACAAATGTGGCATGGTCTTCAAATATCTCAATAATTAAAGTATGATTTAGACTCTTATCAGTATTATTGAGATATAGACGTCTAAATTCCATTGACCTTGATTCATAGGCCTATTTTTTTATAACCTTGTTTCACATGTGATTAATACCTCTTAAGTCTTGGCATGATTTAATTTTATTATTCAAAGGCATTGATTACATTAAATGCATTCCTAAGTATATATTTTATATGTTTGAGGTGTTTTTATATTACATTGATAACCTAGTTTATTAAAAAACTAGAAAGTTAAAAGGTGGAGATGGTATGATTTATGCATATGTTTTTTTATTGTGAAATTATCATTAAGTGGTTATGTGTTTTATTCAAAACATACCAAAGGGATGTTTTACAATTTCCTAATGGATATTATTAAATAGATAAATGCCACTAAGGGCTATGGTATTTTTTATGGAAAAAATAAAATGTGGCATTTAATATTTTTCTAATAGTATATACATTTATTTAAAACTTCTCATGTATTAAATCCATGGTCATTTATGAAGGAACCTAAGGAATTAGATAATCATTGATTTTTTTTTAAATGTGGTTAACTTGAATTTGATTGGAACATAATTAGGGTTTGGATTGAGTCAAAGGGATATTAGATTTTTATTTTAATTTTGTTATACAATCATGATAAATAGTAGGAGCTAGAAAGGGGTGAAAACTTAGTATTTTTTAAATGTAATTTGTTGCATGGATTTCATTCCATGGTAATTTTTTAAAATCTTCATACACATTTTATCTATTGTGTTTTGAAGGACTTTGCATGGAGTTTCATGGCCAAATATTTTGGGTTCAAGTGTTAGGTTTAAATAATAGCTTGAAATAATATTTTCATTACTCAAATCTACCATTCTTTGTAGAGAAATGTATTTGTGAAAGTAAAATAGGAGAAAAAATGTTTCGATGGTTAATAATGTTGTGGAAGAAAATAATAAAGGAAGATTAGAAAGTAAGCTTAAACCATTATGTAGCATGTTATCTTTGGTAAGCTATGTAATTAAATATTACATCTTATATTTATTTTTCATAAATAAAATATATATGTAGCTATTATTCTGAAACTCTCTCTTCTTTATGTATGACATATATCTTATTTTATATTTTATGTTGTTTAGTTTAATCCATAAAATTGGTATAGAAATATGAGAAACCTAAAAATATATTGTTACTTGAATATGTGTTTCATGCTTATTCGTGATTGGATTATAATTTTTTATGACTATGTTTATATTTTTTCTAAATTAAAATTGATAAAGAAACATTTGTATTAACCATTAGGGTTTTGAGTAAGGGTTTGTTTATTTATCATTATTTTTCAAAGGTCAAAATGGCTATGAATATTGACTGTAGAAACTATATGATACTTGGTCTTCTTTATTTTCTTGGTTGATATTTAGAGATTCAAATGACTCGTAGGTTATGCTTTTATTTAAAATCAAGTGTTTTTATCTAGTAAGGTAAACTATAACTATGTGTAAAATGTTTGGTTTGTTCTTGTTATATATACTTATTAGTGATGGAAACATTATGAAATATAAGTATTGCATGGTTAAAACTTATAGTGATGAGGTTGCTTAAATATAAGTTTGTGAGACTTAATGATAGTTTAAGTATGAATGTGTTTTGTAATATTGATTTTTTTTATGACAAGAGAAAGGGATATATATATATATATATATATATATATATATATATATATATATATATATATATATATATATACATGTAAGGATATCATGTTATTCAATATGTGGTTGAATAACTCTTTTTATTATAAAATAAAGTGATGGAATATTAGGTCACTTTGTAGTTTAAACTTGGTCAGGAATGACTATCATCTATGTCTACAAGTCTTGTTATTATTGTCACTATGATTGGAACCTTCATAGGGTTTGTTCTTGATATTTATTCTAAATTTTCATGGCAATTGGTGATTTTAATTATTTGTGGAAAATATTCAATGAATAAGCTAACATATTTTGCCTTGTAACCTTTATAATTGTATTGTTATTAAAAAATTTAGGGATTAAGAATAAGCTTGAGTGTGGGTTCTTGTCTTATTATTATCTAGAATATGTTGAGATTGATAAATATAACTTGCTAGCTATAAAAATATTATAACAAATCATTTCTTGATTGTGTTCAATGTAGCTTATACATGGTTACTTGAAGTCGTGAGTCTTGTAGATATAGTTGATTTATAATCCTATTACAATATGATATTAAATATTGTAATCTTGGTATATAATTGGTTTCCATAAATTATATGTTTTCAATAGTACAATATTTTGGTATTTGAATAAAATTTCTCTAAAGACTATGTGGCTTCTCTTAATATTCTCATGATGTGAGATGTTTTTTCTTAATATATGTTTGAATGAATCAAGTTTTTATATGAAAGACATGTATACTAGCTCATAGATGATTCATGAATAAATTGTGATTGAATCACAAAAGCTTACAAATTTATCATATTTTTTAGTGATTAGAAATTATACAATAGAGACTCATGTGGAAGCATGAGTGCCTTTTGTATGATTTTTAGTGACTAGTAGCTATAAGTAGTTTTTAATGAATACATGAGTAACTCATGACTTTATTATGAGTGACTTGTAATATGTATTTTTATGATATAATGAATCATTGAGATGATTTTTTTTAATTTTGTCTTATGGCATGATTACTAAGTGTGACACTCTTATCATCCTTAAATTGCATAGTTGCATGTTTGATATGCTTGGCTACATTTTGGGGAATCATATCTATGGAATTGTATGGATGAAAGATAAATATGTGATTTGACATGAAATATAAAATGAACTAACTCAAGGAGTGTGATCTAAAATTTGGATGAATAAAATTATCTAATTTAGTTGGTAAGATGATCAATTTCTAAACAAGGGTTTGGAAATATCCATAACATTCAAAGTAATTTACAATGAATAGTTTTTAATTTATAAATCATCATATATTTTTCAAGAAAATTAAATTTATAGTACATGTTTGGGTTCATCTCAAATATTTATGCAATTTAAAAAAAATGGCATGTTGATTAAAGTATGTATGTGAAATTTATGCCCTTCAGAAGTTGCAAGACATCTCAAAATGATTGGTTGTGGCTAGGAGATAGATTATCAAAATAAAATAATGGTTTACCTTTATTTAGACCACATAATGTTATAAATCTGTGTGGCATCATTGCACTTTTTAGGTACAAGAAGTTGAAGGTACAAGGAAGATGTTTTATCTTCATTTCTAACTCTTGGGATTATTTTTTAGATCCTAAAGTATTGTTATTTATATTATTATTTCATATATGAACCTATAGAGACCATGGAAGATATAATAAAAGATAAAAAGGCATCAGAGATTAAAAATTGGCAATAGAGGAAGCATAGTGAGTGAATGGGGGCTTTGTGAAGTGTAAATAAGGTAGCTAAGGGCATAGCAGATCTGAATTGAGGGTTATACAATTGAGAAGGTTGAGTCTAGTAGTCTCTCTTGTTAAATAATTAATTTATATAATTAAGAGGGTAGAGGTCATTACAAATTTAGGTTCCATTGAGGATTTTGTGTTCTTATAATCCCAAAAAGGCATTATATTTAAAACTATAGAACATAAGGGAGATAAGGATGCTTTTATTCACTCTTCTAAAAAAAATTCACATTGAGTTTCTCCAGGGTAAGGTCTTGTATATTTGTCTTTAGTATTATTTTTTAATTCATTTATTACATGTTTTAATTGGTTGTAACTAGTCTAACATATCATATGCTTAAAGGATCTCAAGAATCAACTAGCAAAAACATTATACTTTTTATTAAAGATTCACATTTGTTTTACACTTATAGTCATGTATGGAGTAATAGCATGTTTAGCATGTTAAAGTTAGTATTAAATATATGTGTTATGTGGTAATTTCATGTGAAATTTTTAAATAATAAGAATATGATGTAGATGATAATCATAAGAGTGATAATACATCTTTTTATATATTTTGGGTGTTGTTTTATGGTATAGATCTTGGGGACAAATTTTTTTGGAATAAATATGTGTTTGGTGAGTCATGTTATGGAATATCCATGCCAATTATAGATCATATGTTATTAGAGTATATTTTTATTTTTCCTTGAAATTGTTTGCTAACACTTTTCTACATTTGGTTATATATTTTTCAATGTATGTTTATTGACAAGGAAGGGTAGGTTTGGTTGAAAATATGCCAACCATGGGCAAATATTTCAAGAGAGAAAGTATTCAAAAGCTTGAAGATAAAAACCAAAAAAAAACAAATGGAAAACTTTGAAGTAATAAATTCATTGTAATACTTGGTAGAGGAGAACAAAATTTTCAAAATAGATTGATGAACCATGTATAATTTATCATGGGCATCATTGAGGAACTGCAACTTGAGTTACAAACCAAGGAAGAGATGTTGAAAAATTTATAACATTATGGTTAATGAGTAAAGAAGAGATACTATTATATAAATAAAAGTAGGTCATCCTCTACTAAATATGCACAAACTATGACTGAGGTATGCATAGTAACCACTCCACCATATTCCCTTTATTTCCATCAAGATCTATATGTTTCCTTTGGTATATTTGAGATGCATAATAAGGGGGTTGTCTATAAGTTTCTTATCAATATGTGTTATGAGGGAAAATGCCTCAACATCAAAGTCCAAGGAATGACTTTAAGGAAATGCTTCAATATTCAAGTTTTGGATATGTTAGTGGAAAAGAAGAAGTTGGAGAATGTTCCATAGCAACTGAAGTAAGACAAGCTTAAAAATTTAAAAACTCCCAAACCACTAGTTTAAAAAAAAATCCATGCAAGGTAATGGCATCATTTATTTTTTAAAATATATTAAGGAGTTTGATTCTCTAAACAATGGGCAAATTTCTCATGAAGAGTAAGGTCACATTGTGCCACATCAAATGGCCAAAGAAGAGTCTCCAAGAAGAGGATAGCAACTCTATAAAGGAGGATTTAGTACATTTTCACTCCATGAATATGTGAGTGAATTTAAGTTATATCCAAGAATGGTAAAATCATAAAGGAATAATGCAAGACATATCTTAAGAAAGGAGAACATCCCAAAGGAGGATGTAAAACATTACCACTTAATCATACTTACACAAGGGGAAGTTGAAGAAGGTATGGAAATAATAAATCTTCCATTGTTTACTTAAATTATAATAAGAGTGGCCATATAACAAAAAAAATTGGTATACATATCCATATTATTTTTTTTGGAATGAATAACCATTGTGTTGCCATGTGTCAAAGGAGTTCATCCAAATCAAACTGGTGTCATTTAAAAATAATAATGAAATTTTCAAATAGCATTATCCTAATCAAAATGTAGAGAAGAAAAAGAAGGGCATGGTGTCCAATATAATTGGAAAAAAAAATTGAAACATAAGTGGGAATTGGCATGAAAAATGTTAGGATCTTCATCCAAAACATCACCCAAATAATATCAATGAGCATTCCAATAAGGAAGAGGTATCTACAAGCAAGAGGGAAGTTGTTCAAGCACCTATAAGACAAGAAGTAGTAAATGAATAAGCCCTCATATATAATTAAGAATTTATCAATGGGGATTAACCCATAGAGTATCACCCATCACCATTTCTAATAGGTAAACATGGCAAGAGATCAATCCTTATAAGGATTGTTTCAAAACTAATCTTCTAATTTACATTCATTTAGATAGGTTTCCAAGATAAAAACTATCATGAGAGATTATCCCATAGATATCCTCATCACCATTGGAAGCGTTTATTTGTGTGGATTTCTTTCACTCATTAAGTTTGGATATGGATAAACCATTTAGTTTAATAATCAATGTATGAGTAATCTATTACATCAAATAGGTTGTGTCATTTCCAACACCTTAATGTTCATGTTGATATGCATGTTGACATGATTTCCTTAAAAATTTCTTGTATCAAATGAAAATATGTGTATAATAAGAACTCTATGTTGAAAAATATATCCAAACATATGTTTAATATCAAGGGATCACATAGGTGGCATCATGTCAATTTTATTTTCCTCTTCATGCAAACTCAAAATTACATCATGTATAACATTTCTATTTGTTTGTTTATGTTTTATCATGCATTTTATAACTCACATGATTGTAGCATGGATATATAAGTTGTATTTTATAATCAAAGATATTGTAGCATGCCTATGTTGGTTATGGTATGCACATGATAATCGTCAATAAATGTATAAATTTAGTAGCATGATTTTGAAATGTTGTATGCACATGAATATTATAGTAGGTTCTCTAAATAATTTTTAGTATGGTAGTAGTTATTAAACATGTTGGTGATAATATTACAACATGCTCATGAGCCCAAGGTTCTTCCATGTAGGGAGAATAAGATGCATGACATTAGGTAATTGATACATTGTAATGAGTGCATCCATGGTGAGTAGTGTATGTAATCAAAAATAAATCATGTCTATAAATCAATCCTAGCTCAAAGAAGATGAGCATACATACACTTCCAATTGTGAATACATTTATTAAGTGGGAACATGACCAATATGGGGATCCACTAGACCTGATTGGGGGATCATTTATCACAATACACTATGCTAAGGAGGGTTCCAAAGCCTCTAGTCTAGCACAATCACACAATAACCCTAAGGGGCTCTTAGGTTTTGATATTCCACCTATTCTATTAAAATGAAAGTAAATATAATCTAGTGCTCACCAAAGATTATGACACAAATTAGGGGTTAGAAATAATTAAAAAAACGTGCATAGAAAACATATACTCACATCAATGTATATAGAATCCTAATGCATGGAAGAAGAATACAAATGCATTATCTATCTACTCTTATAAAGGATAAATAAAGTAAGGACTAACTACCTTAAAGATGAACCCATCAAGCCTCAATCTCTCCCTTAGCCAAGGTCATTCATAATAAAATGTTATGATATGTAAGGATAACAAAGACAAATTAACTCTAGGCTACACAACCTATCGATGCATCCAAAAGACTTCTCCACAAGACAAGATCCGTATCTCCAAAGAAAGTATGGAATCCTAAGCTTTACTTCTCAAGTAGAATAGTTAATAATTAGATTTTTGTTCGCACTTACTTATTATTCTCTTCTTTATTATTCTCAAATGGTGGGAAATGAACTTGTATATATAGGCAAATATTACCCTAAATCCCTTCAAAAATGTCAGCCAATAGGGTCAACCCAGTTGACCCTGTACAATTTTGGATAATAATTCACTAGGTCCTGAGCTAGGTCGGCCAAAGGTAAACCAACTCCTAAGTGAAAAATACCCTGAAACATTACAGGCTTGACCAAGTTGACCTTATATAGTTGACTAAACAAAAGGGAATAAAGTAAGGCAAAGGAGGATAAAATGTGACAAATAATTAGAATGGGTACAACTAAGAAGAATAAGCTTAGGGTAAATGGTTTTAGGAGATATGTGTGTAGATAACAAGTGGAAAAAGGGACAATAATATTAAAAAGCACCAATGGTCTACCCACCCCTTTCTCGCTGCACCCCTTAAGGTGTGCACTCAGAGAGATTAAGAGTTGATGGGTTCTTACAAGATACAAAGTGTCAATAATTGATAAAAGTTTGAAAATATTATGTGTATACATGTGCCCCACTTGAAGCTCATCATGTGTCACGTGAGTGCAACATGGGATGGTGCTTTGGAAAATAGAACATGATAACACATAATGTTGATGCTAAGTAAAGTGTAGTAAATAAGATAAATGAAAGGATAGAATTGAAAAACACATACCTTTACTTACCTTAGTTTTGTAGATAAAGAAGTAAATTGTGAGAGAAGTGAAGGCATCTAATGTGAATAACATTAGGTGAACTTGTAGAAGTTAGTGCAAAAAATAGACAAAAATCAAAAAAAATGGAATATAGGCATATGATAGTGAAAAATATTCTCTGTCATCATGAATCCAGAACATTTTATGGTTTGAAAAATGGATGAGTAAAACAAAGATAAAATCAAAACAAGGAATCTATCTAAAAATAATTGAAAGATTTGAATTTTTATAAGTATTTTTAAATAGGAGAAAAGGAAGTCATTTGTTATTTTTGACTTGTGAAGGAGAGAAAAAGATCTCTAAGAAACCAAAAAAGCTAGGATGGCAAGGAGACGACAAGCTAGATGAGAGGGACCTCCAGAGGTAGTTGAATATTTTAGTATTTTAAGTGTATTTTTTGAAATTTATAATTTAAGTGTTTCTAGATGTCAAAATGAAACCAAATTAGATTCTATAGGTATGAAAAACCAATTAGGGAAATGGGTTTCAAGGGTTTAGGGAGATAACTGCCAAAAGGCACTTATCTCATAAAATGTAAGGGGTTGGTAGTAAAAAACAACTGGGTCAACCCAGATGACCCAGTAAGTTGAAATTGTACAAAATCCACACTGTCGACCCAATAGGTATGTGTTGACCCTATACATTTTGTAGACTACCAACCTAATACAATTTTTTCAATTGATCTGAAAAGTCTAGTATGATAACACAGTACTAGGGGGAAATAAGAGGGTTGACTAAGATTTTTAAGTCAATAGGTCAAAAATAAGGAAATTTTGGTCAAACTAGTTTGACCAAAGAACCAAAATAGTATAAAAAAGCATGTAAATGGTTGAAAGAAAGCTAAAATGACCCAAAATTGACCAAATGAGGGAAAAAAGGATCGAGTAGACTAAAAATATTTTAAAATGACTAAGTTAAAGCAATTTAGGCTTATTTTTTTATTAAAAATGTAAAAAGAATGTATTTTGATTAAACATGCCATGAAATATCTAATACATCTTTTGTTGTTTCTTGGTTTTAGGGATGACCCAGATTTTGGTGGTTAGTGGATGCCTTATGGTTATCAGATATATGGGAGCATTTTTTGATAGGAGATAGGGTTAGACTTGTCTCTACAGGCCTAGGAAGCATATGAGAGATGTGAAGGATTCCCTTGATCTTGGATTTGTTAGTCATGTTCCTTAGATGCTGGGAATGACTTACTAACACCTTTAACTGGGAGGTAGAGGGGGAGATAATAAAGGTGGCTATCACTCTGGAGGATGTACATGCCATCCTTGGACTATCAGTATCATAGACACCTATGAATATAGGGATATCAGATAGTGATGAGGAGAGGAGAGCCTTAGTCATATGGGCTATAGGCTCAAAGATGATATACATAGGGTGGAGAGTGAGCATGTTTGATGTCTATACATCATAGATTCTAGATATCTAAAAGGTTATGATATGGTTGGTGATAGCACAAGTGTTGTGTCACAAGTTAGATGGTAAGGTACCATTATTCGTGGTAGCCTTGAGCCAAATGATACTAGAGGAAAAAGTAATATATGATATAGTGTATGTCACTAGGTGTAGCTCATACATGATATGTATGGAGTGTTTTCTAGAGGGAAGAAGTCTATTGGACTAATCTTATTGTTTATGGCATGTATCTATGAGTGGTTTATCATGTATCGACCAACTAGGTTACCCCATACAGTCAATGATAGGTCACCTCAAACACTAAGATGGAGACAAGACCAGGTAGTGCAGATCATGCCCCATATGCCAATGTTATAGATAGTGAGATGAGTAGACATAGTATGGAAGCCATATGGGCATATAGTGACTACATGGCCTAGTTAGGACATAATTTCACCATCTATAGCATAGATAGAGGTGATAAATAACTACACATGGTAGATGGATCCACATCCAGTGGCACAAGTACTAGTGTAGATGGGCTTGCCTCACCTCGCAGTATCAATAGTGATGCATGAGTTTTGGGCCCATAATATGAGAGAGTCACAAGGGAGGAGAGGACTAGGGCCACCAGTGGTGAGGCTACACATAGATCACATTGTGAGAAACCATAGATAGGGTGATCATGATAGGGAGTAGAGCAGGAAGAGATGGGTGTAGAGGTAAGGGCACCAGAGGTACCACCACTAGCGTCATAATAAGAAGAGCAGTGACCATTGAGTACATGACATTAATGGAGGTAGTAGGAGTAGGAGATAATGAAGACCATTACCATCCCAGATGACCTAGTAGATGATCTAGGGAAGATTTAGATGATAGAGAGGCCACTCAGGTATAAGTTAAGGTGGACTCACACTATGATGGTAGGATTTATTTTTTGGAGGTGACCTACAAAGGAGGTTCTCAGAGGCTTTGTAAATGGGGAGACTATGCTTAGTGGTTACATGGATAGTCAGATAGTAGTGGTTGAGACATAGATAGTTAATAAAGGATGATTAAATTTGTGCTTAAATTTTTATTTAAAAATGTATAGATAAATAGATTGTGAGATATATCAGTGATATAATATATAGCTGGTGTGATTTTTAGGTGTAATAGAGGATAAGTAAGATATATGGGGATCACTTATGAGGGGAGAACTCCATGACATCTTAGATGGGGAATTGATATCATATGACCTTACTGCACTAGAAGACCCCAGGGTACCATCTGCACTAGCTTAGATGAGCTAGTTTAAACTATCTTAGAGAGGTAACAAGGTAGATACAAGTATGTAGAGAAGGGAAGTAGCCACTAGAAGAGACATGAGCATGGAAATCCCTAATGGAGGAGAGAGTTTCACATCTGAATATAGTGATGTAGATGACATAGGCACATATAGCGACCCTGACCCATATGACATAGATATAGGAGCAGGAGAGAGCAACACACCTGGTGACCTTAACCTAGTTAGTGTAGGTACAAGCTTAGGTGGCTCATTTATAGGGGCAAGTGTCAATATTTAAATCTTAGATGACCTCTTTACTATGTTCTATTTTGAGGGGTCAAATCGAGGCATCTATAGGTAGCATGGTTAGGCCACGAGATGGATAGGATGGGGCCCAACCATAGAGTTGGGGCATTGCATATGGTTATATTTGTTATATCAAAGCTTATGAGATATATATATATAGATATATATATATATATATATATATATATATATATCAATTTGGCATTTTTTAAATTGGTTGTGTATGTTGTCATTATGGTTGTGGTTGTGGATGCTTTGGTATATTTCTTTCTAGCACATGTATTTATCTGTTATTATATATGCTATAGGAAATATATGAGTTGTGGTTTCTTTTCTAGCATTATGTAGGACACATGCATGGTTAAAAATAAATAGGTAAAAAGGCCTTGGTAAAATATAATCAATCAAAAATTGTACTACACACTAGTTCAAGTTGGGAAATGTGTAATAATAATATAAATGACTAATTATAAAGAACCAAAGAATGGTAAAATATAATTTGTTTTTAAACCAAGCAAAAGTTTTGGCATCAAATTAAAACAAGTAAGATCACAATAAATCACATTGGGAAGTATGAAAATAATGTAATAAAATGGAAGGTATAAAAAATGACAAATGGTAAAAAAAAATCAATTAAGTCAATCAATCATACTATATCATGTTGGGAAGTATAATAGAAAAACAAAATTGACAAAATTTGGTCTTAAATTTATCACACTAATTCAAGCTAGGAAGTATGAAAAATTCAAGAAAATAGTTGGATTCTTACATGCAATTGGAAAATAAGAAGATAAAAGTGAAATAGAAATGAATTAAGCATAAACTATACTAAATCAAGTTGGGAAGCATGTAAATGATGTGTAACTTCATAATCAATCACATCTTGTCTCATATTTGGCACATGTAATTTTGATTGTGACTTGTATTATTAGAAAATTTTGTGAGGAAGGCCAAGTCCTATCCATGGTCTTACACTATAACTCCATAAAGGGAACACCACTAAAGTGAAAAAAATGGGACAATTGGGTAACAAAGGATGTGGGTAATAGGAAGGTGAACATGTGGTAATTTATGAGGATGGTCGGGTCCTATCTATGGTCTTACAATGCAACTCACAAATGAAATCCCAAGGGGAGTGATCAGTAAAAAAATATATATATTTCTCAAGAGGAAATATGAGGAATATAAATAATGAAAAATGGAATGTAAAAATCATAACTTATGCATCTTATGAGAAGACCTTAGGAGATAGGAGGCATATTAAGGACTTGAGAAGACACTAAGTGACTAGTGACCATTAATGTACAAAGGAAACCTTGATCGCTATAGACACTAAGATTTGTGGGAAAATAATCATGATACTAAGATCAAATCATGAAGTTAGATTGGTAAAATAAAATTAAAATGGACCTACCTTCCCACAACATGTTCCCTATTCTTTAAGACCCCTTATAGAGTCATCAGTCTATTGCAAAGATTGGGTACTTGCATGAAAAAGTAGGTAGAAATAAAAGATTTTTTTTAATTATCCTTTTCTAATCTACTAGCATACCACACCCCAATGGACCTTGGTTCTACCATGAGGCCAACTATGGATTTTGAGCTTAGACTATAAAAAGGAAATGCGCTTTAGTCACATCTTTTAGTGTGATTTGACTTTTGAGAATTTTGAATTTTTTGCCTTTTGTATCGTTACCTTTTATTAAATGATTTGAATTTTAAATATTTTTAAGGTTGTTTAATATTCCTCCTCCATACGTATTTGGAATGACCAATCATGAGAGATTTAGTGATACACATTAATGAGCTTTAGGCTAAGGCTAAAGGAAGCTAAGTGACCAAAGAAAAAGACTGACTAGAATACTTAGGCTTAATAATGAACCAACATGTGATCTCAAGTCTCAACTATGTATATGCTTAGTTTGCAAAAAATGAAAAGGGGAAAAAGGAGATCCAAAGTGGATCGGTATAAGGAGAATATAATGAGATGAATTGTTTGTTAACTGATCACATGGTAATAGGAAAGGAGTAAAGGGAACCAGGTTTGTATAATCAATTCATAATGACAATTATTCATGAAATATAGAGATAAGAAAGCAAAGTAAGAAGGTAATTTGTAAGTAATAAACTCGAGAAATAAAATTAAAGCAATGATAAAGAAGAATATCCATAGGCAATCATAAATGATAATATAAGAAATATGGAGTGCAAAAGTAAAGTCACCATGTAAGATAAATAAGAAGTTAACACAATGTCAAATGTTCTAATAGATAGATAAATATAATATTAGATCATACATCCAATCCGAATGTAAATGAAAAATCACCATGAATGTGATCATAAATACTGATAAATGCACCCACACACATATCTAAAACATTAGATAGATCTCTATGAAGCTAGATGTGAACTATTTCTAATGTATCATCTATCCTTAATAATAATTTTGAAAATACTTCTCATCTAATATCTTCCACAAAAAAATTAGGAATGTTGGATGGATCATGCTAAGGAGGGAAATCAAGCAAGGTATGCTTAGGATAATGCATGGGAGTAGGCTCTATGAGAGATGCAAGACTCATGGGTTGGGAAGGATCCATAGGTTAGGGAATATCCATATGTGAAGGAGTCATAGGCACAAAAGGTGATGAAGGGACCATAGGAGGGGATGGAACCATAGGAGGTGGAACCATGGGAGAAGAAGGTGGATCCTTCTTGTGATAATGACCTATGAGAGGAATAGAAGAAGGTCTAGGATTAGATATAAGGTGATCCTTAAGGTGTTGTTGAAGGATGCAACAATGATCTGTGTGATGGGTACCACATTGGTTCCATAGATAATATACCTCACCATACTTAGGAATATATTCAGGTAGAACCTTTGGGGGAGGCATGGCTTTGTCTGAGGACTAAAGGGAAGAAGGCTACAAAGTATCAATATATTATCACAGCTTCTGACAATGAGTAGATGAATGATTTTATGTTCAATGGAAGCAAAAAATATGTTTGTGAGTGGTATTGGTATAATTAGTCATAGGAGGAGGTGTAATAGGAGTAGAAGAAGATAGAGAAGACTCATCAACCCATTTGTTGGGAAAAAAAGCCATTTTAGGCAAAGGAAGCAAACCATCACCAAGGGAAGGTGGTGGTGAGGAAGGAAATATATTAGGCTCAATAAAAGGAGTGATGGGATCAAAATCAGGATAAACTTAGCAATAATGGAAGAGGGAACAAGCTCAACTATAGTGGAACAAAGAATGAGTTTTGATGAAATTTCCACTGAGGGGTAGGATCTATAGAAGGCCTTAGAAAGGTTTCACACATCTTAGGGATAAGCAAGATATAACGATAAGGGTATCTAGAAAAGTGATAAGGCCCAGTCATAGTATGATTTATGACCATACTCCTACATGACTCCTAAAAAATTGAAGGTGTTGACACCATCTCTACCCTATGATAAAGAGTAAAATTACTAAAATTATTAACTATAATCAAATTAATACATGAAGACACATGAAAAGACTCAAATAAATAAGAATGATAATGGATAATCTTAGCATTACGGTCTTGGATAAGATTGCCTAAGAATGGATCATCTAAGGAATAACCATCATTGTAATCAGGTGTGTGAATATCAATGACACAAGTAGGGATGACCTTGTCATCTAAGGAAGTGTGGTGAATAGAATGTTGAGTCTTGGTCAAGACAATAGGAATATTATCGCAAGGAATTTTGCAAGACCAAGGTTACAAAGAAGTTGAAAGATACAAGATGAGATGAGGTGAGAGATGGAAAGTTTTAATATTGAGGTTAATCTCATTGGGATCATCATCATTAGAATCTAAGAGTTAGGAGGAATGTTGCCAATGAGTTTGGGATGAGTTTTATAACCTCTAATGGAATTAACAGGAAAATTGAAGCATTGAGACTCAGAGAATAGAACATTAGGCAAAGGTTCAAGAGTAGGAATCTTGAAAACACCATGGTCTTGGAATTGTTTTAAATTCTAATGATTAGTGTCACCTTGAATCTTATAAATATCTCCATTATGAGGGAATTTAACACATTGGTAGGTATAAGAAACAACTACTCTCATACGGTGAGTTCATAGCCTACCAGGCAAGAGATTATAAGAAAGGGGAAAATTAAATATCATCACCTTCACATGGATGGTGATAGGTGGATGGTAGTGGGAAGCCACACATAACCTAAAGGAGGAATTTTCCTTCTATCATGTCTTTAGCATGTGTTGTGTGTGGATTTGATATTGCATTCTGAATATCCAAGGCTCTTAATGAAGTTGAGAGGCAACACATATGCATAAACCCTCATCAATCAATGCATGCTTAACTAGGATATCACTTATTTAGACTTTAATGAATAAGGGAGGATCATCTACATGAAGTAGAATCTCTTCAATAATCATAGAGGAAATGGAAAATTTTAAGGAAAGAGAAGTATCAATAGTTTCATCAACATTGATAGACATCTCTTCACATTGTTTTAATATACTATCCTTGGATCTAGATAAGGTTGCTTCACATCTGGATAAGGAAGGATGAGGTATGTTCATCTCAAATAATAGTTTCATAAAATGGTTTCTATGATATGGAGAAGTCCTCATAATCTCAAGGAATGGAATCTGGGATGGGAGATTAGTGAGCTCCATAATGGGATCCCATTCATCATAACCCATAATAACTTTGTTAGAAATAGGTGCATAGTGATTAAGAAGGTCCTCCGAGGGAGGAACCAAAGTGCATTATAATTTATGTTGATAAGAAGGAGAAGGTCGAGAACAAGGTTTTAAATTATGTTGAGAGATGAAGTAGCTAGTTCAAATTAGCTTTGAGAATTGGTAGAAGAAATGTTAGTAGAAAATTGATTATCATTAGTGTTAAAAGATGATAGAATAGTGGTATAAATATAGTGGGAGGTGTTATCCAAGGGAGAATTGGGAATCATATTATCAAAATTTATAAGGTCATCTTGCCCCAACTCATTTAGATGAGTTGGAGAAGAATCTCAGATAACACAATATGTTTGAGATGATGGAAGAGTGTAGATAGGTTGAGTATCGATAAAATGAATGATTTGGGCAACAATTTAGGCAACAATTTGGGTGACGGGTCCACCCCAATTGATGATGGAACTTCTGGGAGCCATAACTTTTGCATCATAGCTCCAATTGACTCATCATTTGAACTGTTGGAAAGCTAATAATGAGGGGAATGTCATGAGATGGCACCGAGCTTTGCTTAATGAATTTTTACCCCCAAAAACCCAATGGAAGGGCCCCAAATTTCAATTTTAGTAGTGTAGTCTAAAAATAGTAAATTTCTAAAAATAGTAATTCCTTGAATTCTATATTGTTGTAAATCATGGAAGTTGAACCACTCGATCTCCCTCAAGATTAGTGACCTTACACATCCTCATACCACCTTCAAAACATGTATAAATTAAGATGTAACTTGAAATGGAGATTAGACATCTTTTCTCAGAGATAGGCATATGTTTGGGTCTGCAAATTTGATCAATAAAACATCTCTTCTTAGAGATAACATTATTTTAAATTGTGTTATTCTTGTTTCTTGAATTATCTTTCAACCAAAGCTTTTGATTTTTGGATCAATCAACCACCCTTTGCATATTATTCATGTTAACCACATTCTCTTAAGAAGTGGGGTCAACAATACTTTCTACATTATTGGTGGAAGGGGTGGGCTTATCTTGGGTGTCTTGATTAGATTGGTGATTAGGAAGAGGGTTTTTATAGATAGCCAAATGAGCATTGGCTTGGTTTAAGGCTTGAGATTTATCATGTGTTTTATAATCTTTAAAATCAATGTCATCAACTTGTTAATGCTTTTGAATGATAGAATCATGATCAAAATTAGGATCAAGAAGAAAATCCATAGCTAAATTATGAAGTTGCCTACAGGTCTCATGAGAATGACCCCAACTAGTATGAAACCAACAAAACTTGTGAAGATCATACCAGTATTTTATAGGATGAGTAGGATCAAGTTCTCATGTTAGAAGGCCTAGGTAGAGTCTACTTAAGTAATTTAGCTGAGGATAGAGGTTTGTGAATATTAATGTTGTTAGGCGATGATAAATTAGGATTGGTATATTATTGAGAAGGGGGAGCTGGTTTCAAAGATTGGTCAGAAGTGATTGCTTGAATATTATGAATAGTGTCATAAGAGTCCATGACACCATCATTGGTAATATTACTATTTTTATTCTTAAGTAAGAGATGAGGACCCACATAATCTTAGGGTGGCTTGAATTGATGCATAAGGAAATATTGGCATTTATCTTGGTCAATATCCTCCTCCAAAGTACGTAGAGAGAGAGTGTGGACCTGATTTTGTAGCTTAGAAAAAAGGGCATTGGTAAAGAGATGGAAAATATTATCATCAGCCATGTTATGTTCACATTTGTTTGACAAAGTTTTCCACCTTTTAACAAAAGTTTGAGTAGTTTCATTTTCAAGTTGTTTACAATTTATGAAGTGGGCCAAAGTGTTTTCAAGAAGATCACTAGTTTGGAATTCTTGAACTAAGGCATTCATTAAATCTTCCAAACTAATAAGAGAATGATTTCTAAGTTGATTGTACCAATCTAAGGCATCACCTGTGAGGGTTTTGGCTAATAGTTTTATAGTGGTAAAGGTGTTAAATTTGACCCAATCCTTATAAATATTTCCAAATGTTTTAAGATGAAGGGTAGGATCAGTTGATCCGTTATAAGAAATTGTAGGTGTGAGACCTCCTATATCAATTTTAGTAATTTGAGTAGTAAAAGGTTCATTTTAAAGATGCTTAATGGTTTTGTTAACTAAAGGAGGTTGAGGAATAAGATTGCCTTGGAAATATTGAAGAGGAAGTGGGGGAACATTCTAGTTATGCATGCCCAAGTCATTGGTTGAGAATGAGTTTGAAGATGGAGAAGGTGACCTTGCATTCTCATCATTTGATTTGTGTTATGAGTTTGAAAGGTATTCATTTGATTGATTATTTTTAACAAGATTTGATGGGTTTCATTATCATTATTAAAATTATTAGAGTTGGTATTGGTGTTGATATTAGTGGCTTGGGTACTACTGTTGGTGTTGATAGGAGCTTGAGAGGAACTATAAGAATGTGAGGCACTAGTGGAAAAATTTGATTGTGTAGTAAAAGATGGAGTAGTAAAGGGATAAGAAGAGGAAGTACTAGAAGTATGATTACCTTGGGTAGTAAACCAAGCACTAGTGGAAGGATTAAGATAGTGGATCTTATGAGAGGCCCACTAAATGTAGAACCTACCATGTTATTGGATATACTAGGCATGGAGGTGGAAGAAGATAAAGAGGAAAACTTCATGGTATGAGGAGTCATAATTGAAGGAAGAGGATGAGAATCAAAGAAATTGTTACCTCCAAATCCATTTGAGAATGTAAGAGTAGGTGAATGAGGATCTTTAGATTGACCACTAATCATAAGATTATAAATGGAAGAGGGATCTTTTCCTTGATGTTGAGGAAATTCAAAGATAAATAAAAGCATTTTTGGTGTATACTCCAATTTGGGTTGGTCCTTTAAGGAGAAGAGAGGATTATGTTTTATGAAGAGGTATTAGGATGGGTCCAATAGTTCATTATGTGAGTGGAAATGTGAATATTACTCTCATCCAAGATAGGATCCCTACTCTATTTATGGGAGACCCTATGAGGGTGGGTGTCATTCATCATGTCTGTTGACTACAACTCAATGTTATCCTCAAACAAAAAGTTCATGATGAAGGGAAAGGTTTAAACAAGGTAATAAAAAGATAATAAATCAAGGAAATAAGAAGTGATATAAATAGTATAGGGTTGACTTGGTTGACCTAGCATATAAAATAGGGCCTCCAAACTATACACGGTCAATTGGGTTGATCCAGTATAGCAGACAAAGGCTAAAAAAGTGTACTAGGTTGACTAGGTCAATCTAGTATAGCAAATAGAGGATAAAAAAGTATACAAGGTCAATTGGGTTGATCTAATATAGTAGAGAAGGAAAATCAAAAAGCCTATAACAAACTATGTCGATTGAAATGATTGTGTACTAAAACAAGATAATTTTTGCAAATATCTAGAAAATTAAGAATTGAAAGGAAACAATCAATCAATTAGATCAACGTTGGCTAATTCAATTGAGGCACACAACATAAAACCTTGCACCAATGTTGGCTAATGTAAGTTTTTTAAATACAACACACAATTGAACAAAGAACAAGTAATCAACTTGGAAAGTAAAGAGCTAACTAAGTGGTCAACCTAAATTTTTTTATATTATTATGATATGTTTTAAAATGTAAGAGGAAGTTTGATATAATCAAGGAACTAGAAAACAATCTAAGGATGGTTTCAGAAAGTTTGTATTGAAAGGGATCTTTAGTGGTAATGATACAGGCTTGGTATTGGGGCCTACCCCCTCACTTCATACACCACAACAATAAAGATGTCAGGTGCTTAGCCAAAATATATCATTAACCATGCTTTATCCTTGACCACAACATCAAGTCAGCTTCCCCCTTGGTGATGAAATCCAAGTACATTGGCCTTGGGTAGACAATTGTTAAAGTGCTTGTTTAAGATTTTATGATTTGGTCATGTGTGCACAAAATAGAAAATAGTGAAACTAAATGATAATTAAAAACCACCTAATTAGACTATGTGATCTATTCTAAGCATGCAAATAATAAGAAATGAAAGTGTGAGATAACTACTAACATACAAGGGTTATTCATAACTTTGAAACAAGGTATAGTGTCGATGTAGTTGAAAATGTATATACATAATATAAAATAGGGTCGATAGTGTCACCTCTATACTATGGAAGCAAGGTTTGAAAATGAATAAGTTTGATAGAGTCAACCTAGTTATCTAGACAACAGATAGAATATATAACTAGTTGTTGAGTTGTAGAGCTAAAAGCTTCACCAATGAGCTACACAGTAACCGGTATCGGCGAAATCGGTCAAAACCAACCGACATCGGTTAGGGGTCGATCGACATCGGTCAACATCGGTCATAACCAACCGACATCGATTAGGGGTCGGCCGGCATTGGTCATCTACAGACCGACATTAGACTTTTATGCATTTCCAGAATTAGACAGCATTTCTAATTTTGGGAGAACAGCTAGTTTGCATGTAAAGACTAAAATTAGTCTTGAGTCTATTTTTCTAATTATTGTTTGCTTCTCAATTCTATTTAAGAGACCCATGGGGTAGTCTTGTGATGGAGAGTGTGTGCAAGATCAATTAGATCTACAAGGTGCAAGATCAAGAAGATCTATAGAGAAAGTGCAAGATCAAGAAGATCTGCAGCGGAGCAAGATCAATTAGATCTGCAAGTGTGCAAGATCAAGAAGATCTGCAGGGAGTGCAAGATCAATTAGATCTATAAGGAGCAAGATCAAGAAGATCTACAAGAACAATTCAGTTATTGAATTGGTTGTAATTGATTGAGAGAGAGAACTCTTGAAGGAGAATTACTATACATCTTAGAGGTGTGAGGAGAGAGAGATTTCTTCATTGTATTTCCTTCTGGAAGAGTTTAATACAAGATTGTATTGTTTCTTGTATCTCCTATTCTTTGTTGTTTCTAATTTCTAGTTACTTATTACTTCTGGTTTAATTTCATGTTTAGTTGCTTATACAAAAGTAATAAATTGTACTTGTAAGATCCTGACAAGTGGTATCAAAGCTATGTGTATACACTAACAATTGGTATCAAAGCACAGGTTTCAGAGCGTGTTAGTGTTTGTTGATTACAGAATTCACTCACAGGGGTTTTTGATTGAGTGGGAGTAAAGCAATGGTAGAAGAAAGTAAACTAAGAATGGAGAAATTCAATGGCAAGAATTATCAATTATGGAGGATGCAAATTGAATATTATCTGTATCAAAAAGATCTATACTTACCATTGGGTGGGGTTTCAAAGAAGCCCACAGATATGGAAGATGAAGAATGGAATGTTCTTGATAGAAAGGCTCTTGGATCTATAAGGTTGAGCCTGGCATCTTCTGTGATTTCTAATTTATCATAGGCAAAGACAACGGTAGAGTTAATGGATACTTTGGCAAATTTATATGAAAAACCCTCAGCTTTGAATAAGGTATATCTTATGAAGCAATTATTTAATTTGTAAAAGCAGGAAGGTGGATCTGTATATAGTCATCTTAATGATTTCCATACAATTGTAAATCAATTAAATTTAGTCAAAATAGTTTTTGATGATGAAATTAAGGATCTCTTAATCTTATGCTCTTTACCTAAAAGTTGGCATAGTTTGGTAATGGCAGTTAGTAATACTGCATCTGCTTCAAATATCTTGAAAGTTGATGATGTTTTTAGTGTAATATTAAATGAAGAAATTTGCAGGAAAAGCACAGGGGAAACATCAGGTAATGCTTTAAGTGTTGAAAGCAGGGGATGGCAAAGAGAGAAGGGCAAGCAAGGGAAATCAAGGTCAAAGATGGGAAGTAGATCCAAATCCAAAAATAGAAGAATAACCTGCTGGAATTGTGGAAAGAAAGGGCATGCAAAGAAAGATTGTTGGTTGAAAGAAAATCAGCATGAAGGTAATAAAGAAGTAAATGATGTAGGTATTGTTGCACAGGATGCTCTTATATTTTCCTTGGATAAAGTAAAATCATGGGTTTTAGATTGTGGTGCCTCTTTCCATGCAACCCCAAATAGAGAATTTTTCAATGATTATGTCCATGGAGACTTTGGAAAATTTTATTTAGGGGATGATGAGCCTTGTCAAATTGTTGGCAAAGGAAAAGTACAGCTGAAATTGCAGAATGGAAACACATGGGTGTTGAAGGATGTCATGCATGTACCCATCTTGAAGAGGAATCTGATTTCTACAGGAAAGTTGGGTGATGAGGGTTGCACAGTAACTCTCATAGCTGAATCTTGGAGAGTTTCCAAGGGTGCACTTGTATTAGCAAGAGGTAAGAGAGTAGGTACATTTTATCTATCTACTTGTTTACTGATTCTCCTTCTGTTTTATCTACTTCAGATGTAGATGCAAAGTTGTGGCACTATAGGCTTGGTCACATGAGTGAGAAGGGAATGGATGTTCTTAAGTCAAAAGGTAAGCTTTCAAATTTAAAAAGCATAGATCTAGATTTCTGTGAGCATTGTATTTTTGGGAAATAGAAAAAAGTGAGGTTTCTCAAAATTGGGTCAACAAAAAAGAAGCACAAGTTGGAGCTTGTTCACATACACGTGTGGGGACCAGCTCAGGTAGCTTCTATTGGAGGATCACAGTATTATGTTTCTTTCATTGATGATGCTACAATAAAGGTATGGGTTTATTACATAAAGAGAAAATTTGATGTTTTTGACACTTTTAAGACATGGAAAGCCTTGGTTTTTAATGAGAAGGTGATGTATAGTGATTAGCTCAAGAGGCTAAATAATTCTGAGTAGGGCAATCTTGATTTGGATGAGGTTATGATCCAAAATGAGCTCATGGGTAAAAATCGTCACTCACAGGAAAACACAAGAACCAACGTCAGTCAAGTAGGAATCGACGTCGGTTAGGTAGGTACTAATGTCAGTCAGGTGGAATCGACATCAGTCAGGTGCAGACTGACATTGATCAGAGATGATTGGGATCGGTCACTGTCAAAAAGAAATTTGGGCAGACAGCAAGCTGTAAATGAGTCTCAAACGCCCAAAAGGAGGTCTAAAAGGGTAAGTAAGCCTCCAATTTGTTATTCCCCTTCTTTATACTACTTTTTACTCACTGATGGTGGAGAACCAAAAAAAATTGATGAGGCAATGCAGGTAGAATCTAGGAAATAGTGGGAGCATGGCATGAATGAGGAAATTGATTCTTTGGAAGAGAACCATACGTGGGATTTGGTTGAGTTGCCAGCCAAAAAAAAAGCACTAAAAAACAAATGGGTTTATAGGTTAAAGAAAGGAGAGAATGGACAAATGAGACATAAGGCTAGGTTGGTATGTGCTAGACCTGATATTGCCCAAGTAGTGGGAGCTGTCAGCAAGTTTATGGCCAATCCAAAAAAGCAACACTGGAAAGCAGTTCAGTGGATTCTCAGATATCTGAGAGGGACCAGCAGTAGGCATTTATGCTATGGAGGGTCAAACACTTTTCTACATGGGTATGTAGATTCACATATGGCAAGTGACTTGGATGGCAGGAGAAGCACCATAGGATATATGTTCACTATTGGTGGAATGACGGTTAGCTAGATTTCAAAGTTGCAGAAGGTTGTTGCCCTGTCTACTACAGAGGTAGAATACATTGTAGTCACAGAGGCTAGTAAGGAAATGATTTGGATGACTCAGTTCATGGAAGAGTTGGGAAAGGAGCTAGAGAGTTGTAGATTGTACAGTGATAGTCAAAGTGCAATTCATTTAGCAAAGAATTCAGCCTTTCATTCAAGAACCAAACATATACAGCTTAGGTACCACTTCATTAGACAGGTATTGGAGGATGGACAGTTGAAGCTGGAAAAGATCCATATGGATAAGAACCATGCAGATATGTTAACAAAGCTGGTAACAAAGGAGAAGTTGAATCTTCATTCAACTTTTGTTGGTCTTCAAGATTGAACTTGAAGAGGGAGAAACAAGCCAAATATGTTTAGAGGATGTTGCTGTATAGGTACAGGTGCAGCTATTTATCTCCAAGTGGGAGATTGTTGAGTTATGGAGCTAAAAGCTTCACCAATGAGCTACACAATAATTGGCATCAGCGGAATCAGTCAGAACCAACCGACATCAATTAGGGGTCGATCGACATCGGTCAGCATCGGTCAAAACCAATCGACATCGGTTAGGGGTCGGCTGACATCGGTCATCTTTAGACCGACATCGAACTTCTGTGCATTTCTAGAATTAGACAACATTTCTAATTTTAAGAGAACAGCTAGTTTGCATGTAAAGACTAAAATTAGTCTTGAGTCTATTTTTCTAATTATTGTTTGCTTCTCAATTCTATTTAAGAGACCCATGGGGTAGTCTTGTAATGGATAGGGTGTGCAAGATCAATTAGATCTGCAAGGTGTAAGATCAAGAAGATCTACAGAGAAAGTGCAAAGATCAAGAAGATCTATAGGGGAGCAAGATCAATTAGATCTACAAGTGTACAAGATCAAGAAGATCTGCAAGGAGTGCAAAATCAATTAGATCTTCAAGGAGCAAGATCAAAAGATCTGCAAGAACAATTCAGTTATTGAATTGGTTGTAATTGATTGAGAGAGAGAACTCTTGAAGGAGAATTACTATACATCTTAGAGGTGTGAGGAGAGAGAGATTTTTTCATTGTATTTCCTTCTAGAAGAGTTTAATGCAAAATTGTATTGTTTCTTATATCTCCTATTCTTTGTTGTTTCTAATTTCTAGTTACTTATTACTTCTGGTTTAATTCTATGTTTAGTTGCTTATACAAAAGTAATCAATTGTACTTGTAATATCTTGACAAGTGGTATCAGAGCTATGTGTATACACTAACACTAGTTTGATAGGTTCAATCCAACTGATTATACAATGGAAGTTTTAAAGACTACAAAATATGAAAGGAAAGATTGTAAGGAAAGAGAGGGAAATAATATAAAGTAACCTTGGTGGATTAGAGATGTAAAAAGGTGAGATTGATGTTCAAAAATATTGAGAAATGCTTACAAATTTTAATAATAGGGTTGACTAAGTCAATACAGCTCTACAGAAGCATGTTGTCATGTACCTAAAATGTATAAGGTCAACTGGATCAACCTAGTATGTTGAATAGGATTCTTAAAAATGTATAGGGTCGACTGGGTTGACCTAGTAGTATGAACTAGATGTCTAAAAATCTAAAAAATTGTACTAGGTCAACTGGGTTGATTCAGTAGCCTAAATCCAAAAACTTGCACATAGAAGTTAGAACTGGGTTGATGCAATCAACCTAGTATGCCAAATATCTAAAAACATAATGATAAAATAAATAAATAAATAAATAAATAAATAAGTGAAAAAATACTGTAAGGATTAGTTCACATTGGGTTCATCAGAATGTATGCAATCAAAAATGCATCATGTCTATAAATCAATCCTAGATTGGAGAAGATAGAGCATACCTACACTTTTGATTGGGAATACATTTGTTAAATGGGAGAATGACCAATATGGGGATCCACTAGACCCAAATAGGGGATTATTTATCACCATACACTATGCTAAGGATGGTTCCAAAGCTTTCAATCTAACATAATCACATAATAACCCTAATGGGGTCCTAGATTTTGATATTTCACCTATTTTAATAACAAGAAAGTAAATCTAATCTAGTGCTCACCAAATCTTGTAGCACAAAGTGGGGGTTAGAATAAATAAAACAAAACATACATAGAAGACATATATTCATGTCAATGTATATGGAATCTTAGTGCATGGAATAAGAATACAAATGCATTATCTATCTACTCTTATAAAGGAGAAATAAAGTTAGAAATACTTACCTTGAAGATAAACTCATCGAGCCTTAATCTCTCCCTTAGCTAAGGTGTTTCATAAGAAATTGTTATGGTATGTAAGCATAACAAAGACAAATCAGCTCTACGCTACACAACCTATCGATGCATCAAAAATACTTATCTATAAGACAAGATCCATATCTCCAAAGAAATTATGGAAACCTAAGATTTAATTCTCAAGTAGAATGGTCAATAAGCAGATGTTCACTCACACTTACTTCTTATTCACTTCTTTCTTCTTATCAAATGGTGGGAAATGAACTTGTATATATAAGTAGATCTTACCCTAAATCCTTCTAGAAATATTAGTGAATAGGGTCAACCCAGTCGACTAACCTTATACAGCCGACTAACCAAAAAGGAACAAAGTAAGGCAAAGGAGGATAAAATGTGACAAATTATTGGAATGGGTAAAATTGAGAATAATAATCTTAGGGTAAATGGTTTTAGGAGATAAGTGTGTAGATAACAAGTGGTAAAAGGGATAGTAATATTAAGAAGCATGACTAATCTGCCCACCCCTTTCCTAGTGCACCCCTTAAGGCATGTACTCAAAGAGATTGAGACTCGATGGGTTCCTACAAGATACAAAGTGTCAGTAATCGAGAAAATTTTGAAAATATTATGTGTATACAAGTAGCACTCTAAAAAGATATTATTATTTATAATGATTGCATATTTTGACATCCATGTTTCTTCATTGAAAATGTTTCATTCAATGTATGTTACATTTGTTTTGATGCAATTTTTGAGTTCAAATATATAGGAAACTTTGTAAAAGGAATCTATTTTTAAATCTATATGCATTATTAAATTATGAGACCCAAGATAAGGAAAAATCCTAAAAGTGGTGACTTGTTGTAAACCACTTACATTATGCAAAAAAACATCTTCACTTTTTAAAAGAATGTCAACATCAAAGAGGATGTTGTATACACATATCCTAGGAGATAGCCTCATTATATCCTAAAATAATGTGCATTTTATAAAAAGGGATAATAGGATTAGCCAAGGAGAAGATAGAGACACCAAATATTGCAAGAAGGTAAGTTGGCAAAGATTGGAAGGATTCATGAACTACTTATCAATCTAGTTTTGTAGGTTTCACATTGCACAATCACTCTCCAAGAGAGAGGAAAAATTACAATTCAAAATTATGATGAAGAAAGGTATCCCACATAATAACATAAAATTTGAATCCTTATATTTTCAACTTATATGTTTTTGGGATCAAAATCATTCAAATTTGGGGTACTTGATCTAAATTTTGGATCAATAAGATCTTCCAAATCAGGTAGTAAGACAAACAATCATTAAATAAGCGTTTAGAAGTTTTTTCAACATTTAAAGTTTTGGAAAAAATAATTTATTATATAAGTAATAAATTATCATATGGTTGGGATTAAAATTAATTTTGCAGTACATGTTTGGGTTCCTCTCAAAAATTCATGTAAACTCAAAAAAAACATGTTGATTAGATTCCATATGTAGATGTTATGGCCTTCAAAATTTGAAATACATATTAAAATATTTTTTTGTGGATAGGATGTAGATTATCAAAATAACCCCATAACATGCCTTTGTGTTGGTTGTGCATGTCATAATAACCCATGGTACCACTGCATTTTTAAGTTACAAGAAGTTGAAGGAATGGGAGACATTTTATCTTCAATTTTGACTCTTAGGATTTTATTTTTTAGCCTGAGGTATTGGTAGTCTATTTATGAACATATAAAATTAAATAAATGCATCAAAAAAAAACAAAATACATTATAAATGGGATTGAAAATAAAATATTAAAAGTGAGTGAATGGGATCTCCATAAAGTGTAAAAAAATCAATCAAGGGCAAAGCAAATATGAGTTAGGGACTACACAATTGAGATGGTTGAGTTTAGTAGTATTTTTTGCTAAAGAATCAAATTATCCAATAAAGAGTGTAGAGGTCATTGTAAGTGTAGATTCATTGAGGATTTGGTGTCCTTGTAAGCCTAATAATGCATAATCTTATAAATTATATAATGTTTAGGAGATGAATAAGAATGGATTAACTCTTTTGAATTTTTATCATATTGAGTTTCTCTAAGCTAATATCCAACATATCTCTTTTTCATGTTGTGTCTTATTTCATTGAATACATGTTTTAATTTCTTAAACTAGTTTAACATATCAAACACTTAAGGTGGCTTAAGAATCAACTAACATAATCATAATTCTTGTCCATAAATCTCCACGTTTATTTTTCACTTCTATAAAAGCATTGGATTTCAATCATGTATGGAGTAGTAGCATGTTTAGGATGTGAAGGGTAGTATTTAATGTATTTAACATGTGTTAATTGCATATGAAGGGTTGAAATAAGAAGAGTATGATGTATATGATATCCATAAGATCTATAATACATATTGTTACAATGTTTTGGGTGTTATTAAATGGCATATAATTTTGGGATAACACTTGTTGGAATAAATTTATGTTTCATGAGTCATGTTGTCAATTTTGAATTATATGGGGTGAAATGGGGTCATTAATGGATGGGATCATATGGCCCATTCCTTATCATAACTTGTGAATACTATTTATATTATTTGGTAATGTGTGTGTGTGTAACTAGGATTTATATTTTATTTATTTTTGGATTAATGTGATCTAAATAATTTAGAATTAGGGATAATTCATATTATGTAAAATATGTCAAGAACCTAAAAATTTGAATTAAGATATGGAGAGATTGATATTGCACTTACCATATTTGGAATTGAAAAATCAATAAAATGGATATATGCTTAGCTTATTTTTAATTTATTCCACTTATAACAGTAGTCTTTTAAAAATATTTTGTTTATGCCCTATCTTTTCTAAAATTAGGATACTATAACTCATACCCTACCTATTTTTTTCCAGTAAATAGTCATACCCTTTTAGCAATTGATACTATCTTGACTCTACTGGTAGTGTCTTATAAACTTTATAGGTTTTTTACACCTCAAACCATTATGCATGTGCCTAAAGATGTTTACTATGCATGTGTCCCCTTTTGGTCATGTACGTCAATACCTATTTTCCTTCTCCTTCTTTTAAAACCCTTATCTTACTTTTGACCACAAGATGACCCTTAAAAAATGGGTAAGTATGTTGGATTGGATAGCCCAAACCATTCCCCACTGAGTGATTGAGCATTTCCTAGACTCCAATATTATGAAAATGTCATAAACTACATGTAATTATCCCAAATACATGTTTGTGAGGAACATCATTATCAATCTAGAATGTAATTCATTTTTTGGATTTTAACACTTGGCACCATGCAACTTTTTATCTACATGTGTATTCTATAAAACCCAAAATTTACATCTTAGGCACACACAAAACCACACTAATTTTTTTCCAACACACCAAAAAACACACTAACTCATATGCATACAAAGATAAAACACTAGCATGGCATACAAATCCAAGCAAACACAAAAACACAATGTTGCTACAAGGTTGTGATCCAATCGGTTGTGCTTCGATCTACTACATGAAATAAAATGCACAAAGAGTCAAGGCTCAAATATAATCTAGATCAGTTATTAGTGATTTAGGTGCCATATATTTGACATAATATGAATTTCAAATGATAAGAAGGTATTCACAAACACTTAAGGCTAGATAGGTTTCAGTTCTCTTCATAAATTCGCCATGAACCCCACAACCAAGCAGAAGATAAATTTTATAAGTACAAATTCACAAATAGGAAAGGATCACATCTTAATGATTGGGACATTCACAAGTATAAATTTAAGAAGAAACATAATAATAATCATAATTGAGTCAACACTACAGTCAAACAGATCAAAAATTACTCTTAAGGCTACAAAGGTTCAGCGTGGCTAAATGGGCTACAAAATGATGCTAGAATAAATACCCAGAGAAAGGTTTACACTATTAGAAAGTATTGGGTCAAATTTTTATGATAAAATCATCATAACTAAATTATTATTTTAGAACAAGGATGATCGATATGAGGATAAAGATTATCAAACCAAACAACACTTAACAATGTTTTCTGTCATACCCAAAAATAGCAATAAACAGGATTCAAGGACTCACTAAAAATATCAAACAGAGTTAAACAATAAATATGAAAGGTTATACATAAATATGAAACTCAAAATAAGATCATAAAACTTTTATATTCAATAAATGTTAAACTAGGTGATTATTAAAACACCCATTTTGGAGTGACATCGTAGATTAAAATCAGAAACAATAGGAAATTTTTGAATAAATTTAATTCAAAAAGGTATCATTAAAAATAGAAAATAGCATTAAATTTTCAAACCAAAAGCTTTTAAGTTGATATGAAGGTAAAAAAAATTGTGAACATCTTTCATTTCTCATGGATCCAATTTATAACCATTTATTAGATGTTGATTCTAGAGCATATTCGCTAGAAAATCAACAAGGTAAAAAGGATTTTCCCTATGAAAGACTTTTAGAATCAAGGTACCGTTTCAGCTCAGATGAGCTAAAAATTAATGTGGTATCATAAACCAATTTTATCATCTAGTAAAAATTATGATCAAAACTCAAATACCAAATTAGACTACTTTGGCTATTTTTAAAATTCGATTTCCAAAGGTCAACTAAAGTCTAAAACATGCAAAAAAAATTTGCCACTAAGAAAATAATTTAGAGAATCAGATTCTTTAATTTATGAAAGCACTTGATCTATTGTATTAGGATTATAATATAATTATTAAGACCACCCAAGAGGATAATACCAATGGTTGTGCTTGAGAGGGTGGAATACTAGTTTACATAATGGACTACACTTAGTTTATTTGACGCAAGGTTGATTTATATAAATTTTTGGATTGGCTCCTTTATTAAGCATTTCAACATTAAAGGAAGTCAATGCAAGGTAATATACTCAATGCCAATACTTTTTATATAGTTAAACCTCCATTGATTCACTATAAACTATGAATATACAATAAGCCTAAATTCATATTCTTAGAGCTATTGTTGATTTTAGTTATCACGTTGATTCCTTATAATTAGAGGAGCTTGTATTACATAAATGACTTGATATAAATATATTGATTTATAATTTCATCCCTACTTAATAATGTTATTTCCAAAATAACATGACATCATGATAAAATAATAATTTATAAGATTCAAAATACTATCAATTTACAGAATAACAAAGAATTCATTTATTATAAGACATGATGTAGTAATTGTATTTCAATCACTGAATGATAACATTAAAAATCTACAAAACACTCCAAATACATAAACCAATACATGTATAAACTTAAACATTACATCAAGTATTCATAAATCATGTAATGTCCTCCCCACTTACGGGTTTGAATTACAACTACCTCTTCACAAATCATGGAATAATAACTAAGACATTCAACAATCTCATTTACAAGTTAAATTTTACAACACAAAATATTTTAATCTAACTGTTATTAGTACTCACCAACTTTCACTATGACATAGTCAATAAAAGGGTTTGTTTATGACGAGCAAGAGACTTCTCCCTCCTAAATACTTCATTTTTCCAAATTAATAAAAAAAATTAAATAAAGATTTAAGCAATAAAACATAACATATTGTGATAAATTACATACTAAGCAACAAGAAGGGTTGATCTTATCAAGATAAAAATTATCTTATTGGTACCCAAGTTTATCATCAACTAATGTGGATAGTTATAATTTTATTACAATAATAACACAATATTTCAATATGAATGTTAAACAATCAAATCAAAATAACATAAACAATACTACCATGGTAAAAAATTATTATACAAACATTGCAATAACATTTGATTTTTGAGCTCCCCTCTAGTTGTAAAGAAAGAAATAGATGGATCTTCTACATTGGTTTCCATTCATAAATTTTTTCTAAGTGCAAGATAAAGGAGCTAACTTATGACATACCTATTAAGGTGAATGCCAGTTTTATCATCATTCCCAAGGTACTCACAAGTGAACCAAACTGACAAGGCTTCAATTTAACTTTCATAAATTAAAAATATATGTATTTATTTAAATAACCATCAACAAAACTTCCTAATTAAAGAATCATCTAAGAGGATTTTAACCAAGCACATCTATTGGGAGAGCATCCAATTTAATGTCATTCTCAGAGCCCTTTAAGTTATCACTTCATGCAATGGATTCAACTTAAAATATCTATACTACCACTATATATTCCAAAATAATTCTCTAAACTTGACTATTTATTAGTCATAAAAGATCAATCTAAATTTATTTAAATGAACTAACTACACCCACATCTAAATCTGGCAAAGTGCAATAGTGGTATGAGGATCTCTTATCTATATTTATAATAATATAATTTCATATGCCATAACCAAATTACATTTATCAAATATCGAAAGGAAACACATACATACATACATATATATATATATGTAACTTTCAACTTTTATATTTGTTTTATATATATAACTTTCAAGAATTATATTATGCATATGAATTCAAACATATTAGTTTAATATACTTATTTATTTATTTGTTTATTTATTATTATTATTATCATTTTTATATTATATATTTTTTTGTTTATATATATATATATATAAACACAAAACCCTAAATGGTCTTGGCAGTTGGTGGCGGTTGGTGGTTAGGGCTTAAAGCCCTGGCCATAGTTGTGGCCATCAGTCAGGCCTGCCCTAGGGCTGGGGTGGGTCAATTGGCCCATTCCCCCGCCTCTCTATAATGGAAGGGGATTTGGATGACATAGCCACCGCCTCCCACCAATCAAATAATAAATAAAAAGATTAAATTTATATATATATATAAAGAGAGAGAGAGAGAGATATTTCAGACCAATAAAAATAAATATAAAAATAAAAGAACACTGAAGTAATATATTTTTAATAATACATTTTTACATATATGTACACACAGACACATTAAAAAAACTAGAAGTTCATTATTCCCAATCTCGAGGTCAAATGAAAATAAATCAGAGAGTTTTAAGAGATATAGGGTTTGTATTTATTTATTTTTCTTTTACAAACTCAAATCAAATACCAAGAAATAAATATAGCTCTCATACAGTTTAAAAGCATAAATATGGATTAGATTTTCAAAAGCAAGCATCCATATGTTTAAATCAAATCCTTTGTTAAAATACATTCTTTGTTTTCATCTAATATTTATTAGCTTATTATTTTGGAAAAAAGAAACATGGATTTAAAAAGGAGAAATCATTTGCAAGTCCATGGAAGCTACCTACTTCTCTTGGTTGCCTCTTCCTCCTCCATGTATCCTGCACCTCTCCTTTTTATCATTATTTCTTCCTTCACTCTTCTTCCACTTTCATTTCTCCCTTGGCAAATTTTCCAAAATAGCTCATCTCTCTACTAGGTTAACTATTTAATGGAAAAGGCAATGCTTGTATATTATTTTATGTTATTTTCTAAAATTAGGGTTTCCACTCTTCTATTTTAATTTATTTAAGTGTTTTTCATTTTTTTTATTTTTTTATTTTTATTAAATTAATTAATATATTAAAAAATTAAATAACCAAATATGTATTAGATTTATTACCAAAACTAGTAAAATATACATATATATAGATAGGTGCATATATATGTATATCTAATCATGCTCGTTTAATTAATATTATTTCAACTTATATTAATATATAAATCTATTTATATAAGTACATATATCAATATGTATAGATACTAGAATAGCAATATTTGATCCAAATTTATTGATTTATCGAGATTATGAATAAATATGTACTTTTATTCATTTAATTTTCTTATCTACATAATAACATTTTAATATGCATATATTTATATAAATATGTATTTGTATATAATCTTATTTATGCCCATTATTAAATTTTACCTAGGCTCAGTCATAATCATAATTGTGTTATTATTCCTATTTAAAAATAAGTTTTATTGTTGAAACACCAATAAAAATACAAGTCAAATAATCAGGACCAACTTAAGATAACATGGCTACTCGATGGGTTCAAGTAAAGTGTTTGAATTAACATAAATCTGGTCCTATGGATAAATCTATCAAAATTAACTTATCAACATGGAAACCTCTAGTAAAGTATAAACATCACATTAAGTGATAATATGAATTGTTGTTAGTGTTAAACACACACACACACACAAACTCTAAGGTGGTCCTACATGAATTACAACTAACTTGGTTCCATGTCACCATAATAAGGTAACTAAAATCAAAACTAATAACCAGCTACAAGACATATCTCTCACATATTGTGCATAAGGACACACTCGACACATCGATAGTCCAAATGATGTCACATCATTGAAAAAACACTATAGAGCTTGAGAAGGGTATTACATATTCTGACTTAGAGTACACTCCTGCTAAGAGAGAAAAAATACAAAGAACCTTAATAAGAGTGTACCACCTTGGAAATTGAATGATATAATTGTATTATCCTTATCCAATTTTACTTCCATTTTTTACAACTAAAATCATCCAAATATTAAATTACCTTGTGTAATAACATGCTTGACATATAGTAATGTATCCACCACCTTAGGATGGTGGATACCTTCTTAGTAGGAGTGTTCTTTGTCATCTCCATTCCCATGTACTATGAGATGTAGTTGTACTCTTAGTAGGAGTGTTATTTGGCTTGGTATCCATTCCCATGTACTATGAGATGTAACTGTACTCTTAGTAGGACCTTAGTAAGAGAGAAAAAATACAAAGAACACTCCTACTAAGAGTACAGTTACATCTCATAGTACATGGGAATGGAAACCAAGCCAAATAAATCTTAGTTTCCCTATGATTTGTATAGTTTAGATATATTTTGTCAGGAACCTAGAACAATAAACATGCTCTGATGCCTACTTAGTCAGGATCTTGCTCTACCAATAGAGCACATATGATTACTTCTTGTATTAGCAACTAAACATGGAATTCAACCAGAATCAATAAGTAACTAGAAATATGAAACAACAAAGGAATTGAGAGACAATACACAATTGTATTAATAATCACTCGGAAGAATATACAATAAGGAAGATGCCACTTTTTCATCCACCTCAAAGGTTCGCCACACCTCAAGACCTTCTTCCCTCTCTCTCTCGGTCACAACAATCAACTCCAATATAGAATTGATGTTAACCTCTCCAACCAGTCAGTAACACGCTGCCAGTACACCAAGTACACAACCGTACTCCAAGTAGATCTCCTACTCTCTGCTACCTGCAAATCACTAAACCTTACTCACCATGTAGATATCTCTACACCCCTGAAGAACCCTTGTCCTTGCCTCACCAAGTCCTTATGATTCTTCAACCAGTACCCTGGTGGATCAGCTCCTAGACCTTGCAGACCTTGCAACTCTCCCTAATCATACACTCTCAGCACCCCTTTGGAACTAGGAGGAGCTACACTAGCTCTCTCTAAAAGCTCTATGGCTTTCTAGCACACTTTTACAATACAACCCATGAGTCCATATATAGATCTCATGCTTACAATAATTAGACTAACCTAATTACAATAATTAGACACGCAACTCAAGACTAAGACTAGCCTTCAACATGCAAACAAACAGTCCAAAAATAGACTCTCTCGGATCAACATGTGAACTGCCTATTCACGCATAGGCTACTGACGTCGGCTCCTCCATGACCGATGTCGGCCGACTGGTAACCGATGTCGGTTGCTTCCTCACTGCCATCTGACTGATGTCAGTTGATCAGACCGATGCCAGTTTCCCTGCAACTAATTCTGCAACTCCCCACAACTCTGCATCCTCCATAACTTCTCATGTTTGCATCTTGGTGAAGCTTTTAGCTCCACAACCTAACAATCTCCCACTTGGAGATAAATAGCTGCACCTGTACCTGTACCTGTACACCATCTAAATTATTCCTTGGCTTGTATCCCTCTTCAAGATCAATCCTGAAGACCAACCACCACACAACCTGTGATGTTATACCTGTCATTCAAGTAACCTGCCACATCCGAACCTACACATCTATGTAGTGAAGACCTTGACCCTGCATAACAAGAATCCCTGTTGTTGATCCCACTAAACTGCCCTCCAGTTTTCCTTCCCCGAATTGGCTCCATACTTTCTGACAACCCCCACTAATTGGGAAAACTCAGGTCTACACTAGACCTCATGTGATTTCAAACCCTATTTCAAGCTAAGCTTGAACTGTCCAGCCATTGGTGTGCTTTCTAATTTTGCATCCTGCGTAATGAACCTTGCCAACACCTGATTCACATCAGCTCCCACTAGAGATAAAATCTCCATGTCTCTTATGCCAAATAATTTCGCTACTCCAAATTCTTTATGACACACCTCTGAACTAACCTTACCTTTAGCTCAGCAAAAACCCTGTATGTACAAACCTGCTAGCAAATTGCCCACATACAGTAACAGAATAATGTTGCAATCATTATCCACCTGGTAAGATAAACACAATAGTTACACTGACGTTGACTAAAGCCATGCTTAGTCATCTACCTGTCAAACCTGTACCACTGTCCTGCATCTTCCTCAAGACCATATACCTTGGCCTTCTGTCTCATGTGTCCATCCACTCTCTTCTTTAACTATGGGAATCCATCCGTCTCTTAGTGCTTTCTTCCAGCTGACAACTCTACCAACAAATACCTGTTTGGTTCTTCTCCAAGGACTCACACTCCTCATCCATGCCAAGCTCCCACTGTATCTGGATTCTACCTGCATTGCCTCTTCACATCTTCCTGGTTCTTGACCATCAATAAGCAATATAAAGAAGGTGAACAACAAATATGAGGTTCACTTACCCTTTTTGACCTTGACATGAGCATTTGAGACTTGTTGATAGCTTGCTATTTGCCTAATATCTGTTCCAATGACCGATCTTGGCCATCTCCCAGTCTGCTCCCGACCGATGCCGATTCCCTGCACTGACCCTGACTGTCAACGTCATCTCCCTGGCCAATGCCAGTATCCTTTCTACCAATGTTGGTTCCTTCATGACTAACGTTAGTCTTCCTATTGCTGACATTAGTTACTGTCTGACCGATGCTAGTACCTGTGTTCGTCTGTGAGTGATAACTTTTTACTCGTGAGCTCTCCGTGGATCAAAACCCTGTTCAAATCAACATAGCCCTGCTCAAAATAATTCAATTCCCTCACCTGATCTCTGTCAGTCATCTCCTCCATGAACACCAAGGCTTTCCAGTTATTTAGCTTATCAAAGACATCTAACTTCTGATTCAAAACCTGCATTCTCCTTCTACATATGTGACTAAGCCTATGAAGCCACATCTCTGCAACAGAAGGTCAATCAGCAATATAAGTAGATAGATAAAGGATACCTACTTTCTTACCACCATCTAATTCAAGTGTATCCGCTATGAGAGTTATAGTGCATCTCTCATCACCCAAATTTCTTGAATAAATTAGACTCATCTCCAAGACTGGTACCTGCATGACTTCCTTCAACCACTGTGTGTCATCTGTCTGCAATTTCAGCTTCACTTCCCCTTCATCAATAATCTGACAAGGCTCTCCAGCTCCTAAATAAATCTCTCCAAAGTCTACAAAGACATACCCATGAAAAGATGTTCTATTTTGAACTGCATGGAAAGAGGCAAAAGAATCTGTAAACCAAGATTCCACTTTATCCAGAACATCCTGTGCAACATCCCCTACAACATCTACTCCTCCCTATTGATCTGCTACCAACCAACAATCTTTATTTACCTGCTCTTTCTTTCCATCAATCAGACCATTCATGCTATTCAGTTTCTCCATTCGTAGCTTACTTCCTTCTGCCATTGCTATACTCCCACTCAATCAGAAACCCTGTGAGTAACTTGTAATCAACAAACACTACCAGATCTGAAACCACCTATTAGTAACCCAACCAAAAGCTCTGATACCACTTGTCAGGAACCTAGAATAATAAACATGCTCTGATGCCTACTTAGTCAGGATCTTGCTCTACCAATAGAGCACATATGATTACTTCTTGTATTAGCAACTAAACACAAAATTCAACTAGAATCAATAAGTAACTAGAAATATGAAACAACACAGGAATTGAGAGACAATACACAATTGTATTAATAATCACTCAGAAGAATATACAATAAGGAAGATGCCACTTCTTCCTCCACCTCAAAGGTTCGCCACACCTCAAGACCTTCTTCCCTCTCTCTCTCGGTCACAACAATCAACTCCAATATAGAATTGATGTTCACCTCTCCAACCAGTCAGTAACATGCTGCCAGTACACCAAGTACACAATCGTACTCCAAGTAGATCTCCTGCTCTCTGCTACCTGCAAATCACTAGACCTTACTCACCATGTAGATATCTCTACACCCCTAAAGAACCCTTGTCCTTGCCTCACCAAGTCCTTATGATTCTTCAACCAGTACCCCGGTGGATCAGCTCTTAGACCTTGTAGACCTTGCAACTCTCCCTGATCATACACTCTCAGCACCCCTTTGGAACTAGGAGGAGCTACACTAGCTCTCTCTAAAAGCTCTATGGCTTTCTAGCACACTTTTACAATACAGCCCATGAGTCCATATATAGATCTCATGCTTACAATAATTAGACTAACCTAATTACAATAATTAGACATGCAACTCAAGACTAAGACTAGCCTTCAACATGCAAACAAACAGTCCAAAAATAGACTCTCTCGGATAAACATGCGAACTGCCTGTTCACGCACAGGCTACCGACGTCGGCTCCTCCATGACCGATGTCGACCGACTGGTAACCGATGCCAGTTGCTTCCTCACTGCCATCTGACTGACATCGGTTGATCAAACTGATGCCGGTTTCCCTGTAACTGATTCTGCAACTCCCTGCAACTCTGCATCCTCCATAACTTCTCCTGTTTGCATCCTGGTGAAGCTTTTAGCTCCACAACCTAACATATTTTATGTAATTTGATTAGTCTTAATGTTTTATCTTATTTGAGGATGCAATTAGGCATGTTAATCTATCAATTACTCTTATGACTATACATTACTATATCTCAAACATGTTATTACAAAAGGCAATATGGTTTTGGGGAAATCTTGGCTATGAAAAATGGAAACAAAATTGGATAAGGATAATATGACTATATTGTTTGATTTCTAAGGTGGTTTAATCACATATCAAATACATATAAGAATAACAAGAAGACTCTTAATAATATTATAATTACATATCATAGTACATAGTCATGGATACCAAATAAAAATAACCAAAGTACAATGTATAAAATTAAGTCAAGAATAATACATTAGAAAAGCAAGAAAGCAATCAATTTCAGCCTATCATCATTGCTCAAGTATATAATGAAAATGCAAGTGCAAGTGTTCCTAAAAGTTTCATGTCAAAGATATATAATCAGGATTTAGTTGCATATGAGGATTAGTATAGTACACAATTTTCAAAACCATCTAGTTGGTCAGATGATTCCATCATAATTTGTGTGTCTGATTATGAGGGAATAATTGGTTAATTTAATTATAGACATGCATTACATTTATATGTTGTAACATTAAGGTGTCACATCAGTACATCACATCATATAAAATATTAAAATATAAATGTTAATTAACACTTAAGCAATGTGATAACATGAATAGTTTTACAAGTTCATAACATACACATACACAAAACATAATTACACATTTCAAATCCATGATATAATAAATCTAAAAAAATCATTTATGTATGTATGTATGTATGTATGTGTGTGTATGTATGTATATATACATATTTAAGCATGACAACAAAATTCTCTCGATACATAATAAGTATCTCACTCAATAATTGGACCATGATCAGCCTAACCCTCTATATCAATTCCCCCCATTTACATCTCTAATAATAAGGCCCTTAACAAGGATGGCTTGTTATATTCATGTCTTAATCACAAACTCAATTAACATAAACCTAGCCTAAATGGTTGAGTGATCTCATTGTATGTTTACGTACTCTGTAAAAATACTCTACCCCATGTCTAAACTAATAACTAGTGGAGGCATCTATTGTCTTGCTAGTTAGGCACTCTATGCATTGTGCTCATTCATAATTATATTATACACTACATTATCAATCATAGCACAATAAAAAAATGAGGCATGAATTCCTGCTATGTCATCAACTCGCTCTAAGAGTGCTCCTAGCATGGGATTTTTTAGGAACATGTCTCATGACAACACTAATTGAAGAATCAATAATGATAGTAAATTAATCATAAAATTAAAAAATAGATATTGTGTGCACAATATTAGTGACAAATAAACAAAACATGATAAGATACTAAAATTATTCTGAATACATCTATATATGTACCTCTATCCATGGGATACATTAGCTTGTGCAGCTACATGTCCATCCCTATTGTCTCCACCCATATCCATATTAGCATGTACCTCTAAGCTAACCTTGGCTACCTATACAATAAAGGTAAATGTGTCCCATTGACTATATCCCCACGACTATGTGTACTCTTCAATACACACTACATCATTTTCATCATCAATAGAAATAAGTAGATCTACCTCTCCTACCAAAATAAATATAGCTCTGTCACACTAGGCCATCCCCTCTCAATAGGACATATATCAGTTTTATGCATCCACATAACTAGTTTGGCACTCAGTGCATTGTGCTCAGTCACAATTGTCTTATACACTACATTAGCAATCATAGCACAATAAAAAGTGGGACATGAATTCCTACTATGTCATCAACTTACTCTAAGAGTGTTCCTAGCATGGGATTTTTCAAGAACATGTCTCATGACAACTCCAAGTGAATAATAAATAATGATGGTCAATTAATCATCAACTTAAAAAATATATGTTATGTGCACAATATTAGTGAAAAATAAATAAAACATGATAAAATACTAAAATTATTTCAAATACATATATATATGTACCTTTATCCATGGGATGCATTTGCCTGTGCAGCTGCATGTTCATCCCTATTGTCTCCACCCATATCCACATAAGCATGTGCCTCTATGCCAACCTTAGATACCTATATATTAATGGTAAATGTTTCTCATCAAATCTATCCCCACCATTGTGTATACTCTATAGTACACCCTGCATCATTTTTATCAATAATATAAATAAGTAGATCTACCTCTCCTACCAAAATAAATACAGCTCTATTGTACTAGGCCATCCCTCTCAATGGGACATCTATCAGCTTTATGCATCTATATCCAAGCCCATAGAGTTATGGAAATGCTATGTCTCACACTAAACTACCTAGTGATGCACTCATATTATAATCATTTATATACTCTAGGTTATCAGTTATGAAACCAATAACTAACCTTGGTCTAGCATAGTTGTACACCATCCTTGTGCCACCTTAAAAAAACCTTGGTATGGCCTCCAAATGATAAAATATATTTTAAAACAATCAAACAATATGTGTTAGTCCTTGGTACTTCTCTTAGCGTTATGTGAGTTACTCATCCACATCTGTGAAAACATTTATGGGTGATTTCAATCCATACACAACATGCTTAAGGGGTGAACCTTTGAAATATGCCCATATGCCCATACATGCAATAAATTTGTTGATCATATTCTCCATTGTATTCCTCATAAGTTAAATGATATAAATATCTATATATATGGGCAAACATATTATGGCCTCAATTAATACATAGTTCCATGCTCCAAAATGTCCTAAACAATAGAATGCATCCAATATGAAATGACCTCACCACCTTCAAAAAATACTTTTGAGAGGGAAAAAATTATAAAAATATAATCTCAGATAATAATATGGTCAAATATTTTTCCCTATAATGAGATCCCCAACAATGTATAGGTATATGCCTATGGGAACACTCTTTTAGGCCCTATCCCTCTACACCCTATACAATAGCAAGGGTCCCTACTATTGATAATCTTAGAATCCACCATACACCCTCTAAATTGGTAGTTAACTCCCTTATTGGGACCTAAAAAGTGTAAGTATTTACATCCCACCTCTTCACAAGCATAGTCATTAGGTGCATATCATAGAGTATGGTGCCTAGATGGCCAACATGTCTTAATCCTACCTACTCTACCATCACTCTTTCTAAATCCATTTTATCTAAGACCAATATGGTTTTCATGTGTCAATTTCATCTGAAATCCCTCACATGTATGTCACCCTAAAATTACATAAAAATACAAGATCATTTCTACATAAAATCCTCACAAAAATTAATTACAATGATCAAAATTACAATATATAAATTTATCATTTTTAGCAAATGCCTACAACAAAAAAATATACTCCTATGGTATATAGTTCCAATAGGAAAATAAAAATGTCTAATAAGGGTTGGACACCTTTATTAAAATCAAGACACCTATGACAAACACTAAAACTAATCTAAAAAGGTGACAAATTTGTAGAAACAATAAAAAGAAAAATGAAAAATAAGTCAAAAGGTGAGATTTTCAAAACATACTATTGTTTGTGGTTCCTCCTCTTGAATTGCAATCTCTAATTGCTAAAATAAGGTAAGTGTCACCTCTCATCTACATATAATGTTAGTAGTCAAAGCTAAAAATAAATATCAAATGAGTTTTGAATGGATTATAAAAGTTAAAAAATCAAGTTATGTGAACTTAGTTAATTTTTTAATATAATGTGAAAAATCCAAATTTACTATTAATTCACTCAAATATGATAAGCATGATATCTCGAGACTCATATATCCTTTTCTCCTCCCTTAAGTTGCATTGGAAAACACACAAGACTATATTCAAATTGGTACTACTTTTGTAATAATTCAATGTTATATTATAAGATGAATATTCTACATACCTATCATTAAGATATATACATTACACCAACTTTTTCCTTCATCTCATTGATAGGGGAAATAAATAAATACAATACGATATGAATGAATGAACATTACTTAAGATAATCAACTAATAACTCAGAAAAAGCATTACTATCATAATTTATTACTTATTATGTTCACTTTCCCACTTTATATTAATTGATAGGCTCAAAGATAAAAGGGATATCCTCTCAAATTACAACTCAAGTCAATATCAAATTTGTGGCCTTCAAAATAACTTATCAATATTAATAATTAGTAACATACATTTATTGATCAATTACACGGGCACCTCTATAGTACACTAAATACATATAACACTATGATTTGGTCATTTTCCATGGATTATACACTACAAGATATGCTTGCACGATTATAAAAATGTTTTATGATGACATAGCTCCCCATATGAATGAAGATAATTTAAATGATCATGTTTATATTGTGTTACATTATGTGTGTATGTAGGTCTTTTGATAAAAATGACTCTCAAGTTTCATCCCTCTTATCAAAAGTGGGAATACATTGGAACTCTTTCACAAATTTAGATTCGGATTGCATAAATCACTAGATTGACACAAATTATATGACTTAGAATAAGTGAAAATTTATAGATTATCACAACTTTACATAAATTATCATAAATTATTATAGATTTGACATAGATTTAGATTGAATTGATAAAAATTAGGGAGTATGCAATACATTCTTTGAGTTCATGACTCTCAATTAACAAATTTGATGATATGATTACATAGTTTAAATGACTTAGATTACATGGGTAATCATATTGTGGGCATATGTGATGCATGTGATGATAGTTCACAAATATTATGATATTTTGGCACAAATTACATAGGTTGTCAAATTGGTGGCATATATATGGTATTTGTTATACATTATATAGAATAATTTGCTTAAGATATACTCAGCTATACTTCAAACCCAATACAAGGTCTCATCTCCATAGTCAGTGCCCAAAATCTTATTTAAATATCTTACCAAGAAGAGAACAAGACTAGAGGCACAATCTTCATATGGATTATGTCATGTATAACATACATGAGCATACTCAATGAGTGGTAGATGACCGCATACTCACAGAGGTAGTTTTTATTTTATTATTTTGATTTTTCATTATGAATATATTGTTTTTATGTGAATGGTAATCAATCTAATTGTGTACATATTTTCTCATGGGTACACATGGACACTATGAAGCACTAAGGGAAAAGAAAAATTCTAAGTTCAAGATCTTCAACTTAGGTTTGCATTTACTTTATCCCTTTAAATTAGTATTTTTTATTCCATTGAAATAATAAATTAAAGGAGGGGGGGATATTTTATACACCCAAATTTGGTATAAGCCTTATTTTTATAATGCTTTTATATGACTTTACATATAGATCATCTTAATGGTGAATAGGGCACTTATTAACTCATATGTCTTGGTCTCTACTTTACTTAACTTCATAGTTTTTTTATTTTACTCTTTTCATCTTTCTTGACTTTTTCATAAGGATCCATGGTCATGTTCTTTTATCTCTGAGTTTTTTATGGCTTCAAGGCAATTCCAATAATCTCATATAGTGTTATTTATTAGCATTGTCTATAATTTTATAGAAATATCCTAGCATATCTTTTGAGTTTGTCTTGGGACATGCCACCCTTTGAGGTGCTTTATTTTAGCCTTTTGGATATTTTTTGGTTGGCTTGTATACATTAATAGTTTTGTAATTCTAAATTGAGAACCCTGTATATAGAGCCCTTAGCATTTTAGGGATAAACTCTCACTGATTTATAAATGCACACTTAGAGCACATATCCATCTAGCTTAATGTTATTCAAACTCTTAAGTCTACAAAGGATATATATTTTTTCATGCTTGTACTAAAAGAAGACCTAGGATAAATTTAACTTAGACTTGCATTCACATTATTTGGCACTCACACATGATAATGGTAGAACTACATGATGTTTTATTGGAAATTTAGGAAACACTCAACTAGTCACTAGAGATTGGATGAGGTCAATACAACCTAACCAATTAACACCTTATTTTAGGTCACAGTAGTATCAAGAATGAAATATAGGGTTTAAAGTATGGAAAAGGAAAATAGAGTTATTATCATAAGTTTGAAAGTATAGAAATACATAGAATCCACTTATACACCAGGCACAACAATCTAAAATTTCATATCTTAGTACAAGTCTCCTGGACAAATCCAGTTGATAGTGGATGGATCTAGCTGCCATAGGTGACCAAAAATGTCCTAAATTTTACAATCTATTTATTGATCTAAGTCAACATAAAACCTTTATAAAGTATATTTTTTATTGTGATAGATCAAAAGACATAACAAAATCTTAAACAAGCTAAGTACCTTATTCCTTTAGTTGTTTCTATAAATAGTAAAGTGCAATAAATAATACTTACACTCATATTTGTGTGGTTTAGACATATCTTATACAATCTAATTAGTCTCAATGTTTTGACTAATTTTTGATTTATTAGCTAAAATTTTGAGACTAATTAGACTATTTATAATATGTATAAATTGCACAAATCTGAGTATAACTATGACTTATTACACTTTACTATTTATAAAAACAACCAAAGGAATAGAGTACTTATCCTTTTTAGGATTATATTTTGTGTTTTTCTCTATTGAAGTCATTAAATATCATTTGTATGGGTTCTATGTTGACTCAGATCAAGAAACATATTGTAAAACACATCACATCTTTAGTATTATTTGGATGCCTATGGTAGACAAATCCATCCACTATTCACTAGATTTCTAATGGGTACTTGTGTTAATATGTGATAGTTTGGATCATTTCACCTATGTCCACAAGTGGCTCCCATGCATTTTAATATCTTTAGATCTATGTGAATAGCCCTGATTTACTTTTCCTTGCTTCAAGCCCTAGATTTCACTCTTGATACCAATGTGACCTATGGGTTGAAATGACCTCAGCCAATCCCTAATAATTATCTGAGTAATGTCTTTTCCGATACTCTAAAGAGGGTTAAAACTTTATTTATTTCTCCCAAATAATGTATGTGCATTCCAAATAATGTGATTGAAATTAGAAGTGAAATTCTTGATTTTGTATAAGTATGAAAATATATATACTCTTTATAAACCTCAGAGTTTGAATAATGATAAGTTAGATGGTTGTGTACTCAAATTGTGCCTTTTTAAATTAGTGAGTGCTAATACCTAAAATTATTCTAAGGTATTTATATATATAGGGTTATAAATTTTGAATTGGGGAAATATTAGCATGCACAATCTAACCAACAAGATCCAAGTGCCCCAAAGGGTGGTGTGTCCCAAAATAGACCCAAAAGATACACTAGGACATTTATAGTAATTTTTAACCCTAAAATTCAATCTAAGATGATCTTATTGTTAGCCCTAAATTTTATTAAAGGGGCATATATAAATGAAATGGCACAAGGGTGATAATTAGATCTATAGTAGGCCAATTAAATGCAAAACTCATATATAAGCATACACTAAATTTATTATATTAAGATAGCCTAAATATGGAAAGTATAACTAAGCTATGTACAAAAATGACAAGGAAGTAATATACGTAGTTGATTCTAATGTTGACATAGTGTTTGATCTAGAACAAGTAGGAATAAGGTTAAAAGATAGTTTTAGAATAGTCATTAGATTCTAGATCTAACGCTTCTAGAGCTCTATACACTAATGTCAACCTGAGAAGGTTGCATCAACACTATTATCTAGGTTTGATGCAAGTGTCCTATAAATAATACCTAACAGAAAATCAACTGTCACTCTTTGTGAAATGGCAAAACCCTCATTATCCATCTTCATAATGACCTCAAGAAAAAATGGGTTAGTGGACACATGGTGTCAAGCTGACCCAAAAACCCCATTATTAGAGAGTGTTGCCTACATATCCAATACTCTAGAATAGGGCCTCAAACTCATGAATTTTTCCCCTATGTGTTAGCTTGTGTCTAAATTATATAATTATGTGCAAATCAAATACAATAGTGACCTAGTTTGTAACTTGGAAAATTGGGCCCTTAGGCTGCTCCTTTATTACTTCAAATCTTTAGATGTGTTGTACCTATGAATGGTATGAAAATATGGAATAATTTTTTAATTGAATGCTTGGTAGAGTGATTTTTTGTTTAATTAAATGCTTGATAGAGTGATTTTGATATTTTGCCTTGGTCTCTTTGGTATTTTGTTAGGTGTTTCTAAGTATTGCTAGGTGAGGAATCAATAAGGGTTGATCTTGTATTTATATCAATCCCTTTAGAATAATAACTTACATTAAATCACTTAGGCTGACCATTAGGATACATTTTATTTACAAAATAGATGACTTAAAGGCATTAGACCCTTGTGATGGGTCAAGACACTAATGTCGATGTTAGTGTCTATCTTGGATGTTAGTGTCTAAGGAGCATGAAAGTAGGTACATGGTCAAAACTTGCAAAGATGGAAGATAAGTATATTTTAATCATTCTAGGTAAGATATAAGACTTGGGTCGTCAACATAAGACTAGTCAAACTAAGAGATATAGGCCAAAGGGCACAAGATAGAGTAGAAGTAAGAAAGGTGTAGAATTAAGAGGAACATCCAAGGTCTTATTTTTCCAAGTGTACAATATTGTGGTGAAATATAATCATAAGATAGTGTATATATTCCCCCCTTTAATTTAGTAATGAAATTGTTAGTTTAAAGGAAACGAATGTGTACTTGGGTGTGTGTGCACACCTTATCTTTGTGTGTGCCCAACTTGAGTGATTTGCTAGTGACTAACCTGAAACTAAAAGTATGATATATTATAAAATCATTATCTATAATCTAGGATTTAAATTAATTGAAATAGATTAAAATTGAAAGAGCAAGGTTTAAGAGTACACTTATGTGTTGATGTAACCACCTTGTCTATTAACAAGTTATTTTCAAAAAGATGTATCCTTGTAAGGATCTAAAACTAAGATTAGGAAAAATATTGATAAATATTGAAAGTGCATATATCCAAGGGTAGAGAGAGAGAGAGAGAGACTAGAAGCCACATGCCCCCAACTTTGAAACAAAAGCTGAGTTGCCACTTGGTAGTTGAGACTAGCTCAACTATGTAACCCAATGATACGTATAACCTATTGAGGCTAGATGATACAATCAAGTCTAACCTAAAAACTTAGAAATATTGAGTGATTTAATCACCTCAACCATACCAAAATGTGAACCAACTACTATAATATATTGGCTCAATAAATTCCATAAAAGTCTACAAGGTATTAGTATGAAAAAGTTTGTGATGTGGTAACAGTCCATAAAAGAGTTTTGAAATATGAAACTAATTTGGATTTTTTAATATTAGGCACATTTTTCAAAGCATATACACCTTATATATGTCTCATGTTGAAACTATGTATAATAATAGTGCCAATGTTTATAATTATGCCATAAATGTGAATCTAAATAGTATAATTTTGTGATTTGGCTAATTCATAAACTATGTAAGTGTGGATGACATGCTTCCAAATTTGCCCACACTATATATGGATAAATCTGAAAACTAATATAAGTACCAATGTGTAGGACATGTTTATAAAACATGCCTCCAATATAATTTGGAGATGTTGAATACTGAATAAGTGTGGAGAACATTCTTCTAAAGCATTCCCCCACTAAATCTAGGAACTATGAATGTGTGGAATCCATGCCCATATGACATTCCCCCACTAAATTTGAAAATTGATATAAGTACCATATACTAAATGAGCGTGGATAATATGCTTCTAAAGTATGCCCCCACTGAATCTAGAAACTAAAATAAGTACCATATACTAAATGAGTGTGGAAAACGTGCTTCCAAACCATGCCCCCACTAAATCTTGATATTTTTCCAAGTGTGGAGAACATGTCTCTATGACATTCCCCCACTAATACTCCTCCCCTTGAGGTGATGGAAAGATAGGAACTAGTAGTTACCTCACCTCAAAAGGATAAGACAACTGTATAATTTGTGAATGTAACCATATAGCATATAGAAGGAAACATGTCTAGGTAAATATAACATTGAAATGCATAAAACCAATGTGATCAAATGAAGGCCTAATATGCATGATAAGGATCATGGCAACCTCTAGATAATAACAATATAAGATCAACAAGAAAATAATCACACACACAAGAGCACTCAAAATCAAGTCAAAATTCAATGGCCTAAGGAGATTGAAAATAAGGGGCATGTTGAAATGTCCCATAATCAAAAAGACGTGACTTAGTCAAATGTCCAAAAAATCAAGGATGTCATATTCAAATGTCAATATAATAAAAATAACATATACAAATGTTTATAAAATCATACATAAGCATGGGGGCCACAAGTAAATGAGCATATTCAAATTCTCAAGGCTTACAAATAGAAAGGCAAGATACTCAAGGAAGTGCATAAATTAAAGTATAAGCAACTGGCATAAACATGTCATTATAACCAATGGATCAATGTGTTAGGAAAAAATGTCAAGTGTATATCATATCAAGTACCTTATGTAAGATATAATCATGGATAAAGGCATGTGTAAGTACATACGTAAGCTCAAACATGATAATTTATAATGATCATCAAATCATATAACCTATGTATTAAGATCAAAGAATTAGATACCCCCAATGTCTACCTGACATGAGCAGAGGGAAATCCCAATTCCCAAAATAGGAATAGATCATGTATTTTTGTATGCCTATATCACACTCAAGTAGAAGTGTGACACACATGTGTATATGTAGAAGTAACTAAATATGCCATCCATTTACATGGAACTAACACATAGGTGCTAAGGAGCTAATAGAACATGTAGGTGCCAAAAAAAAATTGGATTTTTGAATGTTTTTTATTTTTTTGGTATTTCTTGAATTTTTAAAGAGACCACTCTATGATTTCATCTAATGGATGGTCATAGGTATCTACCCCCACTCGATGCATGGAAATCCTAAGTTGGATCTTTTACATTGTTTTCATCATGATTGGATAGGTTGAAAAGGTACATGGCATGTTCCTCACATTTTTTTTGTGTAGTATAAGAAGTATTGTTATCATTTGAAATATATATTAATTTTCCTTCATGAGGAAAGGAAATGCCTTACTGATTTGGATCTATTTTTTCTTCCATTTGGTATAGCCAAAGATTCCCCAGTGTAAATGCATATGGAAATGTGGTAGGCATAACCCAAACCCATGTTTAAACTTTAGGACCATAATTAATTGGTATTGGTGTGTTTCCCAAGGAGTCTTTCCAACTATCATTACTTTTCAATTCTTGTGGACCAAAACCAAAGCTACTAAAAATGATTTATATGGCAAGTGGTTTTTATTTGTTTAAGATCAATATAGTTATGCCAAAAATAAGCACCACCCATGTATAATGTACTTGTTAAATATTGTAAGTGTGGATGATTTTTAAGTTTTTTGGAACCTAATTCCTTAAGAGGATCCTCAAATGTAATATTTTGGTCATCAATAAGATCTTAGATCTCATGCTTCAAGGTAAATCAATGGTTTGTAGAATTCATGGGTCCCTGATGATAGTGACAATAAACATTCACATCATATCCTTTGGGTAGAGGCTGACTCATATCAACCTCAATAGGATGAGGGAGAGATATAAGATTAAACTCTATTATTTGTAGGATAAATGAAATTGGGGACTTAGGTAAACATGATAACCATCTTTTTCGTACCTTAGATAACATAGTTTGATTAGGTTCTTGTACTAGTGTATCAATTTTAGACTCATATTTAGAGTGTTTTAATTTAGTATTATTTATTTGTTGGACCATTACATCATGTTTGAAGGGATTAGGATCTATTGGACATGTGAAAATGAATCTTTGATGATAAAATTTTAAGCATGTGTGTAATGTAGAGGAGACTGCATACATTTCATGTATCTAAGGTTATCCCAATAGAATGTTATAATTCAAATTATTTGGCATAACTTGGCACAAAGTGGGTAATTTATGGGGACCCACAGTAATATTCAGTGTAATTTGACCAATCGAAGGGCTATGTGAAATGTTTTACCCTTTTATGTGTATAATTATGTTTTGAATAAGGTTTGTGTTAATACCCATGGTGGTTAGGAATTGCATGCTACAAATTTTTAGGCCTGATCCATTATCAAATAGCACTCTTTTGATACCTTTACTTTGTATTGTCACTTGTATGAACAAAGGCAAATTTTGGTCAATAATATATTTGAGATGGTAAATCTGTTAGATCAAAGGTGATGAGATTGTTATTATTATTGAGATATTTCATTATATCTACAAAATAAATAGGCTCAATATTACTTAGAACTTGTGTCTCACACAATGCCTCATATAGGATATCCTTATAGACATTAGATTGCTTTAGGAGCTCAAAGATTTAAATTTTTGTATATCTATTGCTCAATTTTTCAATAATGTCATATCCCTTAGATTTTTGCTCTATGGCATTTCAAAATGAATTTTGAATAGAGATCAAGTGTTAAGTGTAATTTAAAACCCTCTTATTATAAACATTAGAACAAGAAGGAGCATGAATGAATCTAGGTTTTGAATAACTTATGGATCAGATGGTTTAAACTAGGAAACTAATGTAACAAACCATAACAACTATAAGGTATTGGACCATGAAATAATTTATAAATATGTCTATGTCAAACATGATTGTAAATTTATAGAAATCAGGGAGTATCAACAAAAAAACCAAAAAACTCTAATTGACATAAGGTTTGATGTTCAAAGATCGGGTTCACCAAATGTTTAACCCTAAAATGCAATTTAAGGCTATCTTATTGTTATCCATGGATTTGATTAAAGGGTATATAGAAATGAAATGGAATAAGGGTGATAATTATATCTATAACATTCTAATTAGATGCTAAACTTAGATATATGCATACACTAAATTTATTATGTTGAAATAGCCTAAATATGGAAAGTATAACTAAGTTATGTTTAAAAATGATAAGGATGTAATATAATTAGTTGATTCTAATGTTGACATAGTATTATATATGGAACAAGTAGGAATAATGTTGGAAGACACTTTTAGAATAGTCATCAAATTTTGAATCTGATGCTTCTAGAGCTCTTGACACTAAAATTAGCCTGGGACAGTTGCATCGATGTTCTTGTTTGGGTTCAATGTAAGTGTCTTATATAAAATAACTATGTAAAAGGATGTGACCACCTGAATGATTTTGGGTTTTACTTTGCCTTCACTCTAGTGTATTTATATCTAAGTCATGGACTATCCCTCCTTATGAAATGGAAAAACCTTAGTTCTCCATCTTCATAGTGACCTTGGGAGAAAATGGGTTAGTGGGCACATGGTGTTGAGATAAACCCAAAGACCCCACTATCATAGGGTACTACCTATACATTCACTACTCTATAATAGGGCCTTAGACTCATGTCTTACTCCCCTATATGTTGTCTTGTGTTTGAATCATACCATATGTGAAAAGCACATACAACAATGACCTAGCTTGTAACTTGGAAAATCGGGCTCTTAGGTTGATCCTTTAGTACTTCAGACCTATAAATGTGTTGTGCCTATGACTAGTATGGAAATAGGTAAGCTTTGTTCAATTTAATTCTTGATAGAGTGCTTTTGATAAGTTACCTTGGTATCTTTGGTCTTTTTTAGGTGTTTCTAGGTGTTTCTAGGTAAGGAATGAATGAGGGTTGATCTTGTATTTATATCAATACCTTTGGCATAATAACTCACATTAAATAACTTAAGTCAACCATTAAGATACATATCATTTGTAAAATAGATGAATTTAGGGCACTTGACACTTGTGTCAGGTCAAGACACTAACATCGATGCTACTGTCTATCTCAAAAGTTGGTATCCAAAGAGCAGTAAAGTAGGTTTAGTCTCAAAAATTGAGGGATAGAAGATAAGTACATTTTAAGCATTTTAGGAAAGATAAAATACCTAAGTCATCAACATAAGACTGGTTTGACTAAGAGATATAGGCCAAGGGGCACAAGATAGAGTAGATGTGAGACTTGCAAAAGTGGGAAAGGTGTAGAACTAAAAGGAATAGCCAAGGTCTGAGTTTGCCAAGTGTACAAGACTGAGGTGCTATATAATAATAAAATAGTGTCTACAGTAACTACTAAAGATGTTGGTAACTATCATTATCCAATATTATCAAAACTATCTTAAATTCATACTAAGCTTAGAGATAAGAGAATAAGATTAGGGATCTCTATGATAGATTCAATAAATATGAAAAGAGTAAAATAGAAGACTACAAAGACAAGTAAAGTAGAAAAGGAAATACAAGACTAATAAAGTTGCACTAATAATTTCACTATTTTCCATTAAGATTATATGTGTAAAGTCACATAACTACATATGTTCTCAATATAACCTACCTTCCTACATATCTCTCATGATTGTAACTATTTTTGTAATCTAAGGATGAGGCACCTAAGATCATTGACCTTGTTCCTTTTATGGTCACTATAGAGGGAATTGTCTTATAACATCAAGATAATATTATTTTAGCTAAAATTTGAATGGAATCTTTAGTAACTCCAATTAGAGATACACATAGAAGTGGTGAGACTAATAATTATGAGATCCCTAAATAAAAAAATCATTAGGAGGATATTTAAATTCAAGATGAAGAAACTTTAATAAAGGAGAGTCTAGAGTAAGATACTCACACCTTAGATAAATTTGGTTCTATTAGGGAGGTTATTCATCCTACATGTACTACTAAAATATTAAGAAGGATAAATAGGATTGGGGGATGAGACTCACACCTAGATGATCAAAAGAGAAAAATAAAGAACTAATTATTCTCTCTTTTCTATAAAAATAGTAAATTATAATTCAATATCCTACAAGGAATCAAATGTAAATTAAATTTAGTAGAAGGAAATGGGGTAAAATTACAACTCATTTATGAAGCACGAGACTTGAAAGTAGTATCTTATCCACCTAGAAAGAACATTTTCTAGTAAAAGTATATTTACAAAATAAAATTTACTTTTGGTAGATTTTTTAAGAGATATAAGGCATGCTTGGTAACTACTGGATTTTCACATAATAGGGGATTGAATATTAGGAAAATTAAAATGCACGTGTTTCAAATATAGATTCATTCTAAACCATTCTTTCTATAGCAAAAAAATTTGGATGAGAGGTGTTAGCACTCAAACTAAACTTATGGAAAATTCTAAATGATGTGTACATATGTTTATTATTCTAGTGTTTTACTAAGAGTATAACTAGGTCTTATAGGCCTTTCTAATGTGATGAATACCAGTTATTCACTTAGGTGTACAAGACCTATGTTATTTTCTATAAAAATATTGATATACATAACAACATAATAGGAAATTTTTATACACATTTGGAAATATGTTTGATCTTTATATATTTTAATCATAGATCCACGGTAAGTGACTTTAAAAATTATTGATCCATAACATTCTTTCATATATATGCAACTTCATTGGGATAATTGGGATCATTAAAAATTTGTTCAATCTATCGAATGTTGATATATTCCTATGTCCTAAATTTGAAACTACCTTTTATCTTTATATATTTTAATCATAATTCCAAGGTGAGTGACTTTAAAAAGTATTTATTCATAACATTTTTTCATATATATGCAATTTCATTGGGATAATGGGGTCTGTTACAACATTGTTTAATCTATCAAATGTTTAGTCCATGATATATTCCTATGTCATATGTTATCATAAAGTTCAACCATCCTATGTGAAACACTTGGTTGAATATGGCTTTTGGAATCAAAAAAAAAATCTTAGGTATATTATTTTAAAATAGTTTATTGATTTGTTGATTCATAAATTAATATTGTTGGTGACCTCCAATATTTTGAATGCACATAAATAATCTTAATGTGTTTACCTTATTCATAGGTTTTTTATTACAAGTCATGAGATATTTTCCTAGTCACAAATAAATGTGGGCCATCAACATAAAATAAATCTAACAAAATATGTCAGTTTGATGTTATAAAGTATGTTTGAATTTTATAATGGACGTATATTTTCATAGTTTCTTCAATTTAAACATTGAGAAACTAGTGGAACCACAAATCATCATGGGCCCTTTATTTTAATAAGGTTCAATTATAGCTATGTTTAATTAAAATAAAGTTATAAAGAATGTGTTCGTAAGAATTTTGTCACTTTAAACATTGATCTTCTTGTTAACCTTTGAATCAATATAGTTTGTTGATCTAGTGAAATAAATTGTATAATCAATGATCTATGTGGCATGATTACTATCATAGACTCTCCTATTCCATGGTTTTCCATTTAAAGAGTGTGCATGTTGTAGATCATCATTTCAACATGAACCGCATATCTAATTTTCTAATAACAAGTTTCTTTCATTAGAGTTGATATTGAACTAGATAAAGTCTTTCACATTTTTGTTGGTTTGAATATCATGTTACTTTACAATCACATATTCAATTATGACAATATGATCAAGAGATTTGACCAAAAGATAACACATTTGTATCAAAGAAGATTTAAGTTAATCCCAAATTTTACTTAGGAAAAATTCAACATTGTTATCAATATGAAATTTTTAGCCCCGTTATATTAACATGAACTAATTTTTAATAGACACATTGAGTTAAAATGTTGATTTTTAATTACATGGAATTTTAAAATAACAAGTGTTATTCATCACTTCATTGTTCTAGATGATATACAACTATTTAAACCATGATGGCATGAAAATTATTTATCTTGGTGATAAGCAAGGAGATTAAAAACATGTAGCTTAGTGGGATTAGATAATTTCATACTTTCACTACTTTTTTATTGCCTTGAAAAAAATGTTGATTTAATTTACGTACCCTTGATTTAGAGGATCATCAACTCTTATTTGAAAGGGGCTAGTTACTTACACTATGTTCTATGTGGTTTTATTAATTTATTTTTTTGAATGAACAGAACATGAATGTGGACTATTTTTATACATTCTTGATTCTCTACCATGTGAATGCATGTTTTCAAGAGTATAAGAAAGGGTTGTGAGGAAATTTTTCATTACCAACAAGCCCAGACTTTTAATAGGCCTGAAGCCATAAAAATGGATAACATATTTTAATTTAATAACCAATCATAACTCCATTAATATTTTTTATAATGTCCTCTCTCTTAAATATCCTATATGATGTTGATGTAAAAGACCTCATCGGGATGCAAAGTTCATTTGGAATATAAAAAATAGAAATTAGCATCCAACTCCAAGAAAAGTCACTCTCCAATCCCCCTAAGATTCAATAATTTATAAAGCATTTTTTCTAAATACATCGCATCCATATCCATATCATCATCTATGTTTTTACTTAGATTTATAATTCACTCATAAATTATAGACAAGTCACATTTATTTATACAAAATATTATCTCAACAAAATCTTGTTTTTATATTAAAATGATTTCTTCTTATTGTTATGCGATGAGATTTTGCATGACCTAATGCTTTATTTTATTTAAACTTGTTTTGCATACTAGGTTAGATAAATTTTGTTATTATCACAAATAAATTCTTAGTATAATTGATTAAATCATTATTTAAAACATATGAGGCACCCTTGAGGGTCTCATTTTCGTCGATGTATTGTACAAGTGTTCATATTTTATTTGTATAATAAAAATGCATAATACATAAATAATGTGAATCAAATGATATATAGTGTACAAGAAGTTTATTATTCAAAACATGGTATTAGATTAAAACTTAAGAACATGCAAATAAGAAACCTACATATGTGGAAGCATCATCAACAAAATTATGGCAATGATGGGATTACATAATTGGAAATTCATCTTCTTCTTGAGATTTGGTTCGAGATAAAGAGACTCGATAGATAAATTGATAGGGAAATTGAAGTAAAAAAACATTGTGATCCATGATAAAAATTATATTTTGACTCCAAAAAATTTTCTAAAATGTCCTAAAATGACCCCACCTCACAAGAAATGAAGAAAATCTTTCCTAAATTCTGAATATGGGTACCTCTTCCTTATTATTTTTAACTAAAGGGGTTGTTAATGGAAATAAGAAATGGGGTTTCCCTCACATATATTATATAATTTCCCTCAAGAAATTTTATCCTCAACTTTATATCAATGAATTCATCCATACTAAGAGATTAAAATGCTAATTAAAGAAGTTTCTATTTTCTAGTTTCAGGTACTCCAAATAAACATAAAGGAAGAAAGTGTAGAGCATAGACCTTGGTCCAAGCCAACAAATGAGATGAAAAGGTAGGGGATAATATTTCCTAATTAAAATTAAAGGCTAATATTAATCAAAAATGGAGATGGTCACCCCAAAATTTAATGAGGGGTCATTCAAATTCCATTCACAACTATATAAGAATTGATTTAGTGTCGTATTCAAGGAATGCAATTCAATTTAAATCCAAAAGGCATGTGAGACATAAATATTTTAAAGGGAAAATTTAAAGAGAATAAATTCACATTTAAGTTAATTAATGAGCCTTTGAAATTGATAAGAGAAAGGATGGAGTGGTGGTGAAAGAGTAGGATTGGATTATACCCATGTGTAATTAGTTATCTCAAAGTCAACACCAGATATGAACCTAACAAGTCATAAATTATGGTATCTAAATACATCACATATGTGTTTCCCAAAACAAGTGTTTAAATCTTTCCAATGGATGTGAATTTGGTATTCACTATGTAGTATAAGTTCATGCATTAATGATATTCTTAACATGGTAATTTCCTTGTCCACTAGATGTGAGGGATTTACAAGTTAAAATTCATTCTTGTGTTGCATCTATAAAGGTTAAAGAACATAGGTAGGTCTATTCACTAAATGACATATATTTTTTTGTTATTTTTTATTTAAACCATGAGCCCATAAGAAGGATCAAACAAGGGATAAAACATCATCCAGATGTAAACTATTATGGACTATGGTTTATAAATATGACACATCTACTAGGTAAAAGATAATGCATAAATAAAAAGTATGGACCCAATGGAATATAGAATAAAACATTGAAAGGTTTCACATCAATAAATTAAGAACAATAGCTTAGCATATGGATTGACAAGACATGTTAGTATTCAAAAGGGGTGGTAATTTAAATACGATAATCATTGACTGAAGTTAAGATGGTGCAAACATAAATCCCCAAGAGACACTTCATTAATATACACACACACTAACTTAATGACAAAATAATGAGTAAAGATGAATGGTCATTTTAGGATAATTTAATGTCTTTTAATCTCCTTGAAGGGTTAGAACTCTATTAACGATATAACTATTGAAGTAAAGTATGGAATTTAACCAAGGATTTCATCATTAAGTGTTAATTGAAATGAATTTGAGCCAAAGGAGGAACATTACAGGTTAGTCCCAATATAAAATATAAAGGTGAGGAAATGTTTTAGAGAACAATGGGTTGCAAGGGTAAAAAATCCATGGTGGTTCGCATTCAACATGGGTGTTTAAAAACACTCAATTAATGCAAAGGATCATTTGTGAATGAATTTATGTTGAACTCTATGAGACCTAATGAATTATTAAGTTGATGATTACCATGTAGGCTCTAACTAACTACACCAATGACACCATATCCATCAAAAATTTAGAGTTACATGAAGAGACTACCAATCTTAAAGTATTTCCTTGTGTAGACTTGATCAAATGTATGCATCAAAATTGCTTGATAAACACTTATACAATTGATTCAATTAATGGAAATGTAGTTTTAGTTATTAATGGAATTGTGTTTAGGGATATGTATCATCTATAGAAACATATGGTCTAGTATGAAAAACATAATTTAGGAGTGGAAAACCACACATGATATAAATGATGTTCATTCAATATTGGGTTGATGATTCCAAAAAATGGGTAAGAAAGGCTAATTTGAATCAATATTCTATCATAACTTTTTTACTAGGTGTAAGGATGGCTATGTTGAACTAACTATATAGAACTCCCAATATAGATTATTAAATATAATTTAGGTTATTTTATTGTTTATTATCTTGAATATAGTCCCAAACAAAAGTTAGGATGTATTATCTCTTTCAATCTCATAAAGCAAATAAGAGTAGTCGTTGTAAGTATTAATTTATGTATGACATCATTCCTCATGGATTTGTGTGTGCTTCTATGTATTTAATCATTACTAGTTATCTAAATGGGATCCTTCCTCCAATATGGTTATTTATATTTGGTTTCATAAAATTGTGCATACACGATTATCTTGGTTCCTATGTTAAAATTTATGACTACTTCTAGCTTGTGATGTATGAAATAATTCATGAATGTCCAATGATAATACTTTTGAATATTATCACGGAGACCCTTAAAAATATAGGGACATGATGGTTCTTCCCAAAAATGATGGTAATTTGGAGTGAATAAATCATGGGAGGTCCACACATATTTCTTCACTTTGTACCTAATAGGTTAGTAATATTGAAAGTGTGTTATCAATACTCTAATGGCATACTGTTGAAATTCAGGTTGAGTAAATCTGATTTATTTCATCCTTTACCTTTAAACACAAAGGATCATGTACTTTAAATCATTTTACTATGTTTAATATAGTGGGATATGACACTCAAAAATTTATAAGTTCCTATTGTATAAGAACATGGCATGGAATCTTACTGGAAGGATTAAGGCTATAGTTATGAACTTGAACATCATTCTGAGGAAGATACCTTTAACCTTAATTTAGAGAATGAATAATAAGTGATGAAAAAGTTAAGAGCTATTGGGAAATTACATACATAACCAAAGATAAGAGAGGAAGCAAAAGAGGTTGAAGAGTCACAAGGAATATTAAGAGATATTTCTCATATTTTTATGGAATTTATATCAAGACCCATTACAACATCATCCTCATTTCTTGATATCAAATTTAACCTCTATTACCTATACAACACCTCCAATTATTAGTATCCTACTTCAAATTGTTAAAAATCCTATTGTTCAACTAATTATGTCAAATATTTCAAATTTATCTATTGCTACAATGACCTTTAGATCCCTATTTAAAACAATTTATAGTGTTTTTATCATGGTGCTAATCCCTCCATCCATTTAAACCATCTCATGTACACTTCTTCCATACACCACTCAAATGGTAATTAGGAAAAGTTTTGTTGTAAAAAACTCCATTAATGCACCAATAATTCCAAAAACACTTGTTAGCAATGCTCCCTTTTTAGTTACATTGGATCCTAACATTTATTTATCTACTTATGTTAGAGATGCACCGATAATCCCACTCATATATACATCTCCACTTATGTGAGGTTAAATAAAAAATAAATCATAAGGGAAAATCATATTATGCCTCTTATATCCCCTTTCATTCATATTAGTACTGGATTTAACACCACTCTGATGGAATCTATTGAGCTCAACACTATAGATACCCATATTTGGTACAATCTTATTTTATAATGTATTTTTTCTTAGTTTTAGATGTATATCCTTTTTTTTAAGATTGAGTACTTAACATTGCAGTCTTGTATGGGCCCCTTGGGCTCCATAGCCTTTTCATTGCTTTGTCTAGTAATTTACTACTTTATATTCATTGTATTGTGCTTTGGCAATCTTATGGTAGGGATAACTGAGTTTATAATATTTCTTATGTGTTTTTAGCTCTTAGACATTACCATTCACCCCCTGACACTTGCATTGATGCAAACTTCCAAGGGTAAATATAAGTGTTTTGGCTTATCCTTTTCTCTATTTTTGTACTTTTCACCTTGTAATTGTTTATGACAATTTGTATGTTTATTCTTTTGTCAAATTTCACATTCTACTAGGTCTTAATTTAAATTTAAAAGGCTTTATATATATACAAAACTAGGAAATATTATTCAATCACCAAGAAAGCCTCTCATTTAGCATATATATTATTCATTAAAAAGTTGTTGATTACACCTCATACTGAATTACACATTTCTAAAATCTAAAGTATTACAAAAGGTCAAATTGTACTTGTATTACTTACATAAAGGGTTGAAATAGGAGAAAGAGCATATATTTGCATGATCACCATTATGTGCACACACCTTAGAGAGAAATGTGAGTTTGAGGCCCTCCTTGGAGTATATGGATATGTAGTTAACACTTAGCAACATTTGAGTCACTAGGGTTAGCTCAAGTCATGTGCTAACCCATTTTTATCAAGTCACAGGTGGTTAAGGACAAAGTATCTAGGGTATTTATCATTGATAGTATTATACATGTGATATGATCATTACTTAGAGTAAAATTATGAAAACAATTCTAAGCACATCTTCAAGAAAATACACAGTTAGTTATTGTGCATATTCATATTTGGACACTTCCATCAAGACCAAGACATATGTATCAATGCAAGCTCCCCAATCCTGATGCAAGTGTCTGAACAAGAAAAATAGTAAAAGGCTAGAATAAATAGAACTCAAATTTGGTTTGTAGCATAAAGACAAACCTAAATCATCATGATGACCCAGAAAAACATGATAAATAAGATATGCTCTTTCTAACCCTTGATTGTATAGTGATTTTTTTATTTATGACACATTATTAAATAGGTTAAATTCAAAGAAATTATCATTTATTACCTAGATCTAAATATTAATTTATTGCATTCAAACATTTTATTTCTATAGTGTGTTTATGTGAAATACCCATTTAGGATAAAATAACAACATAAGAGATATCCTAAGTTTCACTTGAACTACTCATGCCTCCATTATTCATGAATCACATTATTCCACATCCTTGATAAAATAAGAAGGGTCTTATTAATATCCATTCCATTCATCTCACATGTGTTACGATTATTATTTAAAACTCTTATCTCATGAACTAGATATAAAGAATGCAAGTGGAGGATCTCAAACGAATAAAAAAGGATATCAAAATCTCATAAGATCCTATAGTTGAGATGAAATATGAGAGAAGCACCCCATAATTCAAGAGATTAACCAAGAGAAGAGCAAATCTTGAAGGGAAAAGATTGGAATTAAAAATAGAAGAAAGCATGTTTTCTCTTCCATTTAAAATAATGAACGATTTAGGATAAGATTAATTCATATTACAAGACACCAATTACATGATATACTACACCTTTACTTATTTCACCCAACACAAGATGGATGATTAAAAAATAAGAACTGAAACATCTCAAATAGAGGTCTAGAGTGATGATTTCACCATTTGTTATTAAGAGCATTGAATATTCTCTAAAGGATTTCATGAACTCCTCATGTATCTATAAGAATTTATTAGTTATAATTAAGATTTACATGTTATATCTCCATACTAAATAGATAAAGTGCCACGCTTAAAACATCAACTTTCCACAATCATGCAAATAAATCAAGGGGCAACAACTAAATTTTTTTCCATGTATAAAGTTAAAATTAATTACTACTAGGTTATTATTAAGGAGTTTAAATACCAAATAAATCAGATCTAACAACACAGTTACAAAAAGTAAATAATGTGAAAAAAACCTAAGGTAAATATCAAGGAAAATTACCTTTTAAATATTTTAATTGTGGAATGAAGAATGAAGAAGATCTAACGACACAGTTATAAAAAGTAAGTAAATAATGTGAAAGGTATGTTATTGAAATTTTTTCTTTAAAAGTAGATCTTAAGAAAACAAATAAAGCAATCAATGATAGAGCAGCCAATTGTCAGGGAAACCCCCAGAACAATAAACATGCTCCTATCCCTCTTTAGTCAGGATCTTGCTCTACCAATTAGAACACATGTGATTACTTCTTGTATTAGCAACTAAACACGGAATTATACCAGAATCAATAAGTAACTAGAAGTATGAAACAACACAGGAATTAAGAGACAATACACAATTGTATTATATACATAGAAGAATATACAATAAGGAAGATGCCACTTCTTCCTCCACCTCAAAGGTTCGCCACACCTCAAGACCTTCTTCCCTGTCTCTCTCGGTCCCAACAATCAACTCCAACACAGAATTGATGTTCACCTCTCCAACCAGTCAGTAACACGCTGCCAGTTCACCAAGTACACAACCATACTCCAAGTAGATCTCCTGCTCTCTGCTGCTACCTGCAAATCACTAGACCTTACTCACCATGTAGATATCTCTACACCCCTGAAGAACCCTTGTCCTTGCCTCACCAAGTCCTTATGATTCTTCAACCAGTACTCCAGTGGATCAGCTCCTTGACCTTGCAGACCTTGCAACTCTCCCTGATCATACACACTCAGCACCCCTTTGGAACTAGGAGGAGCTACACTAGCTCTCTCTAAAAGCTCTCTGGATTTCTAGCACACTTTTACAATACAATCATGAGTCCATATATAGATCTCACCCAAACAATAATTAGACAATAATACAATAATTAAATCCGTAGCTCTCAGTCTAAGAATAGCTCTAAACATGCAAACACTTGTTTCATCAACCAACTGCCCGTAACATACTCACAGCTCGAACCACAGGTGACCGACGTCGGTCCCTGGCTGCCTGGGGTGCTGACGCCGGCCGATCCATGACCGACGTCGGTTGTCTTCCTGTCTCCCTCCTGCCGTCGTCGATTGTCCTGACCGATGCCGGTGTCTGTGACACTTCGCAACACTTCCAGAAACCTCCATAACTTCTCCTGTTTGCATCCTGGGGAAGCTTTTAGCTCCACAACCTAACACCAATGATTCAAAATTTGAGAATAGCACTAATATGTTGAATAAGAAATTAGAAAGTCAAAGATCAATGTCAGATAAGACAGATATTGTATTTGAAAAAGAGAAAGGGGAGGCCATAAATAATGTTCACAGAGAAAAAGGAAAGAGTTATGCTAAAGCTCTTACAAATGAGAAAATTAAAATGGAAGAAGTTAAGAATACAGAGGACATCTCAAATAAAGAAGGCTTGAAGAAATAGAATTACAAAAGGCAATCAAGATAGAGATACACAAACATGTCCTATTTTTATGGTTACTATTTTTATTGTAATGGATATGGTCATAAGAAAATAGAATGTCAAAAAAGGGCAACAGTTTTAGAAATAAGGAGAAGGAAACTCATGCAAAGTCAAGCAGAAGCCACAACTCTTTTACTCCTCTATTAGGTTTAATTGAATAGGCCATAATATGTTACAAGTGTAATAAATTTTGACACATAGCATAGTATTGTAGAAGTGTGTTTAAGTTAGTCAAAAAAGACCAAAATTTCAAGGCTCCATTCATCAAGAAGAAAGTTCAAATAGGTTTATGGCAAAAGAAACAACCTGAAAAGTCTATGTTGGTCCAGACAGCTTTGCATGCAAGAAATGAAGAAAATCTATGGTTCATTGATAGTGGATGTTCGAGGCACATGACAAGAGATAAGATAAATTTTATAACCTTGAAGAAGATCAATGGTGGCATAGCGAAATTTGGAGATAATACTACTACTAGAATTGCTAAAAAAGGTACACTAATTTTGGATAATGGTAGAACTAAAACTAAAAATGTTTTGTATGTAGAAGGTCTTAAGCATAATATTTTGAGTGTAAGTCAAATGTGTGATCAAGGGTACACACTAAAGTTTAATTTAGAAGGTTGTGAAATTAGGAGAAAATATTTAGATGTGTTGGTTGCAGATGCTCAGAGAACAGGCAATAATTTATATATGTTATCAGACATCAAAGGTCAAAGATGTTGTTTGAAGTAGATTGAAGAAAGTTGGCTATGGTATAGGAGAACGGGACACATAAATTTTGATAATCTTATCAACATTATTAATAATCAAGTAGTCAAAAATCTTTCAAAGATTACAAAGCCATCCAACACGCTTTATGAATCTTGTCAGCATGGGAAGTAGGCCAGAAGGTGGTTCAAAATAAAAGAGTACTCGACCACTCAGATTTTAGATCTTCTTCACACTGATTTGTGTGGACCTATGAAAACTCAAAGTACTCAAGGTGAGAAATATTTCATGTTTCTTATTGATAATTTTTCACATATGACTTGGGTAATGTTTTTCAAGAAAAAATCAAAAGCTTTCAGACATTTCAAAGCATTCAAAGCATTAGTTGAGAATGAAACTAGTTTGAAGATTAAGTGCTTAATATCAAATCAAAAAGTAAAATTCATGTTAGATTAGTTTATTGATTTTTTTGAAGACCATGGAATAAAGAGACATTATTCAGCAGCCAAAACTCCATAGCAAAATGGAGTAGTTGAACAGAGAAATAGAATAGTTTAGGAGATGGTGAGGACAATACTAAATGAATCCAAGATACTAGATAAATATTTGAGAGAGGTAGTTTCTATAATAGGTCATATTTATAATAGAGCATTATTTAAATTCAATAGTGGCAAGACTCCTTATGAGCTATGGAAAGACAAACCAGCAATAGTTGATTATTTCAGAGTTTTTGGCAGCAGATGCTTCATAAAGAAAACCAATGAAAAACTAGGTAAGTTTGAATCTAAAGAAGATGAAGGTATATTTATTGGTTATTATTGAAAAAGTAAAGCTTATAAATGTTATAAAAAAAGAACTAAGAAAATAGTTGAAAGTACAAGTGTCAAGATAGAAGATGGAACACAAAGAATTAGTGATCCAATAGACATTCCTGAAATCATTGAAGAGAAATTATTTAAAGAATCAGATGAAGATAAGAAGAAGGAGAAAAAGGACACCAATACCCCATCCAAATATGTCTTGATAAATCATAATTAAAGTGACATCATTAGGGACATAAATGAAGGAATTCACACCAGAAGAATGATGGTAAGTGAATCTGAGCAAGTTAATTTCTCTTTGTTATTCAAAATTCAACCTAGAACTTTTTTAGAAGTTAGACATAATAAACATTGGGTTAAGGCAATGGATGAAGAATTAAATCAGATATAAAATAATGATACTTAAGAATTAGTGCCTAGACCAAAAGATCACAATGTGATAGGAACAAAACAAGTTTACAAAAATAAGTTGAATGAAAATGGAGAAGTGACCATGAATAAAGCAAGATTAGTATGTAAAGGATATGTTTAGATTGAGGGAATATATTTTTAAGAATATTTTGTACTAGTGGTAAGGCTAGAGGCTATTAGAATGTCTCTTGCATATGCAATGTTTAAAATTTTCAAGGTGTTTCAGATAGATGTCAAATATGCATTTCTAAATGGGAGTCTAGAAGAAGAGGTCTACATTGAGCATCCTAAGGGATTTATTCTCTCAAATATTAGTAACCATGTATGTAGATTGAAGAAAGCACTGTATGGATTGAAACAAGCTCCCAGAGCTTGGTATACAAGACTTGATAAGTACCTGCAAGATCAAGGTTTCAAGAGAGGATTTGTTGACAGTAATCTCTACATCAAAATAGAAGGTGAGCATCAATTGATTATTGTGGTATATGTTGATGACATCATTTTTTGAGGAAACATTGAAAAGATGAGAAAAAAATTGATAATATGCAAAAAGAATTTGACATGTCTATGCTTGGAAAATTGTCATTTTTCTTACGATTGCAAATATTTCAGTTAGATAAAGGAATTTTCATGTCTCAAAGTAAATATGCCAAGGAAATGTTGAATAAATTTGGTTTTGAGGATTGTGCACTAGTTGGCACACCAATGAGTACAGGAAATAAGGTGAGAAAAGATGTAGATTCACCTATTACAAATCAATCTTTATATAAATCTATGATTGGTAGTCTTTTATATTTGATAGTATCAAGGCTAGACATCATACATGTAGTAGGTATGGTTGCAAGATATCAGTCAGCTCCAAAAGATAGTTATGTTTAGTTGGTGAAGAGAATATTTAGATATATCAAGGGGACATTGGATTATGGATTATGGTATTCCATAGGTAAATATTTCACTTTAGTTGCTTATATGGATTTAGATTGGGTAGGTTTTTTGGATGATAGAAAGATTATAACTGGAGGAGCTTTCTTTCTTGATGATACCTTAGTATCATGGCTAAGTAAAAAGCAAAATTTAGTATCACTTTCTATAGCTAAATTAGAATATATTGTAGTGGTATTGTGTTATACTCAAGTGCTTTGGATGAAGCAAACTTTGGAAGATATCAAGGTAAATTATGATGAATCTATTTCTATTTTTTGTGACAACACAAGCGCTATTAATATTTTGAATAATCCATTGATGCATTTAAGAACAAAACATATTACCATTAGATATCACTTCTTGAGAGAGCAGGTTGCAAATCAACAAGTTAAGATGGAATATATCAGTACTATAGAGTAGATTGTAGATATTTTCACAAAGGCACTACCAAAAGACATATTTGAGTATCTACAGGAGAAGTTGGGAGTAATTTCTTTTACTTCCTACCATTGAGGATCAACATCAGTTGAGGGGGAGCTAAGTGTTAGCTCCAAGATAGGCCCTTTGACACTGATGTCAAAGGGGGAGAAGAATATAAATAGGTATAGGTGCAGGTGCAAAAATAGGTATAGGGAATATGTACATGTTTCTATAGTAAGGGGGAGTTATTGTATGTTTTTTAGATGGTAGTATGTGTAGGTTGGCATGTGCAGTGCAGGTTTCAGGATGTGGCAGTTTTAGTTTGAGGTTGCCATCAATGAAAAAGGTGGAAATTTTTGGAAATATTGTCATTGATGTCAAAGGTCTAATATTGGTGATAAAGGCCCCATTACATTTAATGGTGTTTTTAATATTCATATCTTGGCTAATGTGTGGTAATATTTATTTAATATTAATGAATATATTTTTAGTTGCATATAAGTCAAAAGAGGGCCCATAGAGAATTCAAAGAGTCATGAGGTAAAGACAAAAGAGGGATGGGATGCATTTTATCATGAAGAGACATCTTGAGGAATTCCAAGAGTCACCATGTGAAGACAAAAGAGGGTATGATGCATTTTTCCATGAAAGGACACTTTGAGGAATATGAAAAATCACCAAGATAAAGATAAAAGAGGAAATGATGCATTTGTTTATGAAGGGTCACCATGTGACTTTTCAAATTCAAGGATACGAAGGGTTGTGCAAGTTTTGCACCATTTTCCATGAGGATTGAAGGGTCACAAAGGGTGAATGCCAAATGTCATTTGGAAATCTATAAATAAAGGCTTGAGAAGCCATTTTTTATATGCAAGAGAGTGCATGGTTTGTATTTGTTTTAGAGGAGAGAAAAGTAGGAGATATTGTAGAGTTCTATCATTTGTTGAGTAAGAAACATTGAGAGATAGTTGTGTTTTATACACAAGAGGGATTGGTGCTCTAGTGGGTTGGTGATCACAAATCTTTGCAAGGGGTTGGTGCTCCTATGGGTTGGTACTCATAAATAGTTGTTGTGTTAGTGCTTGGCAAAGGGGTTGGTGCTCCTGCAAGTTGGTGCTTGTGAACTTTGTAATTTGAGTTGGTGCTCATTCATATACTTGAGATTATTCTCCATGGTTTTTCCCACTTTGGGTTTCCACATTAAAATCTAGTCTCTCTCTCTCTCTCTCTCTCTCTCTCTCTCTCTCTCTCTCTCTCTCTCTCTCTCTCTCTCTCTCTCTCTCTCTCTCTCTCTCTCTCTCTCTCTCTCTCTCTCTCTCGTGTGGTGCATATTATCATTTTAGTTTTATTTCATATCTTAAATGTGTGATTAAGTGGTTAAAGAAAAGAAATCAGATTAAGAAAAAGATATATAATATATTGATTCACCCCCCCCTCTCAGTATATTTTGTGCTTAACAAAAATAAGCCAATATCATTCCTAATGTGTTAAGGGTTTAAAGCGAAAGCAATCAATCCAACCATGAAGTTTTCAAAGATGCCACAATGTTGAAAAATCCTAACTCCACCCCAAAGTTAATAGGGAAGGCAATGGCCCATTTCATAATGGGTTTAAATTATGAGTTGGTTAAGTTACTTAGGTTATTTTTTTAGATTAGGAGCACTACTTTGGTGAGATTACATCCAACTTCCAAACTCTTTTATTATAAATAAATTTTATAGTTTTATTTTTTAAGGGTTGGATGATTAAGTAAATAACTATTTTATACTTTCATAACTTGATAGAAATTACATGATTTCTCTAAAAATATTGAAGTTTTGAGTGGTGTATGTTTGATTTTCTTTATTGCTTATGAATATAATCTCTATGGAAAGCTAAGTGATATGTGCATTAATATATCTCTTAAGTTATCAAATGTGTATTTTATAATTCTAATACTAATAGATTAAATGTACTTTTTCATTTGATTCATTGAGGTAAAAAAAATTGAGGTGCAAGCAATAGTATCATTCTTTTTTTAATCAAATAATTTAAGTATTTAGGTCCTTTTCATTTGAATTTAATGAACGTGATTTTAAATTTACAATCAAAAAGTGATTTATGTAACCAAATTGGATTTTTATTTCTAATTCTTATCTCCCATAAACCCTTACATCTTGTGTTGAGATTATGTAGAGCTGGTCTCGTTGATTTTGGTTTAGGGATTGTTGCAAGATTAAATACACTTGGAACAAAATTATATTAATTTAATACTTTAAAATTTTCTCTTATGCCCAGAATTTTCTCTTCTACCATACACTACTCTCTTTTTTTTATTATTTTTAAGGAAGTCCTATTTTTATTTTATTTTCCACAAAGTAACCTCTTTGAAGAAGGAAATTTTATAAGAGTGTTTTAATTGTTAAATAAATATTTTCAAATCTTTTTTGTTGTTCCAAATATTCCTTGTTATTCCAAAGAGTTAGATAATATCTAATAAATCTTAAATAAGCTCACTAAATATGATCATAACCCAAAATTTCCCATAAATTTTCCCATAATGACAACACAACCAATAATTATATCCCATTGATGTATGTGTACATCAAAACTTGTATCAATAAAACCATGCATTATAAGGAAGGCACTCTAGAGCCTAATTTAAGATTTACTAGCCCTTAATTAAATTAAAAAAATAGTCTAGTAAATATGTTAGTTTACAATAAGAAACCTAGGTCAAATAAAGGTGTAGTTATAAATTTGAGCACAACTTTCCAAGTAAAATCTACATTAGTTGTTCAAGAGTCACCTATACCCATTTCAATGGCTCACCCTTAGTTAATGGGAATAATCCTCAATATATAATGAATTCTCATGACCTAATAATACATGCATAAATATATCTCCTAAAATATAGACTCGAGGGCAAAACAGTTGAGGAGCACATTGCATCTTTTAAGTTTACCCTCGTGCTTTTGAATATTGAGCATGAAGATGTTGTATGTAAGATTTTAACATTTACCCTGGAAGAATTTGTATATATTTGTTTCTTCATGTGACTCTCTATTTCATCCTCTGTTGTAAAAAAAATCAAGACATTTGTATAGCCCAATTTGGTCAAGCCACAAACCCTAATGTATTGTATCAACAATTTGTAAGCATGAAGAGAAAAAAAACATAATAAGTTTCAACACCATGTTCTTAAAGATGTTTGGTAGACTCACCAAACCCTAAAAACCTATATATTCTTTAGATTTAGTCATGTATTTGAATTCCTTGGATCCAATGATGGATATTTTTATCCTACGTGTAGCTAACATAACTATTATTCCCTTGGCTTATGTAGAATCTATAAGTATAGACTAAAATTGATGTCTCAGGGATACAATCCATTGATTAAATCATTGGTGTATATGCCACAACCCTCTTTGGATAACCCAATACTATTAGTTAATCATCTACCTTTACTAACAATTTACCCAAATGCACCTACAGGGAAAGTCATAAACAACACTCAAGGTTTCTTGTATGAAAATAAAAACTACACTTTGGTCCCTATAGTTAATAATGTTCAAACTTTACTTGTTACCTAAATTAATTATGAGTTGGATGTTATCCAAAGTATGGTTCAAAATTTAAGCATTTATTTTTTGAACATGCAAAAAAAAGGCAATACAAGCCTTGAGTCTTTTAGATGAACTTTTACTTATCAAAAGAGTAATAGACCAAATTTTGCCTATCAAAAGAGTAATAGACCCTAGAACATTAATGATTTGGCTAATATTCAAAAACTAGAAACTCAAAACACCTTAGATGTAATAACTTGACATTAACATTATCAAAATAGCCTTGTAAAATTAGTGTAGAGTGGATACAATCATCCAACATGACAAATTAAACTACCCTAAATTTTTCAAGGAATTTTAAGTCTTTCAAGAGGATATGGATAACTATGATGTCATCTCTATCGAACAAGAAACTCTAGTTTCTCAAAAATTATCACTTCCATGGTCTTAGAGACCTGTGAGTTTCCATTCAAAAATAATAATGAGCTAGAATATAACACTAATGAGGTACATGCATTCCAATAATTTCAAAGAAGCAATTACGTCCTCATAAGTACAAAAAATAACAACCCTTGACTACTTTCAATCCCAAAAATAATAAAGAAATGCCCCTTAATCCTAAATCTAACAATAATCCTACCTCACATAGAGGAAGTGATCACTTCACACTAATTGAGAGCTCATTACCTACTCAAATGGAAGATATAACATAGCAAAAGACATGATTTGTATCAAACAAAATATCACTTTTCATGAGCTTTTATAAATCACTAAAAAATAAGACTTTTTTTAAGTCCCTTCAAAAAGGAGATATTAAGGGAAATCAAAAGGTTTTAAATGTTAAGTGGTTATGCAAAGAAAAAAGTGAAATCCCACCTTTTCTATTAAAAATTATAATCTTTGTTAAGAATTTTACCAACTATTAAGTAAATTTAGGATCCTCCTCGAACATCATGCCATTCAATATCTACAAAACTTTAGGGTTTTCACTTGTCACATATAATAGGAGGTTCATCTAGTTAGGCAAGAATGAGTTCAACATTGTTGGATAACTCAACGATATACATGTGCAATTATATTTTGAACCACATGTTCAGTAGTTTATAGAAATACAATTATTGGATATTCTAGAAGCCTATGACATGTTTTTAAGTAGAGACTAGTCCAAAACCATAAATGGGTATATGGCCACAATTTCTAACCCATGTGACTATTTTGAAAAGTTGGCCAACTAGATCAAGGTTTATCATGATCAAAAATATATATATATACCATCACATAGTATCATAAAAAGAATGAAGATATTCAATCCATTTATATTGATATATCAGTCTAAACCTTGTATATAAAATGTGAAGAAAAAAAAAATGGAGAATTTAGGGATTCTTATGATTTTTGGACATTGTATTTTGATAGGGCTAAGCCCAAACAAGGATAAATTATTGGTGAAATATTTATTAATCCCAAAATAAAGAAACATGTTGTAGCCTATTGGTTATGATTCCCATATAAAAATAGCATTGTGTAGTGTGAGGCTCTAGTCTTGGGACTACGATTTTTTCTAGATTATAGGGCTAAGACTTTTTAAGTCTTTAAAGACTCAAAACTAATTATTAATAAAGTCAGGAGACAATTTCAATGTAATACCTTTTAACTTGAGAGGTATAAATAGATGATCTAAGATCTAATAGAATTTTTCAAAGATTTAAAACATAACATCAATCCCAAGAAATAAAAACTAAATGGTCAATTCATTGGTGGCCTCTATTACTACATCGACACCCATGAATGAATATTAATTATGGAAATTCTACATCAAAATAATTTGTTTCCACTCTATTCTAAATAATGTGTAGAATTTCTAAGTTTTTTCAAATGACCAGGAAATTATCCAATTCATGAATAACTTATGCACCTTTAAGGCACAAGTAATAGATTAAGAGGATAGGTCACCTATGGAACAAGACCAAGCTAATAATGATGGTATCATCAATCTTATAACCAATAAAATTCTAATGGGAATGGCTATTCTTGAAAGCATGTTCAATCAAAAAGAACATTTAGACCAGTCTAGTTTTAAAGAAAGAATGCCCATATTTTTTCTATAATCAATTTAGGTTTTGACAAAAATCCTTAAAATTTTAATGTTTGCATAGCTTTTTCTGACCAAGAGAAGACATGAATAATAGATCTACTTGAAAAAATACAAGATGTGTTGGCATCATATGCAAACCTCAAGATATTAAATCTAAGGATCAAGACCCATACCATACCATCAAAATAAGATGAAAATCCATTCACATAAAGGCAAATACCAATAAATTAAATACTAGATCCAATAATAGTTAGAGAAGTTTAGAAGTTACTATCTACAAGAATAATATTCCCAATAAGGTACTCAACTTGGGTTGATAACCTAGTACCTATGAAAACTTGGATGGATTCTCAAGTTATAACTAAGCGTTGATAGATAATGAATATTAGACCAAGATTATATTCCTTGAAAAGTGGGGAACATTTGCTTATAAATATATGTCATTCGATCGAATAAATGGAAGATTTACTTTCCAAAGGGTTATGAACTTTTCTTTTCAAGGGCTCATTGGGAAATGTATCTTTATCTATATGGATGGCTTAACTATTTTCTCCAGACTTTACCTTTAAGAGGGTCATTCAGGAATGTATGAAATATTTAACACATATTTTTCTGCATGTGATTTCACAAAGGCATCCTCAAATCTTTATATAAACCAGGTGTATCATTTTTTTTTCTATATTTCAGCATATTATTATTATTGGCACTTATCCATATGTAAATTTTATTGTGAAATATGCATGTGTTCATTGGAGCTTCCTTTAGGAGCTTAAGGGGCACATGATATTGTTTCCATACCATGCATGTTTTACTTTGATATTTTTGATAGTTAATTTCTTACAAGGCTTATTATTATTTTTTTTTTTAATGTGATCTTGTGTATATGGATCATACTTTCAAATTAAGTATTTATTGGCACTTTTTTTAATTTTTTTCCTCTCCTTTATTATATGTATGGTCCTATACTCCTATTTTTATTCTAATTTCTCACTCATTTATGTTATGTCCATGTCTAGAGCCCTCCTCTAGTGTTTCCTGTGATGTATTTATATGTGGGTCATAATCAATTGTCTATTTATTTTATCCTAATCATAATTGGTGAACTATCGATTGTGTGCCTTCATCCTTTCTAAGCCCTTTCACCAATTTTCATCCTTTTCTTGATGTGTGACCCACTATTTTCATTTTCCCTCTTGGTCCATTGATTGTGTCCCTTTTACTTTATGGGCCTTGTTTGCCCCTATTCCTGTTTTTTCAGTGTGTGGACATGTGATTGTCAGTTTTACATCTTTCTTTGTGTCATTTTAGGTGTCAGTAATTGTTTAATTTTAATTTGAGAAGTATAATATATAAATCATGCTAAGGAATTTCAATTAGAAGTATCTAATTAGTAACAACAAGTATGAAGGCATTTACAAGTCTTAGGTGTAATATCAAGGTTATATTTATGTTATTTAACACTATAATTGATTCCAAAGATTTATATTTTTGCATACTTTTACCAAAATAAGGCCTAAGTAAACTTCATGTAGTTGCATTTGACTATTTAGGGAGAAACAATTGAAACATTTTCTCCGACTTGGGTTGAGACACACACAAATAATAGAATTAAAGTGAGCCATGATTCACAACACTATGTTATTTTGATACAATACTTAAATGGGCTCAAGCCACTTGTCTGCACATTTCTTTGGTCTTTAATGTGTTTTTAGGATCGGTACAATTTACTTCAAAAATATACAATTTAAATATTTGCCATCACCAAATCATGAATCTAAGAGAGTCACTATGCTCATCTACTAATGATGATTAATCCCAAAAAAAATAGGCTAAAAAAATTACAATAAGTCACAATAGTAGCCCAGGGTCATAATCAGTAGGAAAGGGTCACAATCAACAGTCAATTATATCAAAATCATCAAAAAATTAATGGATCTTAGTTTGTATCACTCTAGATCACTCTTCTCTACATTTTTAGGTAATGTTAGTTTCAAATGCGATTATTTGAGTTGTTTATCTCTCTCTTTCTTTTTTTTTTTCATTGTCATTGTTTATTCATAGTTTCATGGCACTTTCATTCACTATTTTAGGCACTACACCATATGTGAATGTTGTCATTGACTATATTGTCTAAGATCTATATTATGTCTTAGTTTTAACATGTTTTTCATAGTGTAATCACCTTAACCACAATTTTTAAAAACATTTTAGTGAACTCAATCTAAGGGATCATCCAACTCTTCATAGCCCTCTCCTCCCAGGGTCTAATTATCCATATTTTTTTTAGTTTTGAATATTTCAAGGTTTTCATCAAACCATGTCCTTATTTTTGCCTTATTATTGGGATTCTTTTGGTTTGGACCATGTTGACTTTGTTAAGATTTTTTCTTCTTTCCCTCGATATAATATGGGTATGCTTGTGTTCTTCCCTTTTCTCATGGGTAGATTGGTTTTTATGTAACATTTATTTTTAAAATGGCATGTATATCAAGTTTTATAGACTTTACATGTTCTTAATATTGATGATATGGTTTTTCTACAAATGTTTATCAAATTTTCCATGTTGTTTTCCTCACATTTATCATAGAATACTAGCTTTTGAATTAAACCATGATAGAGTTGTAAGTGATATCAATGCCTTATGTGATGATACCCATGAAATTTATATTTTTTATTTCCCTCATCTTATTGATAACCATTGTATTACTTATTTTATGATGATTTTCTATGAGTTAGATGTTGTAACAACCTAGTGGGGTAGAACATGCAATGCTTTTATCCCCCTCCTTCATATCAAGTTCAAGGTGGGGATAATCAAAACAAACTTCCTAATATTCCTCATATTTTTATAATAATTAGAATCTAAGTGCCTAATAATTATAATATTGTGGATTATCTTAATAATACTCATGCCAAATTCTCTATTCTAGAGTCATTCAAAAGGTCAAATGCTTCTAAGGATATATTTATAACACCTTTCAAGATGATACCATACCACGTGATATTGAACTAGCCTACTTTTATTATATTGTAAAAACTTTACAATATAATGAGTTATTATCTCTTTTGAATCAAAATACTTACCGTCTAAAGAAAACAATGGCCAATACTTACATTTTGTATATCCATATTATTATTAACAATAAGGGAGTCAAATGGGTACTCATAGAAAATTATTTTGAATAGCTCTTTTTAGTGAGGCATCTCTCATCACACTTAGGCTCAATTGTCTTATTCCTTTGTTTATGATCACAAAAGGTTCAAAAAATCAACTAAGAATAGTTCTAAGAATTATTACATTGAACACAATTGTTGTACCAATAACTTTAGCTACACAATGTCAAGTGATATCTAATGATGTGAACTATAAACATTTATTTGGTATATCATGGATACAAGCTATGAATTTACATCCTTATACATTGCATAGCTATTTAAAATTTATTCACAAAGGATACATTTGTACTTATCCCATGAATGATGTTCTTTTCTATTTTTGTAAAGTTGTTGATCCCATGGAAAGTGTTGTTCTTCATTTTAATATACCACAATCAATAGTCATCACCCACAAATAATCCATTCCCATGGAAATAATGCATATATATGATGTGGGTGAAAGTATTAAGATAAATTAGGATAGTAACACTTGAAATAATAGTATAGACATTTTCAAATCTTTGCTTTACTCATATCGTTCTTGTGGAATATAGAGATAGCATGCACATTTTTAGTATTGGTTAATTATATTGCACTTATTGAGCTTCACTCACTAAAAGATTTTCTGATGGGGAAATAGGTTATAGGGTGAGAAAACCAAAGTGTTGAATTAAATTCATCATTACTCATCCTATTAACAAATTTTTACAGTGGTTGTGAGCTAAAGTGGTCCCTTTGCCTTGTGATTACTACCAACAATACATGAGAAAAAAATGTCACTTCGGTAATGACTACTCATGGAGGTAGTTTGGGTAATCCCTAAAAACATACAAGTAAAAATGCTAAAAAACTTAATATCTAATTAAAATTACTTTTTGAAGCTTTAAAATTGACATTAAAATACATTATTTGGTGATAATTGGGCCAATATTGCATTGGTAATAATCATGAGATAAGGATGCTTTATTAGGTACTAGACTCACCTAAAGCTTTGTTAATGGGGAAAGAGACTAGAGGGTGAGAAGCTCGAAGTGGTGATTCACATTCACACTTTCTCCCCTACTAAAACATTATCTATGATGAAATTACTTAGATGATTGGTAATAATAGAATTATATATCGCATAATTAAGAGTAGAATAAAAATATCCACAATAATAGTTGGTGAAAGACCAGAATACTTCAATATTATGACTGAGCCACTTCAAGTGGGTGACCTTCACAACAATGTAATAAGAATAGAATTCGTAATATGATGATAAAAGACTATCCCCTACCTCCTATATATACTCTACTTAGCTAAGGTTATTGCATAGGTTGACCAAACTAATAACATAAATAAATGCAACAAGATAATATGAAGGTGTTTAAGCCACAAGTTGGACATACATATCCCTAGACATACTATAGGTTAAGGACATGTTGGGGCCAACATACCCCTAATTCTAAAAATTGGGTCCCTAGAGATGTTTGAAACCCTTTTGTTACCAATATTTCCTTACTCCTAGGTTTTATTATAATTTGAAGATCATCCATTCTGAAAAGGTGGATTTTTTCATTTAAACCCTAGTGTGCTTAATGCTTCTAACATTTCACCTAGTTTTGTAAGCAATGCAAGTTTCAAGGAAAATACTAGTTTTTACCAAGCAATGATTCACTAGAGTCTTGCTAGCATTAGTTTGCTAAATATTAACCTTGGTCCCTTCCTAAGAAATCCTAAGTTTAAAACCCTAGGTATGGAACCCTCAAATTTTGAATTTAAATTTTGGGAGGGAATCATTTGGTGAGAATATTCAAGATAATATTTTAGACCTAAGCTTTATTTTATATTAAGGCTTAGTCTCATTTATTAACATTCCTAAACCTTAATGTAAAATTAATAATAAGTCTTTCAATATTATTTTAAATATCTTCATTTTATCCTAACCACCCCATGGAATCCCTCAACAAATCCCCTTTCTAACTTCCTAAGCCGAAACCCCTTTTTTATTTAAACAAGTTAGCCTAAGTTTTTATCTTAAGACCCCTTTGTATTTATTAATATGAACTGGGCCTTACAATAAAAACTTAGTCTAAGTTTATTAACCAACACTACTAACTTAAACATTATGCATCTTTTAGGATCTAACCACCCATGCTTGATCATGCATTTTGATCCAACGATGTGTGACTAAGGGAGATATAATGATCTACACTTCATCACAAGGTCCGATATGATAGTGCAAGTTGAGGGTTGAAAGTTCAAAGCTTTGTAAAGTTTCCAAGTGGAAACCACTTGCACCTAACTAAATCATCAAGGGTCCCACATATTTAACATAACCAATCATGTGTAAAGCCTCGGATCTCGATCCAATGGCTATCATTATTTTGATTAAATGAAGCACATTGATTCCATGACCCTAGGAAGCTCTATGAAGGCACCGTGTGGCACTCTCACATTAAACCATAATGACTTCATGAACTTATATTTGACGTTCATGCTCATATCATTTGGCCTCCGTGAGGATGCCTATAATGTGAGTGAGACCATCAAATTTAAGTTAAACAAATATTTTTGCCTAGGCAAAGGGGGCATGTTTTGAGTTTTAATGGGTATTGTATTTATTTTTTGAATAAACTTAGGCTAAACTATTTAACCTAAGTCCTTATTAGACCCTTGGACTGATAGGACCGAAACTCCCCAAAGCTCTGACACAACTTGTCAGATTTAAGAGCACACATGATTACCAATGTATAAGCAAGTAAACATGCGGAATCCAGAAGAACAAATAACTATCAATGAGAAAGCACACAGAATATGAGAGGCAATATACAATTATATTCAACTCATTACAAAGGAATTTACAACAAAGAGGTGGCACTCTTTCTTCCACTTCGTGGGCTTACAGTAAACTTCCCTCCAGAGTAATCTTCTCTCATAGGTCACAACACACAGCTAACACAAGTTGTTGTTCACCTCATTGCACCATCTGTACAATCAAGTACACAACCATACTCCAAGTAGATCTCTCCATGATCCTGCTGATGTATTGTTGTCACCTTGGATCTAGCTACCCCGCTGATCTCCTTTCTGACCCTCGCATCCATACACCCCTGCAAATCAAACCTGATCTTACTTAAACACATATGGGGAATCCTACTTGATTCCACCATGGGAAGAACTCTCCAAGCTTCACATAGCTCTTCTCCAAATTCTCCACCTAACAATACAGCCCATGAGTCTATTATATAGATCTCATGCATACACTGACTAGACTTGCGGCTCAAGGCTTCGAACAAGCCTTTAACATGCAAACTTCGCATTCACTTAACTGACTGTTCATGAACAGCAGTTCAGACCGCTACAGGTGACCAACGTCGGTCCCTGCCCTCCTGGAGGTGACCAACGTCGGCCGATCTCTTGCCGTCGCCGGTTTCCCTTTTGCGTCCCCTGACCGACGTCGGTGTGGCCTGCCGACGTCGGCGACTGCGTACACTGGAAACCCTCCTATTTGCCTTAAGGTGTAGCTTTTAGCTCCACACCCTAACAATCTCCCACTTAGAGATAAAGAGCTACACCTGTACCCAAAACCAGTACTCTGTCCAATCTGCATCCTGGCTTGTATTCCTCTTCAAGCTCCCACTTGAAGACAACCCACCACACTCCATGTGGTGTTAATCATGTGCCTGATTTCCTTCATTCTCATCGTACCATCTTTTGCCTTGCTATACTCCCACTCAAATAGCAACCCCTGTGAGTAACCCGTAATCAACAAACACTTAACAGATCTGGGACATCTGTTAGTCAACCTCACTCTTAGAACGTCCAACCTCGCTCTGAAACAAATAACTATCAATGAGAAAGCACACAGAATATGAGAGGCAATATATAATTATATTCAACTCATTACAAAAGAATTTACAACAAAGAGGTGGCACTCTTTCTTCCACTTCGTGGGCTTACAATAAACTTCCCTCCAGAGTAATCTTCTCTCATAGGTCACAACACACAGCTAACACAAGCTGTTGTTCACCTCATTACACCATCTATACAATCGAGTACACAACCATACTCCAAGTAGATCTCTCCATGATCCTGCTGATGTATTGCTGTCACCTTGGATCTAGCTACCCCGCTGATCTCCTTTCTGACCCTCGCATCCATACACCCCTGTAAATCAAACATGATCTTACTTAAACACACATGGGGAATCCTACTTGATTCCACCATGGGAAGAACTCTCCAAGCTTCACATATCTCTTCTCCAAATTCTCCACCTAACAATACAGCCCATGAGTCTATTATATAGATCTCATGCATACACTGACTAGACTTGCGGCTCAAGGCTTCGAACAAGCCTTTAACATGCAAACTTCGCGTTCACTTAACTGATTGTTCGTGAACAGCAGTTCAGACCGCTACAGGTGATCGACGTCGGTCCCTACCCTCCTAGAGGTGACTGACGCCGGCCGATCTCCTGCCGTCGCCGATTTCCCTTCTGCGTCCCCTGACCGACGTCGGTGTGGCCTGCCGACGCCGGTGACTGCGTACACTGGAAACCCTCCTGTTTGCCTTAAGGTGTAGCTTTTAGCTCCACACCCTAACATGGACTAACATAAGCATCATGCATCTTGTAGGATCTAATGGCCTCCACTTACTCATACCAATTAGATTCAACAATGAGAGATCTTCAAGTAGAAATTGGAAAGCCCAAGGGCTCGATGCATGGATCAATCTCAGAAAGAGGGGATCAATGACATGACAATATGCCATATGGCATAATTATGAGATTAAAATCTCATAGGGAACAATAAGATAAAAAGGCTCAATATTACAATCAATGGTCCATACTAAAACCATGGATCTTGATTCAATAGTGTAAAACAAAAGGAAGACTTCAAAGGCCAATGACTAGTTCCCACATAGATAAATATGAAAATTACCATGAAAATAAGTAAAATGGAGGCCACATAAGATCCACATGGGTAAAACATGATAAAACTCAAATTTTATCCACTTGGAAGTATAAAGGTATAAAAACAAGTCTCAATCAGATCTTGAGACATGAGTGAGCCTTAATCCCAATCAACACCACCATTAAATCTCCCAAAAGACCTGAAACTTACATAAAAAGGGAAACTATGAGTATTCGAATTACAATTCAAACTTGCTAATTGATTTTAAGCATAAAAGAGCAATCTAGAGGTTTCTATCAAGTCAGTGCTAAGTTTTTCAATGGGTTAAGAAGTCATGGAAATAGGAAGGCAATAATGGTGGGAAGAGGTCAAACTCTACCTTTTTATGAACCATTTAGGCAAAGTTCTTAAGGATATAGAGTTGGATACAGAGGTATTAAACAATGGATGCAAGAACTGGTCTGAGCTCTTCTTCACCATCGATGAAATGCAACCCCTCACACAAAATGAGAGGATAGTTGAAGCAATAAACATTAGATACAGGACCTGGTAGTAGTCTAATTAGTTGGTCTCCACCATGTGGCTACCAAACCAGGGGTACTCCATTGCATAGATGTGTTTGTTCCTCCTTTTATTGATTGTAGAATAGATGAGGACTAGATTGTTAGGGATGGCACCTCCAAGAGAGTAGCTTATGTTTCCCCTATAGCCTTTGAGGTTTACTATAATCTCCCTTATTCCCATGTGGATTTGCCCACAATTAAGGATTAGACCACCAAAAATGACCTAGATACCATCCTTAAACCTTGGCTCAATCAAGAAAAATTTGTTTCCAGAGACATCTAAGGTAGAATTATAATTGCCTAATTTAGGGAAAGGATTAGGGTTATTATGACATTACTAAATAGAATCTTTATAGCTACAACAACTACCTATGTCAACACTACCTGGGTTTCATATGTATACTTCCTAGTTGAATAACAACTTACCCCTCCTATTGGGGAAATGATAATCATCCACCTTGGTAGGCAATTCACAACCATCAAGAGAAAAACTAGCAAACAATTTTTCATGATGTCTTACCTACTTGATGCCTTGCTGGCCTCCACAAATTTCCCCCAGTCTCCTAGAAACAAAATCTCAATTTCTCACCATTACTCTAAACTCCATATCATTAAATATAAAAACCACATGCAATTCATTTGTGGTGATATATATCCCTCCTTGGTTGAGGCTATCACTAGTTCTCCCATGCCTAGGATGCACCCCCTAATCAAAATATATTTGGAGATGATGGGGGATGTATGGTATTATCCAAACTACACCATGATAAGGATTGAGGGAACCATGTCCTCACCTTTTAGACTCCTTGTCTATGTGCCACCAAAGCTTGTTGAGCAAGAAATCACCTTCCAACTCATCAATGGGATTGATGGGGTTTGTAAAGAAAATAATAAGGGCCTCCTCCATCCCTTCCCTATTATAATTAGAAGGACCACACTACAATATTAGAATCAAATAGACATCATGTCCAAGAAAAGAAGAGCCTTTATCTTCCAAATGGATGAACTTAGAATGTGGGACCCTAGAGGAATAGTAAAGAATCATTTGTAAGACAAGAAGATGTTCAAATATGAACATCAACCTGAAGTTGTTGACCATATTTACACCATGGCAAATGGTTTTGAGGAGGTATTGACAAGATTGAGAGAGTGCAATGCCAAACTAGAGCATATGTTGACACATGAGCAGAAGCCAATAGAGTACATTTAGAAAATACACCCTCTTCAATATCATTTGTTGTATTCTACCTCAAGACCACCTCAAGGATCTTCCCAAGCAAAGGTGTCACCATTACAACCACCCCCTCAAACATTTCTACCACCCCTTAGGACCCTAGTAAGCAGTAATTAGAAGAAAGACCAGGAGAGGGAGCTTCATCTTCAGGTCTTCTCCAACAACCTCCACCTTTGATGGAGCATGTAAACATGGTGGATCTTGAGCCATATGAGATAGTGGAGGAAGTATTCAAGGCTCTTGAAGACATTTATGGGTCAAATAAGGAAGAAACAAAGGAAGACCCTGCTACCCAAATAGGGCAACTTGTAGAGGCCCCTAGACAATTGGAAGAGGCTAAGAAAGAGAAAGGGAAGGAGCATGAATTGGCTTTAGTCACAACACCCAGCCAAAGGAAGACGAAGGCTAAGTTGTCCCTTGTCTCCACTAGTTCCAAAAGGCTAAAGCTCCCCTTTATACATCTAGCCTAGGAAATAAATGTATTCAGTGATGAATTCCCCATTTATGGGCCAATCATTCCTGATTAGTTTATATATGAGAAGTTACAAAAGATTCTAATTATGGCCCATTCATGGGCATTAACTAAAAGTATCAACATTGATGAGGACCTCCAGCCCTAGATTGTTGAAATTATGGAGCAGGAAGAGAGAAGAATAGTGGAAGCAGAAGGAGCCAGTGGTAAGAGAATGGATGCTCCTAAATAATCCAGTGGAACTAAAGTGGAAATGTTAGAATCCACCTAGCTAACTGAGCCTACCACTACTATTTACTTCAATCTAGATACCATAAGATTAGAGAAGATCACCACAAATAAAGCCATGGTGGGTATTGAGGAGTTCACCTTTCAAAAGGTGGAACCTTTCATAGGCCTAACTCCAGTTAGAAGACAAGCAGTGGGAGAACATCCCATCTATTAGGAGGATGTGGAGAGCCTAGTTGGAGCCCAGTCAGCATAAGCAATGGCTAGAATTAGGGATTGAAATAATAAATTTCCAACTTGAGGAATGAGAAACAAAACCTTAAGACCCAAACCATCCTCTTTGTTCCTGATGAAATGATAAAGATGCTTGGTGAATCCTTCTTTGACATGTTTGAGGCCTTGAAGGCCATGAAGCTCAAATTTGATGCCTTAATGCAACAAGCTCAAGCAACTAAGGCTTTGGTCATCCAGTGGAAAGCCTCAAAGGACCAAATTATTGAGCTCATCAATGTACAAGTAAATAGATAGATCTCAAAATTTAGGACTATTAGTCTGGGATACTTAAGTGCAATCATGGGCATTGTTATTGACAAGGTGTAGGAATTGAGCACATGGCACAATGATGTCAATGAGCTCATAAGGGACGATGGAGCTTTGATTATTAGGATTAAGAAACTTTGAGGAACAATGTCAATCAAACCTTAAAAACCCACTGCTATGGGGTTGATTGATGATAAAGAGTTCAAGCAAAGAACCACTACCAGCATCCAAGAGATCAAAGGGAGAAGCCTTAGCCAATCTAGTAGTGATAACCACATAATAATAGATCTCATCTTTAATTTAGGAGAGAGGATAATAGAGCTCAGAGAATCAAGGAGGCCATGTTGAGGAATGACAAAGAGTTTGACAAACTAGCAAATCAAGAAAATGGAAGTTTGATGAAGCCTATAGTAGATATTGAGATGATCAATGAACAACATACTAAGGCTAAGGACAACCTATAGTAATGACAGCTAGGAGACCCACCACCAACCCAATAAAATATTTTATATATTATAATTCTACATATATTTTGTGAAAATGGATTATTTTATTGTATAATTATATGTTATTTTCTTATCATATATAGTTTTGGGCCAGTCCAACATACAAGGTCATGTGTATAATAGAATTTTCATACAAGGACAGTTGTCCTTAATGTAAACATATCTATCTTAAGAACTAATCGGTACACCACCTATGTTTTCTACAAATAGGTAGTGTTACCATTTTGTAAAGGGAGAGATTTTTGAGAAAAATTCTATACTCACACCAATTAATATAGCTAAAGGAATTATGCAAAGATTGTTTATCTAGTTGTATTGATAGTTGTAACTTTTCTCTCAATTGTTTGTCTAGATCTTAAATTTGAATGGTTTCTTTAATTCCTAAGCTACATTATCTCATTTACAAGGTTATTAATATGTGCTTTACTAGGTTAGTTATAAATATCATGAGTTTATTTGCTTTAATTTGTCCTATATCAAAGATGCGGATCAACTATTTAGATATAGAAACAAAATATTGAAAGTAAACTATGTTTTTACTTGTAATTTTTAATTTATCCTTAGAAATTGCCCTGGTTTATGATGGAAATTGAGCTTTAACTATTTTAAATTATAAATTAGTTTAAATGTATGTTTAAGAAATTGAAACTTTGTCATAATGTTTGAGGTAAAGACTTGCAATCACATTTGTTTCCTTTCTGCCTTACCCTCTCCTCTTTTCTCATTTTTTACAAAGATCTTCACTATAACTTAAATTTCACTATAAATATCCATTTAGTTTAGTATAAAAATCAATCTTTGACTACGAAACCATCAAAAGGCTGAACCAAAGTTGCTCCTAACCATAAAATAATATAAATTTGTGGAACAATCTACTTTGTTCTACCACTTTTTTACCATAGGCACCATAATTTCCAAATACCTACAACTCATGCCCTAAATTCTTAGAATTCTAAAATGAGTAGTGTTTTCTAAGCACTAAAATCACCCATGGTACATTTAGAAGCATCAACAGTAGAAGCTCCACTAGTGTTAAAAGGAGGGCCTTGATGTTAATCAGCCAAGAATTGTTGTCATCTTTACACCTTTAGATAGATCTTTGATCCCAAGTATAAAGATTGGTAGTCTTAGAGGTTTATGACATATCTTTGTGCTTTGTTAAGGAAAATATCATAGTTCTTTGATAAATGATTGCTAATTATGGTAAATATAACTTTGAATTTAAAGATCTAAAGCATTTGAAATTAGAACAGCTTATCCTGATCAAAGATCAGGTGATCCCTGGCAAATTATGGTTCATATCAAACCCAAACTTGTAAAGATCAATTATATTTACATAATAAGATGCATCCTTGAGCTACCTTTATTGAAATTTGATGTCCTTTGTCATTTTTACATAGATATTTATAGAATTAGTCTAGTATGCATGTTTAGTCCTTGCTTCTTGTAAAGATTAACCTAATACATCATATTTCAAATAGGATCTCAAATCTTCAAAGCTAGAATTACCTAGAATTCACACCAGATCATGCTCAAAAACAAGAGAGCCTTTACATGAGCTACAAATTCATTAGAGAACCAGACGTGATAAAGGTAGATGAAGACTTTCCAAGTCTTTACACTCTTTTTAGTCAAGGGACCTTTGTATTCAGTCCCCATCCAGGTATAGCTTGGTTAGGGAGTTATCCTATTAATGTACAAGGGGTAGTCCATGATTTACCATGTAATTCTAAGAAATATTTTACCATATTTAGTCATATTGGTGTTGTAACTATGGAGTAACATGTTAAGTCTTTCAAAGTTTCTTTGAGGTTATTAAATGTCATACATGAGGATGTAACATGTAGACTATTTCCCTTTACTTTCAAAGATGCAACATATGAATGGTTCCTCAATTTGCCTGATGATTGCATTACCTTCTAAAATGATCTCAACACCATTTTCATTGATCAATTTGGTAAGATTATTAGTCCTTGTGTCATTTATCATCAATTCAAAACCATCAAAAGAGATGCTAGTGACCCTATAAGATCTTTCAATGCCAAATTCTAAAAAATGTAAAGTAGGACTATGGAACCTTATAAACCTAATGACATTCTAGACCTAGATATCTACAAGGATGTAGTAGATCATATGACTTCTATATTTCTAAAGAGATATATCCTAGTTATAACTTCATTAGTCCAAGGCTATTCTGAAGTAGTGGTTATCAATTATCAAATGCAACCACAAGGTCAAATGGCTTACTCCATTCCCAATGTTTACCCATAAATGCCTGCTCTAAACCTTTTTCCAAATAATAACCAAAACACCCTAGCTCTTAATCAAATCCCAACTCTAAACATTTTGCCTACTAGTTATGTTGTTCCTAATCAAAATCTAGGATTCCTGAGTCACCAAACTACTAATCGATCTTCTACTAATGATCAAAAGGCCTTAATACCCACTCCTAGTTCAAGTAATAATTAGGTCCATAATTTTGAGACCACTAAGAGTGAGAATGAATCTATATTAAATATGGTTCAAAAACTTAGCACCAATTTTCTCCAATTGCAAAAACAAGTTGGTAATATTGATGAAAGTTCTAGAGGAACTTTACTTTCCAAAAGTTTAATAGACTAGGAAATAGGTTTCACAATGATAGCTTCTACAGTATCAACAAGACTAATGAACCCTCTACTAGTAACAAAACCATGGACATTAATCTCATAGACATTGTTGCCTAACTACTGCAAAGTGCATGTTACTGCTAAGCATGGTGAGATTGATTACATTGAATTCTAAAAAGCCTTTGAAGCTTTTCAGGAAGAACTAGATATATTTGAAGTGGTCCCTAACAAGGATAATGATATAAATGCTTTTGATTCTAAGTCTTTAGACTAGGTTCACATGGTAGAAACCTTTCAATTCCCTTTTCAAGAAGATAATGAACCTAAGAATATTCTTGAAGGGATTTAAGCATTCTAACAATTCTTGAAGACATACCCTCTAAGGAATAGGGAATAGAAGCAACCTTTGACCACTTCAACTCCTCCTAATAACTATGGGACCCCTCCTAACACTACTTCAAAGAATGACCCTGAGCCACCAAAGAAAGTTCTTCCAAGCCCAATACTGATTAACCAAGCAAGACTGGCTACAACATTGTTAAAGACATGAAGAAAATCAAGGCCAATATTACCTTGCATGAGTTAACTCAAATTACTGAACAAAGAGACTTATTATTAGAGTCTTTGTCTTAAAAACTTGGGAAGCCACCTAGGGCTGATAGTGTAAATGTAACCATGAAAGAAGATAAAGTAGAATCCCCCTCATTCCTTCTCAAAATCAAGATATTTGGTAACCTCCAAAATTACCTTCTAAATTATGGGGCTTCAACCAATATCATGCCTGTAAGAATTTGTGAGTAACTGGGACTGACTCCAATCAAGTCTGACAGGGTGGTTACCTAATTTGACAAGTCAAAGGTCAAAGTCATTGGAAAACTATTAAATGTATACACGTAGTTGGTCAGTGAACCCAGAGTGCAACAATTTATTGGCATTCAAGTAGTAGACATTTCCAATGTATGTGGACTACTTTTAAGTATATAGTAGACCAAATCCCTGAATGGATATATGTCTACTGATTGTTCACACCTATGGCTACCTTAGAAAGGTGTCCCAAATCAAATAAGAGTGGAAACAAAACCGAGGATGAAACACATGATAACTGAGTACAATTTTGTTAATGACAGGGTGAACTTTCTTAATTTTGACTTAGGAGTCTTCAGCGTAGAGACTACAAGAGTGGTTGGTTCCCAAGACACTTCTATTATACCTAGTTTGTTAAAACTCTATGTTGATGGTGTTAAATGCAAGTCTAGATGTGGAGTTGGTATTGTTTTAATAGACACTACTAATAAGCAATATCATGCATCTTATAGACTATAATTCACATGCATCAATAACTTGGTTGAATATGAGGCTCTCATTTTAGAGTTGCAATTTGCTATTAAAAATAAATTCAAAGAGCTAATAGTTTATGGGAACTCTGAACTTGTAGTCAACCAAGTGATAAGTAATTATCAATGTAAACTATCATACCTCAAGAGGTATAAGTTCAAATTTTGGGACCTAATAGAGTCTTTTGAGGCATTCAACATCCTCTATATCCCTAGAGATGAAAACAAAGTTGTTGATGGGTTGGCTTCTACTATATCCAACCTCATACCTAATTAGGATTCTCCTAATTTTAGTATTGAGCTAGTACCCTACCCCTCAGTCCCAAATAATGTGAACCACTTTAAAGTCTTCAATGATGATCAACAGATCTCAGAATTCATGACTAACTCCAGATCATTTGAAACTCATATTATTGATGAATTTGATGAGGATACCCCTAAAAGGGAATTTAGTGGTAAGATCATCTAGCTAAGTGATAATAAGATACCTAAAGGGATGGTTTCACAAGAAATATTGTTTAGCCAAGACAAACACACAGAAAATCCTAAGGTCCCCAAGGTAAATGGGAAGGACTATAATGCAATAAATCTTGGACCCAAAGATTAACCCCATTAGGTTAATGTGGGAAAGGCTTGTATGGAAATGGAGATCAAAAAATCCAGAGAGTTACTAAGTAAAAGGATGTAATAGCCTAGTCTTATGATTATATTAAGATCTTTGATCCAAGGGTTATCACCAATACTATACCCCTCAAGGAGAGTTGTAAACCCTTCAAGAAGAAAGAGAGGCCAATTAACCCTATCCTAGAACCCATGATATATAAAGAATTTAGGAAGCTTTTGGATGTAAGGATTGTGTTTCCCATTTGGCACTCCACTTGGGTTGCCAATCTGGTCCCAGTCAAAAAAAAATAGTGAAATTAGGTTATGCATTGACTTTAAGAACCTAAACAAATCATCTAAAAAGGACAATTACCCCTTTCCCTCTCTGGACCAAGTAATACATGTTATTTTAGGATTAGCCATGATGTCTTTCTTTGATGGTTTCTTAGGGTATAACCAAGTGTTAGTCTATAGAGAAGACATAATGAAGACAACCTTTACCACTAAGTGGGGAACTTTTACTTATAAAAGGATGCCCTTTGGGTTGATCAATGTAGGGGCTACCTTTCAAAGAGCCATGGACCATGTTTTCCAGGGTCTAGTTGGCAAATGCATCATAATATACTTGGATGACCTAACAGTATTTTACAAAAATAGAGAAGATCATTTCACACACCTTTAGCAAGTATTTGAGATATGCAGAAGATATGGTATTTCTCTTAACCCCAAGAAAAGCATCTTTTGTGTTACTAAAGGGAAGTTTATAGGTCATGTTATCACTAGGGATGGAATATCTGTAGATCCTAAAAGGGTGGAAGCCATCTCTAAGATAAAACTTCTAAATAGTCAAAAAGAACTAAAGTCATTCTTTGGCAAGATAAACTTTTTGAGGAAATTCATCTTAGGGTTTCCTAAAATTATTAAACCATTTAATGACATGCTTAAGAAGGATGCCAAGGTTACTTGGATTGAGGAGTCTAAGAAAGCATTTAACAACATCAAAAAAGCAATCATTCAAGCCCTAGTATTAATAAGTCCAAACTTTTTAAGGGACTTTTAATGTTACTCCTTTGCTTCTGATCACACCATAGCAGTATTCCTAACTCAAAAAGTTGATGGGAATGATCACCCAATTACTTTTATGAGTACCAATTTAAATAATGCTTAAATAAATTATTCCTTGATTGACAAGAATTCATATGAATTGGTCAAATTAGTAAAGAAGTTCGGGCATTACATCCTCAAGAACATAGTGTATGTTATCTTACCAGACCCTGCCTCAAAATTCATGTTGAGTCAAAATGAATTAGGTGAGCATAGAGGCAAGTGGATTTCAATCCTACAATATTATGATATAGAGATGAAAAATACTAAGTTGGTAAGATGTCAAGGCCTTGTCCAGATGATTACCAACACTAGCCCCAAGCTACATATCATGCAAGTTGAACAATAAGACTTCTAGCCCAATGAATGGTACAATTCCTTGATTCACTTATTGATTAATAGTGTTTCTCCTGTAGGACTTACAAGAGAGTAGAAGAGATCCCTAAGACTCAAAGTCTTTCACTATTTGATCAAGGATAGAGTATTATATAGAAAAAACTTTGATGGAGTTTATTTAAGGTGTGTATCTAAAGAAGAAGCTTCTCAAATCATGAGTGCTTTCTATGAAAAGTTGGGTAGTGAACATCCATCAAGAAGAACAATAGCCCAAAAATTATTTATGGCTGGTTACTATTGGCCTACCATTTTCAAGGATGCTCACAAGCATTTGAGGGAATATCATTCTTGTTAACTATTTAGCACCAAAGAACCAAATGCAACCATGCCTTTGCAACCAGTGATGATTGACAAGACCTTTACATAATGGGGATTGGATTTCATAGGAGTGATCAACTCCGATTCTTATAAGGGCCACAAATATGTCCTAACTACTATGAACTATTGCACAAGGTAGATTGAAACTATAGCCACAAAATAATATAAGACAAAAGAAGTGACCAGCTTCTTAGAAGAAAACATTTGCACTAGATTTGGAACCCTAGTCTCTTTGATGTGTGATAATGGATCAAATTTTGTGTCCATAGAGATGATAGAATCGGCCTATGATAATGGAATTTCTCTAAAGTTTGCTCCTAATAATTACCCCAAGGGAAATAGAGTTTTTGAATCCATTAATAGGGATTTGATCAAGGCAATCAAAAAATCAGCTGAAGACAAACCTAGGTATTGGCACAAACTCCTCAAATATGCTTTGTGGGTAGATAAGATCATAATAAAATAAGCCCTAAAGGCATCACCATTCCTATTGGTGTATGGCCAAGAACCTATTTTACCTATCGCCCTCAAGTTTCCCATGTTTAGGTTTATGTAGGAATACATGGAGGAGAGTTAATAACTTGCAAACTCTAGGTTGATAGGCATCATTTAGAAGGAGGATGTAAGGGAGGAAGCCTTTGCCAACTTTAGAAAGCATCAAACCATAGTCAAGAGATGGTTTGACAAAAGGTCAAAAGTGAAATTATTTAGATAGGGAGACCTAGTCCTCCTTTGGGATAAGGCATCTGAACCCAAAGGCATGCATGGCAAATTCACACCTATGTGGATTGACCCATATCAAATCATTGACACACTTAACAACAATTCTTTCAAGCTAAAAGACCTTCAAGGAGTAGAGTTTACTTTTCCCACCAATGGGCAATATCTCAAGCATTACTTTGATGTAGCTCCATCAGAGGTATTAATGGAATAAAATCTGTAAGAATATTTAAGCTAGAGTAGGTAGGCTAGTTAGTTTTTTTTTTTGCTTTTCTTTCTTGTCTTTTTTGTGTATATTTGTTCACCTTTTTATTTATTGCCTTTTTTCTTTCTTGTTGTTGCTTGCTCTGGTGCATCTGTTTTTCTATTCTTGCTTTGTTCCTTAGTTGTAATTAGTCTTTCTATAAATAGTCTAGTGCTTAAAATATCTTATCTCCCTAAAATTCCCAAGGTTTCACTAATTAGAGTATGAACCCCATACATATGATGACCACAAACCTAAAATGTGAAGTTGGTGATATAACACAAGGAAACTGGTAAAGGCCAATGAAGAGATCCCATGTTTTATGCAAACCTAGACATTATTGGGATTTGAATATGGCTTTAAATAAGAATTTCACTTATAAAATAAAGTTTAGTATATTAGGATAAAACCATGTTTGTACTTACAAGACATTCTTGCTCGGGACAATGGTGACAACTACAGGTGATTTTCTAAAATCAAAACACTAGGCTACAATCCTTAAACCTGGATACCTTGGTTCCCAACCTTGCTAAAAGCATTAAATATATCTCGAAAAAAGTAAAAAAATAATAATTCAGTGCAAAATCTGAATCTTTTCAATCATAGGTGATTTGGGTAATCTCCACCGGGGCTATAGACGCCTGGTTAGTAGTGGAGCAAGGCCTTGAGCTGAGCCAAAGGCATCTCTATAGGGGATGTAGACACCTAACTAGAAATAGAGAAATTCCCAATCCTTCCTAAACTAAAAGAACAACCCCCTTAAATGCCTAAATAAGCCTACTAGCCAGTGGAAATGATTAATGGCATGAAACTTGGAAGTTGTTCCCTAAATCCCATGGCAAATAGTAAGTGGAAACAAAACACACACACAATATGACTATTCCTAGTAGTTTAAACTCAATTTTGTAGGTACAAATCTTGTTTTAACTATGAATAGACCTTGAATGATGACATGGATCCGCTAGAGTAAAATACCTAATTATTGACCTAAACTAGAGTCTCTAGGTTCTAACATTTGGCTAATGTTTCCCCCATGAGTCACCATTTGTTGGGGCCAACATACCCCAAATTCTAAAAATTGGGGCCCTTGATATGCTTGAAACCTTGTTATTACCAATATTGCCTTACTCCTACGTTTTATTAGAATTTGAAGATCATCCATTTTAAAAAGGTGGCTTTTTTCATTTAAACCCTAGTGTGCTTAATGCTTCTAACATTTCACCTAGTTTTGTAAGCAATGTTGTTTTCTAGTAAAATACTAGTTTCTACCAAGTAATGATTCACTAGAGTCTTGCTAGCAGTGGTTTTCTAAATCTTAACCTTGGTCCCTTCCTGAGAAATCTTGAGTTTAAATCCTTAGGTATGGAACCCTCAAATTTTGATTTTAAATTTTCAGAGGGAATCATTTGGCAGAAATATTCAAGATAATATTTTAAACCTAAGCTTAATTTTATATTAAGGCTTAGTCTCATTTACTAACATTACTAAACCTTAATTTAAAATTAATAATAAGTCTTTCAATATTCTTTTAAATATCTTCATTTTATCCTAACTACCCCATGGGATCCCTCGACAAGGCCCCCTTCTGACTTCCTAAGTTGAAACCCCCTTTTTATTTAATCAAGTTAGTGTAAGTTTTATCCTACGACCCCTTTTTATTTATTAATATCAACATGGCCTTAAAATAAAAACTTAGACTAAGCTTATTAACTAATAGTCCTAACTTAAACATCGTGCATCTTGTAGGATCCAACCACCCATGTTTGATCATGTATTTTGATCCAACGATGCATGACTAAGGGAGATCCAATGATCTATGCTTCATTGCAAGGTTTGGTCTGATGGTGTGAGTTGAGGGTTGAAAGGTTAAATCTCTATTAAGTTACCAAGTGGTAACCACTAGCACCTAACTACATCAGTAAGGGTCTCACATATTTAACACAACTAATCATGTGCAAAGCCTCAGATCTCAATCCAACGGCTATCGCTCTTTCGATCTAGAAAAGTGCATTGAGTCCATGACCCTAAGAAGATCTATATAGGGGTCATGTGGCACTCTTGCATTCGACCATAAGGATGTCTCAAACTTAAATTTACCATTCATGCTTACATCATTTGGCCTCCATGAAGATGCCTATGACGTGAGCAAGACCCTCAAATTTAAGTTAAACAAATATTTTTGCCTAAGCAAAGGGGTCATGTTCTAAGTTTTAATGGGTCTTTTATTTATTTTTCAAATAAACTTAGGCTAAATTATTTAACCTATGTCTTTATTGGACCCTCAAACTAATATAAGCATCTGCAAGATCTAATGACCTCCACTTACCCATACCAATTGGATCCAACGATGCAAGATATTCAAGAAAAAATTGGAAGGCTCGAGGGCTCAATACGTGGAGCAATCTCAAAAAAAGGGGATCAATAACACGATAATATGCCAGGTGACATAATTATGGGACTAAAAGCTCATTGTGACCAATAAGATAAAAAGGCCCAGGATTGCAATCAACAGTTCACATTGAAGCCATGGATCTTGATCTGATGGTGTGAAACAAAAGGAAGAATTCAAAGGCCAATGACTAGTTCCCACATAGATAAATATGAAAATTTCCATGAAAAGAAGTTGAATGGAGGCCACATAAGATCCACATGGGCAAAACATGGTAGAACTTAAATTTTATCCACCCATAAGTGAAAAGGTTAAAATAAAGTCTCAATCATATCTTGAGACATGAGCAAGCCTTAATCCCAATCACCTCTACCATTAAAGCTCCCAAAAGACCTAAAAATTATATAAAAAGGGAAACTGTGAATAGTCAAATTATAATTCAAACTTGCCAATTGATTTCAACCACAAAAGAGCAATCTATAGGTTTCTATCAAGTCAGTGCTAAGCTTTTCAAGGGTTTAAAAATTCATGGCAATAAGAAGAAAATAATGGTAGGAAGAGGTCAAAATTTACCTTTCCACAGACCATTTGGGCATAGTTTTCAAGGATACAGAGTTCGATACTAAGGCATTAAACAATGGATGTAAGAACTGGTCCAAGTTTTTCTTCACCATCAATGAAATGCAACCCCTCATATAGAATGGGAGGAGAATTAAAGCAATCAACATCAAATATAAGGACCTAATAGTAGTCTAATTGGTTGGTCTTCACCATGCAGCTGCCAAATCAGATGTACTCTATTGCATAGATGTGTTTGCTCCTCTTTTTATTAATTACAGAGTAAACGAGGATTGGATTATTAGGGATGGCACCTCCAAGAGAGTAACTTATGTTTCCCCTATAGACTTTGAGGGTTACTATAAGCTCCCTCAGTCCCATGTGGATTTACCCACAATTAAGGATTGGACCACCAAAAATGACTTAGATACCAACCTTAGACCTTGTCTCAATAGAGGAAACTTTATTTTCAGAGACTTCCAAGGTAGAATTCCAATTGCCCAATTTAGGGAAGGGATTAGGGTTATTATGACCTTACTAAATAGAATCTTTGGAGTTATCACAACTACCTATGTCAACACTACATAGGTTTCATATGTATACTTCCTAGTTGAATAACAACTCACCCCTCCCATTGGGGAAATGATAAGCATCCACCTTGGTAGGTAATTCACAGCCATGAAGAGAAAAACTAGCATATAATTTTTCATGATGTCCTACCTACTTGATGCCTTGCTAGCCTCCATCAAGTTCCCCCATATCAAAAATTGATCTCCCAGCAATAAAATCTTAATTTCTCACCATTATTCCAAACTCCATATCTTTAAATATAGAAACCACATGCAATTCATTTATGATGGCATCTATCCCTCCTTGGTTGAGGTTATCACTAGCTCTCCCATACCTAGGATGCACCCTTTGATCAAGAGATATCTGGGGATGATGGAGGATGTGTGGTACTATCCAGACTACACTGTGATAAGGATTGAGGGAACCATGTCCTTGCCTTTCAGACTCCTTGTCTATGTGTCACCAAAGTTGCTGAGAAACAAATCACCTTCCAGCTCATTAATGGGATTGATGGGGTTTGTAAAGAAAAGAAGAAGGGCCTCCTCAATTCCTTCCCTATTATAATTGGAAGGACCACATTGTGAGATTGGAAGTAAATAGACATCATGTCTAGGTAAAGAGGAGCCTTTATCTTCCAAATGGATGAACTTAGAACATGGGACCCTAGAGGAATAGTAAATAATCATTTACAAGACAAGAAGATGTTTAAATAGGTATATGACATCAACCTAGAGTTTTTGACCACCTTTACACCAGGGTAAGAGGTTTTGAGGAAGTATTAGTAAGATTGAGAGAGTGCAATGCCAAACTAGAGCATAGGTTGACACATGAGCAAAAGTTGATAGAGGACATTTAACAAATACAAGCTCTTCAATGTCATTTATTACCTTTTACCTTAAGACCACCTCAAAGATCTTCCCAAGCAGAAGTGTCACCATCACAAGCACCCCTCAAATAGTTATGCCACCTCCTCAAGATCTTAGTAAGCAGCAATTGGAAGAAAGACTAGGAAAGGGAGCTTCATCTTCAGGTCCTATCCAACAACCTCCACCTCTAGTGGATCATGTAGATATGGTGGCTCTTAAGCCATATGAGATAGTGGAGGAAATCTTCAAGGCTCTTGAAGACATTTATGAGTCAGATAAGGAAGAAATAGAGGAAGACCATGCTACCCAAATAGGGCAACTTTAGAGCCACCTAGACAATTGGAAGAGACTGAGAAAGAGAAAGGGAAGGAGTATCAACTAGCTTTAGTCACAAAACCTAGCCAAAGGAAGAGGAAGACTGAGTTGGCCCTTCTCTCTACTAGTTTCAAAAGGCCAAAGCTCCCCTTTATACACCCAATTTAGGAAATAAATTTATTCAGTGATGAATTCCCCAATCATGGGCCAGTCATTCCTGATTGGTTCATATATGGGAAGTTACAAAATATTCCTGATATGGCCCATTCATGGGCATTAACTAAAAGTATCAACATTGATGAGGACCTCCAACCCTAGATTATGGAAATGATGAAGGAGCAAGAAGAGAGAATAATAGTGGAAGTAGAAGGCGTTGGTGGCAAGAGAATGGATGCTCTTGAAGAATCCAATGCAACCAAAGTGGAAATGCTAGAAGCCACCCAACTAACTGATCCTACCAACAATATTTCCTTCAATCCAGATGCCACAAGCTTAGAGAAGATCACCATAAGGAAAGTCATGGTGGGTACTAAGGAGTTCACCTTTAAAAAGGTAGAACCTTTCATAGGCCTAACTCCAATTGGAAGACAAGTAGTGGGAGAACATCCCATCCATCAGGAGGATGTGGAAAGCCTAGTTAGAGCCCAATCTACATAGGAAATGGATGGAATTAGGGGATTCAAGTAAAAAATTACCATTTTGAGGATGGAGAAGCAAAACCTTGAGACCCAATCCATCCTCTTTGTTCCTAATGAAATGATAAAGATGCTTGGTGAATCCTTCTTGGACATGTTTGAGGCCTTGAATCCCATGAAACTCAGAGATGATGCCTTAATGCAATAAGCTCAAGCAGCTAAGGCTTTGGTCATCTAGTTGCAGGACTCAGAGGACCAAATTGTTGAGCTCATCAATGTGCAAGTAAAGAGACAAATCCTAGACTTCAAGACTTTTAGTCTAGGACACTTAAGTGCCATCTTGGGCATTATTGCTGACAAGGTGCAAGAATTGAGCACATGGCACAATGATGTCAATGAGCTCATAAGGGAGTATGGAGCTTTGATCAGTAGGATTGAGAAAATCATCAAAATAATGTTGATATAACCTTCACAACCCACTATTATGGGGTTGATTGATGATGAAGAGTTCATTCAAAGAGCCACTACCAACATCTAGGAGATAAAAGGGAGAAGCCATGGCCATCTAGTAGTGATAACCACAGAGTAGTGGATCTCATCTTAAATTTAGGAGAGAAGATAACAGAAGCTCAGAGCATCAAGGAGGCCATGCTAAGGAATGACAAAGAGTTTGATAACTAGCAAATCAAGAAAATGGATGCTTGATGAAGCCTGCAGTAGATCTTGAGATGATCAACAAACAACATACTAAGGCTAAGGACATCCTACAACTATGACAGCCAATAGGCCCACCACCAACCCAATAGAAGATTTTATACATTGTAATTTTGCATACATTTTGTAAAAATGGAATATTTTATTTTATAATTATATGTTATTTTTTTAGCATATATATTTTTGGGTCAGTCCAACATAGAAGGTCATGTGTATAATAGAATTGTCATACAAGGACAGCTATCCTTAATATAAACATATATATCTTGAGAACTGACTAGTATATCTCCTATGTTTTCTATAAATAGGCAGTGTTACCATTTTTTAAAGAGATATATTTTTGAGAAAAATTGTATACTCACACCAATTAATACAACTAAAGGAATTTTGCAAAGATTGTCTATCTAGTTGTATTGATAGTTGTAGCTTTTCTCTCAATTATTTATCTGGATCTTAAATTTGAATGGTTTATTTAATTCCTAAAGTACATTAACTCATTTATAAGGCTACTAATTTTTGTTTTTCCAGGTTAGTTGGAAAGATCAAGAGTAGTTTCACTTTAATGTGTCATATATCAAAGATGTCCATCAACTATTTAGATATAGAAACAAAATATTAAAAGTAAACTTTATTTTTACTTATAGTTTCAATTTATCATTATAAATTGGCCTGGTTTATGATGGAAATTGAGCTTTAGCTATTTTACATTATAAATTGATTTAAATGTATGTTTAAGAAATTAAGACTTTGTCATAATCTTTGAGGTAAAGACTTGCAATCACATTTGTTTCCTTTCTGCCTTACCCTCTCCTCTTTTCTCTTTTTTTACAAATTTCTTCGTTATAGCTTAAATTTCACTATAAATATCCATTTATTTTAGTATAACATCAATCTTTGACTAAGAAACCATCAAAAGGCCGAACCAAGGTGGCTCCCAACCACTGAATAATATAAATTTGTGGAACAGTCTACTTTACTCTGTTGTTATTTCACAATAGGCATCATAATTTCCAAATACCTACTATTCATGCCCTGAATTCTTGAAATTATAAAATGAGTAGTGTTTACTGAACATTGAAAGCACCTGTGGTACATTTACAAGCATCAATAGGACATAACATGACCCTTCCCTTCAAAACAATGTTGTTCTCAATGTTGAATCAAACTAGGATGTTATTGCAGGATTCCTTCAACCTCTCATGTTGCATCTTCATAATGCAGGTTCTTCCATTTTATCAAATACTCCTTAATGGCTCTGGTTCATAGTTACTTAGTGCATGTGTGAAGAATCTCTTTAGGATCCAGAATGACTAAGCCTTATTCATCCAATTTAGGTAAGATAAGTGGAAACTCTATGTCTAATTACCATCTTCAAGGAAGATACATGGAATGTTGGATGTATGCAAGTGGATGGAGGTAATTCTAGCTTGTAAGCCACATTGTCAATTTTTTGTAGGATCTAATAAGGGACATCATACTTAGGTGATAACTTGTTATCCTTTTTTTATTGCTTTAGATACATCTAATTATATGTATATAAATACATAAAGACCCAATAACCTATGTCAAAATGTCACTCACTGTGGTGTTGATCTATTTATTGCTTCATTATATTTTGTGTCATTGCTAAATTCTCTCATAAACTGACTAACACCTCTTATTGATGGTGAATGTGTTCCTCAATAGTTCAAACATTAAGATGCACTATCAAAGCTAAAGTGATGGATGGGGGGTGATACCCATACAATGCCACAAATGGAGACATCTTAGAAGAAGTATGAAAAGAAGTGTTATACCACCTCTTAGCAAGTGGCATCCAATGAACCCATTTATCATATTTGTTAGAAACAAAATAATGAATATACCCTTCTAGACATTTGTTGACTACTTCTATTTATCCATTAGATGGAGGATGATAAGATGAGCTACGAGCTAACTGGGTACCCAAACATGCAAATAATTTAGTCCAAAAATTACTAGTAAATATGGGATCTCGATCACTTACAATGATCTTTGGAGTACCATGCAATTTCTGAACTATATTGAGAAAAGTAGAAGCTAGTATACTAGCAATAAATGGTTGTGATAAGGAACAAAAATGAGCATACTTAGTAAGTCACCACAACTACCATGATAACATTTTTACCCTTAGACTATGGTAACCCCATAATGAAATCCATGGAAATCTCCTCCCAAAACTGGCTAGGGATGGATAAAGGCTACAAAATACCTAGGGTCTTAATGGTTTCACCTTTATTTTATTGACATATCATGCATTTAGCCACATATTTATGGACACCCCCCTTGAGTCCTTTCCAAAATAAATTCTACTTGATTTATGATATGTTTTTAAAAATATGGGGTGACCTCCAAGTGGGTTGGCATGAAGTTCCTGAAGAATTTTAGGTTTGAGGAGAGAATGATTACATAGGTATAATCTATCTTTATACCATAACATGTTACCCTTCCATGTAAATTTTTTAGATTCATCGAAACCCTGCTAAATATTTTAAATCAAATCCTTGGTATCATTATCATTCACCCATTCATATCTTGTTACCTCTAGCCAATCTGCATACCACATGGTCATGGTGCATAAAAATGTCTTAACTAATTCATCCCATCGAGAGAGGGCATTTACCATCACATTTTCTTTTCCTTTTTTCTATACTATTTCAAAATCATGTCCTAACATTTTAGTCACCCATTTTTATTTTTCTTCATATGATAATTGTTTCTCAAAAAATGTTTGAGGCTATCATGGCCAATCTTTACCTAAAATTGATGACCCATTAGATAAGGTCTCCATTGTCTCACTACATGTAAAATAACCATCATATATTTCTCATAGATTGGTTTGAGCCTATTTTTTCCATTCAATTTGTGACTTTAACATTCCAATGGTCTATTGTCTTTCATTAATATATCCCCATGCCATATCCTGATGCATCACACTTCACAACAAAGTTTTTTCAAAAATTAGGAGTAGCCAAAATTAGAGTTGTGAAAATAGGCATTTTCAAATGTTTAAATGTCATGGTAATTGAATCAGTCCACTATAAGAAGTCTTTCTTCAACAAAGAGGTGAGTGGGGCTACAATGCTAACATGATTTTTGACAAACCTATGATAGTGATTAGTTAGCCCCAGAAATTATCAGAGCTTCTCAAGGGTCTTAGGAACTTACCACTCCATCATCGCTTAGATTTTATAGGATTAACTTTTACTCCATGTGAAATAATATGACCTAAGTACTCAATGTCTTAGACACCAAAATCACATTTGGAAGGTTTGGCATAAATTTGATGTTGTTATAGAACTTAAAGTACCTATTTTACATGCTTCAAATGGTCTTCCCAATTTTTGTTATAGAGTAAGATATCAAAAAACACTAATACAAACTTTCTCTAAAATGGCTTGAAAATAGTATGCATCAAACTCTGAAATGTAGATGGTGCATTTGTGAGGCCAAAAGGCATGACCATAAATTCATAATGGCCTTCATGAGTTTTAAAAGTTGTTTTAGGTATGTGCTCATCACGGATGCAAATATGATGACACCTAAAGTGAAGGTATAACTTGGTAAAATAAACAACACCATGTAATTCATCTAACAACTCATCAAGTACTAGAATAGGAAACTTATCTTTGATGGTGTACTTTTTAATTTATCTATAATCTGGGCACATCCTCCAATTTTTATCATTCTTTTGCACCATGACTACTGGGTAGGAATATTCACTTTGACTGTGTCAGATGATTCCTACCTCCAACATATCATGTACCATCTTTTCAATTTCACTCTTTTAGGCATAAGGATACCTATAAGGTTCGATGTTTGGTGTTGTACTTTCCAAAATGAGCCTAATGGCATAGTCATACACATGATTTAGAGGAAGTCCTTTTGGCATGTCACTAAAAACAACATAATGGTCATCCAACACCCTTTGTAAATCAGTATATGTAGACTCCTTGGCTGGTTGAACCTCTATGAAAAATAATTGCACCACAAATCCTTCTACACCTTTTTTGAGAATATTCATCATCTAATGGGAAATAACAAATTGTGGATAGTTAGATCATAATCTACACATTTCAAAGGTCCTACCTTATAAATGGAACCTCATGAATATTTCCTATATTTCCATCTCAATATGCCCAAATTGGTGAGCAACTACACTCCCAAAATACTATCAACTCTTCCCATAGGAATAGAAAACATAGGGGAATCTAGTAAGTAGTATCCCATATTAAGATTAATCATATGGATTTTTTTAGAATAGTTGATTGTACCACCATCTAAAATCATGACCTAAAATTTTAGAGATGGGTAAATGATGTTAGGTTGTGGAGCTAAAAGCTTCACTGATGCAGACATGGAGGAGGTTGCAGGAGAGTTGCAGAGTGTCACAGAAGACTGGCGTTGGTCTGGCCAACCGACGTCGGTAGGATAAGACAGGAATGCAATCGACATCGGTCATGTATCGGCCGGCGTCGGCGACCCCCAGGCAGACAGGGACCGACGTCGGTCGCCTGTGTGGTTCGACTCCGAGCTTATTACGGGCAGTTAGCTAACGAACCAAGTGTTTGCATGTTTAGATCTATTTTTAGACTGAGAGCTGCAGATCTAATTATTGTAATTAGATGTCTAATTATTGTTTGGATGAGTTCTATATAATAGACTCATGGTTGTATTGGAAAGGTGTTCTAGTTTGAGTTGAGCAAAGTTAGCTCCTTCTGTGTGTGAGGTGAGCAAGGGTGTTCCTCCTAGTTCCACAGCAGTACCAAGGTGGGTGCTGGTTTTGGAGAGTCAGCAAGATTCTTCAGGGGTGTAGGATCTTGGTCACAGGTGCATGGCCTATATAGGAGATCTACATGGTAAGTAAGATCATTGATTTGTAGGTGTATGTGTGTGCAAGGTCAAGGTTCACAGGTGTGCAGAACCGGGTTGATTTGCAGGTGTGCAAGATCAGATAGGACAGCAACACAATAGGGAGCAGTATCAGGCAGGATCTACTTGGAGTACAGGTGTGTACTCGGATAGAGCAAAGAGGAAGGCAAGGGAGTTCCTTCCATAAGTATGGTCTGTTGAAGTGCAGGTTGTTGTAGGTTCATGGGAGATCTACTTGAAGTACCTTGAGTACTTGTGGAGTACGTGGAGTACTTGTGGAGTGCGTGGAGCACTTGTGGTGTGCGTGGAACACAGGAGGTGAACACCAACTTTGTATTTGAGTTGTGTGTTGGGACCTGAGAGAGAGAGCTTAGAGGAGAGAATTACTGTTCACTTGAGGTGTGGGAAGCCTCTGAAGAGGTGGTGGAGAAGAAGTGGGATCTTCTTTATTGTATTCTTTTCTGTATAAGTATTAATACAAGTTGTGTATTGTCTCTCATATCATGTGTTATTCTAAATTCTAGTTACTTGTGATTCTGGTTAATTTCCGCATATTAAGTTGCTTGGTTTGGTAATCAATTGTGTGCTTCCGGTTTATTCCCAACACGTGGTATCAGAGCTAAGGTTGTAGGGAGCAGGTTTTGTGTTTGGTTACAGGTCACTCTCAGGGGTTTCTGATCGAGTGGGAGTAGAGCAATGGCAGATCAAAGTAAGCTAAGAATGGAGGAGTTGAAAAGCACAGATGGTTACTCACGGTCCTATGGAAAGAAAGAGCAGGTAAAAGATTATTGTTGGTTGGTAGCAGATCAGCATGAAGAAACTGAAGAAGTAGATGTAGCAGGTGTTGTTCCACAGGATGCTCTGGGAGGTTTCTTGGATAAAGTTGAATCTTGGATAAAAGATTCGGTTGCCTCTTTCCATGCAGCCCCAGGTAGAGGAGCTGGTGAGCCTTGCCAAAGAATTGGCAAAGGGGAAGTGAAGATGAAATTGCAGGCGGCCAACACATAGGGGTTGATGAAGGTCATGCAGGTCCCAGGTTTGGAGATATGGCTAATTTCTTCAGAAAGGTTGGGTGATGAGAGATGCACAAGAACTCTCACAGCGGATGCACTTGAATTAGCTGGTGGTAAGAAAATAGGTACTCTTTATCTACTTGTTTATATTACTGATTCTTTTTTTGTTGCAGAGACGTGGCTTCGTAGGCTTGGTCACATGAGCAGGAAGAAGATGCATGTTCTTAAGTAGAGGACATATATATTTGACAGGCTTAAGAACTGGAAAGCCTTGGTGTACTTGGAGGAGATGGCGAACAGAAACTAGTGGATGGTGCTGGATACTTCTGAGCAGAGCAGTTTGGACATGGGTTCTGATTCAATGAAGCTCGCAGGTAAAAAGTCATCACTCACAGGCGAACACAGGTACCGGTGTCAGTCAGGAGGAATCGGCGTTGAATAGATAGGTGCCAATGTCGGTCATGTGCAGACCGAAGCCGGTGATATCAGGCAGGGTAAGACTGACATCGGTCAGGAGGACTGATGTCGACAGTAGGTAAGACTGATGTCGGTCAGGAGGACCAACGTCGGTAGCAGGGACACCGATATCTGCAAGGTCAGTAGTCAGGGACAGACGCATGGAACCGACGTCGGTCAGATGCAGACTGTGGAGTGACCGAGGTCGGTCACTGTAACGGATTTTGCGTGGACAGCACACTGTCAAGGAGTCTCAAACACCCATACAGAGGACTGAAGATGTAAGTAGGCCCTCAAATTTGTTGTTCCTCTTCTTTATACATGTTGTTGATTGTAGAGCAGGAAGGATCCAGGAAATAGGTGTGAGCTTGGCATGGATGAGGATGTGATTCTTCAGAGGAGAACCAAACAGGTGTTTTGGGTAGAGATGCCAGCTGGAAGAAAGCACAGAGACGAATGGATACCTTAGTTGAAGAATAGAGAGAATGGATACGTGAGATGGAAGACCAGGTCATATGGTCTTGAGGAGCTGCAGGATAGTGGTACAGGTTTTGACAGGTGGAGGATGAAACATGGCTTCAGTCAATGTCAGGGTAACTACTGTGGTTTGTCTTACCAGGTGGATGATGAGTCGCGACATCATTCTATTGCTGTATGTGGATGGTATGTTTTGCTAGCAAGATTATACATACAAGGTTTTGCTAAGCTAAGGGTAAGATTAGTTCAGTGGCATGTCATGAGGAATTTGGAGCAGCGAAATTCTTTGACATGGGAGACATGGAGATCACAGGTTGATTTTGTCTCCAATGGGAGCTGATGTGAATCAGGTGTTGGCGAGGTTTAGGATGCAAAGCCAGAGCACACTAAGGGCTGGACAGGTACAGTGTCTGAAATCACATGAGGTCTGGTATAGACCTGAGTATTCCCATGCAGTGGGAGCTGTCAGAGAGTTAGGAGCCAATTCGGGGAAGTGGGTTCTCAGGTATTTGAGAGGGACCAGCAGCAGGTATACATGCAGGGTCAGGACTTCACTACATGGATTTGTAGGTTTGGATGTGGCAGGGTACTCGGATGATAGGAGGTACACCACGGGATGTGTGGTGGGTTGTCTTTAGGATTGATCTTGAAGAGGGATACAAACCAAGAAATAGATTAGACAGGGTACAGGTACAGTGCAACTGTTTATCTCCAAGTGGGAGATTGTTAGGTTGTGGAGCTAAAAGCTTCACTGATGCAGACATGGAGGAGGTTGCAGGAGAGTTACAGAGTGTCACAGAAGACTGGTGTTGGTCTGGCCAATCGACGTCAGCAGGATAAGATAGGAATGCAACCGACGTCGATCATGTATCGGCCGGCGTCGGCGACCCCTAGGCCTACAGGGACCGACGTCGATCGCCTGTGTGGTTCAACTGTGAGCTTATTACGGGCAGTTAGCTAACGAACCAAGTGTTTGCATGTTTAGACCTATTTTTAGACTGAGAGCTGTGGATCTAATTATTGTAATTAGATGTCTAATTATTGTTTGGATGAGTTCTATATAATAGACTCATGGTTGTATTGGAAAGGTGTTCTAGTTTGAGTTGAGCAAAGTTAGCTCCTTTTGTGTGTGAGGTGAGCAAGGGTGTTCCTCCTAGTTCCACAGTAGTACCAAGGTGGGTGCTGGTTTTGGAGAGTCAGCAGGATTCTTCAGGGGTGTAGGATCTTGGTCACAGGTGCATGGCCTATATAGGAGATCTACATGGTAAGTAAGATCGTTGATTTGCAGGGGTATGTGTGTGCAAGGTCAAGGTTCACAGGTGTGCAGAACCGGGTTGATTTGCAGGTGTGCAAGATCAGATAGGACAGCAACACAACAGGGAGCAGTATCAGGCAGGATCTACTTGGAGTATAGGTGTGTACTCGGATAGAGCAAAGAGGAAGGCAAGGGAGTTCCTTCCATAAGTATGGTCTGTTGAAGTGCAGGTTGTTTCAGGTTCATGGGAGATCTACTTGAAGTACCTTGAGTACTTTTGGAGTACGTGGAGTACTTGTGGAGTGCGTGGAGCACTTGTGGTGTGCGTGGAGCACAGGAGGTGAACACCAACTCTGTATTTGAGTTGTGTGTTGGGACCTGAGAGAGAGAGCTTAGAGGAGAGAATTACTGTTCACTTGAGGTGTGAGAAGCCTCTGAAGAGGTGGTGGAGAAGAAGTGGGATCTTCTTTATTGTATTCTTTTCTGTATAAGTATTAATACAAGTTGTGTATTGTCTCTCATATCATGTGTTATTCTGAATTCTAGTTACTTGTGATTCTGGTTAATTTCCGCATATTAAGTTGCTTGGTTTGGTAATCAATTGTGTGCTTCCGATTTATTCCCAACAAATGAAACAATTCAAATGAGTAACCAATTTATTATTGATGAAGTTATGTGTACTCCTAGATTCAATTAACATAATCACCTTTTGTTTCTTTAGGAAACCCACCACCTTAAGAGTTTGAGAAGTAATAATGCCTGAAAGTGCATGATAAGAAATAGTAGGTTGAGAATCTTCAGATTCATCCTTAGGTTCTTCTAAACCCACCCCTGAAGTCTCATCATCTTATTCCTCTGCATTGGTGCCTTCAATGTAAAATAACTTCTTTTCAGCACATTGATGTCCTTTACTCCATTTTATATCACATCTAAAACACAAACGTTTTGCATGTTTTTCTTCAACTTGTTAAGGTGTCAATTTGGTAGGCTATGGAAATGATTATGTTAGGAAGGTGTGTTCATGCATATTAATGAAAGGTCTTCATTTGATCAACTCTTTTTCCTCAGCTAAACATGCCCTTATTATGTCTTTAGATACATTATTGGGATGGAAAATTCAAACCTTCAATTGGATGTTATCTTTGAGGCCACCCAAAAATAGGTCAGTCAAATTTTTATTAGTGATGTTTGCCACACGTAAGGAGAGATTCTAAAATTGATGAATCTAATCCTTTGCCATCCTAGTTTGGTGTAATTTGACTAGTTGGCTAAAGAAGTTTTTAGAGACATTATCATGATAGTGGAGTTATAGCTCTTCATAAAATATAGACTAGGAAACCAAGAGACCCTTATTTTGAGCACACAACCAACAATACCAAATAAGTTGCTTAGGTTCCAGATATAGAGAGGCCATGACCACCTTTTTTTAATATGGAGTATGATGTAGATTAAATAAATTTTCAATTTGAGTAATCCATGTGAGTGGATCATTACCATCAAACTTTTGTAGGTCCACTTATGGCAACAACGACCTCATACCATGGTTGGTATTCTGATTGTTTGGAGGAGAAGAACCAAACTAGAGTGGTAGAGTGTTATTTTGCAATTGTAAGCTAAAAAGTTGACTAGTTACCTAGTGATTTGTTGTAATTAATCTTAAAAGTTATTTAGATCCCCTCTCACCATTATGAGGTCCCCTTTAATTGCATCAATATCATCTTTCTACACCATGCCTTGAAACTCTGAATTAAGTTGTTGAACTATATTTTAAATACTTAGATTAGAAGTTTACGACCTTGTGTCATCTTTGTGAGGAGTTTTATGTATTTCTTGCCCTTTCTCATGATCATGAGTTTCAAGTTTTACCATGCACAAATACTAGGAGGGTTTTGACCAAAAAAATGTATTGACAGATGATTCTATTATGATCACCTCACCAAGATGAATCTGATGATGGCCAATGTGCAAAAGGGTGAAAAATGTTGGCCCAAAAAATTGTATCAATAGAAATGTCATTGTGATTGTCTTGTAGAGATGAATCCAATGACTGCTAATTTTCACAAGATAAAAAAATTATTTTTTTGTAGAAAAACCTCAAGAACAAAACTACATTGATGAAAAATTTAATTCTTCCTAAATCATAAGTTATGTTTTTTTGGCCTTCTAGTACTTAGGACACCAAATTAGGAAAAAACTACATCGTAAAAAATTGCCCAAATCGAAGCTCTGATACCACTTGTTATGAAATACTTAGATGATTTGTAACAATAGAATTATATATCATATAATTAAGAGTAGAATAAACATATCCACAATAATAATTGGTGAAAGAGCATAATACTTGAATATTATAACTGAGCCACTTCGTGGGGCCAACCTCCACAATAATGCAATAAGAATAGAATTCACAATATGATGATAAAATACTAACCACTACCTCCCATATATACTCTATTTGGCCAAGATTATTCCATAGGCCAACCATACTAATAACATAGAGCAATGCAACAAGATAATAAGAAGATGTGTAAGCCACAAGTCGGCCACACATATCCCTATATGCATAATAGGTTAAGGGTGTAGTATTATTGTGGTGGTTGTGTGATAAAGTGGTCCCTTTGCCTTATGAATATTACAAATAATAGATGAGAAAATTTGTTATTAAGGTAATGACTACTAATAGAGGTCTTTTGGATAATGCCTAAAAATTTACATGAGTAAAAATCCTATAAAAAATAACATCTAATTAAAATTTCTCATTGAAGATTTCAATCTAACATTAAAATACATGATTGGATGGTAATTGTGTTAATCCCATGTTAGTAATAATTTTGAGACAAGGGTGATTTGGTAGGCACTACAGTCACCAAAAATTTTGTCAGTGGGGAAAGAGGTTAGAGCGTGAGAAACCCAACATGGTGAATCAAATTCATCATTTCTCCCCACTATTAACAAATTCTTATAGTGGTGTTTTATCACATTTGTGGGAATTTTAATCTTAACCAATACAAACATAACTAATTAAAATAGATTAAAAGAAAACAAGCATTCACACTCATCTATTTGTAACATGTGAATAACTAGGGTTTGATCAAAAGACATATAGAGGTATGAGTGTTTAACCTTTTTTGGAAATAAATATTGATATTAAAGAGAGTAGCCTAATCAAACAAGGAGTGAGCTACTCTAAAAACTAGGTCAATAATGAATTTATTTCTACTATTATTCTGATAAGAAATATTGAATCTAAGCATATGTTAAATATATAAAATACAATATTCAATATTATGATAATAATAATATGAAAGAAAAATTATACTTATCTTATACACTGATGCACATGAAAATTTGAGTAATGTAAGTGTAAGAATAGACTATATGATTATCATGATCTAGTCGTTAGATTCTAAAAAAATAGCTTTCAATCAACACAGACATTTATGTCTCCCTATGGACATTTGCATTGATGCTACTATTTGTGCTTCAACACATCTTTCATATATAGAATATTGACTATTGATTAAAACTTCCACTCGATCTTTTTGGTTTTTATGTCACCTTTTGTATTATGTGTTCATATTATGTGTATGGGCCTTTGATATCATAATATAGCCTAAACTCTAGATACTCCTCTTAAGTCTTGTCACCTTGCCAAAAATGGGTCGGTGAGCTCATGAATTTGAGCTAAACTAGAGGACCCCTCTATCAATGATCATTAGCTACATAGCCAATACTTTGAAGAGGACCTTAGACATATGTAGTTATCCTCTATGTGTTGGATTATGTGTAAACAATGGTGTAGAATGCTATATGTAAGTGCATGTAGTGATCTAACTTGTAAATTAACAAATACTACTCATGGGTTGTTATTTTAATTCTTTATACATATAATATGATCACTCTTATGACTGATATAGAAATAATGAAGAATAGGGTAGTATAACTCAATTGTGAAATTGAATGAGTGAGGTTGAATAGGTGTTTGCTTGGTATTTGCTAGATGAATAATGAGTTGGATTTAACTTATATTTATACCACCTATTTTAATAATTTCCTCATGGAAGGGTTAATGAAACATAATAGGTTTACCCATATATTTCGAAATATTTTCAAATTTGAGCGTTTATAAGGCATGGACACTTGTGATGGAGGATGGACAATAGTTTCCATACTACTATCCAAGTATAAATGCAACTTTCTAGAAATTTAAAAGCTTTTTGGAACTATGCAACTAAAAATGAAGGATCAAATTTTAAGCATATTGTGGGATATAGGTGATCTAGATAATCAGAGTAATAATACTAGACTATGAGATAAGCATTTTGGCCTAGTGAGGTGGTGAATGTGAGTTTATCGACTGCCAGGAAGGTTAAGAAATGAAGGGTAAAGCCTTGAGTGATATTTTTCAAGTTTACAAGACTATTTTAACATATAAATCTATATTTAAGCATATACATCCCCCCCCCCTTAATTTAGTAATGCACAAGAATGAAATTACTAGTTTAAAGGAAATAAATGTGTATCATGGTGTGTACAACATGCCTTCTTTTGCTTGAGCCATGTTTACTTTTTTTATGTGTATGACCTAAAACCAAGAACATGTTACAAGTTTAATTAGTGCATATAATTTTAAAATAAATAATTTAAATTTGCTTGAAATAAAAGAGAGCAAGGAAGGAGTACACATGTGTGTCTGCGCAAACATGTTTCCCCTTACTAGTTTGCTTTGGTAATTATGCTTCCTAGCTAAAGCATTAGAGATAGGTTCATAATTTAACCTTAGAGATGTGAATAGGTGAGTTGGAGGGTGATAATGCCCCCAATCTATTATAAGGGTGAGTTGAATCAATTTTATCGAGATCTTAGAATCTCAATTGCACAACTCTAATGTATTAGAATCTAGCCAATCTTGCTTGAGTCAAGTGGTACAGCCATATCAACTCACAATAATAGAAAATAATGCCAAGTCCATCGAAAGCATAGAATCTTGATCACACTAATAAAATAATATAACTATTATAAAAAATAAAATCTCAAATGATGTATCTTGATAGAATTGGTGCATGAATATTAGTATAATGTGAATAATGTATTTGTAATTTGGTGCATTTGCATGGTATATATGCCTAAAATGTGTCTTAATATGAATTATATATCAAAATGTAACCTTTTCTCTATAGAATATGTATAATATGTATCACAAAATTTTAAAAATATCCTAAATATGTGCCAAAAGTATAGAATTTTGTCCCCTATGTATATCTAAATCATGTAAACTAAATCAAAACATACCAATTTTTTCAATTGTATGTATGTGGAAACATGTCTCTATGACATAACCCCATTGATATGCCCACCCTTTTAAGGTGAGGGGAATGAATAATTTATAGTCACCTTATCTCAAAAGGATAATATAACTATGATATATCTATGTGAATCATGTAGTGAAGAAACATATAATATTATCATATCGAAGCAATTATATCCATGAAGCTCACAGTATGCATACATAGTAAGTCTTAAAATGCATAATGTGTATCAGATGATGTCTATAAGATAAAAATCTCAACAAAAAATCAATCACACATATAATATAACTTAAATATCACATCAAGAGGGGTTAAAGGAGACCGTAAATAAGGGGCATGTTCAAATGCCACACACTCAAGGGGAAGACATATGAAAATATCCACACACTAAATAAATAATCAAGAGTCAGGGCATTGTGGCTAACAAGAAAGGAACATGTTCAAATGTTCCAAAAATAAGATAAAGAATCAAAATAGAAGTACACATAAGTAAGCCATGTGAATAGATGAAGTAAATGAAATAAAAATAACTAGCATAAGCATGTCATACTATTCCATGCATGCATATGTTAACAAAATATCATGTATAATAGCTTATCAAATACATTGTGTAAGATAAAAATATGAGTATAGGCATGTGTAAATGTCAATATATAAGCTCAATGTGCTAATGTAAATGATCATAAAATAATATAACATATGTCAATTGTGATCATATAGAAGTAAGATGCCCCCAACTTAGTGTGTCATGTGAGAAAAGGAAAGGCCCAACATTTGCATGCTGATGTATCATGTATTTCATGTATGCTTGTATCACACTCAAGTACTCATGAAAAATATGTGTATAGAACTTATTTATTATTTACTAACATAAAGTACACAACATATGCAAAAACTAGTAAACATGTGAAAATGATAAATATTTTAGTATTTTTACTTTATTTGAATGTTTTTGTATTTGATTGAATTTTATTTATTTATTTTTTGAATTTTTTATTTGTTTTGTTTTTTTTTAATTTTTAGGAATATTTGAAAATATAATGTTATCTAATGATCCCATCCAATGGAAGCTCATTGGATGCTTTGTACTCTACATATGCTATAGTAAATTGATCATGCTACCAAGGATCATGTGTATGTGTTAAATTTATAACTGGAGAATATGTAATACTTTGTGTATGCCTCATAAGACTATTTGGTCATGAGGTAGTAATATAAAGTTCAGTGGTTCGTGGAACCCATTATTTAATGCTCTATGATTTCATTGGTATGATATTGGGTCTTTTTACCCATTCTAAAACATGGTGCTTCGTTGTCTATAATTGGCTAGGTTGTGGAGGTGTAAATGAGGATCTTGAAGAATCCACCATAAATCTCTAATGTAATGGCTTCTCAAGTATTGGTCACCTAGGAAAGAGGATTTCCTATTGCTTACCCTTTCCCACATGATTAACCTTAGTAGGTTTTATAATTAGTCTTCATGGAACACACTTTGCATGTGGCAAAGGATATTCATATTGAATCGCTGAAACTATAATTACCACGTTGGTATGAAAATATTAAAGACACCCATGCACTATGGAAGGTACCTCATAGATCTTATGAATCTAAGTTCATCCCAATAATATATCAAACACTTGTATGTGGAATAGTTAAAAATATTTTGGTCTCATGTGTTGGACTAGCCTATAAAGGTAAATCAATATCACCAAAAAATTATTGTGTCTTTCCATCAAATGATTTTACCATTTAGTTGAAGGATATAAATCATCATGTGTGTATCCCAAATGTGTGAATAATGTTTGGGTACATACATTTTCACTAGAACCATTATCAACCACCACAATGTGCATAGGTTGATGATCAATATGTGCCCTGATAAATAAAGAATGAATATCAGAGTCATCATCCACAATATCATAGTCATGAAATAAAATAGAAGGCTTCTAAACCATAAAAGGTATTCAACTGATACATGTGCCAATAATCCCATCTAATGGGTGCCCATAACATGGTGGTGGAGTATGTGCATGATATGCCATTTGTACTTATGGTATTTCCTTAAAATGATCCTATAATGGATTATTGAATATATTTTTATTTAGATGATCATTGGGTTGTGATCTAAATTCTCTTGGAGAATCCTCAAAGGAGAGTAGATCACTATCAATAATATCTTTTATCTTTTGCTTTAATTTAAAAAAATTATCCATAGAATGCCCTACACATTGGCGATAGTCACAATAAGCATTGGCATCATATTTTTTTGGTAGAGTTTTACTCTTATCAACCACCATAGGGGGAGGGAGAGATATGATATGACACCCCATAAGTTTCAAAAATATTGAAGCTGGAGACTCAATTAATTATGTAAATTATATTTTAGGTGCATTGAATAAGATAATTTGATTAGGTTATTATGACATTGTATTAACCATGGTGGTTGTTTCCTTTTTAGCCTCAATAGGTTTGACCTTATAGCTTGGTTTAATATGAAACTTGGTATTGGATGTAGTCAGTTTGTTTTCTATCTACTTAATATTTCTTAATGAAATAAGCTTTATTTATCTATCTCAAACAATATGACACAAGTCATTAAAATATTTGAACTTCTTGAAAATAATAGTCTTGTGTAATGGATCAAGTAAACTCTGTTTAAAGATATATTGAAGCTCTTTAACTACCATTAGATTTAATTCCTCTTCCTTGATTGTGTGATGTAACTACATTAACATTTGCCTAAATCCACTTTTCATACAAGTGGATTTTGTCACAAGACTTGAAGAATGTTGAATTACTAAAATATTAGGACCATTAGAAAGCTGTAGCAAAGGGTATATTCAATGAAGGCCATAACTTAAATTATGAATAAGGATATTTTTTTCACTCAATACTTTACTTGTGACTTGGTATGACTTGGTATATATATGGATCTCTGGGACATTATGCGCTATAGTCGACCATGAAAAATATAACTAAGTAAAATCAAAGGTGTAGAGAAAAAAAGGCAAGGTGGAAGGACCCACAAAAATACACATGATAGACTTGGAAGGCATAAAACCTACCTATGATGGATTTGATAATACACTGAATCATTTCTAGGAGAAACAAATGCCAAAAATATGGAAAGATAATTTAAAAAATATATAAACTAGCTCAAGGATAAAGATAGATGTTGGTGGGATTCTCTATCAACTGAAGAACCAAACTGCAGGTACCCAAGAGTTAGATTCATTACCATAGTAGCATAACACTCATCCAGGATGATAAAACAAAGGAATCTACTAATTGAATTTGAGGTAAGAAAGAAGGCTTTTGGGAGTAAAAGGATGACCTAATTAAATAAATGGCATGTCTCACACATACATGACCATTGAGTTATGTTGTTTTGGATCGGTATTTATATCGCAACATTGTAATAGATAGATAAGGTCAAGAAGAGTATAAAAAAATAGAGATAAACTATACAAGGGTTAAAGAGTAGAGTAACCTATGTAATTATGGTATATAATATACAGCATATGAACAATTGTATTTGGAAGTTATAGTAAAATTCATAAAAGATAATAATAGAGTAGGAAATATTATGTTATGTGTATTGTGTATACATTAATGTAAATATAGGCACTAATTCTTTTTCTTAATTGAATGATAAGGAATCTAACCAATACTAATCTTTGTGATACATTAGTCTCAATAAAATTAACCTATGTAACATAAAACCATCTGCATCCAACAACTTCAAATTTTATGTCAATATTTGGTTACACCTTTAGTAGATTAATACCTAGGGGGAAGTATCCTTTGGAGTTTTGGAAGCTTGTGTTAATATAAATAGTAGAGTGTTGAAAAGAAACACTAAAAAAAATTCATGTAGAAATTAAAATAATAGGTGAATCATTACCAAAATTCAAGGTAATATTATTTTAACAATAGGAAGAATAATTTTGGGTCACTTTTGCACAACTATTATGGACTTGGATACTGCAACAAGCTAAATATATAGAAGGGTGTTACATTCATATTAAAAGACCTATTCAAAAAACTACATCAAAACTTAATGCACTTTAATGCCTTGATACATCATTAACCTAGGCTATTGATCACTAGTTTGAGATGACTCTTGATTCATTCATCAAAGTCTGGGCTATACATGGTTGGACAAGTTTTGATGATAAAAAAATTTGAGTTTATTGAAGGAACAAAGCAATGTTTCATAAATGAATTATCACTCCTCATCCATAAGTTATTTTTAGAGAGAGGGATAGTAAGAGAGGCTAAACAGTTCCTTTAGGTCTAGGCACCTAAGGGTTGGCATGCGAAAAAAGGGGGGATCCTCAAAAGATGTGACTACTAAAAATATCTAGTCTAAATGGTTGGGATAGGTTAAATAATCTTTATGGGGATAGGCAAGTAAATATAAAGTAAAATTAAGTTAATTAAGAAGATAAGAGATAGTATTAAGAGGATAAATTAAAGATAATTAGGAGAAAATGGTGGAGGAAATGAAGAATCAGATAGAGAATGAGAGAATTTAGTTAGAAGTTAAAAAAGAAATATAGAAAAAGGAAAGAGAGGAAATAATGATGAGAATTAAAATACTAGAGAAATGTGATCTAGCCTCGACTAATAAAATTCCTAATATTAAAAATATTGATAATATCCCTCTACCAGAAATGGACGAGTTAGTATTCACACTGCAAGAAGGAACAAACATCGCAAGTGAAATAAGTAGCATAGAATAAATGTTATATCATACACCAATGAAGGTGATTAATGACATGTGATAAGGATTAATATATTTAGTTACACTATTTAGAACACCTAAACTATTCCAAACCATGGGTGTAGGAGACCGATCAATCACAAGTAGTTTAGCCCATAGTGGATGAGGCATAGAGGGTAATAGAAGAATAAGTGAAGAGATGAAGATTAAGATAGGGGATGTCAATTATATAGCAGAACTAAAGGAAGAGATATTATCCATAGAAAGTAGCCTGATTGTAAGTAGTAAACATGAAAATTTTACAGATAGCATAGAAGAACAAATAAAAGAAGAGAGATGATAACCTCCAAGAGAAAGGTGATTTGGAGATAAGTATTGGTAGCCACAATAAACAAATATAATAAAGAGATAAGGAAGAAGATATTCAAGATTAGTTAGTGAAAACATGGGACAATAAGTCCAATTAGAGATAGAAGATGAGGATGAGGACATTTGAAGTGATGCAAACCCCCAAACCCCAATCATAAGAGGCCCTATGAGGAAATATACCCTTTAGACCAATTAATATCCCCCATGTCACTTCACAATATATGTATACATTCATCTCTTAGAAGATATATATTTATTGGAGATGAGGTAGAAAATAAATATAAAAGTCACAAGCAAGAGATTGAGAACATAAGAGAACTCATAATGAATCAGACAAAAGTATTAGGAAGAAGATACTTTCAGGAAGAATTATAAAGAGATAAAACTCATAATCATAATTTGGTTAGATAATAAAAAGATAATCAAAAGCATAATTATGATAGTACTATAGGATCAGGTACCTCAAGAAAATGATGAATAGCGGTACTAATCCTAGAAGAAGTACTCATAAAACATCTTAGAACACTAAAATGGCACATAATAAGATGAAGTTACTATTGTCTCCAAATCTTGCACCCTAGAAGGGGGTGTTCAGTCCTCTTCCAGATTTGGGCAATGTTGAATCATATCTAGGCATGTGGGTGTGCCTATAGGGGAAATGAACCTCTAGATTTAAAGGGCTAGCTCCCTGTATGTATTTTGTAAGACAATCTCTATTTAAACCAGTTGATTAAAAGGAAAAGAGTTAGAATTTTCATGAAAGAAACTTATTCTAAGAATGGTGATGCACCAAAGATTGTCCTCCACATGAATGCCATAACCTAGTGCACGATATAATAAAATACATAAACCATTCTCAAGCTTTAAATAATCTAACACAATGTTCAGATAGAGGTGAGATGAATGAAAGGATGCAAGGCAGGTGAACTAAAATACACCATGTATATTTCAAGAACATTTATACACGTGCAAAAATTTTATACACTTGGATGCACTCTATATGATTGTTAGACCAAAACTCTTGCTCAAAATGTGAAGGACAAAGCATAAAAGGATGGAACCATCACTTGTTGTCACAATGTGTCTCTTACACACTCAGATAATTGTTTATAACTTGAAATGAATAGACCTATGCTTAATTGTTTAAAGGCAAGGAAATGATAACAATTCAGTAGTGTTTCACCATACATTGTGTGGATGATTTTAACTTAGCCCAAGGGTTGTATATATATCATAAGAGACATGAGAGAGGGAGAGACCTTTGAGCACCAAAGAGAAGAACCAATTTGTTAGGAGTCATTGTCTTCAACTACGACTATCTTTGCCAATGATGCTCTTTTTAGCCACATAATTGATCCATGTCATCTCAAGTGGTTACACTCTTGGCCTATCTTTTTGATGAGGTTTTTATGATTTCTCAACAAATTTAAGATAATTTGGGGAAGGCATCAATTGGTTGTGACAAAGGAATCTAACTGTACAATTTTATCTTGACACTTAACAGCCTCTCATCAGCTTGTTGAGGTGTGCAAAGGCATAAGGCACGAGTCACTCTCATTCTATTAGCTTCAGAGAGGCCTTGTAGGGAATCCATGTACACAATGATTGATCTTTCGATTGGCCATCCAGAATGACCTAGATAATGCCCTGATCAATGGTGAAATGGCCCTCTAGTATGCTTTATTTAATGGAGAATGCGAGCCCTTAGATGCCCTGGGATTTGAAAAAGGACTGTTGTTCTCTCAGGAATCCTTGTGTTTAAATGCCAATGACTAGTCCTCTATCATGAAATTGATGTCCATACAACCATCACTTACTAGGATAATTCCTTTGGGCCCCTTATTGCTTTGAGTCTTTGCTCGACACTCATCTCAAAAAATATCCCCATGGACACTTTTGAAACCATCATTCTATCGACTCTACAGGTGTTTATACCCTTCAGGCTTTTCCTGATTGTACCTTCAAAGAGATGAACTGTCCCTTTTGCATAAGAAATGGTCCTTCAAGCTTGGAAAGTGTCCCTTTGGAAAAGTTTTGAAGGATAATTTGAAGGTAAATTGTCCCTTCATAAAAGTTTTGAAGGACACTTTGAAGGGAAAGTGTCCCTTCAAAAAAGTTTGAAGGACACTTTGAAGGGAAAGTGTCCCTTCAGAAAATTTTTGAAGGATAATTTGAAGGTAAAGTGTCCCTTCAGAAAAGTTTTGAAGGACACTTTGAAGGGAAAGTGTCCCTTCAAAAAAGTTCTGAAGGACACTTTGAAGGGAAAGTGTCCCTTCAGAAAAGTTTTGAAGGACACCTTGAAGAGAAAGAGACCCTTTGGAAAAGTTATAAAGGACACTTTGAATGGAAAGTGTCCCTTTGAAAAAAAATTGAAGGACACTTTGAAGAGAGAGAGGCCCTTCAGAAAAGTCAAAGGCACCCTTCAAAAAGATTGTTTCGGATAAAAAGTTTGAAACAATTCTTTTAGAAAAGCTATGAAGGACAATTTGAAGGGAAAGTGTCCATTTGAAAAAGTTCTAAAGGACACTTTGAAGATAGAGAAACCCTTCAAAAAAGTCAAAGGCACCCTTCGAAAAGATTGTTTTGGACAAAAAGTCCGAAACAATTCTTTCAAAAAAGTTACGAAGGATAATCTTTCGGGAAAAGACAAAGGAAGAATTATTTTGGATTTTTTGTCCAACACAAAAAGTCTGAGACAAAAAGGCTAAAAGAATCCCTTCAGGGAAGACAAGGAGAGAATTCTTTCATATTTTTTGTCTAAGACAAAAAACCTGAAAGAATTCAAACTTTGGGCAAAAGACCAAAAAGGCACTTTGAAAAGGCTGAACGAAAACTCTGAAGAAAAGAAAACAAAATAACTGGTATTTTAAAAGTGAGTTAAAATAGGCAAGTGAACATTGAACTTAGACAAAGGAAGATGTAAAACAAGGTATGAAATTTGGCTAATAGTTGCCATTATTTATCAAAGACACGAAGGATGCAGAAGAAAATTTATTTGTATTAGATTCATATTGGAGAAGTCACCATGTTACTGATGAAATGGTAATATTATTTGATTTTATTGGGACATTAAGAGATGATACACTTAAGTGGTACCTGAAGACTTACTCAAGGCATGCCACTTCATGGTCTGATGTCCAAAAAAGATTTAAAGGTGATTTCCACTACCCATATATACTAATAGAGAGTGTTAGCAAAATGAGGGAACCCATTCAGAAAGAGAAGGAATCTATGAAAGATTACAATCAACACAATTTAAGTCCATAGTATAGAAACTAGAGGAGCCTCTCAATGAAAAATAAATGATATGATGGTTTATATCTTTCTTAATTCCTTGCCTTCATGCCAACATGGATGGAAAAAATAGTACATTTATAGAAACACTAGAAATGGCATCAATATTGGAAGCACAATACTAGAGAAGAGATACAGATACCTCATTAAAAGATAATGTGGAAATATTACAATTTGAATTTGAATAACTAAGACTAAAATAGGAGATATATATGAAGGGAAATAATTTTATGGTACCACACAATAAGCATAAACCACCATGGCCAACAATTTGGTGTACCACTTATTGTGTGGAGGGCCATTCTAAGATAAAATGTCCCCATAATGATATGGCAAAAAGAGTAGCAATAATAAGATAAACACAAACCTAGTTAAGAATGACACCACCAATTCAACAAGCCATATATGGTGAAAGGATTTACTGTAGAATATGTAGAGTTTTTTAATCAACATCCAAAACACTTATGTCTAATGTTGGAAGTATCACCCCCTATAAATTAGATAATGCACTACACCAAGTTTGTGGATCATCCAATCACTATAATCATAATTGTCCAACCATAAATGCACTTGTATATGTATAAGCCACTATCTAGAGAAGAGCAAAAACAATACAACAAATTACATCACACAAAAACACAAAAGGAGTTTATAACAATACTGGGGTATACCATATAGCACCATAGGTTCATACGAAACTATGTAGCTATAAATGCACCCATCGAGGAATTATTGAAAAAATGGCATAATCAACCACTAGATTGGTCTAGACAATACTAGAAGTCTTTTGATACACTGAATGATAAGATTTTATATGCTCTAATATTAGTATTTATAAATTGGAATATTTCATTATATGTACATGTTGATTCCTCAAGAATTTCAATAGGAACAGTACTCTCACAACTACGGGGAAATATAGACCACCCAATCTCATTCACTAGTAGGAAATTGACAAGGGAAAAAATAAATTATTCCACCACTAAAAGGGAAGCACTAGTGATGGTCTATGTGGTACATAAATTTAGACACTACTTATTAGTAACCCCATTCACATTCTTTAAAGAAGATGAACCACTTAAGTATTTGATATATAAGCCAATAATACGAGGAATAATTTGTTGTTGGCTCATGTTGTTCCAAGAGTTTGATTTTAAAATTATGGTGAATCCTAAGAAAGCTAATAATAGACCTGAATACCTATCAATAATATTCATGGGGGAAGATATAGGAGTAATTAAGGATGAGTTTCCTAGAGCTCACCTCTTTCACGTAAAATCAGTACCTAAAGACATAAAAGGTATTTCACAATTTATATCTAGTGGAGGGTTTATGGAGGAATATAGTACAATACATAAGAAAAGAGTAATGATTAAGGTGTTCCCCTCCACGTTAATCAAAGGGGCACTATATAAGAAGGCAAGAGATGAGGTGTTGCAATGGGTGACATTACCACATGAGTGACATAATATCTTAAGAGAAGTGCATGATGGAGTTACAGGAGGACACAACTCTAGAGAAGCAACAAGGAAGAAAATATTATTAGCAAACCTATGGTGGCCATCACTTTTCAAGGATGTACATAGATACAAAATAAGTTGTGTTATTTTTGAGAGAGTGGGTAAACCAAATATTAGATATGAGATGCCTATCCACCCAATTTTGGTACTAGCCCTAGTTGAAAAATAGGCAATCAACTTTATAGGTCCCATTAAACCTACAACAAGAAAACTTAATGCCAAGGTCATTATTATTGGAACAAAATATCTCATAAAATGGGTAGAATTTATTCAAACAAAATATTGTATTGTAAAGATTGTAGTGAAATTTTTGTATGAAAATAGAATTATAAGGTTTGGATGCCCTTTGAGCATAATAAGTGGTCAAGGGACACACTTCATAAATAACATAATTGCAAAATTAGTGAAACACTTCTTAATCCAACATCACATAAGCACTCCTTGCCATCCACAAGTATATGACATCATTGAAGCATTCAATAAAGTATTGGATAAATTACTAAAAAAAATATGTAATATAGAGATAGGGTATTGGGATACCAAGATACCAAAAATCTTATGGGCTTATTGCACTCCTTATAAATGACTGACTAAATATTACCCCTTTCAATTGGTTTATGGACTAGAAGTAGTGATGCCAATGGAGTGCATACTACCAAGTTTGAGGCTTGCAGTAACATTCTGGATGAATGAGAAAAATTATATTCAAGAGAGGTTGATAGAATTATAAAAAATAGATAAAAAAGGTTTCTAGTAGCATATAACCAAATGCAAGAAAAGAGGCACCAAAAAGCATGGCATGATAGCCACATAAAGAACAAAAAATTATATTGGAGATAAGGTTTTAGTCTATGATAATAAATAGAAAAATTTGGGTAAACTAAAAATAAGATGGTTTGGGCCCTACATAGTTGAGAATATATTGGACTCAGGTGTAATAAAGCTAAGAACATTAACAGGCAATCTTAGAAAGGGGTTTGTAAATGGAGCTTGATTGAATTGTTACATTATAGATAAGTACAGTGTAGGGCAATAGAAACATCACTAAAAGAACTTACATGGTGACATTGTCCTTCCATCCTAGTGAAGTTATAGTAGAAGGTATTGTGGTACATTATACTAGATGCTTAAGTTTTTTTTTGTAGATCGTGTCATCTCCCCATTAAGTTGGCACTATCCTCCCAGATGAGGAAATTAAATAAAGCTATTATGGTATCCTGAAAACAACTTTCTCAGTCACTAGTTGTTTGATACTACCAAAACATACTAGTGGGACATTTACACCGAATAATACATAGGAAGTAAAAAGGGAAAATAGTATAGTTTTGAAATAAAAAGAGAACATAAAAACAAACTCCCAAATCAATATAGAAAGGATAGAGATCAGACACTAGATAGGACACTTATCATATGCAAAATAATATATGATTATGTGGTAATAAATTTTACATATTAGTAAGAAGTTGAATAAAAATATTAATGAAAGTGGTTGTAGTTTATTCTATGGAGGGAAAAAGTGAATATTGTAAAATTACGGCTCTGCAGTTAGTACTAATACATAGAGATAAGAGATTACAATCATACAAAACCAAACCAATTAAAATATATCTATGTAGATACAGATTGTGAACTCTAGGGAAAGGTGTAGGAATGGAAGAAAGGATGAAGGGAAAATGGGGACAAGCCAAATACTCAACTATGATACAAAATAAGACATGGTGGTAAGACAAAAACATGTTAGAGAGACATATAAACTTAAATTATTTTTCACAACTAAGTAATTTATAAAATATGAAAATACACTTGCAAAATAAACAAAAAAAACAAAGATGATAGAGCAGGGTAAACAAAGAATAATAGTAGTTGATTTTTTTGTACAAAATGAAAAATCAAGTGGATTGACTTGATACAAACTAAAAATAAGTAAATGAGTGTGTTGTCCCCAAAACATATCACTCATTTTTGGAACAACATTTGAACTATTTTGGTCCTACAAACCAAAATTGTCTCTTCCCTTTTCGAAATTTGTCCTGGGCATTCAAATTCCTCATTTTTCAAGCTTCTCAGAAATCTACAGACTCACAGGCTTGAATCTATGGACTCTACAGGAAAATAAAATATATGGACTCTGCAGGCCAAGTTCAATGGGCTTTACAGGTTGATTTCTACAGACTCTTTCAAGGTTAGAGAAAACTACAGACTTGGTTTCTATGGACTCTACAGGCAGGTTCATTTCTACAAGTTCAAAGGCTTTTGCAGGTAGGTTCAATCAAAAGAATTAGTTTCCAACACTTAGTCATTTTTGAGATTGGTTCAGCGCCTTGGTTCAATCAAAAATGTCCATTGGCAAGCTTCTAAGCAAGGATCCAACCATTGAACCATTGAACCATTGAACCTTAAACCATTTTGGTTCAATGGGTTCAACAAGTTCAAAGGTTCAATGTCATCGGCAAGAATTAAGCGCTTCATCAAGGTTCAAAGTTCAACCACTTCATGGTTCAACGGCTTCAAAACACTTATCAAAGAGAAGAAGGCTTGAACCATTGAACCGTTGAACCATTGAACCACTTTGGTTCAAAGGATCAACGGGTTCAAAGTTCAACAGGTTCAATGTGTTTGGTTCAATGAGGATCAAAAGGACTTAGCCAAATCAAAGGGAATGAACCATTGAACCATTGAACCAAAGCTTGGTTCAACAGTTGGTTCAATGCTTCGGTTCATTCAGTCAGTTCACTCAGTCGGTTCATCAAACGGTTCAATGGCTTTTGGTTCAATCAAAGGGTTCAAGGCTTGGTTCAAAGCTTGGTTCAATGGATTCGTTTAAAGGAGCAGTTCAATGCAAAAGTTCAAGAGATCTTCCCGAAGGACAAGTGCCCTTGCGGAGGGCACTTGGTTGACAAAAGCACCCTTCGAAAGGGTCATTTTCAAAGAAGTCGCAAAGGTAAATTCTTTCAAATTTTTGTTTAAGGCAGTTGAAAAAGACTAAGGCATAATTCTTTTAGACTTTTGTCTGAAGGAATTCCTTCTGACAAAAATTCTAAAAGAATTCGAAAAGGCTGCGGGAAGAAATCCTGAAGGAGTTTCTCAAAGCCAAAAAACAAAGCAATATTCTCATGGACTTTTTGTCTATGGGAATTTGTCTGCAGACTTTTTATCCATAGGAAAATGCCCATATAAAAATCCCAAGGAAAATGCCTACGAAAAAAGCCCGGGGAAAATGCCTACAGAGAAAGCCAAGGGAAAATACCTGTGAAAAAGTCCATGAGAAAGCTCCGAAAGACTCCAAAGAAAAGGCCGCCGAAGGACCCCAAAGGGCAGGTGCCCTTGCGAGGGACTCTCAGTTGCCAACTTAAAGGACACTCCCCCAAAGTTGAAGGGTCACCTTCCCTTCGAGAGGATGCAAAATAGGAAAACCGAAGAAGGACCAAGGGGTGACGCGGCCGAAGACGTCAAATTCAAGAACAACGAACTAGCCATTGAAAACGTAGTGATAGGTGCACGAATGTCAATTTCAAGGTTCGTAAAATAGCTATTAATTTTGAAAAGCCTTAAAGAAGAGCCAAAGAGCTTAGCGACCTGCCAAAAGAAGCCCGAGAGCCATCCAAAGACTGCCTGAAGGACAGATACCCTTGCAGGGGGCTCTTCCCGATCCAAAACGGACCCGAATGCATTCAAAGGCTTTAAGGCCAAATCCAACAGAAAGTGACTAAGGAACAGAACATCAAATTGAATCTAGGACCTGATTTAATTAACCAAAAAAGGAGGAACGATGAAGAAGGATCAGATCGCCAAGTGGACATTAAAAGATGCAAACTTTTAATAGCGTGACTTGTGTTTCTATCACTAATTCGCTTTCTACATTCAAAAGATGAATAAAGAAACTAAGGAAATGGACAAGGCTAGAAGTACCTGGATAAAGACTGCGCACCGTAATCCAGACGTTTGTGGGCACCCCTCTTTGGCTGTGGAGGAATGACACCTGCAAAGAAAAGAAACTTGGACAAGAAAATGTTAGATGGATAGGCAGTGGGTTGCCAAGCGAAAGCTTGTTCCCAGAAGTGTGAAAACTTCCTCAAGGGAGGTCAACCCACTGATAACAGACAGATAAAAGACCAAGGAAATATAGAATGCCAGAATACAGAAGTGATAAACAAATTAGAAAGGAAAGAAAAGACAAAATGATTACCTAAAGGAGTTGTCGGGTTGATGACAGTCGTCGAGGTCAGAAATGTCGCCGGCGTCGGTTAGCTGGTCTGCCGACGTCGGTTATCCTGCCGACGTCGGTTTGGGAAGTGACCGGCGTCGGTCGGGGTTGTGGCCTGTAGTCGGGTCTGGGTTGGTTTCTGGACTGTGGACGGGTCTGGTTTGGTTCTGGTCCGTGGACGGGTCTGAGACAGAGTTTATGGATGTGCTTGAATGGTTGGGAGAATGGTCTAGGTCTGGTTGGGTGCCCTGTGCAGGGTCTTTTGTTGGCAGGAGGGACAAAGAAGTTGTCTGGGACTAGATAGAAAGGGGGGACAGGAAAGAGGAAGATGGACAGGGGACAGGTTTTGAGAAGGCTTTTTAGCCTCTTAGGGGAAGGACACAGCAAGTAGAAGACAGTAGATAGGATAGATAACTGAGACTAGATGAAAGAATGAAATAAAACAATGAAATTGCTTACCTTTTGGCTTGCTGACTGAAGAACGGAGGAGCTGTTGTTGGAGCCACAGAAGACTTGTTGCAAGAAGAAATACCTGATCTAGAGTCCCTGCCTTTGTTGCTGCTGTTGCACGAGGTCCAGAGAGAAGAGAGTCGAATGCCAAAGTGCCAAGAGGATTCTGTTTGCGAGCTCAAGGGTCCAGGGGCTGCAACGGATGCAGAAAGGGGTAATGAAGGCTGCTGACGCTGGCAGTTTCGCCGACGTCGGCCGAAGTGTCGCCGACGTCGGCGGTGGCAGAATGGGGACAGAGACTAAAAATAGCCTCTGCCCATTCTTGCACGCCGCCGGGCGAGGGGTTGTGGGAAGAACGGTCACGAGGATGCTTAAATGGGCGTGGGGGGAAGATAATGAGGAGATTTGGCATAATAAATGCTAGGGGGAAGGTGGAGGGATTCAAGGGAGGATCCAAGGTGGCAAGGGTGAGGTGGAAAGGGGGCCACTTAATTAAAATATTTAAGTTATTTTAATCATATGAAGGCCAATGGTTAGGATATGGGTTTGAGGCGAACAAGGGGGAGAACCAAGGTGCAGACACGTTTGCGGTGTCTACATTTGCCCCTTTTTGTCTTGTTGGTTGTTCTTGACGAACTGCAAGACAAAAACAGGAGTTGGTTGCCCCAGGAAAAGGATGAGGTGTTCCCCCCTCAAAGCGATAGTCGAGAGAAGGGAACCGAAGATCGAGTGTCGATTTGATAGAGAAATGGATAGAAGAGAGTGAGTGAAAATGCTGCAACAGTCGTGATTGCGCGTAGACCACTTCACGGGAGGGTCGGGTCAAATTGTCGCATGTCGAGGGTCAAGGAGTGCCAAAATTGAAGTAACCGGGCCCCAGCATTTAGTCGTCTGCTGATCGGGTCACTCAATCTAAGCTGAAGCTCTAAATGGTCATCGTGTTCCAGGTATCCCAGGCTCAGGAAGTGCTCCCAGAGACACGAAAAAGCCACAAGTAGTAGGGATCAACTGGCTCGCGATCCTATACTTGTGAAGTGTCAAAAATAGTTTGCGAACAATTCTGCTAATCAGCCGTGTGGTAGCATAAAGGCAAAAACAACCAAGGCAACATTGGCTTGGAAGTGGTCGAAGGTCGAAGGAGATACGCATGATCTCCAATGGTCATTGGTCAAGGGGATGGATGGACGAAAGGATGTGGCCAAGCTAACCTCAGAAAACGTCATGTGATCTGAGTGCTGCCTACATAGCCCTTGTGTGAAGGGCCTCAGGCCAATGTAGTTCTCCCTAAAAGGGAGGAATGGGCAAAGAAAATGATTGGTCTTGGTTAAAGAAAAGGACTGGTCTTGGTCAAAAGGAAATGACTGGTCTTGGTCAAAGGTCACAGAGGAGAAGGTTTGTCCATCAAAGAGACGAACAAACGGGGGTGGTCGAGCTAACCTCAGAAGATGTGGTATCTGAGTGCTGCCTACATAGACCTGGTCATAGGGCCTCAGACCAATGTAGTTCGGGTAAAAGGTCTGATTGATCAATGATTGGATGTGGTCAAGTGTCAAAATGATGAGGGTAAGATGATGCTACAGATGTCACAGTGGTCAAGAGGCTTTCATCCCTAGCATAGTCGTGATGGATGCATGCTAAAAATGAATGAAAGTCGATTTATGCTTCAGCAAGTATTGGTTTATGCTTAACATAAATTGGGTCTGGTCGGTAGTTTCCATGTGTATTGATGTCCATAGAAACTATGTGAAATGGACTAGGATGATGTCAGCTGAAAATGATGAAAATGGCTTGGTTAAAGATGAGTCGACAATTGATGTGGTTAAATGTGACCAAAGTGTAGAGAAAAGATGAAAGGCAAATTGCTCTTTCATTGACAAGGACCAGAAAGGAAGCATAGATAGGGGTTATCAGAACCACAGCCCCGTTCATGCATTACATCGTTGACCAGTGTGGTGTTAGAACGGTAATTGAATCACTTTGACATTAAAGTGAGCTCGAAGTCCCCTGAGCAAGTGATAGGAGGTGGATAGGGTAACCCAGTTTAAGAGCAGGGAGACCCTGAGACAACTACAAGCCAAATCCATGACCCGTTTTTTTTTTTTTTTTTTTTTGGTGCAGGCTGATCAATGCGGGAAGCCTACATAGAGATGTCTTTTAACGTAGTGGTCATGTTGCGAAGCTGATCGATGCGGGAAGCTTCTAAGAAAGGTTGTTGTTTGTAGCAAGATTTAGTCATAGCCATCCTTCGAGGGAGTGGTCTATATTTTTGCTTTATAATGTTTGAATAGCTGTCCTTCGAGGGATCAGTCTATTAGCTACAGCAATGATAGTACAGCTGTCCTTCGAGGGAGCAGTCTGTCTTTTTGATTTTGATTTTGTGACCTTGGATATGTTTTGACATCTTGATTTTTTTTAATTTTTTTTTGGGTCATGGACAAGACTGTAGAAGTTCAAGGACGCCCCTTTTATTAGGACAAAGCATCCATGCGTCATAAAAGGGTTGTAGAGGACTTGTTAAAGGGGAATAGGGTTGAAAGGAATGAGGATTAAGAGGACGAGGATTGCTCAAGGGACGAGCTCAAGTTACGTGTCAAGTAGATGAGTACTCGACTAACAGAAGAATGGTCGAAGATGCAACGCATTAAGAGGCTCAGGTTCTGGCCGTCCGTCGAGGGAGGACAGACGATAAGTCCCTGACCCATACTTGTGCGTGATGATAAAAGGTCCAAGCCAATTGGGGGCAAATTTGCCTCGTTTACTTCGCTCCATATTGGTCACGTGCTGATTCTCTTTGAGGACGAGGTCTCCGATGTTGAAATCTCGTTCTCATAGATTTTTGTCGTAGGCCCGCTTTATGCGACTTTGGTAGACATGGAGATGATTGAGGGCAGCAAGATGGCGCTCGTCAAGTAACTCAAGTTGAGCTAAGCGATCTTGACAAAAGTCGTCATTGGAGAGAATGTCATGCAGGGAGATGCGGAGAGACAGGATCTGTACTTTGAGAGGTAAGACAGCCTCTGTTCCGTACACGAGGGAGAAGGGAGTAGCACCCGTAGAGGTTCAGATGCTAGTGCGGTAGGCCCACAAAGCGAAGGGAATATGAATGTGCCAATCCTTTCCTGTATCATTGACCACCTTCATGAGAATTTTAGTCAGAATTTTGTTGGAAGCCTCAGCCTGCCCATTTGCTTGGGGGTAGTAAGGTGAAGAAAAGCTGAGTTTGATGCCAAATGAGTCGCATAGTTTTTGGACAGTCTTGTTTTTGAAGGACTTGCCATTGTCGGTGATGATTTTATGAGGGACACCGAAACGACAGATGATGTGGCTGCTGATGAAGTCGACAATTTTGTCGGCTTTTGTGGAGACAAGAGGAATGGCTTCCACCCACTTGGTGAAATACTCAGTGGCAGTGATGATGGACTGATGACAAAGAGACGAGTGAGGGTTGATCTCACCGATGAGATCCAAGCCCCACTGAGAGAAAGGCCATAAATCCTGAGCGACTTGCAAGGCGTGGCTGGGGAGATGAAGCAGGTTAGAGTGTTGCTGACACTTGATGCAACGCCGAACATAGTCACTACAGTCTTGATGAAGGGTGGGCCAATAATAACCCAGGCGAAGGATGCACTTGGCAACCGAGTTTCCACTGAAGTGTCCACCACAAATCCCGTCGTGGACTTGCTTTATGGCTTGAGGAGCTTCAGTGGAGGTTAGACAGTGAAGAAGGAGGCCGTCGAAGCCTCGCTTATAAAGAAGACCCCCTAGCATGGTATAGCGAGCTGTGCGCTTGATGAAAGCTCGCCGCGCATTGCTAGAGAGGTTGGGAGGAGTGACAGAAAGAGACAAGTAGTCCACAAGTTGCTTATACCAGTCATCTCGTGGGCTAGAATTGATAGTGTTGATATGGTCGGTGTGAGGAGAGATGTATGAAGGCAAGGGTACACGATGCACCGTGACAAAAAGGCGAGATGACGATGGAGAAGACGGGATATGCGAAGCAAGAGAGGCCATGGTGTCGGCAAACTTGTTCGTAGAGCGTGGAACAGTCTACAAGAGGTAATGGTCGAAAGAGGCCAAAAAAAGGTCAGCACGATTCTTATACCTTTGCAAAACTTCATTTTTACAGAGATATGAACCGTTAACTTGATTAACGATGAGCTGCGAGTCGCCGAAGATGTTGATAGACTTGATGTGGAGGGAAAGGGCAGTCTGAAGTCCCAAAATTAAGGCCTCGTATTCGGCCATATTATTGGTACAATCAAAGTCAAGTTTAAAAGATAGAGGCATGGGCTCCCCTTCGAGTGGGATGAGGATGACCCCCGCACCCCCACCGAGTTGACATTTGGAGCCGTCAAAGAACATGGTCATTTGGTAGACGATGTCATCGGTGGAAAGGGTAGCGATAGACTTGTCAGGGAACTCACAGTGTGAAGGTTGGTTGTCGGGAAGAGGGGCATCTGCCAGTTGGTCAGCGATGGTTTGCCCCTTGATAGATTTCTGCTGCATGAATTCGAGGTCAAACTCAGCAAGCAGCATGAGCCACCGAGCCATACGTTGATTCTGATATGGCTTAGAGTGCATGTACTTGAGAGGGTCGGTGTGAGTGACGACAAAGGTTTTGTGGTTGAGAAGATAGTGGCGGAGCTTGGTAGCGGAAAAGACTAATGCCAAACAGAGTTTCTCGGTATGAGTATACCGAGTTTCATAGTCGACCAGTGTGCGGCTGATGTAGTAAACCGCTTGCTCACGCTGATGCTCGTCTCGGTGCGCGATCATGGCACCTAACGAATGGTTGGTGGCAGAGATATAAAGGTAGAAGGGTTGGTCGTCTTTAGGTGGAATGAGGACTGGTGGAGAGACCAGATAGCCTTTGAGGGCTTCAAAAGCCTCTTGACAGTCCTTATCCCATTTAAAGGAGACGTCCTTCTTAAGGAGGTGATGAAAAGGTTGGCAGCGGTCTGAAAGCTGCGAGATGAAACGGTGAATGGACTGGAGCTTCCCTTGTAGACTGCGAAGCTGCTTGAGATTGGTTGGGGGTGGCATTTCGAGGATAGTGCGGATCTTGGCGGGATCTATCTCGATACCACGGAAGGAAACGATGAAGCCGAGAAGCTTGCCTGAGAGGACCCCAAAGACACACTTCTTGGGGTTAAGGCGGACATTGTATTGCAAAAGGCGAGAGAAGATGATTGTGAGAATGGTTAAATGGTCGCGGCGAAGTTTGGATTTGCCGAGAAGGTCATCCACATAGTCCTCCATGATTTTGTGGAGGAGATCATGGAAAATGTAGGTCATGGTGCGCTGATATGTGGCACCAGCATTTTTCAAGCCGAAAGGCATGACTCGATAGCAGAAAGTCCCCCATGGGGTGATAAAGGTAGTCTTGTGTTGATCTTCCGGTGCGATCAGGATTTGATTGTATCCTGAAAACCCGTCCATGAGAGATAGCATTTCATGGCCGGCTGTGAGATCAACAAGCTGGTCAATGTTAGGAAGAGGGAAGTCATCTATGGGACAGGCTAGGTTAAGGTCACGATAGTTCGTGCAGATCCGAATCCCCCCAGTTGCTTTAGTAACTGGGACGATGTTAGAGACCCACTGTGGATAATCGATGGGTTGGATGAAGGAGACAGAAAGAAGGCGCTGAAGCTCCTCTTTGACAAGGAGCGCAACGCGAGGATGCATCTTTCGAAGCTTCTGCCTAAAAGGCTTAGCCTCTGGTTTGGTGACAATGTTATGGGTAGCAATGGTGGGGTCGATGCCAGGCATGTCGCTGTAAGTCCAGGCAAAGGCCTTGCTATGGTTGGAAAGGAACTGGGCATAGTCAAGCTGCTCCTGAGCGTCTAAAGATTGACCAATCTTTAAGATGTGAGGAACATCAGAAGAAGAAGGGAGGTTGATGTCAATGGTGGATTCATTTAACATAACCTGGGTCTCAGCAGGGAGGAAACGCTGGATGAAAGAGTCATCGGCACCCATGTAGGAAAGGATGGCGTCATCGTCAACGCAGTGGACAGTGTGAATGGTTGCCGACTCATCTTCTACCATGCTAGGAAAAATGAGAGGGAGAGACCTGGACACCCCATTGAGCTGATAGGTCAGGGGTTCCAGGCGAATGGTGTTTATGGAAAAAAAAACTAGGAGGGATGGAAACCACCGACTCCGTAGGTGATGAAGGAGAGATGGGTGAGTTTGGAGGAGATTGGTCAATGGTTGGCTCGGGACAAAGGTCGGAAGGAGCCTGAGTGGGGTCATGATATCCCAGGCCATACCGTTTCTTGACATCGCGATCATTGAGCGGCTCGATGGGCTGATGGGAGCCCTGCTCATAACGTCCGAAACCAAAACCCTTCCATGCACACCTGTAAAGGTAAGTGTGTGCAAAGGCAGGGTTGCCAAGAAATGAGAAATCAGATGTGAAAGGTTGGGGTGAAGAGAGGGAATTGCCGTTGGTAGGAGCTTGATTGAGCCCTCCATAGACAAAGTTGGTTCAGAAGTGAGGAGGACCTTAAGGAACGACCATCCCGATCCGATGGTCGTAATTGGGACTGAGGTGAAAGCGTCCATACTCTTGCAGAGTTTGGAACATGTCTAGGGTCAACAAGCGATATTCCCCAAGTGATAGTCGTTGGAATATGTCTTCCATGGGGTCTTTGGTCGGCGCTTGAAGAGGAGGGGTGAGGGCGACCGCCGATTGCGAACTGGTCGAAGCTTCCACAGATGGGGGCGGTGCCAGAGTTGACGGCTTGATGGGAATGAGAACATCGTTGGGACGGTAGGTTGTGTTGCAAGTCTTGAAGGGTGAAGGGTCAGCGGGGATGGTATGGACTTGCCCATCATGCTCAAACTTCACACAACGGTGCAGGGTGGAGGGTATACAGGCCATGACACGGATCCAAGGTCGGCCCAGTAGAAGGTTGTATTGAAACTCTCCTTCGATGATATAGAAGAGCTCCGGGACTGTGTGTGGACCAACGCGAATGTGAAGGATGACTGTGCCAATGGTCCTGGCGGTAGTGTCGTTGAAAGAGCGTAAGATCGCGTCAGTTTTGGAGACGCAATTCTTGGGAAGAGCCAACTAATCAAAGGCGTGGGTAGAGATAATTTTGATGCTAGCGCCGCCGTCGATCATAACGCGTTTAATGCGTGTCTGATCGACATAGGCAGTGATGAAGAGGGCGGCGTCCTGATCTTCCGTGTTAGATGTGGGAATCTCAGAATCGCTGAATGTGATGGAGGCGACAGGAGATAAAGAATGGACGAGGGCAGCGAGTGGTTGGGGGTCCTCGGGTTGGACCTCCGCTGCCTGCAAGGCTTGGATAAGGGCTTGACGGTGCTGAGGCGAGGTTTGGATAAGGTCATAAAGAGACATCTTTATAGGTGTCTGGTGAAGCTGCTTCAGCATGGAGTCGTGAATTGGCCCAGAAGAGGAAGACGAAAAAGGCTGGGATGCGCCAAGGATAGAAATTTTAGGCTTGGGCGCAAGAGGTGGCTTGACGAAGGGATAGGTCCAAGGAATGGCAGCTTTGTCTTTCGCCTTGTCCTTTTGCGACCTAGTGGTTATACGGATAGCATTGATTTCGAAAATAGGAGGTGAAGAAGGGGTCATGTCTTGCTGGTGAGATGTTGACGTGGTAGAAGAGGTTGGATGGGAAGGAGTCGGGGTCTGGTCAAGAGTGTCCTCAAGGAGAAGAGTGTCTTTCTCCATATGGCGGCGGATCACGGCCTTGAGGGCACAACAAGTCTCGGTGTCGTGTCCTGGTGTACGATGATATAAGCAAATTTTCATGTCGTCGAACCAGGAGGGCTTGGACCCGAGAGGTTGGAAAGGCTTGATGGGTGGAAGGGTTATGTTGGAGGTCTGCAGAAGTCGGCGCAATATCAACGAGTATGAGCCCACTAAAGGGTCCACGCTAGTTGATATGCGCGAGGTTGGTGACTTTTGCTTAGGCGAGGTTAGAAGAGGTTTCTGTACCACCTTATGGGTTGATGGTGCGGTGACAGATGGAGACGGCTCTTTCTTGGTGATTGGTACCGCCTTTTTGGGAGAGGGACGACTGGAGGTAGGTAGAGGAAGCAAAGGAGGCAACGAGTTTTGGTTGGAGGCCGGAGTGGGAAGGATGCTAGCCAAGGTCGAAGGATGGGGGCCCAAAATGGATGGCAGTGGTGACGGGGAAGGAGGCGTTCGTTTCTGTGGTCTGGCAGTCTTCTTTGACTTGGTTGGAAGACTACTACTGGTCGAGGTCTGGCCTAGGTCCACCTTCACTTGCGGGTGAGTGAGGGTGGAGACAGGACGAACGCCAAATGACTTGATGGGCTTAGACGAGATAGATGCAGGCTTCGGTTTTGACGGGTTTGGTTGAGGTTTGAGAGTTTGGTCTTTGTCAAGAGTCCGACGTGATTCTGCCTTGGAAGGATTAGCAGCATGTGATGAGAGGGTGCGGGTATGTTGAAGGGCTTTAAGACGCTCCCACAACACCTGAGGCGTCACTTTCCTCGGAGGGAGAAGTTTGATTTTCTCCACTAATCAGAAAAATGGCTGAGAGGAAGATGTTGATGGTTGCGAGGTTGAGGACGAGATGGGTGTAGTGGTCTTAGACGCATGGTGTGGTGAAGTCATGACAGATTTAGATGAAGATGAAGGGGAGACAGGTTCTTCCCCGGGTGGAGAAGAAACCGGGGAGCGAGGCTCCTCCAGCGGGTAAAGAGCAGGGATGATGGCACCCTCCACTTGCGGCTGAGGAGTAGGAAGGGTCGGGTCCTCCATAGGCCGCAGAAAGGAGGATGGTGAGACCGGTGGTGCTGGTAAGGCCGAGGCGTCCTCCAAGATGAGAGAGGTCGATGGAGAACCAGCCAGGGAGAGAGGTTCGTCCACATGTGACGGACTGATTGATGGACTAACCTCTTGAGGTTGATTGGGGACGAAGGGAGAGACCGTATTGACTGTTCGAATATTGTGTTCATGATTGTCGTCAATTAAGGTCTGGACATTGTTCTGAGTTGGCGGATGATTGGGGAAAGGTTGTTTGAAGATGTCAATGGCCTGATTAGGGGGTGCATTTGGATTTTCTAAGATGAGGTCCCCCTTTTCAAGCATGTCTTGGATTATGTTCTTAAAAGTTTTGCAGTTTTTCGTGTCATGGCCCTTAACACGGTGGAAGCTGCAGAAGCCTTGCTCCCTATACCACGCGGGGATGGCGCGTGAGGGATCAAATTGTGGAGGAGGTCGGGCTTGAGGGAGATTGAGGACCCCCTGTTTAACAAGCTTTTCCAGCACAGACGCATATGATTCTCTGAGAGGAGTATATCGTCGTTGTACGTATCTTTGCTGGAATTGGCGAGTGGCGCTCTGAGATGTGGATGGCTCAGGCTGATTGGTCGAAGAAGATGAAGGTCTAACAACCACGGCATTAGCTGAAGCCTTGGATTTAGAATTGGATGATGATGGCTTAGCAGAAGAAGAGTCATTGGTCTTAGAGCTGGGATTCTTGCTCCGTAACTTGACTTTATTCTCCTCGATGGCACGCAACTCAAGTTTGCGGGCCATCGTGAAGGCCTCGTCAAAAGTGCAGAAGGTTTGAACCCTCAGGGTGGAAGAAATATGTCTGGCACAGGCTTGGGAAAAGAGTTCAATAAGCTCGGCCTGGGGTAAGGAAAAGGAGAGTTGATTGATGAGGCCTCTCCATCGAGCAACGAAGTCGGCTATGGACTCGTCCTCGAATTGCAGGATAGAATAGACGTCCGTGATTGAGACCTTCTTGGTTATGTTGATGGAAAAGTGATCGAGGAAGAGCTGGGCCAATTGTGTGAACGAGAAGAGAGAATGGCTGGGCAGGGAGCTGTACCAGTCGAGCGCAGCACCCGAGAGAGACATAGGAAACGTGCGTAAGAGTAACGCATCGTCATGGCCAATGAGGTAACAGGCATGTCTGAATGCCCACAAGTGTTGCTGTGGGTCTTCCTTGTTTTGAAAGCGAGAAAACTTCGGAAGCTCCCACTGGCTGGGATATGGTCTGATTGGGACAGAAGGATGAATGGGCTCGTTGCAGATCTGTTCGTATGAGAGAGCGTTGTGCGAGCCGGAAATAGAGGTCTCTAGACTGGTCATCTTGTCCATCAGCATTTTGATGATGTCTGCTGACGGATTGACAGGTGGCGCGCCCCCTAAGTTGTAGGGCGCTTGGAAGAGGCTAGGGGAGGCATATGACGTAGTCGGTTGCCCCTGTAAAGGCGCAACGTAGGGGTAACTAGTCATAGGGATAGATGAAGAGGCTAAAGGCGGCTGGGTAGAAGGCATAGCCAGGCCCGATGTTGCTACGAGAGGTTGGACTGTGGTAATGGGGGCCAATGGATAAGAAGCCACCCTGGTGTTGATAGGGGCCAGGGTAGGCGGAATAGAGACGATAAGGTTTTGAAAAGGAGTGGATAGCGGTTGAGCGAGTTGAGGTTGGCAGGGGGCCGGAACCCCGGTGGAAGTGGGCCCAATGATAGAGGGAGAGGCCACACCTACAGGATTGGTCGAAGTCTAGTCAGCGGTCGAAGTGATGGCTTGAGTGTCCAAAGGTTGAACTACGGATGCTGTCGATATAGCCGTAGTTGCGGCAAGGGAGGTTGGCATTCCATAGATTGGATTGCCCAAGGAGTCTCGCGTTCGGCTATGCGCGAGATAGTGTTGCAAGGACTTGACGTTGAGGTCCAAGAATCATTCGAAATCTTGGTCCCCTTCTTGGACAATGGGAGTCTGCGGCGGGGTTAGACGGGTAGGAGTTCTTTCGGTCTCCGAGTTGAACTCCATTGTAGGCTTGGTCACGGACGGGGTGGACGGAAGTGGTTGACGGCTGGCGTGGTTGACAAGAGCCTTGGCTTGGCTACGAGTCAAAACCATGCAAGGCAAAGGAGGTTCAGGTTTCAGGAACTGTGTTGTCCAGTTTCAGAAAACTAGGATGGAGTCTTTGACAGAGAAGGGATAGGTTTTAGGCTGCTGGTTTTGAAAAAAGAGGACAGTGACAGAGACCGACGTCGGTTGAAAAATCGATGTCGATAAGGAATATAGCCGACGTCGGTCAGATAACCGATGTCGGTAAGACAGAAAAGCCGACGTTGGTGACAGAACCGATGCCGGTGACTGGGGAAAGCCGACGTCGGTGGCAGAACCGATGCCGGTGACTGTGTGTTCCAGAGAACCAAAAGATTTGAAGATTCTTGGAAAAACAATGAAGAAAGCATCCTCACTCACTCAAACAAACAGATGAGAAGAGGAAAACAGAGAGAGACAGACAAGCCTAAGCGATAAATCCTAGGAATTAACTTTAGAAGCTGTGGCTTATGCCTTAGATGAATGTTTGGGGAGATTGGCTGTAAGAAGGGTCCTAGAAGAGGCAGTCTAGAGCTGGTTTCGGGTCATGTTTTAGGTGCTCAAAAATCTGTGTTAGGGTCTGGTACGTGGCCTGGTGCTAAGGAGCAAGCTCCCCTCACTTCACGATTCCAGTGGTTAGCTGGTCTCGCTTAGCCAAGATATACCTCGCCTAGAGTTTATCCTCCGCCAGAGAACAGAGTGGGCTTCCCCCTTGGTGATGAAATCCAAATAGGGTCACCGGGACGGGTAAGGTATCCGCTGGGGGATGAAATCCCAGTTGGGCCTTGTCTCAAGTAAGTTTTATGTTCGTTTTAGTGCATGTGGTCAGGTAGTGTAACATCAAGTGTCTACGATTTATTCAATATGCGTCTAAGTTACTAGATGTGGACTAAGAAGATGCAAGCATAAGCAGAAATGAATGCAAGGTGTTTTAATGCCCAAGTCGAAATGTGATGTTTGTTATGAAGACAAGTTTGAGAAAGGGTTGAGAGTATGATGTTGGACTAGTCTAGAATGTGCAAGAAAGAAAAGAAAGGTTCTTTTTAAATTCCTGCTTATAGTGTCATTGAGAAGAAAAGAAGGAGGAGAAAAGGTAAGAACCTAATGCTCCTAAATGAATGAAGAAGAAAAGGAACCCAGGAGGAACCTAGGGTCCCACCGGGCGTGCCAGAATGTTTCTATCGCTAATTCGCTTTCTACATTCAAAAGATGATTAAAGAAACTAAGGAAATGGACAAGGCTAGAAGTACCTGGATAAAGACTGCGCACTGTAATCCAGACGTTTGTGGGCACCCCTCTTTGGCTGTGGAGGAATGACACCTGCAAAGAAAAGAAACTTGGACAAGAAAATGTTAGATGGATAGGCAGTGGGTTGCCAAGCGAAAGCTTGTTCCCGGAAGTGTGAAAACTTCCTCAAGGGAGGTCAATCCACTGATAACAGACAGATAAAAGACCAAGGAAATACAGAATGCCAGAATACAGAAGTGATAAACAAATTAGAAAGGAAAGAAAAGACAAAATGATTACCTGAAGGAGTTGTCGGGCTAATGACAGTCGCCGAGGTCGGAAATGTCGCCGGCGTCGGTTAGCTGGTCTGCCGACGTCGGTTATCCTGCCGATGTCAGTTTGGGAAGTGACCGGCGTCGGTCGGGGTTGTGGCCTGTAGTCGGGTCTGGGTTGGTTTCTGGACTGTGGACGGGTCTGGTTTGGTTCTGGTCCGTGGACGGGTCTGAGACAGAGTTTATGGACGTGCTTGAATGGTTGGGAGAATGGTCTAGGTCTGGTTGGGTGCCCTGTGCAGGGTCTTTTGTTGGCAGGAGGGACAAGGAAGTTGTCTGGGACTAGATAGAAAGGGGGACAGGAAAGAGGAAGATGGACAGGGGACAGGTTCTGAGAAGGCTTTTTAGCCTCTCAGGGGAAGGACACAGCAAGTAGAAGACAGTAGATAGGATAGATAACTGAGACTAGATGAAAGAATGAAATAAAACAATGAAATTGCTTACCTTTTGGCTTGCTGACTGAAGAACGGAGGAGCTGTTGTTGGAGCCACAGAAGACTTGTTGCAAGAAGAAATACCTGATCTAGAGTCCCTGCCTTTGTTGCTGCTGTTGCACGAGGTCCAGAGAGAAGAGAGTCGAATGCCAAAGTGCCAAGAGGATTCTGTTTGCGAGCTCAAGGGTCCAGGGGCTGCAACGGATGCAGAAAGGGGTAATGAAGGCTGCTGACGCTGGCAGTTTCGCCGACGTCGGCCGAAGTGTCGCCGACGTCGGCGGTGGCAGAATGGGGACAGAGACTAAAAATAGCCTCTGCCCATTCTTGCACGCCGCCGGGCGAGGGGTTGTGGGAAGAACGGTCACGAGGATGCTTAAATGGGCGTGGGGGGAAGATAATGAGGAGATTTGGCATAATAAATGCTAGGGGGAAGGTGGAGGGATTCAAGGGAGGATCCAAGGTGGCAAGGGTGAGGTGGAAAGGGGGCCACTTAATTAAAATATTTAAGTTATTTTAATCATATGAAGGCCAAGGGTTAGGATATGGGTTTGAGGCGAACAAGGGGGAGAACCAAGGTGCAGACACGTTTGCGGTGTCTACAACTTGTTTCTCTGCATTGAGAAAAGCAAATGGGTAGATGCCCATAAATTCTAGCCTATCTTCTTAACAAATTTCAATGCAACATGATGTGTTACTGTTCTCGAGTCCTTTTTGAAGAGGCTATATAAGAGACTCTTTTTTATTGTGAATAGATATCTCTCTCGGACAATCAGAAATGAAACTTTGCCCAAATTGAAAGGCATTACTGAGACTTTGAGCTCAGATTGTTGATCATATTTTGTTATTGGAATAAGAAAGCAAGTGAATTTTTAGACTTTGTGCTGTGATATCTTTATTGTTGGGAAAACTGTTATATGTCTTTTTCCTTAATATATTTTTTGTTCCTTTAATTCAACAAGCAGAATTAGTGAAAGTAGTCATTAAGGTGTCCTGAAGTCAACTGTGGAGAGACTTTGTGCCCCCATAATTGCCTTTAGTGTGTTTTCTTTTTGTTTCTATGTAAAAGACCTTGGGACGACTTTGTGCCCCCATTGTCCTTCGTATCTCACTCTTGGGCAAATTCAGGTGGAGACTTTGTGCTACATCTCAATTTGTTGGTTACTACGTCCTTGTTTACTTTGTGCAATTACTACCAGGAGCTTTCTTGTGGTTTGCTAAATAGTACTTCTGAAAGAAGAGGAGTGCTTTCTGTTATTTCCCTTGAGATTTTTCCTTTGATTTGCACGCATCATCTCTGAAAAAAGAGAGATGGATGGTTTATCCTACCCTTGAGTATTATTTTATATATATATATATATAGGAAACCTCCCCTTGATGAGAGGAGAGATCAGTCCCCTTTTGATGTGGTGAACCTACACATTTGGATGACTAATCTTCCTACTTTGGTTGATCATACCTATTTTGTTTATCAGTACGCTAATCGACAAAATATTCAACCAATAGTTTTTGGCAACTCCACTGGGGATCGAACCCATTATCATTATAACCCTTATCCATTACAGACTTTGGCAACTCCGTTTCATGTCTTACCCATTATTCATTATAGTCTTACCATTTTTCTCCACCTCTATTATTTTATCTAGTCTACAAAACCAGAGCTGCTGGGAAAGAGTGCGCAGTTTGAAGCCTCAAGCTAAAGCTGAGCCAGTCCTTTTCCATTTTTGTTTTGTAATCTGGCTACTCCATCCAGATTGGTTATCTCTATTTTTCTTAATTAAATCATGGCAGTTCGAGGCCCCTAGGGTAACTCTTTTGGCCCACTCAACTTGACTCCACCTCTACATGAACTCCCACGTAGTTCAAGAAAGAATTTCCCCAAATTTTTTGGTGATGGAATAGTTCACCCTAATGAAAACATTGCAACCTTTAGTATAGCCTATGGTGTTATAGGGGTGGAATTTGAAGACATGGCAGTCAAGCTTTTTGTGGAGACACTACAAGGTGCTACTGTAGACTGGTTCTACCATCTGCAAGCTGGATCAGTGACTAACTGGGATACACTCAAAGCCAAGTTCGAAGAAAGGTTCAAGCCCACAGAAGATGCACATCCCTTATTGGCCAAGCTCACTCAGATGAAAAAAGAGCCTCATGAGCCTATGAGGGATTTTATTGCCAAGTTTGACAAGTTGAGGCACAGGATTCCCATGGTCGCTCAGCTGACACCTTAGAACCTCAAATGCTTCATCAATTCACAACTGCCTGAAGTGAGTTTTCTGTTGAGACGTGATGGTCAAATAGATCTTGCTGCAGCTCAACTTTTGGCCACTAAGGTAGAAGATGACCTTATCTTGGTAGGAAAGATAAGGAGAGACCCAAACAGAAGCAAACCCTCTTCATCTTCTGAATACTCACCCATAGTCACCACTGACCCAATGGTACAAAAGCTAGCAAATGAACTACTAGCCTTGAAAAGGTAAATGGCACAAAGTATGTCTTTTGCTCCTCTATATAAAGAAATACCAAGGAGAATATTCCCTAATCAGCCATATCAAGGCAATGCTGCCAGAAGTCAAGGGCAGCTAAATCGTCTTCCTCCCCCACAGAGGAACCTTGTCCTTAAAGCACCTCCAACCAACTCAGTAGTTGGATATCTGGAAACAAAGCATGTTTCCTATTTTCAACCTAAGTTCAAGCAAGAAAATGGCACTGATCTCTTCAGGGAGGATGAAGAAGAATCAGCTGGCGACTCCCACATTGGTTTCTTGAATTACCAGGATGAACCCAGAAGTGAAGGTGAAACAGTCAAAAGATCATACGTAGTATTCACCAGGTCCTAGAATTAGTCAGCCCAACAGGCTGACAAAGAGAAGATAGAGGAGCGACCCTAACCAACAATTTCAATTGTTGAGCAGAGAACTCCTCTTCCTTTTCAGTCAAAGGACCTAGTTTTTTCCAAAGAAGTAAGTACATTGAATATCTCAGCACCTTCTACTTCAAATTCGCAAACCAGTCCTCCCCCTCCCAAAAACCAAAAGGATGAACTCCCATCCTCTCTTCCAATTCCATCTCAGTCATTTGCCATGATTGATCATGTCAAGAAATCCAAAATTTAGATGACTGAGTTTGAATCCATGCAAGCCAATCCAGAGCAATTAAACATTGGTGGAAAACCAAGTGCGGACCTGTCTGAGGCAAAAATTGTGGTTACCCAAACAACAGCCCCTACAGCTCAAATTTTGTTTGAGCCTTCAAGTAGGGGTAATTACTTCTTGACCACAGAGGATGCTCATGTCTCAACTGATGAAAGTCTTGTAGCTAGCAATCCAAGATTTGATCCAAATAAGGCATCAGAAGAATTAGTAGGGCATAGTACAAATAAAAAAGGATCTTCCATCTCTAATGAAGAGAAATCTGATAGGAGATCAGCTTCTGATGATGCTTGGATCTTAGAATCTGATGGCAGTAATTTTTCCACAGCTGGATGCGGATCTCTATTGCTCAGATTGAAAACTTCTCAGGGTGAAGAGATCAAACTCCTTCACATCAAAGGGGATGTTAAGCTGATAGTTTGTCAAGAGTTTGATGCTGACAATCAAAGCATGTGCTGGACTGGACCAATAGAACAACAAGCTATGGTGGTGGACCATACTGCTGTATTCCAAAGTCAGAAAAAGGAACTCTTCACAGGGAGAGCAAGGAGTTATGGTTTTCAATTTGAAGACCATGTCCTGCCATGGAGCAAAAAGAAGAAAAGGCCAAGAGGAAGATTCAAAAAATTGGTTTCCTGGTGGAGAGCTCCATTTGCCCATCACTGTTTCTGGGGGCAAAATGGTTTCCTGCTAGTTTACCAAGATGGCACACTATTTTCACTACCTCTCAGAAGCAGCATCTGAAACACTTCAACTCTTGAAGTATCAGATCATTGCATCTATATATATGTATATTTGTATAGTTTTTAATTCTATTTTGTTTTGTTTGTTTTCATTTTTGATGCCTTTCATTTCTAGGTAGTATGACTCCATAGCCCAATGGTACACATGAAGACATTGGAGATTCTGGATTCTACTCCCTTCAATTCTTTTTACAATTGATAGAAGTTCCCCAATTGGAGCCAGCTATTGTCCCCCAAAAATATCACTCATTTTTGGAACAACATTTGAACTATTTTGGTCCTACAGACCAAAATTGTCTCTTCCCTTTTCAAAATTTGTCATGGGCATTCAAATTCCTCATTTTTCAAGCTTCTCAGAAATCTACGGACTCACAGGATTGAATCTACGGACTCTGCAGGAAAAGAAAATCTACCAACTCTGCAGGCCAAGTTCAATGGTCTTTACAGGTTGATTTCTACAGACTCTTTCAATGTTAGAGGAAACTACGGACTTGGTTTCTACAGACTTTGTAGGCATGTTCATTTCTATAGGTTCAAAGGCTTCTGCAGGTGGGTTCAATCAAAATAATCAGTTTCCAACACTTAGTCATTTTTGGGATTGGTTCAGTGCCTTGGTTCAATCAAAAATGTCCATCGGCAAGCATCTAAGCAAGGATCCAACTATTGAACCATTGAACCGTTGAACCTTGAACCATTTTGGTTCAACGGGTTCAACAAGTTCAAAGGTTCAACGTCATCAGCAAGAGTTAAGCGCTTCATCAAGGTTCAAAGTTCAACTGCTTCATGGTTCAATGGCTTCAAAACACTTATCAAAGAGAAGAAGGCTTGAACCATTGAACCACTTTGGTTTAAAGGTTCAACGGGTTCAAATTTCAATAGGTTTAATGCATTTGGTTCAATGAGGATCAAAAGGACTTAGCCAAATCAAAGGGAATGAACCATTGAACTATTGAACCAAAGCTTGGTTCAACTGTTGGTTCAATGCTTCAGTTCATTCAATCAGTTCACTCAGTCGGTTCATCAAACGGTTCAACAGCTTTTGGTTCAATCAAAGGGTTCAAGTCTTGGTTCAAAGCTTGGTTCAACGGATTGGTTCAAAGGAGCGGTTCAATGCAAAAGTTCAAGAGAGCTTCCCGAAGGACAAGTTCCCTTGCGAAGGGCACTTGGTTGACAAAAGCACCCTTCGGAAGGGTCATTTTCAAAGAAGCCACAAAGGTAAATTCTTTCAAATTTTTGTTTAAGGCAGTTGAAAAAGACTAAGGCATAATTCTTTCAAACTTTTGTTTGAAGGAATTCCTTCGGACAAAAAGTCTGAAAGAATTCATAAAGGCTGTGGGAAGAAAGCCCGAAGGAGTTTCTCAAAGCCAAAGAACAAAGCAATATTCTTGCGGACATTTTGTCCGCGAGAAAATGCCTGCGAAAAAAGCCCAGGGAAAATGCCCACGAAAAAATCCCAAAAAAAATGCCCAGGGAAAATGCCCGCAAAAAAGTCCACGGGAAAGCTTCGAAAGACTCCAAAGAAAAGGCCGCCGAAGGACCCCGAAGGGCAGGTGCCCTTGCGGGGGACTCTTAGCTGCCAACTTAAAGGACACTCCCCCAAAGTCGAAGGGTCACCTTCCCTTTGGGAGGATGCAAAATAGGAAAACTGAAGAAGGACCAAGGGGTGACGCACCCGAAGATGTCAAATTCAAGAACAACAAACCAACCATTGAAAACGTAGTGACAAGTGCACGAACGTCAATTTCAAGGTTCGTAAAATAGCCGTTAATTTTGAAAAGCCTTAAAGAAGAGCCAAAGAACTTAGCAACCTGCCAAAAGAAGCCTGAGAGCCATCCGAAGACTGCCTGAAGGGCAGATACCCTTGTGGGGGGCTCTTCCCAATCCAAAACGGACCCGAATGCATTCAAAGGCTTTAAGGCCAAAACCAGCAGAAAGCGACTAAGGAACAGAACATCAAATTGAATCCAGGACCTGATTCAATTAACCAAAAAAGGAGGAACAATGAAGAAGGATTAGATCACCAGGTGGACATTGAAAGATGCAAACTTTCAATAGCGTGACTTGTTTCTCTGCATTGAGAAAAGCAAATGGGTAGATGCCCCTAAATTCCAGCCTATCTTCTTAACAAATTTCAATGCAACATGATGTGTTACTGTTCTCGAGTCCTTCTTGAAGAGGCTATATAAGGGACTCTTTTTTATTGTGAATAGATATCTCTCTCGGACAATCAGAAATGAAACTTTGCCCAAATTGAAAGGCATTACTAAGACTTTGAGCTCAGATTGTTGATCATATTTTGTTATTGGAATAAGAAAGCAAGTGACTTTTTAGACTTTGTGCTGTGATATCTATATTGTTGGGGAAACTGTTCTTATGTCTTTTTCCTTAATATATTTTATGTTCCTTTAATTCAACAAGCAAAATTAGTGAAAGTAGTCAGTAAGGTGTCCTAAAGTCAACTGTGGAGAGACTTTGTGCCCCCATAATTGCCTTTAGTGTGTTTTCTTTTTGTTTCTATGTAAAGGACCTTGGGATGACTTTGTGCCCCCATTGTCCTTCGTATCTCACTCTTGGGCAAATTTAGGTGGAGACTTTGTACTGCATCTCAATTTGCTGGTTACTATGTCCTTGTTTACTTTTTACAATTACTACCAGGATTTTTCTTGTGGTTTACTAAATAGTACTTCTGAAAGAAGAGGAGTGCTTTCTATCATTTCCCTTGAGATTTTTCCTTTTATTTGCATGCATCATCTCTGAAAAAAGAGAGATGGATGGTTTATCCTACCCTTGAGTATTATTTTTTGTTTATATATATATATATATATATATATATATATATATATATATATATATATATATATATATATATATATATATATATATATATATAGCCTATCTATAGGGAACCTCCCCTTGATGAGAGGAGAGATCAGTCCCCTTTTGATGTGGTGAACCTACACATTTGGATGACTAATCTTCCTACTTTGGCTGATCAGACCTATTTTGTTTATCAATACGTTGATCGACAAAATATTCAACCAACAGAGTGGATGGCGTGAACTACAAAATAAAAGATAGTTTTCAAAATATGAACGTCACAAAAAGATAAGAATGAAATAAATGCACAATAAGACATGTTATTAAATGGTAAAACAAGCAAAATAAAGAAATGGGTAGGGTTAATAAATATGATTTAATGCATTAAAATGGACTGATATGATTACAAGATAGATCAAGAGACCTGTAAATCTAGGGTTTGGATAAATAGAAAATTTACAAAATCATTTAAGTACTGAGACTGCATAATTTTCATGCAGAAGATTCATACTCTGTAGCAACTATTTGTAGTACAAAGATGGATATTCCTCAAGTGGTCATGATCAAGAAGATAAAATAACCTAGATATAAGAAGCATTCGATCAAGTCTAAGAAATTAGACCCATTGGGTGCATTTTCAAAGGTTTCTACCCTTGTTACACATGCAGAGGATCAATACAAATACATCAAGACACATTTAGTAGAAATAAATCATATGGATATGGAAGTATAAAGTAGTATAATGTTGTAAGTAAACCTATAAACTCAAAAATTAGAATACAAACAATAATATAGAGTCATCCCAAGCCTGAAATTAGATGTATGGAGTCAATTTCCATATTTTGGTCTGATGTCAAACATAACCAAGGTGTTATTGAGTATGGTGCATGAGGATATTATTTATTTAGATCAACAATACCATATCACATCGAAAGTGACATAAATATTTACCAACCTCCTGCATGAAGGACACTCTACTCACAAATATGATGGGAAGAAAAATGTGAGTATCGGTTCATTGCCACAATGACAGGCACACAAGTGAATAATAGAGCTCTATCAATTCAAAACATAAAGGAATTGAAAATCAGATTTGCCACAAAGGCCATCACTTGGAAGGTTTATTACACAAACATATATGATTATGCAATGACAAAGAGCATCCATATAGCTTATGAAATTATCTCCATCAGAATGTAGTGTGGCTTAGCTACCACACTACATGAACAATACTTGGAGAACTAAAGGAAAATCAAGAAAGGTAAAATTGTTCATGACTTTTGTTACTATTCATTATTGTTGGTACTTGTAATTTATTTCACACACACCATTTTGGGGCATGAGGGGTGGGTATAATGGAATTCAGACACACCCATAGGATCCCAAATCTTAGATGTCATGAAAGATATCCTTGCATTAAAATAAGTAGAAAATTCTTTGCAATGGGAGAAGATAATTAGGAGTATGGTAGAAGAGATATTCTGGATCTCTAAGGAAATTATTCACAAATACTTTACAGAGGTTCAATTTGTGATAGATGTAGATAATATTTTCATTGAACCCTTATGAACTTACTGACGAGTAATTTGAGGATGTCATCATTGGGTCCATAAGTCTACCAATGGATCCTCAGCGATAATTTTTTTAGTGAGATAGGGGAGAGTTTTTAGTAAGTATAAGAAGAAGAGGAAACCAAAACAAGTGAGGATCCATTACTACTAGGGGAGTATAGGCATATGAGCCTCAAGTTGGTACCCACGAGTCCTCCAAATGAAAAAAACAAGTTATCAATTTGAGGGATTTGAATGAGGAGGAGGATGAACAAGAGGATATGAATACATTCATTGTCAAGGATTCTACCATAGGAAAAGAGTTGGGAGAAGAAGAGATGGCAAAAATGGATACCCCCCTTACTCACTTAGGAAAAGGAAAGTCTTGCCTGGTGGAGACTTATCCTTGAAATTAAAACAAAAAATCCCACATAGAAAAACTTGAGATGTCCCATAATGCATCCCTCACCATATGTCAAACCCTATTACATATAAGTGTAATAAAAAAGGGAAGAATCCAATCACTGTAAGTAAAACACAAGGGGAAGAAAAAATAGAAAGCAACTAGATCTAAAACCAAAATAGTGATAACATACTCAGAATCAGAGTCCTCAGAGAAAGTGGATGAAGAAGAAATATGGGAAGGTACAAAGAAAGAGGTAACCATACAGGTCTAATATATGAACACCCTCATTGATATATGTCACAACAAAGAAGGAATAAGCAAAGTCAAGAGCTTACGTAGAAATGCACATTCTGTCGAATAAGGCAAGGTGATAAGGGCAATTCTAGACTACATTGAGTTAAGTCCATACACTTTAGATGATGTTATAGACATAATTATAGAATACTTACAAACCCTCCTCATTCAAACCAAGGAAAGAAGTAAAGAGGCTAAAATTACAGTGGAGAAATACAAAAAAGAAGCTTTACAAAAAACCATTGTAGAGTCCCCACTATATTTGGCTGACTAGGAAAGACTGTAGAAACTCCAAAAAATGGAGTTAAGATATAAGAAGAAGATATATATATAGTCACAGTCACTGAGGCCTTATAAAAAATAAACTAATTAGAAAAGTCTAAGGAACTAGAGGAAGAAATGATTCAAAAATGCAAGCAATTGGAATAGGAACTTGAGGGACAAAATAAGAAAATTCAAAAAGTCATGGAATTAACCACCCAAAATGCTAACCAATTGTTGGAAAAAGAAAAAAGCAAAGAAATAAAAAGTAGAGAAGGAGGAAGCAGATAAGAAGAAAAAAGAACGAGAGGAAGAGAATAAAAAGTAAGAACAGGAGGAGAAGAGAGTTGAGGAGGAAAAATATAAAAAACTTGAAGAAGAAGAGGAAAATAAAAAAAAATAATGGGAAGAAATAATAAAATAATAACAAAAAGTGAAATTAGAATAAGAGAAAAAAAATTCAAGAAGAAAACAAAAATAAATTGGATGAAGAAAATGATAAAAATTTGGCAGAGCTAAAATAGAAAGAAGAAGAGGACCAACAAAACCAAGAGCTAGAAAAGAAAAATCAAACATAACGAGTGGCTTCATAGGGGAAAGGGAAGGAAAAGGAGATAAGTTTAAGAGCCAGGGATACCACCTAGGTTGCCACACCAAACACTTAAATCACAATGGGGATAATCTAAAGCATTACAAAATATCTTATAGATCTAATAGTACATATCAAAATAGAACTAATAAAGCACAAACAAAAGACCTCCACCATCCTCGTGCCATCAATTTTTCTCTAGCCTACTGAAGGAGGGAAAATTGAAGTAGCACTACAATACTTAACCCCTATTGACAAAGAAATGGTAGGCTAGACTCTCATCCAAAGCGCTTGATAGAATTGGATGACACGGTGCCGCACCTTGGAGGAAGGAATTAAGAAACGTCTATCTATCTTAACCACCACTTGACCACAGTTTGATCCAGACACAACTCTGCCAATAGAACAATAACTAGCGGAAATGTTGGAAAATTTCATTAGCCATGTTGGAGCCACAGTGGATAGAAGCCTCATCAAAATGAGGCTAGAGAGGAATATAAGGAGTTGTTAAGGTCACTCCTGGGAGAAAATCAGAGCAATATAACAACATACAAAGAACAAGTAGGGAAGATGAAATAAAAATTAAAAGATACAACCACCTACTTCACTTACTCACTTAGTTGGATCCTATGGAAAAATGATAAGAAAACTAAGTTGGAAGAAATGGAAAAATAGTTGAATGGAGTCTCAAATAGCTTTGGTCCTCAACACATACCTTCCATTGCATAACGGGCTAAAATAATATCCCTTCGTGAATGCTACAAAGATAAATACAGAGAGTAGATATCCATCTATGAAGAAATGGATGATTATGGTGAGTCCCTGAATAATCAAATGGAGAAAATAGAGGTATGCATTAAGATGCATATTGGTCACCTATCCTCATTTGAAAAATCTCCTATCCTAAATGACATAATCCTGGATACAAAGGAAAATGTGGCCATAGAGAATATGATTGTAGAGACCTAAAAGGTCATTTTAGATTTGGAGACTTTTGCTCATACTATGGTAAGTAAGTACCAACAACATCTACCTAAGGAAGGGAAATCAATTTTGTGATCTTTAATCATGTACTATAATAATTCTAAATTTTTTGTTACACTTAGGTGGATTGAGGAAATTTTGGGACCTGTCAACACTTATAGTTGTCTTGAGGATGAGACAAACATATAAAAGTTAGGCAAATATTGGTAGGAATCTCCATCAGCTAAAGAACCAAACTATATGTATCACAAAGTTGGTTTTGTTAATGCAACAACATAACACTCATCCAAGTCGACATAACATAGGATTCTACTAATTGGAGCTATGATAAGAAATGAGATTTGTGGAGACAAAAGATGACCTGATTAAAAAAAGGCATGTCTCACACAAACATGACCATTGAGTTATGTTGTTTTGGCTCAATATTTATACCACAACATTGTAATAGATAGATAAGGTAGAGAAGAGTAGAAGCAAATAGAGATAAATTATACAAGGGTTACAAAGAAGAGTAACCTATGTAATTGTGGTATAGAATAGAGAGCATATGAACAATTGTATTTGGCAGTTATAGCAATATTTATAAAAGAGAAGAGCAAAGTGAGAAATACTATGTTCTGTGTACTGTACATGTGTTATTGTAAATATAGGCTTTATTTCTTTTTCTTAAGTGAATGCTAAGGAATCTAACCAATACTAATCCTTGTGATACATTAGTCTCACTAAAGTTAACCTATATAACATAAAACCATCTGCAACCAAGAACTTCAACTTTTATGTTGGCAATAGATAAATATGGTGAATGTCAAAGACATTTAGAAGGCTCAAAGACTGGAGGGAGACTAGTGTGGAGTAGGAAATGTACAAAAAATATTCAAATATACACAAGTGGACCAAGTGTGACAAAATGGTTAAAGACACCTTAGAAAAGGATCTTGTACCAAAAGTAGTTATCTACAGTAAGATGTGAATCATTAGGAGCCGTAGATTAGGAAAATATCTCATCCATGAAGGTTATAACCATATAACAAAGGTAATCAAATGATTGATAATATTTGTAAATTAATTTGTCATTAAGAGGATGTAAAAGGTTATTTCTAAAGATTTATTATGTTTCTAAATATGATGTTTGATAGAATAAGGAATGCATGTAACATTTCAACCTAAGAATAGTCTCATTCACATTCTCATTTGGACCTTGCTAAATAAATGGGATATGCTCAAATGTGATGCAAGGTCCATTATCAATGATAAATCATTCTAAAAAGGTTTTTTGAAATGATGGAAAGGTAGCTAAGATCTCACTAGGCAAAGCATTAAACTAATCCAAGGCATCATTAGTGAAGGTTCTCGAAAAAAAAAACTTAAGCAAGAATAAACCATGAATATCATAGTTTCCAATAGAATAAAATAAAGTGTTATGGCACTATAAAGGATCTCCATGACCATAAAATAATTTTAAAAAAATCTATGTCAAAACCACATGGGAAAGGAATATCCATCACATAATGAGAAATAAATATCACACTAAAATAAAGGTATATCATTGGAAATAAACCTTGTATTGAAAGACTTAGAATGAAGAGATTAATTAATCACTTGTCTTGGTAATTCACTTATGGCATGCATCATGGTAACTATCTCATGAGTAGGAACACTAATATAATTAAGATGTTCATTCAAAGGAGTCAATTGATCATTCATTTCAAACATGGGCATGCTAGAGGAGATAGAAGGTGAACAATCATGCTTATGTGTATCAATAATGATATGAGAATAAAAATGTATCATAGCTAATTCATTTAGTATTAGCTTAATTTTAGAAAAAGGAAAATAATTTCATGTAATATGTTGTCTAAGTTGTACAAGCATATCCTTGTTATTTTTTTAATCATATGTAAAATCAACATTTGCATTATCCATATCATTTCTAGATTTTATGTTCATATCACAAGAGCCCATTATAACCCTAGGGAGTTGAAGGGCACAAGAACCCAAAGTTAGAAGAATGTAAGGTTCACGTAAATCTAAGAAGTGGAAGTAAATTTGAGGTGTAGATGTGGAATGTGAAAGGATATACAAAGCTAGGGTTATACTATATTAAATGATCAAAATATAACACCAAATTATAAAATTAGACCCTAAAGGGATGATGAATAGGAAACCCTAAGGGTTGAGGTGTTCAAAGAGTAGAGGGGTTTACCAAAATGTTTTAACTTTTTAGTGTAATAGGGTAATTAAGCCACACACAATTAATTAAAACCAGGGCACAAGCTAGATATAAATATACTAGTAGACTACATCAATTAGATCTACAATATGCCTAAAAATAACAATTGAAAATATGACAAAATAATTAACAAACAATGGAATTTAAAGAGAGAAGTGAAATGTGATGAAAACAAACACATTTGATATATATTCTAAAAATATGAAGATGGAAACATAATCTAGAAGTTGCATGGACTAGAACCTTACATTATGGACTTGTGTTGTGAAAAGGATATAATTGACAGGTCACCAAATTTGTATCCTACATAATCTACATACCAATAATTGTGTACATGGGTTGCTGCTATTTTTGTACATGCCCATCGATCATATATTTTTCTAATTTTTAGGTTTTGTAAATTTTTGGGTGAGTATGCAAGCAAATGATGAACAAGACTATAACTTCACTCTACTAAATTGGTGGTCAAAAAGTCATATTTGTCTAATATTTTGATCTTGACCTAATTTTCCTTAAAGTGATGCAAGAGGAATAAAATAAGTGTAAGGTTAGTTGGATAGAAAAACCTCTTAAGGAGTTAAAAACAGATACCCTACATACATGGAATCAGAGCCAATTTAGTTCGCATACATTATAGTGTAAGCCCAACCCAAGTGAGAGACAAGGCTTCACCTATTATCCCTATATAATCAAGCGGAACTACATGAACATTCAAATAGTCCTTATTTTGATACAATATACAACTAAAACCCTTTGAACCTCTTTGAATAGTCCTTAAGAGCATAAATATAACATTTAGTGTGTGCCTAGACTTAAATCCTCTTGATGTTTGTTGTTGTAAATATTCTAAGAGGATTTATATATATAGACTTTTTAAACTTTGAGTTGGGAGCCTATTGGTGTGCAAGTCGACAAAGAGAAAGACAAAAAACTGAAAATCACGAATCTAAAGACTGAAAAGAGGTAAAGGATGGAAAAAGGTCCCACAAAATATAAAGAGACACAATCGATAGGCCGTCGATTACATCCAGGACACAATCGATAGACTGCTAATTTTGTTAAAGACACAATTGACATATTATCAATTTCGTCCCAATAAAAGAAAATGTGGGGGACAAAAAGAGGAAGAAAATAGGAGCCTTGCATGTAGAAAACAAAATATAGAGAGAAAAAATAACATAACAACATGAGATCACACTGAGAAGAAAGGGGAAGATGAAATTATAGGGAAAAGCACCAACAAGATCCTCATTCAAACCAATGATTCATACACACAAAACAACACTAAAAACATTTTAACAATAAGCCTTGTTCCAAAATTAATTGTCTACAACACCCAGTCATATGGGTTACATATTCATATCTCCTCTTCACATAGATGGTATATTTATATCGATCCTTACATGATGATATATTTCTATAGTTGCATACATGTGTTAATTATGTACTTTAAATGACTTAAAAAATTAAGCATACTTTATATGATAACTTATGATACACACAACCTTTTCTTTTAAGATGGGTTATATGTAGGAGCATGTACATCCCTCACCTCAAAATGGGGACATCTATCCAAATATTCTACCACCATTTACATATTTATATGTTGGGACTACGATTTACCAAGATATACCAAAATGAACTACCTAAACCAACAAGCCCCAAATGTCTACTTCCTTGATCAAGAAATATATTAATTTATAAGATTTGCTTAAGAATCCTTCAGTTTTTAGGGTTCGCTTTAAAACTCTTCAGTTTTAAGTTTTAATATGGGAGTTCCTAAGAGTGACAACATGTTTCACATAATACTAAGTGCATTCATTCATTTTCTTGTTTTCAATTTAATTATTTCATTCAATTCCATTGATTATTGATTCATCAGGACATTGAATACATGCATGCATTCACATTTGTTTGTAAGTGCACCAGATTTGTTGACGACATAGTGTGGGTGCACCCAGTCCATAAATTTAGAGCTCATCTTCCACCCCTTTTTTTAATATTCAAATATGTATTTTTCATTTTTTTACTTTGATATGCATGCATACATGCATATCGAACTAGGGCATTATGTAGAAACCTATACTTGGTACAAGGATTATTATTGTAAATTTTTAGTGTGGTATTGTGCATATATATCATTGGTTCAAATTAGGTACTTATTGGCCCCTTTTGTGTGTTTTCTTCTTTCCTTTCTTCTCTGTGTGGTATTAAACTCCTCTTTTCCTTTGTTCTCTCTCTCCTTTGTGTTTTTTATGTGTTTGGAGGCCTCTTCCTATCTTTCCACAAATGTTTTTGTGCATGGGTCAAAATTGGCAGTCCATTTTGCCTTTCTGGGCCCCTTTCACCCTCTTCCTCCTTTTCTCGATGTGTGGACCCAAGATTTTTTTCCTTATTTCCTTGTGTTGTATGGGGTATCAAAAAATACTTAATTTAAATTTAAGAAGTATGTATGTATGCATGCATAAACATATTGAGGAATTTCAATTAAAAGTATATAAAAAGTAATGACAAGTATCAAAGCATTAAAAATTCTTAGGTGCAATATGAATATTTCATTTCTACTCTTTAAGATTGAAATTGATTCTAAGCATTTCCATTTTTGCATACTTATACCAAAAGAAGACCTAAAAGAAGTTCACATAACTACATTTTATTATATAGGGAGAAAAGGTGGAAGCCATTTCTCTTACTTGGGTTGGGTAACTCAAAATCATTACAACTACATTAATCCCTAATTCACAACATTGTAATATGAAACTGCAACCCTCAAAGGGGCCTGAGCACTTAATTACATATTTATTTGGTCTTTAATGTGTTGTTGATATGCACCAAGAATGACATAATATAAATCATATACGCTTATAGGTTTTAACAATTTTTTTTTTTTGTAAAATCATTATTTTTCATAAAAGAGGTACATCAAAATATAAATGGTAAATGGTAGGTTAAAAATCCATTACTATGAGACATAACCACCACAAACTGAAAACTAAAAACTAACAAGCTAATACAATAACAAACTAAACAATAATTTGGATCATAAAAATAATCCAACAAACTCCCCCTTGATCCAAAGGGGTGATGAAAGAACTGGAGTAATGACTTTGAAGTCATCAAATGAAACCTGATTACAATTGTAAATGGTGTACTGTACCTCCTAGTACTGATCAAAACTGACGCCACTCCATACAGAAGCCCATCCTATGAGTTGTGGCATAAAAGGCTAATGAACATGATCAATGCCTACTCATCTCCTATGATCATCATACCGTATTGTAGTAGAACCCGATCAAAGCGTATCTAACTACATCGATCCACATAAGGTCCCACATAGGAACCCATCGAAGTGATAAACCTATATTATGTGTGGCACATCTCCCTGATGTCCAATAAACACTGACGACATTTGCTCAACACTGAAGGTGCTAGCAAGCCTTGTCAACTCATACTATCCTTGATGATTGATCAAAAACCAATAAATGCAATATCTATTCCCCCTATTAGATGAGAGGTGAGAAGATGTGCATCAAGAGAAATAAAATCAAATAAACACTACTTGTTCCATGTCATGAAAAGCAAATGAGAGAAAGCCAAAATTAAAATTGAAAGCAAGAACACAAGCCCAAATTTGCATTCAAGCACAAACCCAAATTCTGAGTGAATAGTGAATTGGAGAAAGGAAAATATCCTCCAACCTTCGTGGATCTTCCAACCTCCAGTCACTGATCACTCAAAATATGCTATCAGGTCCATCGAGTCCATAGACCTTGGTTATGAGGGATATCTCCTGATCAAATGAAGTGTCAGAATATCCTGAATAACTAGAGTAACTAGAATATCTACCACTAGAATGATCCACATAATTTTCCTTAGTTTTCTTTTGCATGGAGAAAAAGGTCATCAAGAAGGACATACATCTACAAGATGTCCAATACCACCACATTTGAAACATCTGGGTTCTTTCTTATGTTTGGAAGAACCTGAATCACTAGAATAACTATGAGAAGAGTTCTTGTGGTGATGCCTACATTTGGAAGACCCTGGAGAGTGTTGATGTGAATGTTGTGAAGACCATCTAGAACGATGTGGAGAGTGCCTCAGAGAATGACTCGAAGAGTGTTTCAGAGAGTGTTTCTGAAACTATCATTGTACATGATGATGATCTCTATGATGGGACCTACTCTTTGTAAAGTGATCCTCTTCAATAGGTGTACTCTTCTTCCTTACACACTATCTCTCATGCTGAGTTAATAACTCACAAATAGAGTCAAAAGTGGCACCGTTAAGCTTATCACTAAATTGTAGCATTTCAATAAAATTGGTGTATGCAGAATTAAGACCATTCAATGTGATGGAAATCAACATATCATCATCAATTTTACCACCAGTTGTACATTATTCTTGTTTCAATGTTTTCATGTGTGAAAGATATTCAGAAACATCTTCATTATCTACTAGTTTATTATTTAAAAGCTGCATAAGAAGGTCAATCTTCTTGTATGTAGGTTGTTTGTCATACAAAAATTTTAATGCTTTCTATGCTTTCCATGCTCTAGATTTAACATATTCAATATGTATAATCACCCGTGTTGTGCAAGATGATTTTAGCAGAGCAAGAACACGTTTATCGTGCTTTTGGAACTCAAACAATTTTATGACTTCAGTTGGCAGTGTGATTTCTTTTTCAGTTATTTCCCATAAATCATTAAAAACAAGTGTATTTTCCATGTTCATCGACCATTCCTTGTAGTTTTTTGGTAATAAACGTCTATTTTCAAAGATTAAATTCATGATTTTTGCCATGATGTTATCAAAACAAGGAAAAACTATCAGGGTTTATCCTTGACCCCCCAGATAGATTCTGATTACAAAAGATTTAGAAACTTGTAAAATAATGCAATAATGACTTCTTATAATGCCTTTTACACCCTTATATCTCCTTTACATTTAAAAATATTATTATATCATTATAACTCCTTTTACAAAAATAATGTCAAAAAATAATTTTGACAAAATAAAACCAATGAGTTTTGAAACCTAGACTTCCCTATTGTAAGTGATATACAAAATGTTGCTTATCCATCTTCCCATCAATCAATTTAAAAACATTTAGGTATTTTTTTTAATAAAACCTATGTCTTTTGGATGTGAAAAGTGCATTAAATATTTCACTTCTATGTAAATTTGTACTCTTGTTTTTAATAGATGGGACCCACTCAAAACAAACAATAATAAAAAAAGAACATTACTTGTTCATTGTGCCATAGCTTGGAGGATTACACCATTTTTCTAGGGTCTCATTTGTAGTAGTCATGCTTCTACAATGAAAGGATCAACTTTAACAATACCATGATTTACTGTTTTGCAATCATTAGAATAACCAAATCCACCGTCTGTGGATCAAAAGAAATAATCTGCTATTATATTTGTCATATTTCTGCTATCGTACATGTCAAAGTTTTTGAATTATTTTCAAGAAGGTCATGGATTTATTGAAGTTTGTGGAAGCTTCAAAAGAGAGGCTTTTAAATGCGTAGTGTGTGCTTCTCTTAGATTTGAACATATCAGACTTGCAAAACCATATATATCAAATCATTCATTACCAAAAAATTATGTAAAATAATCACTGTACAAATAAAAAAATCCAAAAAAAAGATACTGGTTGTTGGATTTGAGATGACCTCTAGCGATCTTAGGATTTGTGTGCAGGTTTGAGCTATGTAAACCCTGATTGTGTATTCATTATATGCCTTGAATTCCTTTATTGCAAGTTCATCTCAAGCTCTTTATAATAATTTCTTCCCTCCTACAAACAAAAATCTCTTCTTTCAATGGGTGGATCAATATTCGACCTTCAATTCTCCATGATTCCCTCTGGCTCTAATACCATTGATATGCACCAGGAATGGGAGAATATAAATTAGATATGCTTATAGGTTTTAATAAGAAAAATATATTTCATAAAATCATTATTTTTCATAAAAGAGGTACACTAAAATATAAATGGTAAATGGTAGGTTAAAAATCCATTGCTACGGGACATAACCACCACAAACCGAAAACTAAAAACTAACAAGCTAATACAATAACAAACTAAACAATAATTTGGATCATAAAAATAATCCAACAGTTGTTAGGTTGGATTAGGGTTACTTCAAAAGAGATACAATTCAAATAAATGTCAATACCAATCTATGAATTTGAGAGAGGCACCATGATCATCTGCTGATGATGAAGTATCCAAGAAAGTTTCATGTGGTGAAAAGTACCAAAGGTCATAATCACAACCCAGGGTTAGAATAAAAATAAAGGGTCACAATCAACGACTAATTGTGTCCCTCTAACAAAAACATCATAAAGTTTATGGATCTCAGTCTACATCACTCTAGGTTCCTCTTCTATGAATGTATAGGCATTGTCGGTCTTACGTGTGATCATCCTTAGTTCTTAATCTCTCTTTATCCTATTTGATTTCATTATCATTGCTTGTTCGTAGTTTCATGGTACATAAAATCATTGGTTTAGGCACTAAATCAAGTTTAAATTTTTTTAGCGATTGTATTATCTTAGATCTCTATTGTGCCTTAGTTTTAACATTAATGTAATCACCCTTAACCACAAATTATTAAAATAAATATGTATGCATATGCACGTATCAAAGTGGGGTATTATTTGACACCTAAAAATGGCTCCTAAGCATCTATTAGTCATAAAATTTCATTATTCTAGGGTACACGTGTATTTATCGGTTATTGGTCCAAATTAGGTGTTATTGACATATTTTATCTGTTTATCATTGCATTTCCCCTTCTTATTTATCTCCCTTTTTCTCTTCCCCTATTACTATGTCTCTATGGTGGTCCCGTAGACATGCAACGAGTGTGATTCTAAGCATGTGGGTGTTCGAGTTTGTTGGGGTACCATGAGGGTTTATGATCCAATCTTCTCTGCTTTTTAAACCATTTGATGTCAAATTTTAATGCCAATAAGGTCATAATTTGAGTTCATGTCATCTACAAATACATAGTCATCTTAGTTTAGTTAGACATCTAAAGATCATCTGAAAGAGCATATAATATTTATCATAACGATTTATTGAGCATTTACATGCATTTTACAAAAATAAATAATTTTTTTAAAGAGCATTCATTGTAACTAAAAAGTTCATAGTAGTGGTACATTGCATTACACTAGTTTACATGGCTAAATAATTATTGCATTTGTTGGTGTGTTGTTTTCAATATTGTAGATTGTTGAGGGACTTGACAAATATCAATGAACCTCTATTGTTCTCTAGTGTAATGCAGGGGCCAAAATACATCAATTTCCTAATCAATTTTTATGTTAATTACCTAATTAGGGTTCAGAGAAGAAGTATAATTTCCCAGTGATCAATGTGAAGTTTCAAAAACCTTAGAGAGATTTTTCGAAGTTCAGCTTTGGTGAATGTAATTGTCATGAAAAATTTGTACTTCCTCGACACTTCCAAGAATCACAATGTCTACAATTTTAATAACAACGAAACTTGTCAACTTAAATAAAATCCTTCATTTACCACAAATTTTTAATAAATCAAAAAATCATACCAAACTTTTAATTTGATATCTTTTACTCTAAATTTATATTTATAAAACAAATAAATAATTTAAATAATATTATTTAAAAAAATAATAATTATATTATTTTGTGTACAAAAAACCCTCCATTTAATTTAATTAAAAAACAAACAAAGAAACTCTCTCTACCAAACCATGTTTTTGTCATACCCATTTCCTTTTTGATATTAAAACTTCACCATATATCTCCATTAAAAGAAAACCCACTGTTTTTACTAATCTTTCCTTTTTGAGGGGCAAGGTTGCGCCTAATGAAGCAATGTACACAAGGAAAACACTACCTACACCCTAAAGCCAAAACGAAGCAGGCATTTATTTTGTCCCTTGACACAGAGTCGGTAGCTGCGACATAAGCGTAATAAGGATAATTATTCCTAACTGCCGACTGCACACGCATCCTCAGATAACAGCCATGCAGGTTCTTCCTATTTATTCTGGTAATGACACAAATATTATGTTCAATAATGTATATGCATTGTTCTTCATAAATGAAAAGAATGTTGTTTGTTGCCTTTGATTCATAATCAGTAAATGCCCATGCCACACTGTTTAATAGGGAGAAAAAGTTTTAAGGTTGCATGCTTTTGTTATTAGGGACGCCTGTGCAGTTTTAACAGTGTATACACCTACCCATTATTTCAGAAAGTCCTTTTTAGCATTTGCTGATTACACTCTATACAACACAACCATTTAAACAAGCAGCTATCCGTCCACATACAAATAAGACTAATCTGGAAAGTCCTATGGTATAAGCGGTGGACCCTTCTTTGAGGACACCGTATTGTGTAGGTTCCATCCTTTTGCAGTCCACCACTCACAAACAATAATCTTTCACTCCAAACCTACACTAGCATAAATATGAAACCAAACGTTGAGTAGTAAATGTGATCCATAATCAACATAGATATTCCATAGCTAATTCACAACGCAAATCTTATCTTGCGAGAAAACACCTTTTTTAGATTATGCTTGATGTCTTTATAGTATTATGCTTAAGAAAACAATAAACTGTCTTAAAATATAATTGCTCAAGTGGTGCACATTATTGTAAGTAGTTGTATGAATGAAAAGAAACAAGTAAGGAACCGGAACACACTAAAGATGCTGCTATTGCAAAGAATGATTTAATGAAATTTCTTACATATTGGCCAGCCCATGTGAAGCTTCTTGTCTTGGTCACATTGGAAGGCTTGGGCCACTTCAAAACAACTTCTACTTTTTCTGGATAAATTCCATACACTCCATTCCAAACCACATATCCCAAATAGACTAGCGATTGTTGTGCAAACTCACATTTTTCTGATCGAGCAACGGCATATTTTTCCTCAAAACTTGCAAACCTTGTCTCGAATGTATTAGATGCTCATCATAATTTTTGTGTTAAAACCAATAACCGTCCAAACAAACAATGACACAAATAATCTATGAATGGTCTCGATATGTCATTCATCAACCCATGAAAGCAGTAGGAGCATTCAACAACCCGAAAGGAAGTACAAGCCACTTATATAAACCTTGCCTTGTCTTGATTGCTGTTTTCCACACATCTTCCTTGATTCTTGGTGATAGCTGGATTTAAAATCCAACTTTGTAAAGTACTTAACATGCTGAAGTTGGTCCAAAAAATTATCAATTTGGGGAAGTGGGTACCTGTTTTAGGTGGTTATCTTATTCAAGAATACACACCTTCCACAAAGCATCTTTCTGAGGCACAATTACAATAGGAAAACAAGATGGAGAAGTGCTATGACAAATTAAACTTTGATCTAACAAATATTGAAGTTGCTTCTTTACCTCATTTGATTCTATCAATGATTTCCGTTAACAATTGGATCTCATGCTCCACCACTTTCTTAGATGGCATATCCTTGGGCTCTTGGAAAACTAACCTGAATTTTTGCAACAACTCTTGAACTTGTTTTTCTCTTTGTTAAAATACATGCTAGAAGAAGCCTTGTATTCAACTACCTCATTATTTTGCTCATCTCTTAAAAGAAGCAAAGAAAACTTCCCACTAGCATTGATGAATCTCTTAACTTGATTATCACTTGCCGAGGATATCTTTTATTTACCTTCATATGCACTGATGATGTAGCTTTCCCAATTTTTGATTAAGCAGTATTTATTGGCTCTTATCATAAGATGACATCTCTCACATTTGTGTATGGGCTGCCAAATACTATACCGCAAAAACATCAAGAGGAACATCTATTACAACCTTATTAATGAGAGGTTCAATCAGGTAACCAAATAAAACATTCACTGTTTTATTTAACACAAGTAGCAATAGTTCAGACGTGAAAGTAACTCTAATAACATCATAGTGATCATGCAAAAATGAAATATACAAAATAACATTGAAATAGCATAAGCTTAGATCAATATTAAATATACAAACATTAAAGCATATCATGAAATGAACTTGTAGAGATAAACTCGGCTTCTTTAAATTAAAATGTGGATTATACAACGTCTCTCTTTTTCTCCTAATTCTATCAAAGTCTCCTTATATATTTAATTTTGAAACATCACAATTTTTAAAAGCGTTTTAGACTTGCAGCCACAAAATATGAAGAGACAATCTTCATGACTTTTGGACTTCAGATAATAAAATCAATTAAATATTGATTATATTATCTTACTGCTGGACTTCTGATGACACAACTCTCTTTCCGGCCACCTACATTTTACATGCTTGATATACAAAGTCAAAATAAGACATTGACAATCCCTTGAAAATTTAAATTTTGATGTAATTGTAACCAGCTTAGCGTTAATTTTTGAAGATGACTCTGTCTACATCTTCAAGGAGGACTTTTATGCCCTCAATATTTGTAGTGGGTTGCAAGGCATAATCTTCCAAGAAATTCATGTCGGTTTTATTCAATTAAGTGACATGCTGCCTTGGTTGTGCAAGGATACACATTACCACACCTTGAAATTGCTCCTTTGTAAACCATTGTCCATCAAGTGCCTTCAGCTTAGAGATATAAAACAAAGAGAACAAGTCATCGCTATTCACAATAAAGGAGGAGATTAACTCTGATGCAGGAGCATTCAAGGGTTCGTGGAATTTTTGCATCAACAAAAAATAGAGTGGCGTGTATTCATGTAGTCTTGGTTGTGTGTTTTTTCATTCTTGGCGTGGTGAAGACGATCCAAATGAATATCGAGGCTCCTAAACTTCAGTAACATGAAGCACATCAAAAAAGGATTAGTTTTAGATGGCTATGTGGTTCCAAGCAAGTTGGTTGAGACTCTCAACCATCGGTACAATGTGGGATGTCACTGCGTGTGTTGAAGGGATAAAACGGATAGGTTGTGGGGAAAAGGATAAAAGTGGATCAATATCTTCCCTAAACTCAAATCTGATTGCATATTTGGATTCCTCTTGAAGAGTAGTGCAATTTCAAAAAAATTCATCTTAATCCGAGTATGTATGCTCAAGTTATGGCCTCTGGAAGTTGGCGGTTTTTCATAATGATGAAACTGCCTATTTGCATATGGCAGCGATTCCAAAAATTCCAGTGGTGGTTATGCAACCGTCAAAGGCAGTTTTGCAACCAATGGCGGTTTTGGCCTACAAACAGGGGCAGTTTCATCTCGAATGAAGTTAAAACAAAAGTAATAACCCAAAAAGATGATTGAATGGATTTGGAACATTTCTAAGGGGCTAAGGAAGGTGAAGAGACATGGTAGAAGGTAGATAAAGCTGAGAAAAGATTTGAATTGGGGGAAGTGGAGTTGGTTTTGAAGAGAGAAAGAAAAAAAGGTGAACTCCAAGAAGAGAGAAGGGAGAGTGTGAGGGTAACGAGTCCATGGGAGACTGTGTATGCATCTTCTTCTGCATGTTTATGTCGAAATAAACCTGTATAAGCATGTGTGTGAGAGTGTGGGAAAGTGTGCATTAGTTCTCTATAACATGTTGATTTCAATGAAGAAATGTGTTGTGTGTCAAGTCTAAGAAAATGTGTTTATAATTGTGTCCATGGGAGAGTTTGAGTGTTCTATCCATGCATCACAAAGGTAAAGGCAATCCTTAAGTGGACCCCCTCTCATGTGATTGCATCATTTGGTATCAGATCAAGGTCTTTCCTTGCTGGGTTGAATTTGTAAGGTTCTTGAATGAGTTAATTGTAGGCTGTGTAAGAGAAGTCTACTTGAGATACTTGCAAGTTGTGAGAAATAAGCTTGCATAGGTGAGATTATGAGTTTATTTCAGGTGTGAAATAAGTCTTGCAAGCTGAGAGGAAGTGAGAGAGGCTTTTTTTTTAGTCTATTGCAGGTTGTGAAAGAGAAGCCTGCTTGTTGAAGAAGATAAGGCACACAAAGGAAGAAGAGCACCAGAGGTAGAAGACTTGGCTGAGGTGTTGAAGGGAGTCCAAGCAAGATTAGACTTGATGGAAGATGCACAAAGTGAAGATGTTGCAGTTATAAGTGAAGAAGAACAACTGTTGGAGAAGTTTCTATTCCTACAAGCAAAGTTGGATGTCTTGGAGAGAGGACCGACTAGAAGAGAAAAGAGACCAACAAAGGTCAAGATGATGGAAAGAGGTAAGCCCACTAGCAATATTATTTTGTTTTGTGGTAAAGAGAGCCCAAATGAGCTCATGAATTGGATGGTGGAGTTAGAGATATTGTTTGAAGAGGATAATATTGAAGACCCCATGAGGGTGAAGGTTGCAAGTAAGAGACTATTTGGAGTTGTAGTTGAGTATTGGAGAATTCTCTAAGATAGGAGACAAGGAAAAGGAAAGAAGGTGAGGAGTTGGGAACATATGGTTTCCAAGTTGATGGGTCATGTTGTGCACCCAAGAATGCAAGTGGAGTGAATGAAGGAGCTTCATGTCTTGAGGCTTGAGAGAGAAGAGAAGATGAAGAAGATTGTCATGAGAGGCAATATGAGAGGGAAGTTGCCATGTGAGCAGCTGAAAGCTATTCCCAGTAGTAGCAAGGAGAAGGATGTAAATGAGAAGGTTGTCTTGAAAGACAACAATAGAGTGAGGTTTCTATGTGAGGATCCTGAATTTGAATTTAAGAACAAGGAGGAAAAAGTTTTTGAGGAGCCCATAGGGGAAGGAGTCCTCATGAAGGAGGATGTAGTTGTGATTTTTGTTGAACCGGAAGGAGGCCCATTGTTTGATCATGCGAAGGAGTTTGTTGCATCATGTAAGTGAGAAGATTCAGAATTTTCCTTAGTGAATGAAGGCAATGCCTTTGTCTTTTCTCATTTGGAAGGTAGAAGGGGTGAGGACAACCAAGGGAAGGTACAAGTTTCTTTGAAGGAAACAATAGAGGTGAAAGAAGAGAGCAACCATGAGGAGTTGCAGGTTTCCATGAAGGAGACAATGGAAATAGATGAAGTGCAAGCTAATGCACACAAAGAGAGTATGGTTGAAAACCATCCAATTGAAGGAGAAGCTAATATGAAGAAGAATGAGGACAGCCATGGAGGTTGTTGAGAATGGACCTTTGGGAGTCCATCATGTGAGTGGAAGCCATGAAAAGCATGCAAGCAATGGAAAAGAGTTGGACAACTTGTTTATGAGGCATGGTGAAGTTGTTAAAGAAGCGATTGTGGGAACTATTGATTCCTTTAATATGTTTGTTCAATCTGCAGGTCTAGCTATGGAGAAGATGGCAAAGAAAAGGACAAAGTGTGGTTCAGTCCAGCATGCTCATTTGTATGAGGAACAAAGTGAGAATGTGAAGCAAAATAATGACATGGCAACAGTAGTTGAAGAGCTGGTTGGTAAGGAGATAACAACAGTAGAGGATTGCCTTCAAGTCATCATGGAGATGAGAGAGTGGGAAAATGTGTGTAAAAGAATTTTCTCAAGATCATGTACAAGAGAAAGCTCACTTGCAGCAGCTGAAGGTGGGAGAGAATACTCTCACAATATCAAGTTAAAGAGATTGGCAAGAAGACGAAGACCTTCTCAATAGGATGGCGGTGGATAGAGAAGGCTATGCATCAAATCTCCATATTGAGAGATGGATAGAGAGTATAATGATGGAAGCCAAAGCTCAAAACTTGGCAATAGATATTAGTCCAATGATCATTTAGACAAGGAGAGACGAAGAATGTCACTCACGTGGCATAGAGGCAAACAAGGAGATTGAGATGGTGGACTTGTTTCTACCAAGACGAATGAAGAATGAAGGTGGTGTTGCATATGTGGGAGCAGCCAAGATAGGCATTGGAGAAGAGACTCTCATGAGTCAAGTTATGCATTATTCTCACATGGACAAGGAGAGTGCAAGATTATTTGCACATAGCATGAAAGTGGTGAAGGAGATAACAATTAGCCTAAAGCAGCTATGAAGAGGATGAAAATGAAAGAATGCAAGGATGTGATGGAGCAGTTGAGTTTGTTATCAGCCCAAGCATGTAGAGAAGAGTATGAGGTTGCAATAGAGATAGATATGGAAGATGATGTTGCAATAGAGGTGGAGGAGTTGCTTGAGATAGCAATGAGGAATGCGAGAGATGAGGAGGTGAAGATTATCTTAGAGGTAGTATTAGAGGTTATGGGTGATCATTTGGATGCCCAAATGTATGTTGAGTGTACTTAGGTAATATTGGAGATGAGAGAAGAGTTGAGCCTAGATGGATGTGTTTGGTTCAAAGCCAGTGAAGGCTGGAGCAGCGATGATGGTGAAGGCATTTGGTGGAGGTGGTCGGACGAAGGTAGGTTTCAGCCCACGAGAGGACGGAGAGAGAAGAAGATAAGCAATTAGTGCAGGTGGCTGGGCTATGGTGGGTCCAATCCCACAAAAGAGAAAAGGAAGAGCAGAGGTAAAAAGAGAAGAAAGGATTTGAAGCTAACAAGGAGCTGGAAGCGAAAGAGAAAGAGAGATAATTCGCTGAAGTACATGGTCTGTTGGAATGAAATGCCATGACCATTATACTTCGTGGTCAAAAGAGTGGTTTTACCACTTGTTCCATCCATGCAAGTAGGACCTCACATTTCAAAAACCTCGAGTGTTTGATGCAGGAACATCCAAGGGTTCGTGCAATCTTGGATCAACAAAAAAATAGAGTGGTGTGCTTATGTAGTCTTGTTTGTGTGTTTGTTGTTCTTGGCATGGTGAAAATGATCCAAATGAATATCAGGACTCCTAAACTTCAGTAACATCAAGCACATCAGAGAAGGATTACTTTCAAATATCTACGTGGTTCCTAGCAAGTTGGTTGAGTCTCTCAACCATCGGTACAATCTGAGATGTCACTACATGCGTTGAAGGGTTAAAACAGATAGAATGTGGGGAAAAGGATAAAAGTGCATCAATATCTTCCCTAAACCAATATTTATTTGCATATTTGGATTCTTCTTGAAGAGTAGTGCAATTTAAAAAAAAAATCATCTCAATCCGAGTTCGTATGTTGAAGTTATGGCCTTTGGAATTTGGCGGTTTTTCATAGTGACGAAACTGCCGGTCTGCATATGGCGGCGGTTTTGAAACTGTTAGTGGCAGTTACGCAACCATTAGGGGCAGTTGCAGTTTTGGCCTGCAAACAGGTTTGGTTTCGTCCCAAATGTAGTTAAAACAAAAGTAACGGCCCATAAAGATGATTGGATCGATTTGGAGCATTTCTAAGGGACTAAGGAAGGTGAAGAGACATGGTAGAAGGCAAAGAAAGGTTAGAAAATATTCGAATTGGGGGAAGGTGATTCAGTTTTGAAGAGAGAAAGAAAGAAAGATGAACTCCAAGAAGAGAGAAGGGAGAGTGTGAGGGTAACAAGTCCATGGGAGACTGTGTATGCATATTCTTCTTCATGTTTACGTCTAAATAATCCTGTATAGGCATGTGTGGGAGAGTGTGCATCAATTCTTTGTAACTTCTTGTTGATTTAAATGAAGAAATGTGTTGTGTGTCAAGTCTAAGAAAATGTGCTTGTGTGTCCATGGGAGAGTTTGAATGTTCTATCCATGCATCATAGAGGTAAAGGTAGTCCTTAAGTGGACCCCCTCTCTTGTGCTTGCATCAAACTCCCTTATTTGTCTCAACTGGCTCCCTGCCTGAGTAAGCTCTAATTCGGTGCTCTCGACATATGTACCTACTCCTTTGATTTTCAAAATTAGCAAAGACAGCCACATGTGGTCTAAGCATCTTATGTTTTGCTTGTGCCTTCTCCACATATCTGACTTTCATGTCAACAAGGTTTAATTCAGCCATATTGTCCACATTCTTCTTTTCTACAGCCATGACATCGCCCTTCAAATTATTTAAATTGATAGACATTGGGAATATAGACTTGAGGGATTGCTCAGCCTCGGTGATAGCCTTCCAAATAGGGGCCTTAATTGTTACTAAGTTGGCTGAGTGACTTTGTACATTATGAACTTTTTGCTTGAGAGCCTACATTTTTTTGGAGTGCCTCTCCCTCTATTAAAATAATGTCTTGAGCAAACTTATTGAAGGATTCCCTTGCTGATGTGGGTTCTTTTTGTAGTTTAGGCACTCCAGCCACCACATTTTCAGTAGTCGCAACGACAATTTCTCCACCCCTCTTCCTCTTAGTGGTCACAACCCTTGTAAACCTCTTGTTTCCATATTTGAGGGACACCTGTGGTTCTCCAATAACTTGCATCTCAATATTTTAGGGATTTTGCTTTTCCAATTCAATCAATTCCCTACAATCTTTAGGCACCTCTTCAGTCTGAGTGGTAGAAGGGAGCTCTTCACCACGTGTTTGTCCTTGGTTTGGGGAATTTGGACAAGGTCGGTTACAGGGATTTGAATTTGATCAAACAATTTTGCTGGGCAATATGGACATAAATAGAGCCTTGGGTATATCCTATATATTTGGGACCAAATCCACAGTGACACAAAAGGTTTTCCATTCATACCTCTTATCAAATGGGGCCGTCAATAGGCCTTTGTAGGACCTAGCGGTAACAAAAAGATTCATTATACCCTCCTCAAGAGCAACTTGGGAGCTAATCCCTTCTTCAATTTGTTTTAACGTTAACACTTGTGCAAAATTTGAATGGGAAGGGAGAGATTAAGGAGGCGTTACTCGTAAATTTGGTAACTCGTTATTGGCAACATTGGAAGCAACCCTTTTCTATGCCTACTTGTACTTAAGTGGCATTGTAGCTTCTTTCTCAGTGGCAGACTTCAGATCTTTCTGTTTCCCTAAGGCACGAGGATTTTGGATCACTTCTCCAAAATATTCCACATCTATGTAAGGATGAGAATTTGGGGCATTCTCATGTTCATACGACATATAAGACTTGGGTATCAATGCCTCCAAGTGAGCTCTTAGATGGGTCCCAGTTGTGTGACATAGCTTTGGGGAATTTGTAAGGTAGGATTTATTTATGCTTCTCCTTAATTTGAGGTAAATTGTAAAATTGTTGCTTACCAACAATAACAGGGAACTTGGGTAGAGGCCAAGATTTTTTTCCTTTAAAGCTTGAGCCATCCTTGTGGCAACTTGATAGCACACCTCCATGACTTCCAATTGGTTTGGGGCATAGTATGGGAGTTAGTGAGGGGCTTGCAAAGCATCCTCCACTTTGATTAGTGTGCCTTGTTGGTAAAAGAACCAACTTCCTAGTGCGAGTAATGATTGTTTTAACTTTGAGGACAACCTAGGACACTCCTTTTCATGAATTTACAAATATACTTGAGGAATCAATTTATAACAGATTAGAGTATAACACACATAAGTTTCAAACCACATTAATGGGATCGACCATGCTCGGAAGACACTGAAGAAATGATCTAGGATCAAATTATAGAGAGTGGTAGATACAATCATTGAGGAAGGAGCTCATATAGAAATTATCTCCGTTCTTATATTCTTGTATTTGTTGAATGAGGTGGAAAGAAATGATCTTTTTGGCCTTGAGTGCTAGGAGTGTTGGGTTCATCCCGTGATGTTCCCCTCCTCTTTCTTCTTTTGGTTGGCATTCACTGGTTGTACTGGTTCTATTCTCTCATCTGGTGTTCGCCTTTCTTTTCTTTACTTTTTGTTCTTCTCAGAAGTGTTTTGGCTTCTGCGCTTTGTACCTGCATTCTGCGGGCTTTGTAGTCCCATTGACCTACTTTTGTGGTCACTTGTTGGACATTAATATATTTATCTTATCTTATCTTATCTAATTGGGCATAGTGCCAGTAGTAAAAATTTCATACAAAAGGGGTGTCCATGTGATGATAACATGATCTATCCTTTGAACCCTATACCTTGTTCCATAGAACCATGGCCTCATCGGTAGGAATGGCGATTATATTCACTAGGCTTTGATTCAAAGTTGCACTAGCCTTCCATTAGGGCCCCTCAAATACCTAGTCTTTCAAATGCTCAATTGCATTATTCCTTTCCTCCTAGTAGACTTTCCAGTTCTCATTGTAGTTGAATGGAGGAGGGTCTCTATTTGAGACTATCCTCATTACTGCCCCAAAGAGATCTTCGACAAGCTTCTCCTTTGGAGAAAGTAACCGATCCACCCCAACTGTGCAATCGCTACATGTGTCAATAATAAACTTAGGACAAGGAATAACTTCTTTGACAAGCCTCTCCTTTGGAGAAAGTAATTGATCCCCCACAACTGTGCAATTGCTACATACATCAATAATAAACTTGGAATCAAGGAGTGGTGATTATATTGATTAGGCATCGCTTCAAAGTTGCACTAGCCTTCCATTAGGTCCCCTTCCCTCGGATATGTAGTCTTTCAAACTCTCAACTCCATTATTCCTTTTCTCCTAGCTGACTATCCAATCCTCATTGTAGCTAAACAGAGGAGGGTCTATCGTTGAGATTATCCTCATTGCTACCCCAGAGAGATCTTTTACTAGCCTCTCCTTGGAAAAAGTAATAGATCCCCCACAACCATGTAATTGCTACGTATATCAATAATAAACTTAGGACAAGGATTACCTATGGTCTCCAACCTGCCTTGTACAAGAAAGAGTTCCAAATATCATAGGTATAGTGTGCTTCCATGTTGAAGTCTCCCGGGCAAGGGTTTGGCTTTCTTGCTTCTTAAAATGCAAATATAGATCATTATAATTGTGCCTTGTGCAAACTCATGATGTAAATGTAGTATCTCACACTTTTCTCTTCGACAGTGGTTGTACTTTAGGTGCTTGGCCAAGAGCGGCAGATTTCTTTTTGTGCACCATTCTATGTGTGATTATCCCTCGAGTCTTTTCAAAATACCAAAGTCATGTGGAAAACAATGAAACTTGCCCAAGTTGCTAAACTCAGACATAGTTAATTCAAATAATTCGCGATTAAAACACCAAAAGGGAAAATTCAACTATAAATAAGAGTAATCATGTGATGTGATAAACCAAATTGGTGGTATGAACTCAGATAAATATCATAGACAACCCAATTTTGAGCATTAAATTCATATGACCGCATCCTTCACAGAGCCCAAGAGTTTAAATTGGATTGATAGATTACCAAATATCAACAGAGCAAAAAATAAACAACTGAAACTCAGTGTCCTAATTACGTTTACTCCAAGCTTTGAGGAAAACAAATTGAACTATCAAAAACACCGAAATGGGTTGGAGAATCTTAGCGGGAGGCTTCCAAATGGCACACTATCAGTTCCAAATTGAACCATCAAAATGAAGACAAAGGAATGCTCAAGAGAAACAAGCAAACCCTAGATAAAATAAAACAAGGTTGTGCCACATGGCATGATCTCGTTAACTCTTAGAGAGCAAAGCCAAAACTAAGGTAACATTGAAATTTAGGGACTCCTCGGGATTAGAATGATCAATGAATGACCATGCTCAACTTGGCAAGCTAGGGTTGGTGGAGAAAACCAAATGAGTAATGCTTTAAATCATATAGGATATAACAAACACAAAATCTAAGGATAAAAGAGATAAAATGACACTGGAAGTCCAAGGCAAGAAATCCCAAAATCTGATTTGAAATTTGGATCTAGTATGTTAGCAGTGGCAACTAATTAGTTCTGCTATTCTCATTTATGTAACAAATGCTTGTAAGACACTTATTAAAGACGATTATAATATAAAAATCTCAGTTAGAAAGGTGCATGAGTAGTTTCCAGAGTTAGGGGAAGTCTCGGAGTAATTTGGACACTTTGGGAGTATCCTTCTATTTCGATGCAGATGCAATTCCTCAGCTTTTCAAAAAAACCTGCAGTGGCATCGCAGATTATTAGAAAATCTTGTGGCTTGCATGACTTGGATCCAAATGAGTAACGGTTGCAAATGTGGCTCAGTTTTGGACTTTTTGTCGGTTCAGTTCATCAATTGGGCAATCCGTGAACCTCTTGTTGTTGAGTTTTTGTATAAATATAGGCCCCTAGGATAGGCATAGGCATTTAGTGGAAGTTGGGTTCAGCAACGTAGTTGATAAGTTTTGAGTCCCAAAGTCAGTGTTCCATTCTTCTACTAGTTGGTGTGATTGATAGGTGTTGGTGTAATTGTTTGAGAAGAGTGGTGGAAGTTGCAAAGCATTGTGCAGGATTTTGGACAAGTTGTAAATTGTATCTTTGTCCATGAAGGCCATTTGATGGCAGTAAAATTGTACTTGAGTACTACATAGTGGAAAGAAGAGGAATAAATACATGACTTGGATCCAAATGAGTAACGGTTGCAAATGTGGCTCAGTTTTGGACTTTTTGTCGGTTCAGTTCATTAACTGGGCGATCCGTGAACCTCTTGTTGTTGAGTTTTTGTATAAATATAGGCCCCTAGGATAGGCATAGGCATTTAGTGGAAGTTGGGTTCAGCAATGTAGATGATAAGTTTTGAGTCCCAGAGTCAGTGTTCTATAGTTCTACTAGTTGGTGTGATTGTTAGGTGTTGGTGTAATTGTTTGAGAAGAGTGGTGGAAGTTGCAAAGCATTGTGCAGGATTTTGGACAAGTTGTAAATTGTATCTTTGTCCATGAAGGCCATTTGATGGCAGTAAAATTGTACTTGACTACTACATAGTGGAAAGAAGAGGAATAGCTGGAGTTTTCTCTAGGCTAAACTACTGTGTTAAGTGGCTTGTGTGTTTATCCTACTTGCATCCTGTTTTAGTTTATTTCTTTTACAACACCTTATATCTCTGTTTTAAAAGCAAAGTAATGCATAACATTAAACAAACAATCATGTATTTGTTAGGAGTGTTAAAGGATCCATATTGGTGATTCTTGATATGGAATATCCATGCAGTTTATGGATCAGATTGGTATCAAAGCTGGTCTAGTTCCATTGTGTATGGTTTTTGTGTGACTATTTTTGCAGTTTTATGCCCGTTACTAGAGCAACAAGTGCTAGAGGTGAAGGTATCCTGGTTCCTTTTTAGCGAGAGATTTCCACAAGGAAGTGGAATCATTAAATCAGAGACATGGCCCATCTTGATGAAGTACCTTTGTCCAAAGAAGAATGGTTCCGCAAGTTGGAAGCGGATGTTGCTAACATCTCTCCATCCATGAGGAAGCTTGATAAGTTGGAGTTCATTATAGGGATTCTCATGGTGAAGCTAGGTGTTTTCTATAGAAGGTCCGAAAGAAATGAGGAGATGAAATCTCTCGAGCATGAGAAGGTGGAAGGAAAGCCCCATGCCAACCAAGCTCCATTGTCATTCAAAGTTGAAGCAAAGTTTGACATTCAGCTGTATGAAGGAGAGGTGAATGTGGAGAGATTAGACCATTGGATAGCTCAACTTGAGGTATATTTCAGTTTGCATCAGATTAATGAGAGTTAGAAGATTTCTTTTGCAAGGTTAAAATTAACTAATCTTGCTTTAAATTGGTTTGAAAATTATGTTCATAAGTTGGTTGTTAAGAAGCTTCCTCTAATCACTAGTTGGGATGAATTTAAAATGCTGATCAAGAACTAATTCTATCCTATTTGTCATGAGGAAGAGAGGTCCATGTATCGGCAATATCTTAGGCAAAAGCAAGGCCAAAGTGTGCAGGAGTACACAAATGAGTTTCACAAGAAGGCAACTCAAAGGGGCAAGGATATAGCGGACCATGACACGGTGATGAAATATGTGGGTGGACTCCATAGCCATTTGAGGAGACCCATGCTCTTGGCCAAGCCTATGGATGTAGACAAGGCTTGTTCTCAAGCTCATCACTTAGAGGTGGACAAAAAGAAGGATCCATCTAGCTCTCAAAACAGCCAAAAGAAGGTGGTTCTAAACAAAAAGGAATAGGTAAATGACAAGGTACACTTAATGTTGTCACTAGGTTTTCTCAAAAGTGTACTAAAAGGCATTGTGGGCATTGTGATGTTGATAGTCATTTAGAGGAGACTTGTTGGAAGTTGCATTTGTACAAAGGCAAGAAGAAAAAGAAGGCTATTACTTCCTTCTAAGGGAAAGAAGTTGGGCACAAATCTGATGTGGATGAGACATTATGTTGTACCTTCATTTAAAAGGAGATATGTTTGGATGGCAATAGTGCTCAAGATCAAGGTAAACTTACAATTTTTTTTCATATTAATGTTCAAATTAAAAAGACAAAAGTCGATACTTTTTTTGATTCTTACTCTTAAGCAAATTTGATAAGCAAAGAGTTAGTGGACAAGTTAGGGTTATAAACTTACAATCATTCTAATTCATATGCATTGAGTTGGGTAAAACAAGGAGTGGAGTTAAAAGTGACCAAACAACGCAAGGTTAAGTTTGGTATTTATAAACATTTCATTGATGAAGTCATAATGGATGTTGTGTCTCTTGATGTGTGTGATGTAGTGTTTGGCAACCCTTACATGTATATTTGGGATGCCATCTTCTTGAGAAGAGCCAATCAATATTGCTTGGTAAAGGATAACAAAAGCTACATCATTAGAGCCTATGAATGCAACTCGAAGATATCCTTGGTCAGTGCCTCTCAATCCAAAAGGTTGGTTAAACCTAGTGGGAAGTTTGCTTTATTTTTTTTAAGAGATATAAAAGATAAATAAGTGTTTGATAAAGATTTCTAGAAAAAAGAGTGAAAAACATTTTTAATCAACGTTTCAGATCACACTCCTTGAACCATTGTCAGGATGAAAGAATGAAATGAATTAGATTGCAGACTTAGGTTCTTGTTTAAGGATGTTAGCACTGAAGTGCATTGATGTCGGGTAGATGGCAAGAAGAATATTAACGAGGCATATTAATTAAAAACTTGTTAAGAAGATAAGCAAGCTAAAAATTAAAGGAGCTAAAAAAATGGTTTAATTTTATTTGTTGTAGTTTATAAACCTAAAACAACTACCCTTAAAGGCTAATAAAAGTCCCAAATTCTAAAAATGAAGAGAAATAAAAAAGTAAAAGACAAAGAAGTGGCTGAACATAAAACTTCATGTAGCATGTTTACCAATGAAGAGCAAGAGCGTATGGGAGAGTTGGTGCAACAGTTTAAAGAAGTTTTCAAAGAGCCTACAGATTTGCCACTCGTGAGGTTAATTGAGCATGAGATTAAGTTGCTACTGGATTGTTCTATTCCAAATCTAGGTCTCTATCGACAGTCCTTGGTGGATGCCGATGAGGTAAAACAACAGCTATAGTCTTTGATTAATCAAAGCGTAATATGTCCTAGTACTTCTCCAATTGTTCTAGTACCTAAGAAGAATGGTTCTAGTACCTAAGAAGAATGGTTCATGGTGTTGATTATAGAGCACTCAATAAATAACCATCAAGAATAGGTTCTCTCTTCCACAAATTGATGATCTCTTAGATCAACTCCAACATGCCAAATACTTTACTAAGTTGGCTTTAAGATCTGGGTATCACCAAGTGAGGATTAAAGAAGAGGACATATGGAAGAAAACATTCAAGACGAGGGAAGGGTTATATGAATGGTTGGTACTACCTTTTGGGTTGTGTAGTGCCGCGACTATTTTCATGCGGTTGATGAATGAGGTATTGAAATCATTTATAGATGCTTTTGTTATTGTTTACTTGGATGATATTCCTGTTTGTAGTAGGACTTGTGATGAACATCTAATTCATTTAAAATAAGTTTTGCATGTTTTGAAGGAGAACAAGTTATTGTTGAATGAAAAGAAATGCAAGTTTGCATAACAATCACTTGTCTATTTGGGGCATATGAAGTTGAGAATTGATCCAACAAAGGTAGAGGCCATCTTGAATTGGCCTAAGCCTTTCAATGTGACCGAAACAAGAAGCTTTGTAGGTACAATTCAATATTTGAGGAAGTTCATCAAGGCTTTCTCTTCCATAACATCACCTTTGCATGCCACTACAATAGGGGGTAAGTCATTTACTGGGGGTAATAAAAAACAAGATGTATTTGCTGATTTTAAACATAAGATTAACAATGCTCTAATTTTAGCTTTACCTAACTTGCAACAACGTTTTGAGGTAAAAACAGATGCTAGTAACTATGCTATGGGGGTTGTCCTATTGCAAGGAGGTAAGCTCGTCTGTTACCATTCAGAGTTATTTGATGGCACAATTTTGACTTATTGTACATATAATAAAGAATTGTATACTCTTGTTAAAGTGGTCAAGAAATAGAAGCTCTATTGAATGGGTAAGAAAACCATTGTTCATATGGATCACCAACCTCTCCAATATTTGCAAGCACAAATTGAACTACAACAAACTAGACACTATAAGTGGATGGGTTTCTTGTTACAATTTCATATGGTTATTAAATATAAGAAATGTGTGATTAACAAGTTAGCGGACATGGTATCTGGACCTCCTTTGCTTTCAACCATGGGCACCATAACCCTTCTTGAACCTTTTGTGCATGAATCTTATGTAGAAGGATATGAGCATGATTTAGATTTTGGGGAAGTAGTTCTTCAAGCAAAGAGGCCCCAATGGGCAAGTTTTGAGCCTAAGGGGGTGTACTATGTTAAAGATAGTTTGCTCTACAAGATGGGTACACTTTGTGTACCTAAAGGAGAAAGAGTTCAGCTAATGAGAAAAGTACATACTTCAAGAGTTGCGGGTCACTTTTGAATTACAAGGACATTGGCACATTTACAGAGATATGTTTACTAGCCAAATATGCAAGTTGATGTTGCTAAGTTCATAAAAGGATGTGTATTGTGTAGTATAAACAAGTCTAATAATAGGAATTAAGGTGTTTGCTCTACAAGATGGGTACACTTTGTGTGCCTAAAGGAGGAAGAGTTCATCGAATGAGAGAAGCACATAATTCAAGAGTTGCGGATCACTCTTGAATTACAAAGACATTGGTACATTTATAGAGGTATGTTTACTGGCCGAATATGCAAGCTGATGTTGCTAAGTTCAAAATCGGATGTGTATTGTGTAGTATAAGCAAGCCTAGTAATAGGAATTAAGGTTTGTATATGCTATTACTTGTTCTTATTAGGCCATGGAAAAACATTTCCATGGATTTTGTAGGTTGGTTGCCTATGTCTAAGAAGGGGCAAACTATTTGTTTGTAGTTGTGGACTAGTTTAGTAAGATGTATATTCTTATTGCTTATAAAAAGACCCTCAAAGACAATGATGTAGTTAATTTGTTTTTCACTAATGTGTGGGTTCACTTTGGGTTGCCTAGCTCTATCATTTCAGATTAGGATTCAAGATTTGTTGGTAAATTTTGGAACACATAGTGGGAGAAGATGGATGCTAGATTGAAACAATCTACCACATTTCATTCACAAATTGATGGGTAGACCAAAGTGGTGAATAGAACCTTGGTGAAGCTCTTGAGAGGGTGCAATAGGAAGCATCCTAAGACTTGGGATGCAAATTTGGTGTATATTCAACATTCCTATAACCGAGCATTACATTCTTCTATCAATAAATCTCCTTTTGCAACTTGTTTTGATTGCTTACCTCCATGTGCATTTGATGTTGTTTTGGGACAGCCATACAAACAAAATGGGGAAGAAATTTCCTCATTTACAAAGTTCCTAAAACTTTTGGGAGCCAAAAGCCATTACTTAGGGAGGCATTGATACAAAAGTCATGTTTAGTATGTTAGCAATGGTAGTAAACTTGTTCCACTATTCTCATCTATGTGACAAATGCTTGTAAGACACTTCTTGAAGTCCATTTGCGTAAAAATATTAGTTAGAAAGGCACATGAGAAGTTTCCAAAGTAAGGGGAAATCTAAGAGTGATGCAGATTGTTTGGGAGTATCCCTATGTTTTGATGCAGAGGCAATGCCATGGCTTTCTTGAAAAACCCGCGGCAAGATCGTGGCTTATTGGAGAATCGCATGACCTAAATCCAAATGAGTAACAGTTGCAAACGTGGCTCATTTTTTGACTTTCTATCGGTTCAGTTCATTTCCTGGGCGATCTATGTACCTCATGTTGTTGAGTTTCTATATAAATACAGGCCCTTGGGATAGGCAGATGGAAGTTGGGTTCAACAGTGCAGTTGATAAATTTTGAGTCCCTGAGTCAGTGTTCCATTGTTCTCCTAGCTGGTGTGATTGTTAAGTATTGGTGTAATTGTCTAGGAAGAGAGGTAGAAGTTGCAAAGCATTGTGTAGGCTTTGTCCACGAAGGCCATTTGATGACAATAAACCTGTACTTTAGAACTACATAGTTGAAAGAGGAAGAGTGAACACTTCATTGTGCTGGAGTTTTCTCATATTGAGTTTCTCAAGGCTAAACTACTATGTTGTGTGTCTTGTTTGTTCTTTCTACTAGCATCCTGTTTCAGTTCATTTCTCTTACAACACCTTATATCTCTGTTTTCCAAGCAAAGTAATTCATAAATAGTAAACAAATGATCATGTATGTGATACTAGTGTTAAAGGATCCGTATTGATGATTCTTGTTATGGATTTCCATGCAGTTTATGGATCAAAATCTGAGTAACGAAATAAGCTAGGAAATCAATTAAGGCCATAATTTGACATCAACATAAAAAAGGCAAGCATTTCAAATTACATCCTTTAAGCATAGAAACTTGAAGCTCATAAACATTTATTTACTGAAGCAATAGCAGCAAATGTCATTGAAATGATCCGTTATAGGATTTAAAAAGGGATGGCCCCAAATTTGTAGAATTTGGCTGTGTTGGTGAGAACACAATGTTCATCATCTTGATGTCATAATCTTGCGAGTCTTTACCCATTTCGATGGCCTCCTTTTGGAGTTCGCTTGCATAGTTTTGCACATTTTGGCCTTGCTTTTACGTAAAATATTGCCAATTAATAGACCCTTCTTTTTCATGACAAATAAGATAGAATTGCTTCTTAATCATCTTCTTGGATTCCTTTCATATAGAAAGTAGTGGTAATTTCTTTAAAGCCGAAGAATGGACATAACTTTCAAACCAAGTGAGTGCACGACTAGCCAATTTCAACCTTGCAAAATAAAATTGTTGTACTTCACCAATACCATAGAAATTGAAATAAACCTGAAGTTAGGCTAACCAATGATCATACTTTTCAGCATTTACATCACCTTCAATGGTTGAATTTCTATTTTGGCCTTGGCTTTCATTAAAGATTGAGGTGGGGGTGCTTGGTTGGCATGGGGCTGTTCCTCCTTGCTAACTCAGCTCTTCATTTTGCTTTGGGAGCCTCCATGGAAACTACTAGCTTTCTGTGATATCTCCAAGAAGGAGATCGCTGAATTCAAGGAGAGGCGCTGCCATTTCACATGAAGAAATCGCTGCCAAGGAGCAGCGCTGCCATTTAATACAACAAGCATTAAACGGATATGAACGAAAATGTTCGGAAGTGAACGGAAGTGTCAAATGGAATTGTTGCCGGAAGTGAACGGAAATGTCGACGGAAATGTCAACGGTCACATCTTTTGGTGAAGAGGTGCCTCTTGGATGGGACGCCTCCTTTGTGAGAAGTTTTTAAAGGCTATATAAGGGAGAAGAGATGTGGAATTATTAGAAGCATCCAATTATGAATTCAATCATCTAACTCGTATAAGCATCATGTTATACAACCACTCTCAAGGACGAAAACCCTTGTGATTATAACAACCCAAGGACGAAACCCCTTGTGGACTTATATTTTATTTAATTTATTATTTTAAATGCAATCTTTATAAAAAAATATGTTTTCCGAGAAAACCAAATTAATGTAAAATATTCCGATTTGGAATATTACAGTGGTATCAGAGTTGTTTTTCTTGCTAGCCTGTGAACCATGGGGTCACTACATAAGAAAATTATGGACAGTTTCGAGTCGTACAACGCCCTTTTAATAGAGATTCTAAAAGAAATCCTTTTTACAGATTATTTGGATTTAAAAGAGTCATGGAATGGAAACAAACACTATGAGGAAGACGAGTTTGTGAATCATAGTTATGGCAGTATTGAATATGATGAGAAATTTAATTTTCAAGAGGTCCCAGAAGAAAGGAAGATGACAAATTCCAAGACTAACTCCCCTATCCAGGAGCAAACGAATGAGGCATCCAATGTTGAACTAAAGAAATGCCCAAATGTACTTATCCAAGAAGAAGTTGATATTTATGGAGACTTGTCTATTGGGAAGAATGACATAAAAACTTTGGATTTTAGAGATGCACATGAGTTATCTATCCAAAACACTAATGATGATGTTGATATGTGTTGTCTAGGTTAGAGTGAAGATAAATGTCAAGATGTGCAAGAGAGAGGTCTTGAGGATTGTTCCTCGAACACAGGTTTTAAGTTTAATAAACCAATTTATTGTCTAATTAATGCACACTATCAACAAGATATCATGGGCTACGGTCTTAAAAATAAACTAGATGGAGAGCCAACCAAAATAATTGATAGAATATGGAAAAAACGTCCACCAGATAAACTTGACGCCTTGGAAGATGAACAATCATTAAATGCACCTCACTTGTGGAAGGATACCGAAGAGACTTCTAGTGATATTATGGATAACAAACAAGACTCTACATGTGCACCTTTTCTTTTAGATTTGCCTGGCTATCTTGGAGTAATAGGAAATTCACATGTTGAACATGGAGAGTCCTTGGAGGTGTGCTTAAAGCATTCAGAAATCAATAAAGGCAATCAAGCTGTAACTGTTAATCTTGGAAATGCTGAACTTGAGGGCTGTGACTTAGAGATAAATTACACACAACTATCCACAACAAAAAATGAACGAGGCGCTGATTCCTTGTCTGCTTCTTCGGTAGGAGGGGCTCAAGTGATATTGGAAGAAATAAACTATGATGATGGGCTATTAAAGGATGTTGATGAATGGCATGCCAAGGATGTGGTGAACCTAACAACTAGATGAAAAAGTCCAAATTTGTTCATATTAAATATAAGGGTCGTGTATCCATACATCAAGCTATAAGAGGATGTAGGTCCTCAAGCGTGGATTTTTAAGGAGCTTGAAGTTATCCATAATTCAAACTTCATATTCCTAGAGTTACAATATCGTGAGTCTCAATAGTTTGAATTGGGCTTTGCATCTAAAATGGTTAAACCTTCGTTAGTGTATAGGGAAGAAGACATTCTTCATGGGAAGTTTGTATTCAAAACATGGGATCCAAACTTGATATTAGAAAGTTTAAATCTCTTAAAATCACAAAATATGCGAGTTGACATAGTGACCAAATCATTGCCCTATAAATTGTCAAATTTCCAACATAAACCATGGTTTGGTGGTCTTTACATTGTTGAAAACATTCTATTTTCTATTTTAGAAGAAAGGAAAAGGCCCTTGTTGAGAGACTTCACTTTACATCTGCCACTTAAACATAATTATATGTTGGAGCATTATTGTACAACAAACTTATTTAGCATGAAGAATTTCAAACAAAACCTTGAAATTCCAAAATGTGTAGTAGATGATCATCCGATCAAAGTATGGCATCACGAAGTAAATAAAATTCCTAATATAGAGGCCTACTTCATCATAAACTGTGATAATATATTAGGGTTTTCACTGGTAAAGTCCAATGTACTGCGAGAAATGTATGCTTCACTATTAGTGGATGTTCTTCAAGATATTTTGTATATCAAACAAACGTGACTCCGTTAAATAGCAGACTTTGTGCATCTGGAACCTGCATTTTTAAAATCAAGATATGTGGTTGAGCGAAAAGCTATTGCTCTTAGCATTTAAATTTATCAAAACATTGCAAGCCACAGAGGGAAGTTCTGATTTTGTAAGAGAGAACAGACAAAGGAGTTATAAATTGCTAGTATGTAATCTAAAACACACTCACAATATTTGAGCAAACTACCCAACATTGATAACCAGTTTTCCTGCCTCCTTTCATTGTTTCTTCTAGACATGACAACATTTCTCTCAGATTTGTTTAGGTTCATCAATATCATCGGTCTTTGCCATGGGAAACTATTAGAGGCAAATGTTGATGAAATTATAGATTCGTTTGAAGATACATTTGTATCATCATTACTTGCACAAGTTCTAGTCGATTATCAAAAGCTAGATCTTCTGCATAGAGCCCAACAAGTAAAGAACAAAGTTATTAAGAACAAGTTTGATATGGATACTTCTGTTCAAATTATTTTCCAACTAGATCTATTTTCCATGAGAGCACATGCTATGGTAAACCTGTTTTGGTATATTGTTCACAAGCCATTTTACAAAGAGAAGCTAGGATATTCTTTTTGGTGTTCCTCTACAGTCTATCATAGTCATGTGGGATTTCATTTCATCGTTAAATCTTCCAAGCATAGCTCACTATATTTACTAGAGAGAATAAATTCATTTCCCTCGAATTCAGAGATGCAACCGTATTCCAATGAAATTGAATTAGTTGTGAAGTCTGGTATATCATGGCTACAAAAGGATTATCACTCTGATATTTTTAATGAAGTTGAGTTATCTGCAGAAGACTCTATAGATATAATATGTGTTGTCGAATGTGCAAGAATTTCTTTATACATTTATACTTTTCTATAATTCTGAGCAAGAGAGAATCGTGGATCAACATCAGCCCATTGAAGGATCTATGTTTGCATTCCATGGAAATTCTACATGTACTTGGTACTCTATCATAAGGAATGGCTTAAAAGGTTTGCGTAAGATAAAGTACATGTCTGCTGGAAATGTTTGCATCCACCTCTAGATGGACAAGAGCTATTCATATTTTTTCTGCTATCCTTCGTTGTTGAGTGAAAACAAGAAACCTAAAGATTTTAGAGTGTTGGTTCTTTGTAAAATTGTCTCATGGAAAATGTATACAAACGTTTCTGACATTTTGGCGGTTCCTAATGAGACTAAGGTTGTCATACGGTATTTGCTCGTATGGAGTTCATATGATCCTTCTACTTCTGGATTGTCAATAGAAGATGCAAAGTGGGGAGGAGCCTTACTTCTTGAACATTCCAATATGCAATTGCTTGAGGACAAGCAATTTGAGGCAGGGAGGTCTGTAATATCCCCAAAAAGATCGCTGAATTCAAGGAGAGGCATTGCCATTTCACATGAAAAAATCGCTGCCAAGGAGCAATGCTTCCATTTAATACAACAGTCATTAAACGGATATGAACGGAAATGTCAAACGGAATTGTTGTCGGAAGTGTCAAATGGAATTGTTGCCGAAACGGAATGGAAATGTCGACGGAAATGTCAACGGTCACATCTTTTGGTGAAGAGGTGCCTCTTGGATGGGATGCCTCCTTTGTGAGAAGTTTATAAAGGCTATATAAGGGAGAAGAGATGTGGAATTATTAGAAGCATCCAATTATGAATTCAATCATCTAACTCGTATAAGTGTCATGCTATACAACCACTCTCAAGGAAGAAAGCCCTTGTGTTATAACAACCCAAGGACGAAACCCCTTGTGGACTTATATTTTATTTAATTTATTATTTTAAATGCAATATTTATATTTATGAAAAAATATGTTTTCCGAAAAAATCAAATCAATGTAAAATATTCCGATTTGGAATATTACACTTTCCCATGAGAGCCTCCATGATCTTCTTCAACCTACCAAGCTTCCCTACAGAGTGTGAGATGTTTGCAACATCCTCTTCCAACTTGATGAATCTTTCTTTATCATTTTGAGGCATTCTTTCTTCTTAATGAGCCATGCTTTTCACTTCTTCATTCCACTTCCTTATGGACAATTCTTGCTGCATATGAAACAATTCACCTTCACCTTTTACACCAATTATTCTAGTAATGGGCATCAATCTGCAAAACGGTCACACCAAAAGAAAACCACACAAATCACGGAACTCAACACCACGTTGATACCAATCTAATCTTTATTTAGCATAGATACTCCAAAGATAATTCACCAACACGAATCTTAGCAAAAACAACTTAGATGATTGTGCTTGTTGTCATTTTTTTCTTTTTCTGATTCGTAAATGCTTTTGACCGGAGCTATGAATTGGATCTGGGACACAAACAGGGGCCCCAGTCTCTGGAAACCTCGAAACCAACACAAATGACTACCACTAGTGATGAAATGAACTCAAACAGCCACATCTGGCCTACAAACACCTAGTGAGACTTGAACTTGTGTGGAGCTGGGCGCAACCTGCCCACTTAACTAACCAATCTACATCTTAGCGGCAATTTGTCTTAAAATTGAATTGCTTAAGTGGTGCAAATTATTGTAGGGAGTTGTATGAATGAAATTTGAAATGAAACAAGTATTTGAAACACAAAAGAAAATAAAAACCAATGTGGGAAAACTCTAGAAGAGGCCTTCTCTTGCAAGTATTTCATTTCAATATTACAAGCTAATTGCCTTCTTGAGGCCTCCAAGAATGTCAACAACACATCAACAATGTTTTCCTAGCTTGCTGTCCTTTTAGAATCATGCTTAAGAAAATAATCAATTGTTTTAAAATTGAGTTTCTTAATTGTTGTGAATTGTTTTGAATGAGAGAGACAATGCGTGGAGGGAAAGATGAAGTACACATTGATTCACATGTACTTTATATTTTATTAACGTCCAAGTAGTTAGGAAAGTTACAAGTAGTTGGTTACAACAATATCAACAAATCATATATTCAATTCCCCCCTTAATGACTAAACCAATGACAAATGCAAGTTTCTCTTAAAAATTTACAAAGAGAGTAGGACCATTAGGTTTAGTCATTATGTCAGCAGTTTGCTCTTGAGTGGCACAATAATGAAGATAAATATCCTCTTTTCCAACCAATTGTAGAATCTAGTTATGATGAACCTCTATGTGTTTTGTTCTGGCCTGGTAGATTGGATTCTTCACCAACTTCAAAACAACTTGATTGTCACAGTAGAGTGGAGTAGGTACAGTCTACTCAATCTGTAAATCGAGCGAAATTTTGTGCTACCACACTGCCTTGCAATGACACTGTTAACTGCCTTGTATCCTGCTTCAGTGAAATACAAAGCAAGTATGCTGAAGTTTGATTTGCCATAAAACGACTCCTGAATTCAAGGCAAAAGTGTAACCAATAGTTAATCTCCGAGTATCAACTAAACCAGCCCAATCAGAGTCTGTAAATCCAAACAGCCTCAAATCTGTTGACATTTGATACAATATGCTAAAGGCAATTGTTCCTTTGACATATTGTAAAATGTGTTTTGCTTCTCGCCAATGAACTAGTTTCTATTGTAACAAGAATTGAGAAAGGTACCTAACAACAAAACATAGATTCGGTCAAGTGGATGTAAGATGTATCAAACTGCCTACCAATTGTCTATGAAGTGATTCATCGACCGGTGGTGAATCTTCATAGGCTTAGGACTTTAGCCTGACCTTCATAGTTGCAGTGCATGTTTGCTCTCTGTCATCCTGAATTTCTCGAAGAGTGCTTTGGCATATTTTATTTGTCAAAAATATAGTATGATAAAATTCACAAAACTTTAGACCTAAACAATAATTTAGGAGGCCTAAATTAGTCATTTCAAAACCAAAACATAAATCAGATTTCACTTGTTGAAATGCAGTGGCCCTGCTAGCAGTGATGGCGAGATCATCAACATAGACAATGAGTATCATTACGTCATCACCATCTCTTTTGACATAAAGATTGGGATCAAAAAGACTTCATCTGAATCTAGATTATTGGAGTTGCTGATCAAGTTTGATGTATTAGGCTCTTGAAGCTTGCTCAAGTCCATACAAGGGCTTAATGAGCGTGCAAACCTGATGGAATCTTTTTGGTAACTGATATCCATCTGGCTGTACCATGTAAACTTCCTTGTCCAAATCCCTGTTCAAGAGGATGCTCTTCACATCCATTAGATACACCTTCCAACCAAATTGGGAAACTTTGGTGAGAACAAACCGAAAAGTGACCACCTTAGTAGTAGGAGCAAAGGTCTTCTTGTAGTCTATCCCTTCTTGTTGCAAGTAGCCCTTAGCAACAAGACGGATTTGTACATGTCCTAAGTACAATCTGCTTTACATTTCACTTAATACACCCATTTGTACCCAATGGGCTTTTTACTTGGAGGCAAATCCACTAATTCCTAGGTATGATTCTTCATCAGGGTGTCATATTCAACTTGCATGGTTCCTTCCAACTCGGGTTTTCCTTGGGCTTCTAAATACAGTTGTGGTTCAGTCCCCTGGAATAGGTCTGATTATAGAGTAAAATGAACATGCTCATTGGTACCCACAACCTATTTCTTTGCTCTTTGAGACTATTCATTTGATTGAGGAAGATCACTCTCCCCCACATCTTGCATTATGGTATGATACCTCTTAGACTACCATTGCTGAGATACTTGTGTTGGTAGAACAACAGTTTGAGTTGTTGCCAAATTATTTCACCTCTGCTGATATACTTGAAGTGGCCGAGCCCCGCCTTGGGTGGTCTCCAACTCCAAAGACTATTGCGGGTCAAGGGAAGGAACATTATCCCTTGTACCCCCCATGGAACTTGATTCCTCATCCTCCAATGGAATCACAAAACTTGTTCTAGTCATATTAGTGCTTGCTTGCCGATTAGTACTACAAGAATAGAAAGATACTTTTTCTGTTACATCATCTCTACTAATGATTACCTTATTAGTAGAAACATCACAAAGTCTATAAGCCTTCGACCGCTCACTATAGCCAACTAAGGAATATATGTTACTTTTGGATTCTTACTCCTCTTGCCATGAGGAACCATAATATAAACATCTGAATAAAAAACATGGAGATGATTTACTTTAGGTGTTTGTCCTAACCATGATTCTTCAGGAGTAACTGTTGTCAACCTGGAGCTGCGCCCTGATTCAAAGACGTGCATGAAACGACCAATCCTCTATCCGGCTGAAACAATGGGATCTTCTCACGAGGGTGGGTGCCTCAATAGTGAGAAGAACCTCCAGAGAAGGCTGGTTCCTGTATGATGTATCAATTAGGATCTCTACTCTATGCTGCAGACTACCGTGGAAAAGAGAGAAGAGAAACTTAAAGGGGAAATACTACCTAAAGGGGGTGATACACTAGAATTTTGATCCACTCAACTTGGAACCTTGAACATTGAACGAACAAGGGAAAATGAAGACCTATGATTTCAATCAATCACTTATGCATAAGTATTTCATGGAGAGGTTCGATCTAATGCTTGAAACTTGAGGGAAAACGATGGAGAGAGGTCTGATAAAAGACACTTTGCGGCCACCTAACATCCACTTACAGCTTCAGCAAAAGACAATAAAGAACACTTTAACATGACCTGCACAAGGATAATCTAGCAACTAGGTATGAAACAAAATTTGGGAAGGGAGAGAAATCTACCACGTATGCAAATTGCTGAAGAAATATACACTATGCCAACGCTTGAAATCTGAAAGTATAGTCCTATTGATCGAAGAGGTTACACAACTCACCAATGGCAGAGTCTAGTCTAACCAAGAGAGATTGGATGATTTTTAATCAACGCTGAAAGCCATTATATAGAGAGAATTACAAAAAGCCAAAGGTTGGCATAGAAACTTGAAGAGAAAGATTCACTTTGGTTAACTCCAGGGTTTACTTGGCCTTTCAATAAAATATATTTTCCTTTTTGTCCTTGCATGAAGCTTTTTCGTTTGATGAAGCGAACTTATCTTTGTTATGAACCGCCCACCTCTTTTTGCATGGAAATCCACGCAAATGTTAATTTTAGAACTCTACGTGAGCTGCATGATGCTGAGTTGTAGTGTTTGAACGCTGAGTTAAACGAAGAGATCATGTTGAGTTGGACGAAGAGATCAAGCTGAGTTGGACTTTTGGATGCATGAGTTGGCTGGAGACAAACAGGACTTCAGCAGCCAGTCAACTGAAGCTTTGACCGTAGTTTGAAAATAGCCCTTGCTTGCATGCATTCTGTCCAATTTTAGTCTGCCCGTTCGTGTCTATTTTTGGCGGGATTCTGTATATTCAGATGTGTTAGTCTAATTATATTCGGTTTATATTTTCTCCATTGGGCTTGCTTTCGGAACTCCGGCTTTACCCCTATTCCAATGGTTACTTCCTGGGGTCAAAATTTGATGGCTAGCGGGACGACACCTTTGGTCATTTATTCCTTCGGGATAATCTACCGCAGAATTCCTTCGGACTTCTCTCCCTTTGGATACCTTCCTTTTCTCCTGTTTGTCCCTTGTCTCCACGGGCTTTTGTTTTAGTCAGGTCCTTTATTGTTTTGGTGGCCGAATTTCTTCGGACTTTTGTCCGAAGGGTATCTTTCCTTTACTTTTTCTCCTTCGTTTTACTTGTCTTTCTTCGGACTTTCTTCTTGTCATTTTCCTGCGGACCTTTCCCGAATTCCTTCGGGCTTTTTGCCTTTGTATTTTGCCGTCGGACTTTCTGCACGGGCATCTTGCTTGTTTCTTCCGAATTCCTTCGGACAAAAAGTCCGAAGGATTTCTTTCCTCTCTTGCCTTAGTTTTTTCCTGTTTTTTCTTTGTTTTCTTTGGACTTTGTTTTTTGCAAGCCTTCCGAATTTCTTCGGACTTTTTGTCCGAAGGAATTCCTTCGGAAAAAAGTCTGAAGAATATCTCTTTGCCTTTGCTCTTTGAAATGTGCCCTTCGACACCGACCAAGTGTCCTTCGGCACCGACCAAGTGCCTTCCGCAAGGTCTAGTCGATCTCCCTCTGTGCCCTTCGGAGAAATTGGAGGGCACCCGGGTTATTTGCTAAGGTTCTTCCATTTGGTCTTGTGCCTTCCCGAAGGGTAGGTGCCCTTCGGGAATATTGAAAACGATCCTTCCGAAGGGTAAACTACCCTTCAGACTTTTTGCAAGGGTCTCCTTCTGCCTTCCAAAGCCCTTTTTGCAATTCTACGGACTTTTTGCAATTCTACGGACTGTCTGAAGGAATTATTCTTTTGGCTTTTTTGCTTTCGGGCTGACTTTTGCAAGACTGCGGGTGTTCCCTTTGTAAACTCTCCGAAGTATTCCTTTGTTTTAGGCTTTCCTTTGTTATTTCCATTGCTTTGTGCCATTTCTAACCCTCCCCTTTAAGTGCTTTCTTGCCCTCTGCAAGGGCTGTTTGGCCTCTAAAATTGCCTTTCGGAAAAGTTGCAAAGCCCCTTTTGTCGCCTAAGTGTCGGGAACTTGTTTATTTCTTGCAGAGTCCGTAGAAATTTCCTGCAGAGTCCGTAGAAACAGCCTGCAGAGTCCGTAGAAATTTCCAAGTGGCAAGAGAAAATCTGATTTGTGGAAGATTTGTCAACAATAACATCTGGCAAGGCTTTGCATGGATTTCTGTTCAAGAGATATACTGCCGCATGAGTTGCTTCACCTTGGTATCTATATGCAACACCTTAGTTATGCATCATGCAGCAGGAAGCCAATACTTTCAGGTCAAGATATGTAATCAACAATGAATGTTACATACAAGAAGTCCTCCATTATTTGACTTGAGAGTTTTTATACATCCATTAGTATGTTTTTCTACCAAAGCTTTATATTCAACAAAGGCACTAAAGCATTCAGATTTATTCCTTAGAAAGTAGATCCACATTTTTCATGAGAAATCATCAACTAAAAGAAGAAAATACCCTTCTTTTAGAATAGTTGGTGATTTCTAAGATGGTTCACACATTGCATGAATGAGATCTAGAACCCCTTTGGCACGCCATTCACCTTAAGTAGGAAATGGATTTCTTTTATGTTTTCCAGCCAAGTATCCTGGAGATTTGTCCTGCTTCTCTTGTATAGAAGGTAGTCCTTGAACCATATTAGTTCTGTTAAGTGTGGCTAAGTACTAGAAATTCAAATGGCCATACCTTTCGTGCCAAAGAATGCTATAGCTATCCTCCACAACCAATGCATGCAAATTAACTATGGCAAGATCAGCTAACTTGTGCAACCGTCTTTGCCCAATTCCAAGCGTAACCATTCTGCGTTTCTTGACATCTGAGACAATACATTTCTTACCATGGAAATTCACATCAATGTTAGGATTATCTATAAGTTGGCTGATTGACAATAGGTTCTTGTTCATTTTTGGAACATTCCTATCATCCCAAACTATGAATTTTGTTTTCAAAACAATGCAAACATCAAATGTGCCTTCCACTGCATCTGACCTACCGTCTCCTATTGAAACAACATTTGTATAAATGTAATGAAAAATGAATTTTACATACCAGTCCTTCGGTAGGTGAATTGACATGAGACACGAAAATCAAAGAATCAGATACTAGTAGCATCACAATCATTGTCCTGGAAAACCACAAAAGTCTATGCCTCACTGGAATCATGCTACGTACCAAATTCTGCCACATTTGCTTGATTCCATGAATTTTTAGAATGAGAGAGATCTTACTGTCTTTTCCCAACAATCCTTTTTGATATGCTTGACCTTATGACAAGAGTAGCATTGTAACTTTAGATTTTGAGGATTTTGAGTTTCTTTTTCATGTTCCTTTGTACTGAGCAACAAATGCACTTTCAGAGTTCCCAACACGGGTCTCACCCAACTGTGACTGCCTTTGTTCCTTTAGAGGGAGATATGAATTGGCCTTATCAAATATGAGTGTTTGAGTTTCTACCCACAAATTTATAGATTTCATAGAGGACTCAATTCAAGGTGGTAGATTATTCATCACTAGAGTGACCATGTCATCCTCATCTTCCTTATTGACAACTGCCAAGATACAACACAACCTTTTTTTGATGTTTGATACTTGTTTTTTAGGCTTTCCAAAAATTTGTTTGCAGAGGTTGCATTTCTAACCTTTGGGATCAAATCATTAGACACAAACAATTTTGAAAGAAAAATTGCTTACTTACGACGCTTATCATAATTTTAAAAATTGGTAGTTGGTCTTGCATCAATTTTTAAGATGATTTTGTTACAATCATGATACTCAAATTGTATCTAGGTACTCTAGATATTATCGTTTTGACCAGCTAGTTTTGTGAGTCAAGTCACAATAGGTTTTGGATGTTGGCCATGGTTACAACTAGTTTTGACCTAGTTTACAGGGCACAAATTATTTTTACAACAATTTTACAAAATGCAGGACCTTCCAGACTTTGATAGAGATTTACAAGGACTTACAATCTAAGCGATAAGCTTTGTCAAATTTTCAACGTCAAAATCAAAATTCCCCATTTTTTTGGCCACATCATGAAGTTTGCCCAAATTCATTAAGTTCGAGGCAAAAAAATGATGGCAAAAAACAAGCAGCACAAATAGGTGGGAAAAAAACCTAGAAAGTTTTTTAAATTTGAAAATATTTTATGCAAATCACAATGAATTTTACAAGAGAATACGTTGAGTGGAGAGTCAAGACTGTGCAGTGTGCAGAATCTACGGCCAAAGGAGTCGTGACACTACTATGTTGCTTTGGAGTGAGTCGTGTTGTGAACCTGTTGTGTTTTTTTACTGTCGTGTTGTGACCCTGTGCCATGTGGAGCACCGTTTGGACTGACTGCTATGTGTTGCATGCTATGTTGACGAGTTGCAATTATGTGGAACTGGATGGGTTGTTGTCAGTGTCTGCTTGGACGGGTTCAAACTTCAGCGGCATGGAGTCGTGGACTGACTGCTTGGCTATGTGGAGGATCGCTACTGCCACCTTCGCAGCTCAAGGACTCAAGAGCCATCGACGAGTTGCACAATTGTTGGAGGAGAGGTCAATGTTGCCACTTGGCCTCGAAGTAGGGTTTTGTTTTGTATTTATGTTTTTTTTTTTAAATTTATATTTTATATTATTTGTTTTTTAATAATATTTATTTGTTTCTTTTTTTTTAAAGTTAATTTTTTATTTTGTAATTTAAAATTTTAATTTTACGTCTTACAATTTTCCTTTAAATATTTTTTATTTTAAATATATATATATATATATATATATATATATATTAATGTTTTTCCTTATTTATTGTTTTTAAATGCCTTTTATTTGGTATTTTAATTTTTTTATTACATATTTAAAAAAAATATTTTATGTTCTGTAATTCAATTTTTTACTTTTACTTTTATATTTTTTCATTGTTAAGTTTTAATATTTTTTACGATTTTTATATTTGTTTAGTTTAATTTTTTCAAATTATGTATTTTAATTTTTTGATTTTATGTCAATTAATTTTTAAATAATTTTTTAATATTTATTTTAATTTGTTTTTTAATATTTTTGTTTTATTTTATGATATATATATATGTTTAATGTTTTCAATTTTGATTATTTTATTTTATTATTATTTTTTGGCTAGATAACGGATTTTGACCGGAGCGTGACCAGTTTGGAACACAATCGGGGGCCCGAATTATCATGTAATACCACATGTATGCTAACAATTACCAACAACAACCACAACCGGCCTCGAGAATATCCCCCAACCATTAACAGCCCCGAGAATACAACCAATGGCCACAATTAGCCTCGAGAATAATTACCAACCATTAACGGCTCCAGTGGCCACGACTGGTTTCATATGCCTTTCCGAAGATTTGAACCTGAGTGGGGTTTGAAACAACCAAGCCACTTAACCAACTCACCCACATCTCATTCGCTGATTATTTTATTAGTTATTATGTATTTTAAAAACTTTATTATATGTTTTGTATTTTTATTTTTATAATTTTTTTTGTTATTATTTTTTAATTTTAATTTATATATCTTAAATTATATATTATATTTCATAATACTTATATTTTTAATATAATTAATTTCATTTTAAATATATATATATATATATTTTAAAATTATGTATTTTAAAATTTAAATTTTTTATTTTATGTAATTGTTTTGAAATTATATTTTAAATAATCTTTTATATTTATAATGTTTATTTTTATTTTTTTATTATTAATTTTTTAATGATATAATATATATATTTTTATTGTTTTTAATTTGTTTATTTTTATTTTTCATTATGTAGTTTAAAAACTTTATTATGCTTTGAAATTTTATTATTATCACTTTTTTTATTTTTTATATTTCTTAATACTTATATTTTAAAAATAATTAATGTCATTATTTAAAAATATTTAAAATTTAAAGTTTATTTTTTAATATATTTATATTGTTATTTTTAAAATTAAATAATTTTGATTTTTTAATATTTTTCTATGTTTATATTTTTGTTTATTTATATATGTTTAGTATTTATTTTTTAAAAATTTAAATATATTTTAACAAATAAAATTTTCATTTAAAATTTGCAAAAAAATTCATGGCTCTTCATAAATCAAAAGTTAAGGGATAGAAGCATGTGTAATGGAGCAAATTAGGGATTGAAGTTAAATATAAGTTACAGGGCAAAATATTTTATGGGAGTTTAACCAGGGCAGTCGTGGTGGAGGTGTTAAAGCATGTCCTAGTATTGATATATAAATCTTAGTGAGATTGGATAGAGAGGAAGAACAATCACTAGCTGAAAAACATGTTGCTGTGCAAGAAATACAGAGAATTTAAGAAGAAATTTGTAGGAACACATCAAAAGGTTTTTCCACCAGCATCTCATTGTCATTTATGCAATCAAACACTTGTGGAAGCAGAACAATTCCCAGCATTTGGAAGCCAGTATAAAAACAAGATGTGGATGATGCATTGATTGATTTATTTTATTCAAGTGCCATTTTATTCAACATGGTCAGGAGTCTGTTTTTTAAAATGCAGTTAAAAAAAATTTGAGAGGCTTAGGACAACCTTTTGGAAAGGTCAAAAGAAAGGTGATCGATAACATGGCAGATGTCAAGGCCTCTCAGAGTGTAACAGGTTGCAATATACTGAGGGATGGTTGGTCCAATATGTGTCAGAGCCATTGATTAATATCTTGGTGTATTGCCCTCAAGACATAACTTTCTTGAAAGTGATTGCCATCTGGAACCATAAGAACACTTTAGAATATATTTTCACAATCTTAGATGGAACAATTCTTGAATTGGGTGAAGAAAATGTGGTTTAGTTCATCACTAATAATTGCATAAATTGTGGAGGAGTTGGAAAAATGATTATGGACAAGTATCCACAAATTTATTGGAGCTCTTGTGCAACACATTGTCTTAAGTTCCTACTTCAGGACTTGGCTAAATTTCCATGGAGGCATGAATCGATTCAAAGGGGGAGGACAAATGCAAACTTCATAAAGAACCATCGCTTTACATTGAGTATTTATTGACAACATACATCTAAGGAGTTGTTGAGGCCTTGTGAAACAAGATTTGCCTCTTTTTATATCACTTTGAAAAGAGTGGCTGAAGAAAAAGTAGCAATAAGGATAGTGATTTCTTGCAACGAGTGGGAAATTTTTATTGCTTTCAACAAGCCCTAAGGGGAAGCAAACATAACAAATCATTATAAACCTCAACTTTTGGAAAAATGCAAAGAAAGTTCTAAAAACATGTGAACCTATTGTTGATGTGCTTCGCATGGTTGATGGTGACACTTGTCTTGGCATGCTTTATGAGGCTATGGACCGTTGTATGGAATCTATTAAAAAGACATTCAATGATGTGGAGACCGACTACAAACAAATATGGGATGTGATTGATGTAAGATGGAGACCTTTACATGCAACAACTTGTTATTTAGAGCCTAGGCTCTTTCATATAGATAGAGACAGCGATTCTAAAGTCACGAGTGGGATTTATGAAACCATTGACAAGCTTGTTCCAAATCCTAAACTTGTTTGTCTAATTAGGGAGCAAACAAGGGCATTCCAAACGCAAGAAGGGGCATTTGCAACACCAGCACCCGAGTATGATGGGCTGGGTCTTGATACAAATGGTGAAAATCTTAGATCAAGTGCAAAGGAACTACAATGATTTGCTATTCAAATTTTGAGTCAAGGAGCAAGTGCGTCAGCGTGTGAAAGGAATTGGAATTGTTTTGATCACATTTAATCGAAGAAAAGAAATAGGGTATTGTTGCGAACGTTAGGAGATCTTGTTTATGTTTGCAACAATTTGCGGATGTGCATGAGTAAAATGACAAAAAAAAATTCTTCTTCACAACCCCAACCCCTTACTGTAGACTTGGAGGATGCAGATGATCCCGACTACCTTTGTGATGAATCTAGTGATGATGATGATGATATTGATGAGCCAAGTGCTCTTGATGATATGGAACTTTTTGATGTAGCAAGTAACCTATAAGGCCATAGGTGTATTCGTTGTTGATGATATAGAACTTTTTGTTGTAACAAGTAGCCTTTGAGGCTATAGGTATGGTTCGTATGAAGTTTAAGAACTTAGTATTGCATTTTTTAGATTATGAGATGTTTAGTTTTTCAAAAAGTATCTTTAATATTCCAATTTGACTTTTATATGTTTTTATGTTTTCCTATGGTTTGAACTTAATGGCGATATTTTTTTGAACTTTATCCATTGGTGAACTCAAACCGAACATTATCCACTGGCGAACTCGAACTTGAACCTTGTGACTTAGCTCACAATCCAAAATGTGAAAGTTAACAAGTTTTCCAAATTTCTATAACTTTGTAGAGTAGATTGTTTTATTTTGTAGAACAAAGTTAAAAAAATAGAATTCTAGTTTTTCAGAATATGGATTTTTTTCTTCAGAATATGAAAAATACCCCTAAAGTTTGTTATCCTCATTATCCATCTATCTGAAATGGCTCTAGATGCCCTCATACTGTGGTGCGCGCCCTCAAAACTTTTGTTATCTCTTTACCCTCCTCTTTGGATTTACCTTACTATGATACCAATTTTATTAAATGAAAAAGAGAGAGAGAGAAACACTATATGGAGAGAAGAATGAAGTGCACATTGATTCATGCGTACCTTCTATTTTATTAACATCCAAGTAGTTAGGGGAGTTACAAGCGGTTACAACCAATTCGATGGTTACAACCATATCATCATATTATGTAATGTCCCCAAATTGGGGCAATGATGATAAAAGGGGTTTCTCAACAAAACCCTTTAATCAACTCTAATCACATTGAATTTTGATAATTAAAATCAACAAACCCTAACTGACATAAATATGCATAAAACACCATATGCATAACAAACCCTAGGTGCCAAAATTTGCACAATTAATTCCAAGGCATATGAAGGATGTAACCACTGAATTTTGCATTTCAAATCTTCAAATAAGTCATGCATAAACCCTCAAATTATTGCTGTGATAAATACCTTTATATGTGAGAGAGAAGATTCATGTACCTTGTGGCATATCTTGCCAAAAAATATCTGATTTTCCTCCTGAAAGTACAGCTGTATTTTCTTTGCAAGATCAGCCCTCAAACCCTTGCAAAACTCACCAAAAAAAAAATGGTAAAATATAGAAATATTTATATTGAAATATTTTTAATTTTAGCCCTTTCAAACCTCCAAAAATTCTTCACAATCAATTCATCCAAGTGCAGAAAATTACTGAATTAAATAATACAATTTTCTCCTTTGATTTCACTCTCAAAGATGTCAATGGACCTTATAAAATTATGCTAAAAATACCCAAATAATTCTAATATTATTTGTGTACCTTTTAGGGCCTAATAGCATTCTAGAAAGCTCAGAAAATCCTCCTCAAGTGAATCGCCACACTCATAAAATAATAGCAGAATTTCTATGATGAAACCCTAGCAATTTTCTTTCCAAATTCCTTCCAAACCCTTTTATAATTTGTCACAAAAATTCATAAAATAGAGCATCACAAATACCTTGCCGAATGGAGTCTAAAAACCCTCCGATGTGTTCATTTTCTTTCCACAACTGATTCACCCTATTCAGAAAAATAGGGAATAATTTCCAGAATATTCAACTTACCAAAAATCCTTCCAAACAACCTCCCAAAGTCTCATAGGCTAAATCGCCCAAGCAAAAAAGATAGTATAAAATATTAATAATATTTTATACAGTGTTAGCACTTCAAATCCTCCTCAAAACTTCGAAATCCACTTTTCTAACCAATTGCCCTAGCTGGAAAATATCATGAAACACAAACAACTCCCTTTGACCTTCAAATAACCCCTCCAAGTGGTTCACCTAGCTTCCTAAGCAAGCCGCCACCCTTTGGAAAGGTATTTCGCAACACAAGCAATCTCCCAAGATGATTCATTCCTCTTCAACCCCTGTAAAATTCACCAAAACTTGTTTTTGATAGAAGTCTGCAATATTTCTTTGATGAAGTGGTGTCTAAAAACACCTTTGAATGATCCACTTGCATGAAAACATACAATTTGAAGCTCACTTACAATCCTTGAGTAGAGTTGCACTAGTAGAAGGGATGAAGGTTTTTGTCCTCAAGAGGTGGAAACCAAGCTTGACATACTTGATCCAATTTCCAAAATCAATATTCAACATAATCTTCAAATGAATCCTTACTTGCCTTTATATGCCACTCCTCCAAGTGTAGCGCCCAAAATTGGAGGAAAGAGTTACCCTTCTTTTTCAAAACCTATAAACCCCACCACTTAGTGAAATAGAAACATAAGGTGCTTTTTCATAACTCAACTCAAAATTAAAAATATAAAGTACCTTTTTTATTATTAACTCCTCACAAGTGGCCCACAATGCTCCCTTTCCTTCCTCTACCCTTAGCCATTGGAAACAAGAATAGGCTAAGGGTCCCACAAGGGTCGAAATAAAAAATTGGGACATTACAGTCCTCCCCACTCAAAATTGCTTGTCCTCAAGCAATTCCAATAGAGAAAGAGGTGTCCCAACATACCTTAGGATGCAATGTCCCCCTGTGATTCCATCCCAAGGAAAATAATCCTCAATTGGATCCTTCATTCTGCTGTACTTATACTTTGTGGGATGCCCCCACATGCTAGAAGTGTCCTCATAGCCTTCCAAAGGCTCCATATGCTCCCAATCAACCACCCTTTCCAATACCAAGTGATGGATGAGCAAACTCCCTTCCCTAATACCTTCTAAATGCGTTAGATGTGACCAAAATTTGTTACGTAGATCACGAGGAAACCAAACCATCTCGTTGTCTCGTGTGCAAAACCCTTTCATGTGCTGGACCATGACCCACCAAATTTGCAAAAAAAAATCACCACTGTACCTTCCATGAGGTGAGGCCTCCAAAACATATCTGTCACCATGTATGGGCATCTGAGTGTGAAACACATACTCAACAAGAGGCTGATCCTTGTCACTCATCTCAAGCATGCATAGGATCTTCTTCAAACTCATCAATAGCTCTCAAACATTCCCACAAGAAGGCTGTACCTTCCCTTTGTGAATGCTTCTTACATCACCTTCCCAAGGTGCCAACATAAGTATGTTTCCAGAATCTTGTATGAGCTGGACCAAATCAGCATTTCCTTTATGGTAACATGGCTGTATATGCAAATATATTACTGATTTTTCATGTGGACAAACATGGAAATAAACATACTCATACCTTTTTTGACCCAAGAGCTGGAACATGTCATAATATTCATAATTTTCCCCTTCATATATGGCTGTGTTTGACCTCTCAAATCTGAATTTTCTGGGTGACAAAGTTCATAATTAATATATGCATTCATCTATCCTCCCATGAGCTGAAGCATGCCCTGGTTTTGCAATTTTGTGCACACTTGCTGGCTGGAATTGCTCGCTTGACTCAGAAATTTTTGAGTAACAAAATCCAGATTTTAAACTAATTTTTCCAGCTCCTATCTTTGGCTGCCACATGCAAAACACATTGACCTTTATTTCCAAAAAAAATCATGAATGTGCCAATTTACTTACAAAATTATTTGGTGAGGGAGAGGACCAATTTTTATTAAAATTTGTAACTTTTGAACAGCTGCTCACAACTTGGGCTTGTTTCAACCTCAATATGGGCCTCATGCCCTTCATAACACCCTCCTTATTACCTTTGCAACGTGGGATAGGGTGCTGCCCAAGACAACTTTGGGGCTTTCCTTGTAAAACAAATTCTTTGTCTTTTCTTCCCAAACAAACATGATCAAAATCGAATTTAACCAAACCTACGAATGGCCTTGTACAAAATGCTTTCCTTGAAACAACGGGCTGATCATGATGTCTTATGACAGCTCTATCTTCAAGTCCTCTTTGCCTTTTCCTCATGCTCATGAAGTAACCTCTCACCATGAGATTGGATGAAGATGAAGGGGGTCCCTTATCACTCAACCCATGCAAAATGACCTCATTCCTAAGACTGCTCATGATTTGGGTTCTAGCCCAAACTATGGTAGTCCTCAAGTTTTCATTCATGTTTCCATTTTCAACTCTTCCAAAAGGTTGTCCATATAGGGAGGCAAACTTATTCGTAGCATTGCCCTTTGCAAGGGATCTCAAAATTAATTGTACACATGAAACAAACAAGTTAGGAAAAACATTGGTGTTTAATAACACGCTTTTGACCCCATTGTCACTTTCTAGGATCATGAGGTACATCCTTCCTTGTGGCCTTGGCCTTTCTTCTTTATCCATTTCAAACAATGGATTGTCCTCTGCATTCCACAACAAGTTGGAATCTTGATATTTTTCCATATCCATTTTGATTGTATGCAAGTCCATCATAGTGTTCTTTTCCTTCAAACATTCCGTCATCTCATTGTACATTGATCCATCAAGAAGCCCCCTTGTGCCATTCAACCTTGACAAGGCTTGTACCCCTTTCTCATTTGTGATTAGACATTGTTCCTTCCAAGCTCTCTCATCAAATCTAGAGTCATGCAAAAATTTTGAACAATTATTAGATACCAAACAAAAATCATCATTCAACTCATACTTTTCTATGAATATCTTGGTTTTGTTGGCTTCGTCAAAATAATCTTTTTGAATACCAAAGTTTGGGGTACTTGGCTGCCCCAAAGCACCTAGCATTTCTTCATTTTCATCCGTCATTTGCAGCTCTCTTTGCTGCTCAAAAAAACTCAGATTTTCGGTCCTCGCAATTTTCCACTCTAGGCTGCCCCAAAGTGTCATCTTTTTGTAGCTCACCTTCCTCCTTCAAATCTTATTTTTTTGTTTCTTTGGCTCCTTTATAGGAACCCTCATGAAAGGCTGTCCTTTCATTATTTCCTTCCAACTCCCCATGTAGTTCAATGAACTTTACTATGTCCCTTCTTGTTAGGACATATGCTTCCTTAACAAGACATAACAACAAGTGTTTCTTCTAAGCTTCCTCTTGCAATCTGAATGTAGACAAGGAAATTGATGCATGAAAAGGAACAATACAATTTTTTTTTCTTGGCATACCATTCTATTATGATGTCCTTTTCGTTTTGATGCATTTGCCCTCCATTTGCAATTTGTTTTTCTTTAGACGGCTGCCCTCCTATGCTTTCTTCTTGTGCCTTTGACTCTTCTAAATTTTCTGCTCTTAACTTTAGCTGATTGCTTGTTTCCTTAGGTTCATTAGTGGCCTCTTTTTGATGCTCTATCATTAAGGTCTCTCCGTTATGTGGCTGCCTTTCAAAATCAGCTTCTTTGGCTAATGATTTCTTCAGTTTTTCTGAATTAATTCCCTGCTGTTCGTACCTCATAGAGGGATTTTGTTTGACTGATTTTTGGACATTGGCAAGCTCATGAAGTGGCTGCCTCTTGTACAATTGGAAATCCAATTCTACCACTTGTTTCAATGGCTGCCTTTCCTTTGATTGAAGTATTTCATCATGTGCCTTCGTTGTTATAAGCTTGATTAGTTCCTCCTTTCTTTCAATCTTCTCGATTATCTCCATCAATAAATCTTCGTGTGTTCCCATCAAGCTAGGCTTTTGTGTCATTCTTTATTGAAACCACCACTTATGGGCAGCCCCATCCAAATGCTGAATAACAAAAATCATTGCCTCATTTTGATCTCTAGGCCTCAAGTTAAGGTACTCTATCATCATAGCCATCCAAACTCTTACTGACTTACTTGGATCACCATCAAAAGTTGGAAGAACTATCTTCCCCAAATCATCCTGCGTATCCATATACCCATAATGTCTCTTACCATACCTCAAACCTAGCCAAGTTTCGAAACTCCTTCCTCTGTGGTATATAGGTGTAAGAGTCAAGTACTCATCATAATCCTCCATGAGCTCCCAATGAACCAAAGGCTGGTCCCCATGATTTTGGGCTTGTGTATTACCTTTCATCCTTCCCTATTTCTGTTCTGAATTCCACTAATGGAGAAGATATGGCTCTGATACCACTGTAATGTCCCCAAATTGGGACAATGATGATAAAAGAGGGTTTCTCAACAAAACCCTTTAATCAACTCCAATCACACTGAATACTGAAAATTAAAATCAGCAAACCCTAGCTGACATAAATATGCTCAAAACACCATATGCATAACAAACCCTAGGTGCCAAAATTTGCACAATTAATTCCAAGGCATATAAAAGGATGTAACCACTGAATTTTGCACCTCAAACCCTCAAATAAGTCATGCATAAACCCTCAAATTACTGTTGTGATAAATACCTTTGTATGTGAGAGAAATGATGCATGTACCTTGCGGTGTATCTTGCAAAAAAAAATCTGATTTTCCCCCTGAAAGTATAGCTGTATTTTTTTTTTCAAGATAAGCCCTTAAACCCTTGCAAAACTCACCAAAAAAAGGTATATATAGAAATATTTTTAATTTTAGCCCGTTCAAACCTCCAAAAATTCTTCACAATCAATTTGTCCAAGTGCATAAAATTACTGAATTAAATAATTCAGTTTTCTCCTTTGAATTCACCCTCAAAGATGTCAATGGACCTTATAAAATTATGCTAAAAATACCCAAATAATTTTAATATTATTTGTGTACCTTTTACGGCTTAATAGCACTCTAGAAAGCTCAGAAAATGCTCCTCAAGTGAATCGCCACACTCATAAAACAATAGCAGAATTTCTATGATGAAACCCTAGCAATTTTATTTCCAAATTCCTTCCAAACCCCTTTTATAATTTGTCACAAAAATTCAGAAAATAGAGAATCACAAATACCTTGCCGAATGGAGTCTAAAAACCCTTCGATGTGTTCATTTCCTTTCCACAACTGATTCGCCCTATTTAGAAAAATAGAGAATAGTTTTCAGAATATTCAACTTACTAAAAAAACAACCTCCCAAAGTCTCATAAGCCAAATCGCCCAAGTAAAAAGGATAGTATAAAATATTAATAATATTTTATACACTATTAGCACTTCAAATCCTCCGAAATCCACTTTCCCAACCAATTGCCCTAGATTGAAAATATCATGAAACACGAACAACTCCCTTTGACCTTCAAATAACCCCTCCAAGTGGTTTGCCTAGCTTCCTAGGCAAGTTACCATCATTTGGAAAGGTATTCCGCAACACGGGCAATCTCCCAAGATGATTCGCTCCTCTTCAACACCTGTAAAATTCACCAAAATATGTTTTTGATAGAAGTCTGCAATATTTCCTTGATGAAGTGGTATCTAAAAACACCTTTGAATGATCCACTTGCATGAAAACATATAATTTGAAGCTCACTTACAACCCTTGATTGAGTAGAGTTGCACTAGTAGAAGGGATGAAGGTTTTCGTCCTTAAACCTATGACACTCCTTGAAGGTTTTTGTCCTCAAGAGGTGGAAACAAAGCTTGACATACTTGATCCAATTTCCAAAATCAATATTCAACATAATCTTCAAATGAATCCTTGCCTTTATATGCCATTCCTACAAGTGTAGCGCCCAAAATTGGAGGGAAGAGTTACCTTTCTTTTTCAAATATTAAAAGATCCTCTTAATTTCACTTTAGGCCTTAAGTGCCCAAGACCTATAAACCCCACCACTTAAGTGAAATAGAAACATAAGGTACTTTTTCATAACTCAACTCAAAATTAGAAATATAAAGTACATTTTCTATTATTAACTCCTCACAAGTGGCCCACAATGCTCCCGTTCCTTGCTCTACCCTTAGCCATTGGAAACAAGAGTAGGCTAAGGGTCCCACGAGGGTCTACATAAAAAATGGGGACATTACATATTATATATTCAATATAAATTATTGTAGGTTGTTGCTTGAATGAAAAGAAACAAGGAACTGAAACATAGAAAAATAGAGCTCAAGACAAGGGTTTTACCCTTGACTAATCCAACTAAGGAAAACTCCAAAAAAGTAAGGGTTATGCCTTCTCTTGCCACTGTCTCCTTGTAATATTAATGCTAATTGCTTTCATGAGGCCTCCAAGAGCATTAGAACACATCAACACTGTTCTCCTAACTTGTCTTGCTTTGCAACTTGAACCAACACACTCTCCTAAACCACACTTATATGCTACAACTCCCAAAACACTCAACCAAGAAGCATTACATGACCCTCAAAGGGTTTACATGTACATAATATCAGCAAGTGGATCAATAAAAGAGTCCAAATTTCAAGCTTTTGAGATTCCTTGGATTTATTTAAGTTTGCTATTTTGTCTTTTCTGCATGGGTTCAACATGGTATGAACCCATCCATCTCTTGTGCTCTATATCGGGGGAGTTCAACATGGTTTGAAATTGCTTGACAAGTTTGTCCATAGACGAACCCGTCAGGTATGCTGATTTTCCACAATTACCTTTGGCCCCGGGGTGTCTAGATCACCTCTGAACTTCTATGATCTTGTGTCATGCCTTTGTGTCTTTTGGCAACTCCATTTCTCTGCTGAATTGTCTTGACAGGAGTATTGGAAGTGATTCAAATTGCATTACTTAAGTTGTTTTAACTAGTAAATGAGATTAGTGGCTTAGTTTAACTAAATCTGACTTACTTTCATGGTTCAATTTGGACCAACATGGGATGACCAATTGAATTGCAATGTTTTTAGAAAAGGAGGATCAAATCATATTAATTAAAGGGAGGAATTTACAAAATATTAATAGTCTAGATCACAAAATAAACTGCAACTGTAAAGATCAAAGATAAGCAAAGAGATATACACCCATTTTAGAGCATTTACTAAGACCTAAGAGTAGTGAAGGACTAAAATAGTAACAATTTTCAATGTTTTTTCTCATCCACATCATCCATATTACTACAAAATATTAAAAGAGTGTAGCGAGTGAGTATGAGTTTTATCCATAGTTACTTGCATCTTGGGGATGGGGCCCCAGAGTTTTGGGGCAGCAAAAAATTTCATAGATTTTGGGGATGGTGGGGGGGTGGCTAATAAAATCATATATTAAAATTAATATTTTAATCTTGAAACTTTATTCGATGTAGTTTAGGGGTTTAAAATTTATCCAAAGTTTTTGAGGGTGTTTTATTATTAGGATTCAATGTGCTTTTCAAAATAACAGCTTTTATTGGGGGGGTTTACTTTAAAGTGAAAGCTTCGGAAAACAATAACAAAATGAAAATAAAAATATTTTATTCTGGGGAGATCGCCTCCTCGTCCCCTCATCTCTGAGATGTCCCCTGGACCCAAAGGGATGTGTCCCTACATAGCACTAGTTTTATTTGTGTTGAAATGTTCTTACAAAAAGCATGAATATAGGTGGCCGACAATAACACCTTTTATAATGTTGCTGATAATCAATAATAACTATGTATTTAACTAGAACCTATGGCAAAATTCCATAAAAATTAATAACTTAAAAAATCTACCTTGCAAGGAGAACCCAACATTAACTAGACTTGGGGTCTTTAGTATTGGTAGCATGCCCCGAGCTGAAAGAACCTTCCATGATTTCATTGTCCTAGTTATTGCCCGATTCATGAGTGACATTTCGATGTTTATGATGGTAACGAGTTGATCTTCCCAATTCCTTTGGTTAATTTGGTGAAAATCTTTGGAGAGGGGGTTGAAAATGAGGGCCATGGTCCATCATTTGATCATAGCTTCTCTGTTTGCCATCCATGCACAAAAGAAGCTCAGTAATGGCCTGCATATATTGCTCCTCAGTGTTCATTCGTTTAGACTGGGTTTTGTAGTTTTCAAGCATATGTAGATAACACATTTACAACCCCAGGTTAGTGAAACCCGTTCCTCTATTTGCATGGGTAAACCATGAATGTTGCACTCAATGGCTTGGTTGGAGTTCATTATCATAGTGTTTCTAAGAGAGAAGCTCATAAGAGGTTGTGAGGGGGAGCTGCCACTCTAAGAGGATGAATTGCTTAATTTGGCTTTGTGACAATAAGACCAATAGTCCAATGGTGTGGATTAGGTTTAGGGGCAGTGAACCAAAATTCCGGACGAGGGATTTAGGGCACAATGAGCTATTGGATTGATGTAGACTAGAAGGTGGATGGCTACTCTTACTACTAGTGCTCTTACGACTAGTGGGGGTTGAAGGGCTTCAGAGTCTAGAAATCTCTTGACCAAATTCTGCCTTAGAACTGCAACAGTGGGTTTGAGGGGAGGCTGAAGGGAATTTTCCATGAATATTACCTCTAAAGTTGTTAGTAGTGTTGGTAAAACTAGAAGGGGCTACAAAACTTAATAATGATGGGATTATGAGCAAATTTTTGAGCCACCACCATGGTATCATTAGAATTCTCAATATTGATTGTGTGAGGGTGCTACCTATCACTAGTATGAGTCGGCCTTTGGTGGTCAGGAGTAGAATTGAAGGGAAGCATCTCTTGGGTCTGATTCATTGATAAACCTTAATAGATTGACTAGATGACAATTTAGAGAGAGAGCTTGTTTTGAGCAAACCTTTACCCCTTTTTTTGCCCTATATCTTTGTGTTTGCAATTGCATAAAGCTTGGATACTTTTTTTTAGCTTGACCAATCAATCAAAGGCTTCTCCTTGGAGCCATGAATACTGGATTCTGATCAGATTCACCTTGTGTTGTGATGAGTGGATTGAATCTATCAATCTTTTCACAACTGACACAAATTTGTGTGAGATGTTGCTGGTAAAGTTGGAAAATTTGAGCTCAGTCCGAAATTGTCCTTGTTCGACCCAAGGGTGAGTAATTGTGGTTGAAGGTTGCATTGTTTGAAGTGGAACCACACAAATAGGAATGGTGTCATCATCATCCCTGGTAAGAGTATGACGCATGGGTGGCAACCACAGCTCATCATCATCCTTGGAGTTCCCCTCCCGAAGATGTTCAATGTTATCTATGTCAAAATGAAACTAGTGGTACTGACTTTCCTACCTAGTTGTGGTGCTGGAGAGAAAAACTGCTAAATTTCTGCCTCATAATACTTGTTTGTTGCTGAATGCCACAAAATTGGGATGGGAAACTGTATTTGTGTGAAGCTTAGCCAAGGAATGGCTGCCAGAAAGAGCAGGAAGGCACATGTTGTCCACGTGCTCGATGCGTTGAGGACAGATTGAAGCTGGTGGTTTACTGGGCAAGGTGTTGGGTAGTGATTAATCAAGGTAAAAATGTGGGAATGAATAACATTCCAAAAATAATTGCGAAGAATGAAAAAAGGCATTGGGGCAGGGTATTTATAGGGGCTATTTTTTGCCAATTGGTTAATTTTTGACAAATTTCCAAAATTTTAGTTTTGCCAATGAACAAAATTTTGAGAAAATATTTGACAAATTTTCCTATAAAATATCTGTAAAGTTGTTAAATTAGCCAAAATATATATGTAGTAGTGGTAAATTCTATGTTTTTCCTTGGAATTCACCTACCATGCATATGTTTTATAGTTTTCAATATTAAAATATTTGCCTTCAATCAGACACTTGTAAAAAGTTATCATTCCTTATAAAACACCTTGCATTGGGGTCATCGACGTTTGTTCACTAGGAATATTAAAGATTGAAAGGGACTCAACAAAAAGAATTGAATAAAAAAGGGATACATTGAAAATAAATTTGCAATGACATTGATGTTTAGAAAGGAGGGTATAATGCATGTATGCTGAAGTCAAATTACGAAACGAAGGGAACATGGGTTCCAAATTGAAAAAGGAAACATAAAGTCATGTAATCCTTTGACAAATGGAAAGAGTTAAAGGAGGGAGTCATGTTGTGAAATATGGGGCTTGGAGAAATGGACAAAAATAAATATTTTGAAAAGGGCAGGGACTAGACAAAGACAAGGTGAGACTTGGGGAAAAGCAAAAATAGAAGGGCATAAGGGGGTGTGGAAAGGGGAAAAGACAACAACTCCATAAGGGATAGGAAGTAATAAAGAGATACAGTATTCTAGAAGTATTCTGTCAGTAGATAGCATATATTGACGGAATATATTGACATGGAAAGTAGATTTATTGATATGGAAAGTAAAGCTTTGTTTTTTCTGCCCTTTGTTGAATTTTTGAATTGAACTGGGAAAGCCGTTATACATGTGGCAAGCTGTGTGATGCATTGCCAAATGGAGTGGTGAAAGATAGCTCTGAGTGCACCATGTTTTTAACATCTTGTGGGAGCATTTTCATACCCTTATACAAAGTGTAAGCACAAGCACCCACATTATCTGTCTTAAGTGCTTGATTTGGAAGTATGTATGCTACATAGTTAAAATGCCTCTTAGCATGCTTCAGATGAAAGGGACTAATCAGATGGAGCTTTTCAACCACCTGTTGAAGAATATTTCTTTTTTTCCAGTTCTGAAGTGGATGTAATTCTTTCCTCCAAGCGGGATTGCGTTGATTGGATAGCCGTTTCAACCATGTTGATTAAATTTTTGGAATCTCCCTCAATATGCAGACAAGTAGTTCCATTGTCACATGCAAGTTGAAAGCATCTCTGGAAAGATTGTGAATGAAGTCGATATACCTTCAGTAGTAATATGTCATCCTAGCATTGTCATGGTTACATCCTTTCTCTCTATTTTATCTTCCTTTGCTTCTAAATCTGTGTTTTTTAGCGTGTGATTCCAGAAGCATTGATGTTGTCAAGAGGGATGTTAAGCTAGGACAATGATGACAATTTTTGAACCCATTTCAGGTGATTTAAGTTTTGGTGCCTCCCTTTCTCTCCTAAGGTCGAAGAGGTTTGTAGCTTATTGTAATGTTTGAACTCGTTTGTCAATTGTATTTTTTAATGATTCTAATTAGTTTTTATGATCATCAGTATTATGTTTTAGTGTTCGCATGTTCCAAGTTGGCCTCAACTGTATTTTCCACCTCCGTGCGATCAAATGCCTTGAGTTGGCCATATCCACTTAAATTTCTAGGCTACTAGGTACAATCACTATGACTTTGATTGTTCTATCATAGGATTGCCTAACACTTGTGTAATTTACCCTATCATTTGGCCAATTTTGAGTTCTATTCATTTTAGTGAATTTGATTGATTTGGGCTAAATTCCTAGAGTGACAATTTGTAAGGATCTGCTCTTTGTGGTTGTCGTTTGTCCCTATTAGGGAAACATATGAAATGTGGAGCCTCTTGCTTGAAGTTGGTACAAAAAGTAGTTTGATTGTTGATTTCTTTCAATGCTTAACCTTCTTTAATGTTTTATTTCCTTGGAGATAGAGGGAGAGGTTTAGCAACGTGTTATCTGTTGGGTGAATATTTTGTCAACCAGCTAACTGGTGAGCAAAATAGGTCTTATCATCCACAGCATAGGGAGATTGGTCGTCCAGATGTGTGGGTTTACCACATCAAAAGGGGACAAATCTCTCCTCTCATCAAGGGAGGTTCCCCATGAATACCCAGGAGCTATATACTATATATATAAGCAAAAAATAACACACAGGGGTAGGGTATCACCATCCATCTCTCTTTTTTCAGAGATGATGCTCACAGATCAAAGGAGAAATCTTGGGTGATTGGTGAAGGTACTTCTCTTCTTTCAGAAGTAACATTCAGCGAAGAGCCAGATCCCTTTCTGGATAGTAGAAATCCTGGTGAAATGACAGAAGGCACTTCTCTTCTTTCAGAAGTGCTTGTTCTTGCAAACAACATGAATCTTTTTGGTAAGTAACTGGTAACCAAAGGTGCAGAGTAACCAACAGCTTGAGATGTAGCGCAAAGTCTCCACCTCGACTGCCCAAGAGTGAAATATGAAGAACAGTGGGGGCACAAAGTCGTCCCAAGGTCCTTTACACAGGAAACAGAAAAAGACAAACACACTAAAGGCAACTGTAGGCAGCACGAAGTCTTCTTACAGTTGGCTTCGGGACACCTTCCTTATCACCTCCACTAGCTCAGCTTATTAAATTGAATAAACAAGAATACATTTAGGAAATAGACATAAGAACAATCTCCTAGAATGATACAAGCTATAACAACACAAAGTCTGAAAATAACTTGCTTTCTGATTCAAACAAAGAAATATGATAAACAATTCTGAGCTCAAAGTCTCAGTGATGCCTTTCAATTTGGGCAGAGTTTTGCTTCTAGTAACAGGAAAATCTCCCTTAAAACAATAAAAGAGATTACAATATATAGCAGCCAAGAAAGACTTGGCGCTTTGTTTCATGGAATGGCCCATGCTGTGCATTCAATGCCTTGAATGCATTTTCAGTTCTGTCAGGGGACCATGCTGGAACAGGGCGGCTGCCTTGACTGTGGCGTGTTACTTTATCTCAAATGTCTCCTCCTGGGCTTGGGTCATCTGGTATTTGCGCAGCTGTCCACTTCGCCTTTACTCCAAGAAAGACAAACAGGCTGCGCCTTCAATGTTTGCAAGCCAAAATATCTGCTTGGTGGACTGTTCCACCTACTGAAATAACTTCTGCACAGATATTTATGGATTTTCCCTCTTTGTCTCTTCCTGGTTTTGGCTTTTTCTGGCATTTGAGCTCTCGGGGCTGAATTCCCATCTTTGCTGGCTCTTTACGCTCTTCCATCAGCGGTTCTTCCCTTTGGCGTTTTGGCCTTTGAACGCATTCGAGTCCGTCATCCTCCTTAGCAATTCCTTCATGTCTTTTCCGCTTGCTTTGGCCACTTTCCACTGATCTCAACAAGTGACACGTGGCGTGTTCCGCTGTGAAACAGGGGAGGACACGTGGCAACATCCGCTTACTTTATCAACTCACCCGGGGCCCACCAGCCTTTACGAAACGAAAGGGAGAGACCGTGGATGTTGACACTTGGTGGCTTCCGTCGAGCTTTACTAGGGACACGTGGCAACTCTCGTAGCTTTGAAACTTATTAGAAACTGTGTCCCGACAGACGACACTTGGCAACTTCCGCTTCGACTCTATAAGGGACACGTGGCGGCTTCCGCTGCACTTTGTCTTTTTCCATCAGACAAAAAGTCCGAAGGAATTGTTCCTTTTGGGCATTGAACCAAATCCGAAGGAATTCTATCTCTTTTGGCTTCTCTTTGACCCTTGAACAAATGTAGCCTGCCCTCTGCAAGGGTGTTTGTTCCTTCAGCCCTGGGGCAGCCCCTTGAACCTACCGATTGAACCAACTTTGGTTCAACGGTTCAATGGTTCAATCGGTTCATTCTTCATTATTTGGCTAAGTCTTTTGATCGCTCGAACAAAACGCGTTGAACCAACCGCTCGTTGAACCTTTGCTGAGAATGACTGGAGACTGGTTCTTTTGATTGAACTCGCCTGCAGAAGCCTTTGAACCTGCTAATCCCTTTACTGAAAAAGCTTGGAAAATGAGGAAATTGAATGCTCAGAACAATTTCCGAAAAGGGAAGAGACAATTTTTTGGTCTTGCAGGACCAAACTAGTTCATAGGTTGTCCAAAAAATGAGTGATATTTTTGGGGACAACAGCTGGCTCTAGTTGGGGAACTTCCTTCTATTGTAAAAAGAATCGAAGGGAGTAGAATCCAAAATCTCTAGTGCCTTGAAGTATGCCATTGGGCTACGTAGTCATGCTACCCAAAAAGAAAGGCGACAAAAACGAAAATGAAAAGCACAAAACAGAACTAAAGACTATACAAATGTACATATGTACAGGTGAACTTATCTGATACTTAAAGAATTGAAGTGATTCAGATGCTGCTCACAGCGAGACAATGAAAATGGCGTTCCGTCCTGATAGACCAGCAAGAAACCATTTTGTCCCCAGAATCGGTGACGGGCGAATGGAACTCTCCACCAAGAATCACATTTCTTGTGCACTCCTTTTGGTTCTCTCTTCTTGCCTCATGGCAAGACATGGTCTTCAATCTGAAAACCATAAATCTTTGCTCTCTTGGCGGAGAGTTCCTTTTGCTGACTTTGGAGCGCATCAGTATGGTCCACTACCATAGCTTGCTGTTCTGCTGGTCCAGTCTAGCACAGAGTCAACAACACCTTGAGCTTTCTGGCTTCTGGTATAACGTGGAGTTGCCAGATTGCAGAACAAAAATGGAAAAGAGTAGGATCTGCTTCAGCTTGAAGCTTGAGACTTCAAATTGCGCGCTCTTCCCCAGCGGCTCTGGTTTGCAGACCAGATTATATAATGAAGATGGAGGAAGATGGTAAGGCTATAATGATAATGGGTAAGACACGAAATGGAGTCGCCAGAATCTATAATGGATAAGGGTAGGGACTGCTTCAATCTGAAACTTGAGGCTTCAGACTGCACGTTCATTCCCAGCGGAGTCGCCAAAAACTGTTGGGTGAATATTTTGTCAACCAGCTAACTGGTGAGCAAAATAGGTCTTATCATCCACAGCATAGGGAGATTGGTTGTCCAGATGTGCGGGTTTACGACATCAAAAGGGGACAAATCTCTCCTCTCATCAAGGGGAGGTTCCCCATGAATACGCATGAGCTATATACTATATATATAAGCAGAAAATAACACACAGGGGTAGGGTATCACCATCCATCTCTATTTTTTCAGAGATGATGCTCACAGATCAAAGGAGAAATCCTGAGTGATTGGTGAAGGTACTTCTCTTCTTTCAGAAGTAACATTCAACCAAGAGCCAGATCCCTTCCTGGATAGTAGAAATCCTGGTGAAATGACAGAAGGCACTTCTCTTCTTTCAGAAGTGCTTGTTCTTGCAAACAACAGGAATCTTTCTGGTAAGTAATTGGTAACCAAAGGTGCAGAGTAACCAGCAGCCTGAGATGTAGCACAAAGTCTCCACCTCGACTGCCCAAGAGTGAAATATGAAGAACAATGGGGGCACAAAGTCGTCCCAAGGTCCTTTACACAGGAAACAAAAAAAACAAACACACTAAAGGCAACTGTAGGCAGCACAAAGTCTTCTTACAATTGGCTTCGGGACACCTTCCTTATCACCTCCACTAGCTCTGTTTATTAAATTGAATAAACAAGAATACATTTAGGAAATAGACATAAGAACAATCTCCTAGAATGATACAAGCTATAACAACACAAAGTCTGAAAGAAACTTGCTTTCTGATTCAAACAAAGAAATATGATAAACAATTCTGAGCTCAAAGTCTCAGTGATGCCTTTTAATTTGGGCAGAGTTTTGCTTTTGGTAACAGGAAGATCTCCCTTAAAACAATAAAAGAGATTACAATATATAGCAGCCAAGAAAGACTTGGGGCTTTGTTTCATGGAATGGCCCATGCTGTGCATTCAATGCCTTGAATGCATTTTCAGTTCTGTCAGGGGACCATGCTAGAACAGGGCGGCTGCCTTGATTGTGGCGTGTTACTTTATCTCAAATGTCTCCTCCTGGGCCTGGGTCATCTGGTATCTGCGCAGCTGTCCACTTCGCCTTTACTCCAAGAGAGACAAATAGGCTGCGCCTTCAATGTTTGCAAGCCAAAATATCTGCTTGGTGGACTGTTCCACCTACTGAAATAACTTCTACACAGATATTTATGGATTTTTCCTCTTTGTCTCTTCCTGGTTTTGTCTTTTTTTGGCATTTGAGCTCTCGGGGCTGAATTCCCATCTTTGCTGGCTCTTTACGCTCTTCCATCAACGGTTCTTCCCTTTGGCATTTTGGCCTTTGAACGCATTCGAGTCCGTCATCCTCCTTAGCAATTCCTTCGTGTCTTTTCTGCTTGCTTTGGCCGCTTTTCGCCGATCTCAACAAGTGACACGTGGCGTGTTCCGTTGTGAAACAGGCGAGGACACTTTGCAGCATCCGCTTACTTTATCAACTCACCCGGGGCCCACCAGTCTTTACGAAACGAAAGGGAGAGACCGCGGATGTTGACACTTGGTGGCTTTCGTTGAGCTTTACTAGGGACACGTGGCAACTCCCGTAGCTTTGAAACTTATTAGAAACTGTGTCCCGGCAGACGACACTTGGCAGCTTCCGCTTCGGCTCTATAAGGAACACGTGGCGGCTTCCGCTGCACTTTGTCTTTTTCCATCGGACAAAAGTCCGAAGGAATTGTTCCTTTTGGGCATTGAACCAAATCTGAAGGAATTCTATCTCTTTTGGCTTCTCTTTGACCCTTGAACAAATGTAGCCTGCCCTCTGCAAGGGCGTTTGTTCCTTCAGCCCTGGGGCAGCCCCTTGAACCTACCGATTGAACCAACTTTGGTTCAACGGTTCAATGGTTCAATCGGTTCATTCTTCATTATTTGGCTAAGTCTTTTGATCGCTCGAACAAAACGCGTTGAACCAACCGCTCGTTGAACCTTTGCTGAGAATGACTGGAGACTGGTTCTTTTGATTGAACTTGCTTGCAGAAGCCTTTGAACCTGCTAATCCCTTTACTGAAAAAGCTTGGAAAATGAGGAAATTGAATGCTCAGAACAAATTTCAAAAATGGAAGAGACAATTTTCTGGTCTTGCAGGACCAAACTAGTTCATAGGTTGTCCCAAAAATGAGTGATATTTTTGGGGACAACATTATCCTTTGGCAACACCACGAAAAAAACAACAGAAAAAAATCTTACAAAAAATCCATGTCGACATGGACATAAATGTTTACATCCTCAACAATAGAATAATCTCATTTTGGAAATATGATAAACTCAGCATATGCTAATGTTAATATAATATTTACAACTTAACAAAAAAGGTTTTGTCTAGACATATCCCCAATATTAGCTGGAGATTTTACATTTGTTAATAATTCAGAAGGTGATAAGAGCATTTGTCCATTCCCATTAATCAATGTTCTTTTATGGATTTCAATTTGACAATATGCTCTTGGTCCTTTTGTATGATTGTGCCCAACATTTATTAAATTGTGTTGGTATTGACATGATAATATATTGCCTACATAAAGTTCTGCACAACATTTATGTGGTGTGCAACTTTGTTGAAGAGACCAGCCTGGCACTCTATTCTTTTTTGGCCATTTTTCATTCTGCCTCTTACTAGAGATGACTGATGTGTATTGAGATCCATAATCAGTTAATCTACAAATAAGCTCAATTGAACAAAAAGATCATTTCCATAGTTAAAGAAAACAAGAGGATTTTATGTTGTCAAAACTCTTTACTTTTTGGCTGAAAGAAAATAACTAAATGTTGCAAGGAACAATACATTTTTTAACTTTCTGCGATAGAAAACAACCATGGAAAAAATTAATAGACAACATTAGAGACATACATCCACACATAAGACACAAACATATGTGGATAAACCTTCTTAGGGTAGAAAAGCCCATCAACAAAATTAGGTATTTGGTATGATCCACACTTATAATATTTGGTTCAACAAATTCATTCAAATATGCAAAGCATGCTGAGGAAGGATGATCTTGATGTAGTAAAAGGGGAAATGGATTCTCTGAAGGACCAGTTGTCAATAATGAGTGCTCAGTTGACCTCTACTGCAGCTCAACTTTTGCAAAATAATCCTCCACTTCTCCAATCGAGTTTGCCTATTTAGAACAAATACAACACAGTGGATATTGGTGGGTAAGATGCCCATATATTCAAAATATGCAAAAATGGAATAATTATCTTTAAGGCAACACCATACAATAGTTCTTTAGGAAGGAATAACTCCACAATTCCACTTCGAGGGGGAGACCTCCAATATCCTTCTACCAATAGAAAATTCAACACTTATTTGATTGATATCCTTTACAATAATATTTATCTCCTATATATAGACCTCTAATAACTAACAATGGATGGGTAACCTCCTAATCCTAATGTAGGCTGACCATTACTCAATGTACCAATTCCACAAGTTACTCATTTATCCTAATATATTGGACCCATATAACAAAGGGGGATGTTTGCCACATGTCAGCATCTCCATCAATCCGTATATATTAATATATCATATCCCTAGGTATATAGCATTCCTTCCCTCGACGTGTTTCGTCCTTGAAACATAAGAAGAAACCAAATAATGAATGTGCTTCAAATCATTGCACACTTGTTTCCAAGCTTGATCATCCAACCAACCATATGTGATCTTGGTAGGTGATAGCTATCAAACCTTGTTTCCAAATTCCATTGTGCTACTCTAATTCGATTTATGATCATAACTAAACCTTCTTGGTGTCCATGCATAAATGATTCTATGTTCCATATTCCACTGTGCTATTCTAATTCCACATTCCATATTCCCCTGCGCTACTCTAATTCCACACATGACTATAGTAGCTATTGTGTGGCTTCCATGCATAGTCATAGTGATTTCCCCACTTGTTCCATGTCCCATATGCCGCTGCACTACTTTGATTCCATACTTGACCATGGTAGTTCTTCTTTGGCTTCCATGCATAGCCATGGTGATTGCTCCATCGATTCCTTGTGTAGCCATAGTGATTGGTATTTTGATTTTTTTGTTTAGCCAAAGTGATTGTTGCTATGAGACTCTCTTACATGGCTCCATGATTATTTCCTCTCATGATGATGTGGGTGTCTATATATCTCAACTTTTTTTGATACTTTGACCTTTTCAACCTTTTCTTCCACCTCTTCCACCTTTTCAATTGGTGGTTCCTTTGTCTCTTGAGTAGATGAAGGGTTATCTGCTTTTACTATTTCTTCATCTATGTCTTCATCTGAATCTTCCTCATGCTCTTCTTCACCCGCTTCTATCTCATCCTCATGCTCTACCTTGATTGTTCTCTGAGCCTTTCCAATAATGATATCCTGTAAAGTAACTTTCTTTTTCTTGTACCAAAATTTCATGAATTTCTTCTGCACATTAATATTGATTGTGCTCGAAGTCTCTAACAATGGATATCTAAGAACCATATCCACACCATCCATATCCAAAGCATAAAAATGCGAATGCAAAACATATTTGTTCATAGTGAGCTTCAAATCTTCAAAAACTTGAATATTCTTACCATCTATTTGAGCCTCCATGATATTTTTAGCTTGAACATGTAGATGTTGAGCTTACATCCATGTTGATGAAGTTATACATGCATCCAAGGTTTATAGGCACAATGACCTCCTTTTGAATGCATCCATGAAACTGAAAAATTGACTCTGATTTCTTTGGAGCCAAACTATTTGAATTGTTATCATCCAATCCTTCTTCCTCTTCGAAATCCTCTACCTCTCCTTCTACACCATCTGTAGCCTCCTTATATTAACATCATGCTCTATTTCTTCTTTTTCATCACCTGGATGCTTTTCCTCATTGTCATTATTTTCTTCCATTGTTTTTCCTTCATCATCTACATTATCTTCTTCATTACCAACATCATCATTTTCTTCCTCTTCTTTCTCTCTTGTATTTTATTTTTCTTTTATACCCCATTGATTATGAAAAGTTGTTCCATTACTTCCCATGAAAACTTCATATTTTGACTTCCAGCTGAACTCACTAGAGTTGTGTAGGACCCTTGAAATGATGTGACAAAGCATTTCGCTATGTTCTTCTGTCAAAATAATACTTCTTAAAAATGATCCACCATTCTCCAACATCAATATCCTCTTCATAAAAAAAACTAGCTAAATGATCTAAAAAAGATAGGGTTAATGGAAAAACCCTTAAATTTCAGTAACTCATGCGAAACTGATCCAAATAGTCCAAAATTTTCACTGTAGCTTCCTTGTATGATATTGCAACTCCAGGGAAAATTTGGTAGAAAAATGCCAAAAAATTTGGCGTGTAGAGTGAATCTATACAAAATCATAAAATTGTAATAACTCACAACGTTTAAAAAAATTCTCAAATTTTGACTGTAACTTTCTTGTATAATGATACTGAATCAGTAAACAATTTACAGAAAAAATTCTTGATGCAAATATGACAAATTTATTGCAAATTTTACAATAACAATATCTACACCCTTAACCTTTGACGTGTCTAGAGATATATGTGGCCGACTTGTGGCTTACATGCTTCTTTTATATTCTTGTTATTGTTCTCTATGTTCTTAGTTAAGGTTGGTCTATGGAATAACCATGGCTAAGTAGACTATATATAGGAGATAGTAGTTAGTTTTTTATCATATTAAGTATTCTGCTCTTATTGCATTGTTGTGGAGGTTGCCCCCTCGAAGTGGCTCGACTATATTATCCAGTATTCTGTTTTGCTATTAATTTTTGCTGTGTGATCTCTTATCTTGGCTTATTCCGTGCGATATATAATTATTTTGTGCGTACATCTAAGTAATTTCATTACAAGTGGTATAAGAGCTTCGATTTGGGCAAGTTTCCTGTGGCGTTTTTTTTCTTCTAGCGAGGCGCGAGCGAAAAGAGCGAAAAAACATAAATTGCAATCCGGAAAGAATTAATTTTTTTTGTTAGCGCAGTATTGTTCGAAATGTTTTTTTAAAAAAAAAAACATTAAAAAAAATCTGGAATTTTTTTCTCCCTTTGCACATTTGTAGTCATTGGATTCGTCTCGGTGAGATGATTGCAATGGTATATTTTGCTGGTACACTTTTTTGGTGCCGAAATTGTGCACCCTAATGCGCAAAAGCAGTCGTTGGATTCGTCATGGCGAGACAATCGCAATGGTGCCATCTGGTACATTTTTTTGGGGTGAAAACCCTCCTAGAGTTTGTGCATGGCGGGCCCTGCTACTTGGGAAAAAAAAGGGGGGGCAAGAAACTCCTAAGACTCTTAGAGATGACATGGAATCTGGAACTTCAGATCTGTTGCTTTCTCAACTTCAGGTTGACATAAAAGGTTTGGTGCGACATGATGACTTTGTTGCAGCTCAAACTAATGTTTCAGGGGTGCGCAGAGAGATTAATGGGGTGCACAATCAATTGCATCAGATCATTGCTCAATTGGTTGCCATTTCATCTTAGTTACCGACAAACAACCGTCCACTTCATCATTCGGGTTCTCCTCTCAACACTAACAACTCCAATCCTGATTGAAACTGATGCTGCCAAAAGTGGACATGCGTAAGTTTGATGGTAAGGATCCTCTCACTTGGTTACCCAAATTGAGAATTTATTTGATCTGCACCAAACTCCTAGTTCTCAGAAGGTGATAGTGGCGTCTTTGTATCTGGAACTCGAGTAGTTCATTTAGTATTGTTGGTTGTGTGTTCAAAAGAAAAAGAATGGTGCTTCTGTTACATGGTCTATTTTCACTAATGAGTTGACTCATTATCAAAATAATGTCTGAGAATTACTTCAGCGAATTAGCCAAACTACGTCATATAGCAACTGTGAAGGATTATATTCATCAATTTCAAAATCTATCCTTACGGGTGGAAGACATCATTGAGGCAAATTTGACTGATCTTTTTCTGGGTGGACTCAAAGATAGCATCCAATTGGAGGTTCAGATGTTTAATCATTGTCTGTATCAAAATCTATCCCAAGGGCACGCATGGTAGAAGAAAAAGAGATGGTCAAACAAAAAACTTTCACTACTGTTCGTGATCGTACTTTTCCAACACCATCGTTTCCTCAACCAACCAGATTGACACCTCAACAAATTGAGGAGAAACGAGCCAAAGGGTTGTGTTATGGTTACGACAACAAATGGAGCAAAGGACATCGTTGTGCTGAAAAGAAACTTTTTTATATCGAAGGTGCCAATGAGGATGCAGATGATGAGGCAATTGGTGAGGATGCAAAATTACTTGAGGAATCCGCAAGACTCTCAACTTACTATTTCCTATGATGCCCTTTCAGGTATTAGTACTCCCCAAACTCTTAAGGTGGTGGGTTTCCTTAAAAAACAAAAGGTCACTGTATTGATTGATTTTCGGAGCACACACAACTTCATCAACAGTAAGTTGGCTGCTCGTTTGAACTGTTTCATTTATCCCGCTCAAGAATTTCAAGTCATGATTACAGATGGTGGTACTGTCAGCTGTTCCAAAAAATGCCATAGTATTAAGCTGGCTATGGGAGACTACTTGTTAGATTCTCTTATGTTTGCTATTCCCATGGGTGGAGCCGACTTGGTTTGGGAGTACAGTGGCTCACCACTTTGGGCACTATTGAGATGAATTTCCAAAAATTACTCATGTGCTTTCATTCTAAGGGACATACATTTGAGCTAAGGGGATTAAGGGCTAAATCTCCACAGCTTGTTAGCTTCCATCAAATGACTAAGATTCTCTGAAAAGGTGCTGAAGGATTTGTGGCTCACTTGTTTTTCATTGAAGTCCAGCCAACTTAGCCATCTACACCTCTTGATCTACAACAAGTTATTAACACCCATTATGTTGTTTTTGATTCCATGCCGACATGACTTCCATCTAGTCGCCTGCATGATCATGCCATCAAACTTATTTTTGTTAGTACACTACCCAACATCAGGTCATACAGGTATCCCTATGCCCAAAAAAGTGAAATTGAAAAGATGGTACATGAGATGTTGGATGCATGAATCATTCGTCACAGGGAAAGCGAGTATTTTTCGTCAGTTGTTATGGTGAGAAAGAAAGATGACACTTGGAAGATGTGTCCCGACTACAGAGAGCTCAATAAGTACACTATCAAAGATAAGTGTCTTATTCCTGTCGATGATTTACTAGATGAATTGAATAGTACTCTTTATTTTACCAAGTTAGATCTGCGTTCTAGGTATCATCAAATCCGGATCCATGATGATGACATACCCAAAATAGCTCTTAGAACTCATGAAGGCCATTATGAGTTTAGGGTTATGCCTTTTGGTCTAACAAATGCACCATCCAACTTTCAGAGTTTGATGAATACTATTTTTAGGCCATTTTTGAGGAAATTTGATCTGGTGTTTTTTGATAATATCTTCATTTACAGTAAAAATTGGGAAGACCATTTGCAACATGTGAAATAGGTACTCTCAATTCTGGAACATCAGTTGCATTCCAAACCTTCCAAATGTACTTTTGGAGCTTGTTAGGTTGAGTATTTGGGTCATATGGTTTCACATGGAGTGAAAGTGGATCCTAAAAAAATCCAAGCAATGGTAGACTTGCCGGTTCCTAAGACACTTAAGCAACTAAGGGGATTTCTGGGGCTAATTGGTTACTATCGCAGTTTTGTCAAAAATTATGGTAGCATTGCAGTCTCACTCACTTCTTTGTTGAAAAAAGACTCTTTCCAATGGACTGATACAACTTCCAGGGCATTTGAACAATTGAAATTGGCTATGTGTACCACTCCAGTGTCGGCCACTCCTGATTTTTCTAAGACTTTAGTAGTTGAATGTGATGCATCTGGATATGGTATAGGTGTTGTGCTCATGCAAGAAGACAAACCACTTGCATTTGAAAGTTGCCAATTGAAGGGTAAAAATCGACTCAAGCCCATCTATGAAAAGGAAATGATGGCCATTTTGCATGCAGTCAAACAATGGAGACCTTATTTGATGGGTCGTCACTTTTAGGTAAAGACTGATCATGATAGTCTCAAATTCTTTTTGGAACAATGATTGCCATCAGAAGAACAATAGAAATGGGTCACTAAGATGTTAGGCTATGATTTTGAAATAGTCTACAAGAAAGGCAAGGAAAATATGGCGGTAGATGCACTAATTAGGAGGGATGAATCAGTTGAGCCATTGCTATGTGCCATGACCATTTTGCAGGCAGAATGGCTAAAGGAAGCAAGAACAGAATGGGAAAATGACAGTGCTACCCATGATTTGATTCAAAATCTTCAGCAAGGTTTGGGTGGATTTGAAAAATTCACATGGAAGGGTAATGCATTAAGGTATACAGACAGATTATACCTATGTAAGAATTTTATTCTTAAACAAATTTTTTTTTAAAAACTTCATGCAACTCCACATGGGGGTCATTCAAGATTTTTGAAAACTTATCATAGAATCAAACAAGTTTTTTTTTGGGAAGGACTCAAGGGGGATGTCCAGAAAGATGTGGCTGAATGTATGATCTGTCAACAAAATAAAGGTGAAACTATTAAAACTCCAGGTCTTTTGCAACCTTTATCCATACCTAACCAGCATTGGAAAGAGGTGTCTATGGATTTCATTACACGGTTATCGAAATCTGATAGTCAAAATGTTATCATGGTTATTGTGGATCGTCTCAGTAATTATGCTCATTTTTGTTCTTTATCACAAGCCTTGGTTGCTAGTACAGTAGCTTTTGCTTTTCTCAATATAGTTCATAAATTGCATGGTACTCCTAAGATCATTTTCAATGATAGAGATCCCATTTTCACTAGTAATTTTTGGACTGAATTATTTGCATGTTTGGGCACCAAGTTAGCTCATAGCTCATCATGTCATCCTCAATCAGATGGACAAACTGAGGTAGTCAACAAATGTCTGAAAGAATATATCCGTTTTGTTTCTGATAAACAAGATAAATGGGTTCATTGGTTTCCACTTGTTGAATGGTGGTATAATACTTCTGTTCATAGTTCTTCTAAAATGTCGCCCTTTGTGGCCTTGTATGGATACCACCCTCCATCCATCACTTCAACCTTGAAGGTCCATCCTAAGGTTTGTGCAGTTGATGAACATATTCACCATCAACAGGACGTCCTTGCAAGTTTGCATAAAAAATTAGCCATGGCCCAGAATCGCATGAAGCAACAGGCAGATCAACATAAGAGTGAGAGGCATTTTGACATTGGTGATTGGGTATTTGTTTGATTGCAGCTATATGAGCAGATGTCTTTGAAGCAATAGAAAAGAGATAACAAACTGTCCCCTAAGTATTATGGGCCTTATCAGATCTTGCAAAAAATTGGTAGTGTGGCCTACAAGTTAGAGTTTCCTTCATCCACTCGCATAAATCCAGTATTTCATGTATCATGCCTGAAGAAAGTCATTGGACATAGAGTTGCTACTCAAATTGAGTTACCGGAATTGGATGAGGAAGGGAGAGTTATTCTTGATCCTGAGGCGATCCTTCAAATGCGCACTAAGCACCTGTGGTCTAGAGCGATTAAGGAGTACCTGATCAACTGGAAGAATCTGCCATGTGAAGATGCCACCTGGGAGGATGAATCCTTTGTGCAACAACATCCATAGTTGATTCAACGTTGAGGACAACTTTGTTTTAAAGGGAAGGGGCATGCTATGCCCTTAACCTTTGGCATGTCTAGGGATATGTGTGGCCGACTTGTGGCTTACATACCTCTTTTATATTCTTGTCACATTTATCTATGTTCTTAGTTAGGTCGTCTTATGGAATAACCATGGCTATGTAGACTATATATAGGAGGTAGTGGTTAGTCTTTTATCATCATATTAAGTATTCTGCTCTTATTGCATTGTTGTGAAGGTTGCCTCTTCGAAGTGGCTTTGCTATATTATCCAGTATTTTGCTATGTTGTTAATTATTGTTGTGTGATCTGTTATCTTGGCTTATTTTGTGCGATATATAATTATTCTATGCCAACATCTAAGTAATTTCATTACACCCCATTGATCTATGAAAAGCTGTTCCATTACTTCCCATGAAAACTTCCATATTTTGACTCCCAGCTGAACCCACCAGAGTTGTGTAGGATCCCTGAAATGATGTGACAAAGCGTTTCGCCATGTTCCTCTGTCAAAATAATACTTCTTAAAAAGGATCCACCATTCTCCAACATCAATATCCTTTTCTCCATAAAAAAAACTAGCTGCATGATCTAAAAAAAAATAGGGTTAATGGAAAAACCCGTAAATTTCAATAACTCATGCGAAACTGATCCAAACAGTCCAAAATTTTCACTGTAGCTTCCTTATATGATATTGCAACTTCATTGAAAATTTGGTAGAAAAATGCCAAAAAATTTGGCGTGTAGAGCGAATCTATAAAAAATCATAAAATTGTAATAACTTACACAACGTTTAAAAAAATTCTCAAATTTTGACTGTAGCTTTCTTGTATAATGATACCGAATTAGTAAAAAATTTATAGAAAAAATTCTTGACGCAGATATGACAAATTTATTACAAACCCTAAAATAGCAATATCTCTTGCAAAATTGATCATAAAATCTCGAATGTTTTATTGTGACTTCTTTGAAATATTCTCCCACACCCAAAAAAATTTTGTATAAAAAATTGCAACAGATTGCAAGATATAAGCGATTCATTAAAATTAGGGTTTCACCCACATTATTAGCCCAAATCAATGCTTCGATACCACTTGGTATGATCCACACTTATAATATTTGAATTATTTGGAGTATAATATTGATCAACACAACACAATAGACATTGGTGGGCCAAGATGCTCAAATATTCAATATATGTAGAAATAAAATGATCACCCTTAAGGTAGGGCAACACCCTACAATACTCCTTTAGGAAGGAATAACTTGGCAATTCTACTTTGAGGGGGAGACCTTCAATATTTTTCTACCAATAGAAGACTCAAACATTTACTTGATTGATATCCTTTACAATGATATTCATCTCCTATATATAGACCTCTAATAACTAACAATGGATGGGTGATGTCCTAATCCCAATGTAGTCCGACCATTACTCAATGTACTAATTTCACAAAATACTCATTTATCCTAATATATTGGACTCATAACTAACTAAGGGGGATGAATGCCACATGTTGGCATCTCCATCAACCCATATACATTAATATATTATACCCCTAGGTACATAGCAAAATTAGTTTTATTTTGTAGGAACACTTTATGATAGAGATACAAATATATATGAGATGAAGATTTTTGGAACCATCATATTAATTGAAAATTTATGAAGTAAAGATTTCTGGATCTGGCTTTAATTAACATGATGGATCCATAAATTTTCATCTCAAATACTCATCATCATGAAAACTTATACGATCTCATACAAAGATATACTTTCACTTTGGGACAATTACTGTATTATTCCTATGGCGCTTAAGAAAAATTTGGGATTGAATCTTTTTCAGTTTCTTGGTCTGTAATTGGAGGAAAACCATTTCTTTTTTAGTTACATAAGCTTCTTGTCTTCCTTTGCTATGGTGGTGTTGATGGGATGTACCAGCTGGTGTGTCCTGCTACTTCTGACTAAATGATGGAATTGGTATTTTAGAGATTTGGCTTATTTCCACTTGTTCCTCCATGAGTTATGTACACTTCGTTTTGAGCCATACTTCTATCCAATGGCAATTAGGTGATTAAATAACGCACCAATGCTAGAATTGCACATGGCTTATTAATGGATGGGAAACCCCATGAACTAACCCCTCAGCCTTTCAGTGACACCACTCATCCTTCAAAGTATTTCCTAAGCACTAAAAATACCACTTGTATATCTCAATTAAAGGAAACAAGTTTGCCTTTATTTTGAACATTTTTCTTTTTTCTTTTTTTTCCATGTTCCATTTTGGATCACACCTCCCTAAGTGGGAGGTTTTTGATCCTCAAAAAACCTAGTTTGTTTGCAGATGGGGGATTTTTTCCCCTCAAATTCTCTATTGAAAACCATTTGGCCTTGCCTGACAACTGCCCCTTGAAATAAATCTGCGAGTACTCTTACTAACCACCGCATTAGTCATGCTTTTCTTTGCAGTATTGTGTCCGTAACTATTTCTTTCTGAGTATTAGGGCTAATTCTTCCACTATGGGCAGTATCCACTCTTTTTCACCTTTATTATTCAACACGGATGGTTCAAAGTTCAAATAACTCAGGTTCTTTATATTGACAGCTGAAATACATGTTGATATATGAATGTAAATCAGTTTAAAAGCAATTTATATGATTTGTTTCAAGATACAGACATACTGATTTGGTTTGAGCTTTGTTCCTTGCCGCCCTCAAGTATAGCCAAAACATATCCCCAACTTGCTAATTAGGAGCTTCCCTGTCTGAATTTGTACTCCTGTTAATGCTTCTGGAGCTGCTCATGCATATTCTGGTGAATTTGTTTTATCCTCTCTACAAACCTAACAAGTTTCTGCTAAGTTACTAGGAACTGGAAATGAAAACGGAACAGAAACATAAAATACCCTTGTAATCAAAACAGCAAGGAAATGTATGTACAATAAATTTCTAAAAAATAGAAATATATATATTTAAAAAACAAAACACTCAAAAAATATGGTATTCTTTTTTATTTTCCAACTTTTTCAAGTTTTTTTTAAAAAGGTGCCAGAAATGCACAAAAACCTGTTGGAAACACCCAGAAACCTGCCGGAAGCATCCCATAAATGGGCGTTCCATTTACTGGAAGTTTCTGGCAGCTATCCGGAGTCTTCCTGTGCTTCCGGTGCGTTTCGTTTTCCTGCTTCATTTCGGAAGCATTCCTAGGGGTTAACACCCTGTATAGGTGGCATTCCCTGCAGCTCAGGTGTATTAAGACAGTTTACGGGATGCTTCTGGCAGGTATCTGGAATTTCCCAGTGCTTCTGGTGCATTTCGGTTCCTCTCTTTGCTTCAGAAGCATTTCTAGGGGGTAATGCCATGTGCAGGGGGTGTTTCCTGCAGCTTAGGTTTATTGGATTCTGAGATCTTTGCAACCTCCATTGATCTTTATCGCTCATCATGGCATCAAATGAAGTCCGCAATAAGAAACCTAGGCAGGTCTCAAATGAAGAGACATGTGTTGACTTGGGAACTTATTTGTTGTAGCAATGTTGGATATCTGGGAAACTATCATCTCAAGTTTCCTCATTCTTCTGATTGTATACCCTCAACAAATGTTGGAGAATCTGATTCATCACTTCAGTCTTTCTATCTTTTTGTGGATTTTAAAACCACTTACTCCACAAAGCTTTCCAAATTTACTTGAAAATTGGGAACCCAATCAGGCACTATAGATCTTGGCAAACCAAAGTGCACCCAAAGTTGGGGGAAAAAATTCTTTGTGGCTTCCTGCCATGATATAGTCTTCGTACATGGTATTGAATCACACATCTCGATGAAACGATCCACGGTGGCAGACAAATAATCATTACCTTGGCTGGTCTTAGGTAATCTGCCCATAAAAGTCCCAATGCTATCTCAAGGCATGTTGAGTACTGGTATAAATCTATCCAATCCTAACTTTTAGTTACTTTGCTTACCAATACTACACAATGAATATCCTTGAATATATCTTGCTACACATGCTTGCATCTTCTACCAATACACATATCTGTGCTAGCAACATTTTTGCTGATTCCAAAGTTTCCTACTACTTTTGAAGCGAAGGCTTCTCTCATGAGTCAAACATTCTGCCTCCTTACAATATGCACAACTTTTTCATTATATACAACAATCCTTCTCTTGGGTAATAATGACTCTTAAGAATCTGACTTACCTTCTTTTGGCAATGCAGAATGCACCTCCTTGAACTCTGTATCTGAATATTGTTGCTTGTCCAACAGACCTGAAAAAAATTCCAACAGACCCACAAGCACCTGTAACTTGTACTGAACCTGATTATCCTCAAGCATATTAACGCCTTTCTTTGAATTGCTTTTCGCCAAAGCAATTGTAGATCTCCATGTTGCTACATTTCAGGGCTTTGCATCCTCCAATGGGAACTCTTTCCACTGATTGAGATATTTTTTGCAGTATCGTAGTCCTCAGTTTCTTCTCTCAAAAGCCAAAGAACATGTCCATCATGTAAGGGAGTGAAGGAATTTGAAATTTTAACCTTTGCCCTGCCACATTCTTGAAGAATTTGGCATGAAAGTTGTTATGCACTCATGACCTTGTTGGCAGTTCGAGTATATGCAATCTGTCCCACTCTTGCTAGAAACATATAAGGCCGTAATATGCAGGCCCAAGTTTTTCCATTCCTCAGCTTTGAGATACTGCTGCTTATAAGGTTGCAATCTTAAGAAAACCCAATCTATCTCTTTAAATTTACACTTGCTACGGTGCTGGTCTTATTGGGAGTCATCCTATTTTGGTTTAATATTAGGTTCTCTCTTGTTGCCTTTCCTTTAGAAAATATTTTGCATTTGGAACTGGAGTATGTTCAATTCAGAAGTCAGCCAACAAAGAAGGGTCATAACCATAAAGGATTTTAAATAGCAAAATTCCAGTGAATATGTGGCTTACTGTGTTAACCACTTATCTATCAAATGCAACCATTTTTGCCATGAAGCTTGCTGATCTGCAGCATAGTTTCTCAAATACCCCTCTCAACATTTGTTTATTATTTCCGTCTGCCCATTTGTTAGAGTGTGATAACTTGTATTCTGGGGCTAGTTCTTTCCAGAAGTTGTCAATAAATTTTTAATCGAAGTTACTAACAATATTCTTTGGATGACCATTTAACTTATATGCATGTTGCTTCAACAACTTAACAAGTTGTGAGACCATATCTGTGATACTCATGGAAATAAAATGAGCATACTTAGGCAGTCAATCAACCAGAACATAGATTGCTTTCTTCCCGCCCAAGGCAAAGAACTAACAAAATCCATGCTAATTGACTTCAACTTTTGATTGGGAATAGGCATCGGCTGAAGCAGTCTTAAGAGTTCTAATAGTCTCAGTTTTATTCTTTGGGAAGCCCAACGAATGAGCAAAGTCCAAATACTTTTAAGCCCCTTCCAAAAGAATCTACTCATTCTGTAGTAAGTTTTAAACAATCTAGTGACTGGTGACTAATGAAGACTGATATTTAACTATCAGTTGCCCGAAGGTGCAAGAAAAGCCGGAGGAATTGTACTTTTGTTTTTGCGATTATATCTAGTAAGTGTTTTCTTTTCATTTGTGGAATATATTCTCCTTTTATGTATTATATTGTGATAGACTACCTTTATCGTTTGCTACGCCAACAACACTCTATTATCAATGTACAAGAAATCACCCACAGTGTAAATATTTAAATAATATTAATCAATTTGAAACTCAATCATGCAAGAACTAATACAAAAAATTTCCCATCACAAAAATTCTCACATCATATTGTGCTTGCCAAGTGTTTTCTTTTCTTTTGTGAGGTTGTAATGTCCCCCTTTTCAAGCTAGTCATGGGGGTGAGACTCTTAGCTTGTTCCTTCCGAAGGGCTAAGGATTTTAAAGGCAAAAAGGGGAACATTTGTGAGCTTCAAGGGCATTTTATGATAAAATACTTTATTATCCAATTTTGGGACTGTTGTCCCCAAAAATGTCACTCATTTTTGGGACAACCTATGAACTATTTTGGTTCAACAGACCAAAATCCTCTCTCCCCTTTTCAAAAATTGTTCTGAGCATTCAAGTTCTTCATTTTTCAAAGCTCTTCCAGAAATCTACGGACTCTGCAGGCTTGAAACTACGGACTCCGCAGGCCCATTTCTATGGACTCTGCAGGCCAAGTTCTACGGACTCATTTCTACGGACTCAGTTCTATGGACTTCACAGGTTGATTTCTACGGACTCTGCAGGAAGAAACAAGCTCTCAACAGTTAAGCGATTTCAACCGCTTCAAGGTTCAACGTCATCGGCAAGAGTTAAGCGCTTCGGCAAAGGTTCAATAGTTCAACCGCTTCAAGGTTCAATGGCTTCAAAACACTTATCAAAGAGAAGAAGGCTTGAACCATTGAACCGTTGAACCATTGAACCACTTTGGTTCAAAGGTTCAATGCGTGGTTGGTTCAAGCGGACAAAGGACTTAGCCAAATAAAGGGATTGAACCAATTGAACCATTGAACCATTGAACCAAAGTTGGTTCAATCGGTCGGTTCAAGGGGCTGCCCCAAAGCCAAAGGAACAAGTGCCCTTGCGGAGGGTGGTGAACCGAGGTCAGACAACCCTTGCGGAAGGCAGACGAGGAGCAAATGGACCGTTGCAAAAGTCCGAAGGATAGTTCCGGGCTTGAACAGTCCTTGCGAAGGGCACAGTTCTCTTTTGGGAAAAGAACGCAGCAAAATGATTAAGGCATTTTCTTCGGACAAAAAGTCTGAAGGAATTCCTTCGGACTTTTGCCCGAAGGAAAAGCCCGAAGAAAAGTCCGCCGAAGGATGAAGCCCGTTGAAGGAAAAGACCGAAGGAAAGCGGACGAAACAAAGAAAACGATTCCTTCGGACATTTTGTCCGAAGGAATTAACCCGAGGACTCTCTGAGAGAAAGAAGCCCGAAGGCCATCCGAAGACCGCCCGAAGGGCAGATGCCCTTGCGGGGGGCTCGCGTCGGCCAAAATAGGCCTTTCTCAAGACCCCGAAGGGATTCTTCTCCTTCGGGAAGGACAAAACAAGAAAGCCGAAGGAATTGTCAAGGAAAGTGACGGGCCCACAGACGTCAAAGTTGAACATCGCAAACTAGCCATTGAGATCCAAAAGTCCGGCGACGTCCCCTCAGTCGTCAAAATCAAGGCGACCAACTCGCTGTTGGTTTTCAAGCGATGACGCGCCCAAAGACGTCAAATTCGCGGCAATGAAATAGCCGTTGATCCTTGCAGGTTTAAGTGCGGCCCTAAATGCATTCAAAGGCCTTAAGGCCAAGGCCAAAAGGAAGAACCGCTGAGAGGAGCGTAAAGAGCCAGTAAAGCTGGGAACGTAGCCCCAAGAGCTTAAATTCCAGAAGAGACAAAGCTGGAAAAGACAAAAGCAGAAAGAGGGAAAAGCCCGAAATATCTGCGCAAAAGTAATTTCAGTAGGTGGAACTGTCCACTAAGCAGATATTTTGGCCTGCAAACATTGAAGGCGTGGCCTGTTAGTCTCCTTTGGAGTAAAGACAAAATGGATAGCTGCACAGATGTCAGAGGGGACAGACCAGATGATCTAGACCCAGGAAGAGACATATTAGATGAATGGACACGCCATAATTAAGGCAATGCGCTGTTCCAAGCATGGTCCCTCCAGACAGAACTGAAAATGCATTGAAGGCATTGACTGCAGCATGGGCCGTCCCATGGGAAAGAGCGCCAAGCTTTGCTTGGTTGCTATACATTGTAATTTCTCTCATTATGCAAGGGAGATCTTCTCGTTACCAGAAGCAAAACTCTACCCAAATTGAAAGGCGAATACTGAGACTTTGAGCTCAGATTGTTGTTCATATCATTTTATCTGAATGAGAGAGCAAGTTGTTTGCAGACTTTGTGCTGTCATAGTTTGTATCATTTTAAGAGATTGTTCTTATGTCTGTCTTCTGAATGTGTTCTTGTTTATTTAATTTGGCAAGCAAAACTAGTGAAAGTACTTAGGAAGGTGTCCTGAAGCCGACTGTGGAGAGACTTTGTGCCCCCACAATTGCCTTTAGTGTGTTTTCTTTCTGTTCTTGTGTAAAGGATCTTGGGACGTCTTTGTGCCCTCATTATCCTTCGTATTCTGTTTCTGTGTAAAGGACCTCGGGACGACTTTGTGCCCTCATTGTCTTTCGTATCTCACTCTTGGGCAGTCGAGGTGGAGACTTTGTGCTACATCTCAGGCTGCTGGTTACTACGCCCTTGGTTACCAGTTACTTTTACTACTTGAAAGAACTTCTGTTGTTTCATGCAAGAACACTTCTGAAAGAAGAGAAGTGCCTTCAGTGTTTTCACCAGGATTTTCTCCTCTGTTTGTTAACATCATCTCTGAAAAAAGAGAGATGGATGGTGTATCCTACCCCTGAGTGTTATTTTCTGCTTATATTTATAGTATATAGCGCCTTATATTCATAGGGAACCTCCCTTTGATGAGAGGAGAGATTTGTCCCCTGTTGATGTAGTAAACCTGCACATCTGGCCGACCAATCTCCCTATGCTGTGGTTGAAGAGACCTATTTTGCTCACCAGTTAGCTGGTTGACAAAATATTCACCGAACAGGGACCTTTTTAAGGGTCATGGTCACTTGGACCTAAAAGTGCTTTTAAAAGGAAGCTTGTAATATATTTTTTTAAAAAGGAAAAAGTAAACTCTCCCTCTCTATTTTCGGTGCCACATTTGGAGGAGGAATATAAAAGGAAAGGGAAGGCTCATTTGAAAAGGTTATGCATTTTTTATATTGAAATTCTTGTGCAAGTATGTTAAGCTTGAACAATTGACTTGAAGATAAAAACCTTCAAGTGCACCAAGAAGTTTGGAGACAAAAACCTCCATTCTTCCACATAGGGCAGCTCTATTTAAGGGCTATAATTGCGCTTCAATTTTGCATAGTTTTATTCAAGTAGATCTACAAAAGTGTTTTTGGAAACCACTTTCATAAAAGAATTATTACAAACCCTTAGGAGGAATTTCATATATTTGCAGGTCAAAGAGGTGGATGAACTTGGTTGAGAAGCTTGTTGAGTTTGGAGGCCATCCCAAGGGTGGGGATTTGCTTTGGCAGGGTGGCAACCCCTCTCAAGAGGGCAAAATTGTCTACGAAACTCTCTTCTAGAGTCAAGGTAATTTTCATAATTAATTTTACCTATTGGTGAGTTGTTGTGGGTGAAATTGCAGGGTTGGAGGTCAATCTATGCCCTTGGAATATTCAGGAATTAAATTTTTTTTTTGGTAACTTGGACGACTTGATTGGAGAGATTCGGGAGGTGTTTAGAAGGGCAAATTTCAAGAAATAAATATCAGATTTATTTTCCTATTTTTTCTAAGTGTGGCGACTCACTTGTGGATGTTTTTGAGGTGTTTCCTGAGTGGAAAACGCAGCTGTACTTCACATAAAAATCATATTATTTGCAAGGGTATTTTCAACCACTGTCAATTTATCTTGGTCAAAAAAGGTACCTTGATTTTAGTTTATTTTCAGCTATTTGTGAAGCTATTTTTGGCGTGTTTTGCTTGGAAATTTTATAAATTTTCTAGCTAGGGTTTGTTGGTTTGTGGAGTAGATTTTCAATTAACTGGCAAATTTTATTCAAGGGTTTGTTTGAAAACCCCAACTAGTTCTAATTGTCTCATTTGGGGACATTAATATATATATATATATATATATATATATATATATATATATATATATATCTTGGCTTTATGTGGAATTTAGGGTTTATATCAAACATTAAAGATTGAATGTATTACACAGCTCTAGGATCATGGGAATTAGCCCCTTAGGATGGAGGACCAGCCTTTCGTTTGTTGGGATTTAATGGAGGATTATGATGAGTACTTGACACTTGCACCTCAGTACAGGAGGGGAAGGAACTTCAAAGATTGGCCAGGTTTGAGATATGGCAAGAGGAACCATGGGCATGTAGCTATGCAGGATGGCTTGGGGAAGATAGTTCTTCCAACTTTTGATGGTGATCCAAGTATTCCGGTAAGAGTTTGGGTTGACAAGGTAGGTGAGTACCTTGATTTGAGGCCTAGAGGTAGAAGGGAAGCATTAATTTTTGTCATTCAACATTTGGATGGGGCTGCCCATGAATGGGGGCGTCATGGATGGGAAACACAAGGGCATAACGCTATTGGGACACATGAAGAATTCTTGGAAAGAGTAGTTGATAAGTCTGGTAAGAAGGTGGAACCATCTAAACCAAAATCACTAAGGGCACATAGCAAGGAATTCCAATTGGATGAAAGGCAGCCCTTAAAACAATTAACAAAGCCTAATTTCCAATTGTACAAGGGGCAACCACTCCACAAGTTTATTAATTACCAAAATTCAGTCAAACACAGGCCCTTTGTGATGGGTGAGCAGTTGGAAATTAACTCAGAAAATTCAAGGAAATCAATGGCATGTAAGGCTGATTTCGAAGGGCAGCCACCAAGTGAAGAATCTTCAAGGCTTTGGCACCAAAATTCAGTCAATTGTGGGCCCATGATGATGAACAATCAACTGAGATTGAAGTCAGAAAATTCAGAGAAATTAGAGGCATGTGAAATGGGAATAGAAGGGCAACCACCAACGGAAAAACAATCATAAAATTGAGAGCAGGGAAATGAACATGTGAAACTAAACCAAACTGAAATTGAAGGGCAAATACATCAAGAAAAAGAGGACAGCCAACAGGTGACAAAGAAAGAGATGATTGCTACCTTATCTAGTGCCACTAGATGCCATGCTTTCAGTGTGAAAGGAACCATTAGAGCTAAAAATGTAATAGTGTCAATAGATAATGGAGCCACTCACAATTTTATAGATGCCAAAATGGTTGCAAGACATAGGCTGCCCACCAAGGAAAATGGTGGACTTAAGGTAACCGTGGGGGATGGCTCCTCCATATCATGCATTTCCAGCACTTTGGAATTAAAACTAACCATGGGTGAATATACCTTTGAAGGAGAGTTCAATGGGATAGACCATGGGGAGATAGGTGTTGTGTTTGGAGCCCAATGGTTTCAATCCATTGGTGAATACACTCATAATTTACAAAAATCATAACTAAAATTTATGGCAGCCAACAAGGAAATTGTTCTCCATGGTCTAAGCAATGGGACACCCATGTTGGTGACCTCAAAAAGGATGGAACGAGCTTTCAATAAAGGACAAATTATATGGGCAACTGAGTTATCTATGCATGATACAAGGTCTGATTTAAATCAACAGTTGCATCACAAGGATGTTCAAGTCATCCTTAGTGACATACCACATGGGCTGCCCCCCGATAGAGGGTTTGAACATATAATTGAATTGGAGGTAGACAAAAGAGCAGTGATCACTAACCTCTACTGCCACCCACGGATTTACAAGGAGGAAATTGAGAAGGCTATCTAAGAGTTACTTGAAATGGGGCACATAAGGCCAAGCTTTAGCCCCTTTGCTTCTTTAGTAGTGCTTGTGAAGAAAAAGGATGGGACTATGAGGTTGTGTATTGATTATAGATTGCTGAAGAAGAAGACCATCAAGAATAGGTATCCAATATCTAGGATTGATGAACTCATTGATGAGCTTCATAGAGCGGTTTACTTCTCCAAAATAGACTTGAAGACCGGTTATCACGAGATTCGTGCGAGGAAGATGTGCAAAAAATGGCTTTTTGTTGTCACTATGGGCATTATGAGTTTTTGGTCATGCCCTTTGAACTCACTAATGCTCCTGCTACATTTCATTCTTGCATGAATGACATTTTTAAACATCTAAGGAAATTTGTGCTAGTGTTCTTTGATGACATATTGATATATAGCAAGACTTGGGAGGAACATTTGCACCATTTGGACATTGTTTTGAGAATGTTAGAGCAGCAAACCCTCTTTGCAAAGAAATCTAAATGTGAATGTGCTACTTCTGAAATTTTGTATTTGAGACATGTAATCAATGCACAAGGGGTCCAAGTGGACCAACAAAAGTATCAAGCCATACTTGATTGGCCACCTCCCTCTACTGACTCATCTGAGAGGGTTTCTTGGATTGTGTAGTTATTATCGAAGGTTTGTGAAGGGTTTTTACCAACTTTCTACCCCCCTTACAAATTTGACAAGGAAAGGTGCCTTTGTGTGGTCCCAAACCGCTTTGGAGACGTTTGAGAGACTCAAGGTAGTGATGAGTTCTTGTCCTGTGTTGTCTATTCCAGATTTTTCGCATCCTTTCACATTGGAATGTGATGCTTCAGGAGAAGGGATAGGGGCTGTCCTAATGCAAAAAGGACATCCCATTGCTTTTGAGAGTAGGAAACTCAAGGAAGGGGAAAGGAAGCTTTCAATTTATGATAAGGAAATGTTGGCTATCATGCATGCTTTGGCCAAATTCTGTCAATACTTTATTTGTGGGAGATTCATAGTCAAGATGGATCACAGTAGCCTCAAATACTTTCTCACACAATCTGATTTGAATGATAGGGAACAAAAGTGGGTGAGCAAATTACAATCCTATGATTTCAACATTGAATATATGAAAGACAAAAATAATGTGGCTGATGCATTGTCAAGAAGGCCTTATTTGTGTTCATTAAGTGAATTAATATCTGATTGGAGGGCTGTAATTATAGTTGAATAGGCAAGGGACAAATGGGCTTCCGCGATTTTGGAAGGCAAGGTGATAGACAACAAATACAAGGTGCATGAGGAGTTGATTTTTTATAATGGCATAATTCTTTTGGCTCCTTTATCCAAGTTAAAACACCAAATTATGAGGGCTGCTCATGATGATACTATGGCTGGTCATCAAGGTTACTTCAAAATATACAAGGTAAGAGAAAGATTTGCTTGGAAGGGTTTGAAAATAGATGTTTTATCTCATGTTAGGGAGTGTATGGTTTGTCAAAGAAATAAGGGAATGACTGCATTTCCAGCTGGTCTCTTGCAATCTCTTCCAATTCTCCACCAAAAATGGGAGAGCATTTCCATGGACTTCATCATAGGATTACCTATGTCACAAGGTAAATGTGGAATTTTTGTTGTAGTGGATAGATTGACAAAATATGCTCATTTTTTTGTAATTCCAGCCAAGTATAATGCTCCATATATAGCGGAAATCTTCATCAAAGAAGTTTTCAAGTTGCATGGATTACCCAAGAGCATCATAAGTGATAGGGACAGCTGGTTTATAAGCCACTTTTGGCAAGAGCTTTTTAAGCTAACAGGTACAGAATTGCTTCCAAGCACTAGTTATCATCCACAAACGGATGGGCAAACTGAAATTGTCAATAAATGGGTGGAAGGATACTTGAGGAATTATATTTCAGGGCAACAAACATGTTGGAATAAATGGTTGTACATGGCAGAATTTTGTTATAATACTACCTACCACATGTTTAGTGGTATGTCACCATTCAAGGCTTTGTATGGATATGAAGCTTTTTCATTTTATAACCTTGTTTTGGATGATAGTAGGGTGCTCGGGGCTGCCAATTGGCTTCAACAAAGTTCTGAAATTGTGGACTAACTCAAGAAGAATTTGCAACAAGCTCAAAATCAATAAAAGCTTTATGCGGTTCAACATATGGTGGAGAGGCAATTTGGGGTTGGGGACATGGTCTATTTGAGATTGCAACCTTATAAGAAATCCTCTCTTAAACAAAGTGGAGCGGAAAATTAAAGCCACGTTTCTATGAGCTTTATTAAATTCAAATAAGAGTGGGTAAAGTGGCATATGAGTTGGAATTACCGGAAGGAAGCAAGATTCATAATGTGTTCCATGTTTTTTGCCTTAAACGGGCTCTTGGAAAACATATAACACCTTCCATAGAATTACCACCTCTTGATGATGAAGGTAAGTTGGTCTTGATTCCTGAAGCTATTCTTGAGGTTATTGAGAGGAGGCTCCAAAATTGCACCATCACATAATACTTGGTACAATGGAAGGATATGCCTATGGAAGATGCAACTTAGGAAGGGGTAGTCATCCTTCAACACCCAAATTTACAATGGCTTGTGGGCAAGCAATTTTGGAAAGGGAGGATTATAATGTCCCCCTTTTCAAGCTAGTCATGGGGGTGAGACCCTTAGCTTGTTCGTTTCCAAGGGCCAAGGATTTTAAAGGCAAAACGGGGAACATTTGTGAGCTTCAATTGCATTTTATGATAAAACACTTTATTACTTAATTTTGGAACGTTTTTAAGGGTCATGGTCACTTGGACCTCAAAGTGCTTTTATAAGAAAGCTTGTAATATATCTTTTTAAAAAGGAAAAAGTAAACTCTCCGTCTATTTTGGGCACCATATTTGGAGGAGTATAAAAGGAAAGGGAAGGCTCATTTGAAAAGGTTATTCATTTTTGATATTGAAATTTTTATGCAAGCATGTCAAGCTTGAACAAGTGACTTGAGGACGAAAACTTTCAAGTGCATGAACGAGTTTGGGGACAAAAACTTTTATTCTTCTACATAAGGCAACTCTATTCAAGCGCTGTAATTGCACTTCAATTTTGCATAGTTGTATGCAAGTGGATCTACAAAGTTGTTTTTGGACACCACTTTCATCAAGGAATTATTACAAATCCTTCGGAGAGCTGGAATTTCATAATTTGTAGGTCAAAGAGGTGGATGAACTCGGTTGAGGAGCTTGTTGAGTTTGGAGGCCATTGCAAGGGTGGCGACTTGCTTTGGGAGGGTGGTGACCCCTCTCAAGAGGGCAAAATTGTCTATAGAACCCTCCTCTAGGGTCAAGGTAATTTTCATAATTTATTCCAGCTATTGGTGAATTGTTGTGGGTCAAATTGCAGGTTTGGAAGGTCAATCTATGCCCTAGGAATATTCAGGAATTTAATATATTTTTTTGACAACTTGGGTGACTTGATTGGAGAGATCCGGGAGGTGTTTAGAAGGGCAATTTCCAAGAAATAAATATCGGCTTTATTTCCCTATTTTTCTAAGTGTGGCGGCTCACTTGTGGATATTTTTGAGGTGTTTCATGAGTGTAAAATGCAACTGTACTCACATAAAAATCAGATTATTTGTAGGGGTATTTTCAGCCACTTCATCAATTTATCTTGGTGAAAAAAGGTAAATTGCTTTCAGTTTATTTTCAGCGATTTGTGAATCGATTTTTGGCATGTGTTGCTTGTAAATTCTATAAATTTTTCAGTTAAGGTTTGCTGGTTTGTGGAGCAAATTTTTAGTTAATTGGCAACTTTTATTCAAGGGTTTGTTGGAAAACCCGAACTAGGTCTAGTTGTCCCATTTGGTGACATTACAGAGGTATATTCCCCGTTTAACCAAAATTTATCCCACTGCATTCCCTCCCACCTAGGATTGATCATCAAGCGAGGATCTTTTCTCTTAAGTGGCAAGACGAACAAATAGAGGGATTCAATTTGTAAGCTTGTTTGATATGGTGTATGTCAAACGTAGAGTCTTTGTCAATAGAAGATGGCACCATCATGCGAGCTATAAACCACTTTGTAGTGTATGATTTCACATGAAATATCGTGTCAATAGAAAGGATAATAAAATAAATTAATTTGAAATATCACGTTATCCAAGAGTCCATTGTTGAATATTAAACTATTTCTCATGTTTAAATCTCATTGTTGATTATTATTATAATATCACATTGTTAAATTTTTAACCAATTTTTAAGCTTGCCACAATTAAGGCGATGTGCCTGGGCTAATTCATATGTCGAATATTATTTGTTAATTCAACTGTAGACATAGGAAACTTACTCGATCATTTTTTTAATAATTGCATTTATACATAAATAGTAAACGAGTATGCAATATACCAAATATTATAATTATTATTCTCCAATATATCACTATTCTTGGACTACGTATATATATTAAAGTAATATCTACAATTTCCATATCGATATGAATATTGCACGAATCAAATCCTATTAATTTTTTTTATCAATTTTTAAGTTTTCCAGCAAATAAGGTGATCTGCCTGGGTAATGTACATGTATAAAAAAAATAAAGAAATGGCTTATATACCTTCCACGCTATTGTTTATTGCTACACGTGGCACACAATTGGTCAGGTCGCTGAGGGACGCTGCGCAATGTGCAGGGAGGCCGCGACTTCAACTATTTTTTGGGTTTTGGTTCGGTTTGTTGTTGAATAGGCGGAATACACTGCAAAACTTAACATAAAACAATTGCAAAATGTCTATGCACTAGATATAATTACAAAAAAAAATCTGACAGAAAACCCAGAAGGCTCCAGGTGGTCATTCATCTCATTGGGATGTTATAGTATGGTTTCATTGGACGCTAATCAGAGATGTGGTTTATTGCAACAACAGATTACCCAAAACAAAATTGTTATCTCGTTAGGATTTTGGTTTGATGTTCATCCTACATTTCCGTCTTCAATTTCAATCAAATTTCCAGCCTGACAACATTTTAAATTGATATATAACTATTTCTTAGTGTAGTTGAAAATAATTTGAGAAGGGTTGGTATTTAACAATGAGAAGGGCTTCATTTCCAAAAACATTGAATCTCTTTGCCGTATGGCAGCATTTGTGTTACTTTTACTCATAAAATATAACCAATTTTTCCAACAAATTGTTTTGCCATTTTATTTTTTAAAGAGTTGTCAGATAGCATAGAAGTTGGCCGAACCTTTATAGCTTTTGTTTTAAACCTCAACGTCTTTTTTATATTTTTATGTGGTTTTATATGTTCTACAAGAGATGTAAAAATTAATGGTCTACTGTTTAATATACAGTTGACAGCCTTATTTCTTTGGTTCTTGGTTTAACAACTACCAAATATTGGCATGGCAATGACACTCTTGAGTGGTATGGTCTGTGTAAATCACATATATCTGGGAGGACGCATTCTGCTGAGTGTAGCAGTACCTAAAAATATAATATATAATTTATATGAATATGGTTTTAAATTTTCAAACATCGAAATTGTGAAAAACAATCTAATTGACCAACATAGTTAATTACAAAAAAAAGGAAGGTGAAGCATATAATGGCCCAATAGAAATAGGTTACTGCCCAAATGTTGAGCTATTCGCACAACCCCTGTTGACCTACCAAGCCTGACACGTATTGCAGTCATATATTTGTGGGCAGTTTCAAGCAACATCTGCACAAGAAACCTTTTCCATTAAGAAACTTTGTGTTTTTTCAGCTATAGGATGGGGTTTGGTAAATGGAACAAAACTTTCCAGTGTTTAACTATGTGTTTTGAGCTTTGGTGAATAAATTTCTTAGTTTGACAAGGCAAGCGACCAACAAACAAGATGACCAACAAATAAACTCTGCTAATTAGAAACTTGTCTCATAACACAAAGTTCAATTTTCATTCAATTTTTGCACCAAATTTCAGCTGATTTTGTTTTTTTGTTTGGTTTGTTTTTGAATAGATGGAATACAATACCTTATTTTATAAGTAGATGTTTTGAGTTTGCTGAAGAAAAAACTGAAAAATACCTGGTGCGCACCTGGGTGCTCATTGCATCAAGCAAACCACATATGAACCAAATTTCTGACTTAACCCATGGAGGGGGCGACATAGCAATAGGTTAACAACTGTTGCAATGGACAGTTGCCGCAATTCTACCCACACATGGCCTCTTCAACGTCCTCCATGCGAACACATAACGTTTCTACCATATCTACCAGCTGCCAACCATTCAGCATATTACTAGCAGTCTGCAAAACCATCGTCTAGCTCCCCGCGTCAACATGCAAATGGCGGCAAACATCTTTTTTGTCTCATGTGAGACGAATTTGAGGGCTTCGCCCCACCATATAAGCCTCCGGCTAACTAAAGACCTTCTCTTTGAACCTAGGAATATGTACAAGAAATATACCGTTCTTATATTAAATCAAATCACTTGTGTTGGGTGAATATTTTGTCGGGCAGCTAATTGGTGACCAAAATAGTTCCTATCACCACAACATAGGGAGATGGGTCGTTCTGGTGTGCAGGTTTACTACATCAACAGGGGACAAATCTCTCCTCTCATCAAGGGGAGGTTCCCTATTAAATATGCAGAGGCTATATACTATATAAATAAATAGAAAGTAAGACACAGGGGTGGGATAAACCATCCATCTTTCTTTTTTCAGAGATGATGCTAACAAACAGAAGAGAAATCCTGGGTGATTGGTGAAGGTACTTGTCTTCTTTCAGAAGTAACTTTCAGCCAAGAGCCAGATCCCTTTCTGGAGAGTAGAAATCCTGGTGAAGCAACAGAAGGCACTCCTCTTCTTTCAGAAGTGCTTGTTCTTATAAACAACATAACTCTTTCTGTTAACAAGTGACCGGTAACAGGGTACAAAGTAACCAACAATCTAAGATGTAGCACAAAGTCTCCACCTTGACTGCCCAAGAGTGAGATACGAAGAACAATGGGGGCACAAAGTCGTCCCAAGGTCCTTTACACAAACAGAAAATAAAAACACACTAAAGACAATTGCAGACAGCACAAAGTCTTCCACAACTGACTTCAGGACACCTTCCTGATTACTTCTGTTAGTTCTGCTTGTTAGATCAAATAAACAAGAATGCTCCTAGGAAACAGACATAAGAACAATTTCCTAAAATAGCACAAGCTATAACAACACAAAGTCTGCAAATAACTTGCTTTCTCATTCAGATAAAATAATATGAAATTACAATCTGAGCTCAAAGTCTCAGTAATGCCTTTCAATTTGGGCAAAGTTTCGCTTCTGGTAAGGGAAAGATCTCCTTTGTAAGAAATGAGAGATTACAATACATAGCGCTCCAAGAAAGACTTGGGCACTTGTTTTCATGAAAAAGGCCCATGCTGCAGTCAATGTCTTCAATGCGCCTTCAGTTCTGTCTGGAGGGACCATGTTGGGAACAACGCATTGCCTCAACTATGGCGTGTCCATTCATCTAATGTCTCTTCCTTGGTATGGACTGTCTGGTCCTTTCTCTGATGTCTGCGTAGCTGTCCAATTCGCCATTACTTCATGAAAGAAAAAGAGGCTTGCGTCCTTGATTTGGTGCACTTAGAAGTCTACTTGATCCATTGTTTCACCTACTAGAAATAACTCTTTTGAAGATATTTCTGGTCCTTTGGTCTCGCTCCTCTCTTCACTGCTTAAGCGCTTCTTTGCTCTCTGGTTGAACCATCGCTTTAATTGAACTTGCCCTCGGAATCGTCCATGTTGCTTCTTTGTCCTTTATAGCTCTTCTTGTCTAAGTCTTTGGGGGGTCCTTTCTGTGTCTTTGACAAGTGGCAAGTTTCGCTGTTATGAAACTCATTAGAAACTTACGGAAAATGGGATCCACGACACGTCTTGCCCGAGCAACTTCAAAAGGGGAACGCGGATGCAAACACTTGTCACATTCCGCTGAGTCATAACAGGACACGTGATGTATTCCGCTTAACTTATAGAAGCTTTAGAAACCTTTTGAGTAAGCGGAAGATGACACGTGGCGGCTTCCGCTCTGCTATATAATGGACACGTGGCGGCTTCCGCTGCACTTTGTCTTTTTCCATCGAGCGCTTTTCCGCGGGCTTTTCTCTTTAGTCGGGATTTTCCTTTGCTTTCTTCGGGCTCTCTTCCTTGGTGAATTCCTTCGGACAAAATGTCCGAAGGAATTCCTTCGGACAAAATGTTCGAAGGACTCTACTTTGCCTTTTGCTTTGTTCATTTTTCCGAAGGAGTTCACTTTGTTTTTGCTCGCTGCCCTCCGCAAGGGTTCTTGGCCTTGGTTCACCGCCCTTCGCAAGGGCATTTGTTCCTTTGGCTTTAGGGCAGCCCCTTGAACCTACCGATTGAACCAACTTTTTGCTGCTTCTTTCCTTGACTGAGGCCGTCTTTGAACCTTTGAACCCATAAGCCATTGAACTTTGAACTCTTTCGGTTCATTGGTTCATCCTTTGTCCGTCACTTGTTCTTTCTAAGCTTTTTGATCTTCATCACACTGGTTGAACCTTTGACCTATGAACTCGTTGAACCTTTTGGTTCAAGATTCAACGGTTCAATCGGTTCATTCTTTTTTATTTGGCCAAGTTCGTTTGATCTTTCTGAACCAAACGCGTTGAACCGTTTGGTCGTTGAACCTGTTGAACCATTGAACCCGTTGAACCTTTGAACCAAAGTGGTTCAATGGTTCAACGGTTCAATGGTTCAAGCCTTCTTCTCTAATAAGTGTTTGAAGCCGTTGAACCTTGAAGCGGTTGAACTTTGAACCTTGACAAATGTGCTTAAATCTTGCTGATGACGTTGAACCTTTGAACCCGTTGAACTCGTTGAACCAAAATGGTTCAAGGTTCAACGGTTTAATGGTTCAATCCTTGCGTAGAAGCTTGCCGATGGACACTTTGGTTGAACCTTGGCGTTGAACCAATCCTGAAAATGACTAAGTGCTGGAAACTTGTTCTTTTTAGAGCTTGCTTCTTTCCTGCAGAGTCCGTAGAAATCAACCTGTGAAGCCCGTAGAACTTGGCCTGCAGAGTCCGTAGATTCAAGCCTGCAGAGTCCGTAGATTTAAGCCTGCAGAGTCCGTAGATTTCTGAGAAAGCTTTGAAAAATGAAGAACCTGAATGCTCAGAACGATTTTTGAAATGGGAAGAGAGGATTTTGGTCTGTAGGACCAAAATAGTTCAAATGTTGTTCCAAAAATGAGTGACATTTTTGGGGACCAACTGCTGGCTCCTGTTGGGGAACTTCCCTTAGTTGAAAACTTGGAACAGCTGAGGGGAGTAGAAACCAGAATCTCTAGTGCCTTGAAGTGTGCCATTGGGCTACGGAGTCGTGCTACCCAAAAAGAAAGGCTCCAAAAACGAAAACGAAAAGAACAAAACAGAACTAAAGACTATACAAATATACATATGTACAGGTGAATTTATCCGATACTTCAAGAATTGAAGTACTTTAGACGCTGCTCCTTGTGAGGCGAAGAAAAAGGGATGCCATCCTGATAAACCAGCAGGAAACCATTCTGTCCCCAGAAACGGTGACGGGTGAATGGAGCTCTCCACCAGGAAACCAATTTTCTGCATCTTCCTCTTGGCTCTTTCTTCTTCTTGCCCCATGGCGGGATGTGGTCTTCAAATTGAAAACCATAACTCCTTGCTCTCTCTGCGAAGAGTTCTTTTAGCTGACTTCGGAATACAACAGTATGGTCCACCATCATAACTTGTTGTTCTGCTGGTTCAGTCCAACACATGCTTTGATTGTCAGCATCAAACTCCTGACAAACCATCAGCTCAACATCTCCTTTGGTGTGAAGGAGTTTGACCTCTTCACCCTGAGCAGTTTTCAATCCGAGCAACAGAGATCCACATCCAGCTATGGAAGAGTTGCTGCCATCGGATTTCAGGATCCAAGCGTCATCAGAAGCTGATCTTCTATCAAATTTTTCTTCATTGGAGATGGAAGATCCTTCTTGATTTGTACTGCGCCCTACCAATTCTTCTGATGTCTTGTTTGGATCAAATCCTGGATTTCAGCTACAGGACTTTTATCAACTGAGACATGAGCATCCTCTGTGGTCAAGAAGTAATTACCCCTGCCTGAAGGCTCAAATAGAATTTGCGCTGCAGGGGCTGACGTTTGGGTGACCACAATTTTTGCCTCAGACAGGTCCACACTTAGTTCACCAATGTTTAACTGCTCAGGATTGGCTTGCAGGGATTCAAATTTAGTCATTTGAATTTTGGATTTCTTGACATGATCAATTATGTCAGATGACTGAAATGGACTTGGAAGAGGGGATGGGAGTTCATCCTTTTGGTTTTTGGGAGGGGGAGGACTGATCTGCGAATTTGAAGTAGAAGGTGCAGAGATGTTCGATGTACTTCTTTGGCAATCACTGGGTCCTTTGACTGGAAGGAAGAGGGGTTCTCTGCTCAGCAATTGAAATTACTGGTTGGGGTCGCTCCTTTGTCTTCTCTTTATCGGCTTGCTGGGCTGACTGATTCTCGGACCTGGTGAATACTGCGTATGATCCTTCGACTGCTTCACCTTCACTTCTGGGTTCATCCTGAAAATTCAAGAAACCAATGTGGGAGTCGCCAGTTGATTCTTGTAGATCCTCCCTGAAGAGATCAGCTTCATTTTCTTGCTCGAACTCAGGTTGGAAATAAGAAACATGCTCTGTTTCCAGATATCCAACTACTGAGTTGGTTGGAGGTGCTTCAAGGGCAAGGTTCCTCTGTGGGGGAGGAAGACGATTTGGTTGCCCTTGACTCCTGGCGGCATTGCCTTGATATGGCTGATTCTGAAATGCCCTCTTTGACATATTCTGATTAGGAGCAGACATACTTTGGGCCATTTGCCTTTTCAAGGCTAGCAGTTCATTTGCCAGCTTTTGCACCATTTGATCAGTGGTGGCTGAAGGTGGATACTCAGAGGATGAAGAAGATTTACCTCTGTTAGGATCTCTCTTTATCTTTCCTGCCAAGATAAGGTCATCTTCTAGTTCAGTAGCCAAGTCTTGAGTAGCCTAAAGGTCTATGTGTCTAGTCCGTCTCAACAGAAAACTCACTTCAGGCAGCTGTGAGTTGATGAAGAAACACTTGAAATTTTGAGCTGTCCGCTGGGCGATCATGGGAATCCTGTGCCTCAGCTTGTCGAACCTGGCAATGAAGTCCCTCATAGGTTCATGGGGCTCCTTCTTCATCTGTGAGTTGGGCTAGCAAGGCACGTGTGTCTTCTACAGGCTTGAACCTTGCTTCGAATTTGGCTTTTAAGGTATTCCAGTCTATCACTGATCGAGCCTGCAGATGGTAAACCACTCTGCAGCAGCACCTTGTAGGGTTTCCACAAAAACCCTGACTGCCACGTCTTCAAATTCCACCCCTATCACACCACAGGCTATGCCGAAGGCTGCAATGGGTTCATCAGGGTGAACTCTCCCATCTCCAAAGAATTTGGAGAAGTTCTTTTTTGAGCTGCGTGGAAGTTCATGCAGAGGTGGAGTCAAGTTGAATGGGCCAAAAGAGTTACCCCAGGGGCCTCGAACTGCCATGATTTAATTATGAAAAACAGGGATAACAAATCTGAGTGGAGTGGCCAGATTGCAGAATAAAAATGGAAAAGAACTGGCCCTGCTTTAGCTTGAGGCTTCAAATTGCGCACTCTTTTCCAGCAACTCTGGTTTTGCAGACCAGATAAAATAATGGAGATGGAGGAAAATGGTAAGGCTATAACGATAATGGGTAAGACACAGAACGGAGTCGCCAGAGTCTGTATAATGGATAAGGGAAGGAACTGCTTCAATCTAAAACTTGAGGCTTCAGACTGCACGTTCATCCTTAGCGGAGTCGCCAAAAGCTGTTGCGCGAGGCTGGGGAGGAAAAATTAACAATGGGAAAGCACTGGAGCAGTTCGTTCTTCCACAACGGAATGCATGGATAAGGTTATAATGATAATGGGTAAGACACAAGTGATGTTTCAATCTGAAACTTGAAGTTCCAAATTGCACAAAATTACTGTCCCCAGCAGAGTTGCCAAAAACTGTTGGGTGAATATTTTGTCGGCCAGCTAACTGGTGACCAAAATAGTTCCTATCACCACAACATAGGGAGATGGGTTGTCCTGGTGTGCAAGTTTACTACATCAATAGAGGACAAATCTCTCCTCTCATCAAGGTGAGGTTCCCTATTAAAAATGCGGAGGCTATATACTATATAAATAAGCAGAAAGTAAGACACAGGGGTGGGATAAACCATCCATCTCTCTTTTTTCAGAGATGATGCTAACAAACAGAGGAGAAATCCTGGGTGATTGGTGAAGGTACTTGTCTTCTTTCAGAAGTAACTTTCAGCCAAGAGCCAGATCCCTTCCTGGAGAGTAGAAATCCTAGTGAAGCAACAGAAGGCACTCCTCTTCTTTCAGAAGTGCTTGTTCTTGCAAACAGCAAGACTCTTTCTGGTAACAAGTGACGGTAACAGGGTACAAAGTAACCAACAATCTAAGATGTAGCACAAAGTCTCCACCTTGACTGCCCAAGAGTGAGATACGAAGAACAATGGGGGCACAAAGTCGTCCCAATGTCCTTTACACAGAAATAGAAAATAAAAACACATTAAAGACAATTGCAGATAGCACAGTCTTCCACAACTGACTTCAAGACACCTTCCTAATTACTTTCGTTAGTTCTGCTTGTTAGATCAAATAAACAAGAATGCTCTTAGGAAACAGACATAAAAACAATTTCCTAAAATAGCACAAGCTATAACAGCACAAAGTCTGCAAGTAACTTGCTTTCTCATTCAGATAAAATAATATGAAATTACAATCTGAGCTCAAAGTCTCAGTAATGCCTTTCAATTTGGTCAGAGTTTTGCTTCTGGTAAGGGGAAGATCTCCCTTGTAACAAATGAGAGATTACAATATATAGCGCTCCAAGAAAGACTTGGGCGCTTGTTTTCATGAAAAAGGCCCATGCTGCAGTCAACGTCTTCAATATGCCTTTAGTTCTGTCTGGAGGGACCATGTTGGGAACAGCGCATTGCCTCAACTATAGCGTGTCCATTCATCTAATGTCTCTTCCTTGGTATGGACTGTCTGGTCCTTTTTCTGATGTCTGCGCAACTGTCCAATTCGCCATTACTTCATGGAAGAAAAACAAGCTGGCGTCCTTGATTTGGTGCGCTCAGAAGTCTACTTGATCCACTGTTTCACCTACTAGAAATAACTCTTTTGAAGATATTTTTGGTCCTTTGGTCTCGCTCCTCTCTTCACTGCTTAAGCACTTCTTTGCTCTCTGGTTGAACCATCGCTTTAATTGAACTTGCCTTTGGAATCGTCCGTGTTGCTTCTTTGTCCTTTATAGCCCTTCTTGTCTAAGTCTTTGGGGGGCCCTTTCTGTGTCTTTGACAAGTGGCAAGTTCCGCTGTTATGAAACTCATTAGAAACTTACGAAAAATGGGATCCACGACACGTCTTGCCCGAGCAACTTCAAAAGGGGAACGCGGATGCAAACACTTGTCACATTCCGCTGAGTCATAACAGGACACGTGACGTATTCCGCTTAATTTATAGAAGCTTTAGAAACGTTTTGAGAATCCTGCAAAATATGACACGTGGCGGCTTTCGCTCTGCTTTATAATGGACACGTGGCGGCTTCCGCTGCACTTTGTCTTTTTCCATCGGGCGCTTTTCCGCGGGCTTTTCTCTTCAGTTGGGCTTTTCCTTTGCTTTCTTCGGGCTCTCTTCCTCGGTGAATTCCTTCGGACAATTTGTCCGAAGGACTCTACTTTGCCTTTTGCCTTGTTCATTTTTCCGAATGAGTTCACTTTGTCTATTTTTGCTTGCTGCCCTCCGCAAGGGTTCTTGGCCTTGGTTCACCGCCTTCCGCAAGGGCATTTGTTCCTTTGGCTTTGGGGCAGCCCCTTAAACCTACCGATTGAACCAACTTTTTGCTGCTTCTTTCCTTGACTGAGGTCGCCTTTGAACCTTTGAACCCATGAGCCATTGAACTTTGAACTCTTTCGGTTCATTGGTTCATCCTTTGTCCGTCACTTGTTCTTTCTAAGCTCTTTGATCTTTATCACACTGGTTGAACCTTTGAACCTGTGAACTCGTTGAACCTTTTGGTTCAAGGTTCAACGGTTCAATCGGTTCATTCTTTTTTATTTGGCCAAGTCCGTTTGATCTTTCTGAACCAAACGCGTTGAACCGTTTGGTCGTTGAACCTATTGAACCATTGAACCTTTGAACCAAAGTGGTTCAATGGTTCAAGCCTTCTTCTTTGATAAGTGTTTTGAAGCCGTTGAACCCGTTGAACCAAAATGGTTCAAGGTTCAACGGTTCAATGGTTCAATCCTTGCTTAGAAGCTTGCCGATGGACGCTTTGCTTGAACCAATCCTGAAAATGACTAAGTGCTGGAAACTTGTTCTTTTCAGAGCTTGCTTCTTTCCTGCAGAGTCCGTAGAAATCAACCTGTGAAGCCCGTAGAACTTGGCCTGCAGAGTCCGTAGATTTTCTTCCTGCAGAGTCCGTAGATTCAAGCCTGTAGAGTCCGTAGATTTAAGCCTACAGAGTCCGTAGATTTCTGAGAAAGCTTTGAAAAATGAAGAACCTGAATGCTCAAAACGATTTTTGAAATGGGAGGAGAGGATTTTGGTCTGTAGAACCAAAATAGTTCAAATGTTGTTCCAAAAATGAGTGACATTTTTGGGGACCAACAACTTGAAAATGTGTATTTGTTGTCATTGTAATGTTCGTTCTCTGGATCTCATAGCATAGCAACAACCCTCTCATTTTTGGCATATTTAGTCAATGTCTTTTATTTCCATTCGAGTTCATCAATAGATGTTGCCATCAAGCTTGAGTAGCCGAGATAAAGAACTTGCAACCACACAATCTATGCCCTTTTACTAAATTTTGAAGTCAAAACCTTCTATCGCATTTATCCTCTTTCTTCTTGTTCATTCAATGCCCTTTGTTATGGAAGATTATAAATCAGCCTTTGTTAGTCTGTCTTTATGATAAAATGTTGCCCAAAAAATGCAGCTTGGACTTTTCTAACACGCATAAGAGCCAACAATTCTTTTCCATAGGTGCATAATAACTTCTTTTCATTCAACTAACTACATTCAAAAGCAATTGGATGTTGATTTGCATGATAATTGCTCTTATGGCATTTTCTAATGGATCACATTCTACTACAAATGAATTTGAAAAATAGTCAAGTGCAAGTGCAGGGCAAGAAGTGATTACTTTTTTCATTTGTCGAAAGGTAGCCTGTTCTGCATCTATCCCATTCTTTGTAAGATCAATTAGTGGTGCCATGATGACTCTAAAACCTTAATTTTTCTTAGAAATCGCACAACCCATTATATTCTCTCTAGTGAGTCACATTTTTTGGAGCAGGTCAGTCAAGGCTAGCTTGAATCTCGGCTAGATCAGCTTTAACTCTTCCCTAATAATTATGTGTCCCAAGTACACTAGCACACTCTTTTCAAAATCACATTTTGATTCTTTTGCAAATAAAAAACTTGCCCGCAAGAAAAAATATTGAAGGGTTTCAAATGATCGTCCCTAGTTCTTCTATAAACAATAATATCTATGTTACCAACTTGTTGGGTGAATATTTTGTCGTCAATTAACTGATGGCAAAATGGGTATATCAACCACAGCATAGGGAGATTTACACTACGAAAAGTGTGGGTTTACCAGATCTGGACGAGGTAAATCTCTCCTCTCATCAAGGGGAGGTTCCCTATAAATATTTAAGCGTTGGATATATGTATATAATTAAGCAGAAAATAACACAAGGGGTGGTATAACAACATTTACCTCTCTTTTTTCAGAGGTAATGTATAAAGAGCAAGAGAGAGAAATCCTGGTAGTAGGCTAATAACATTCCTCTTCTTTCAGGAACGGTATTCAACCTAAAACAGGAAATCACCTAAAGTAAATAATAAAAGTTCACAAAGAAACTCACGTAAGCTCAAAGTCTTCCGTAGCCTCCTTCACCGATTCGGAACAAGCGTAACCGTAGAGTGAAACGAAGCACAAAGTCTTCGCCTGAAACTCCAAAAGATAACTGAATCTCAAAGATAAAAGTAGCTCAAAGTCTATCCTCTACCTTTTGAAGCGCTCTCAGATAATATTAACACACCCACTTTGCTTATTAAATCAGATAAACAAGAGATTATCGGGAAATAGAACATAAGAAACTGTTTCCTAGACAACACAGATAACTTCAACACAAAGTCTGAAATAAACCTGCTTCTCATTCATTTAACAAAATATGATTTACAAGTTTGAGCACAAAGTCTCAAAAATTTCTTCAATTTCAGGAGAGTGTTTGCTCTCAAATTTTCCAAGATCCATTTACAAAAGAGGTCTCCCCTATATATAGGGAGAAATTCTCAAAATTAGAAAATATTAAAATATCTAAATCAAAGATGAGTCATCTTTGACTTTTTGAGATATTTTTCCGTAATTTTTACATGTAATTACATATTACAAAACTGCATGTGAAAATGTCCCAAGACAATTACAAAGTGCATTTTGAATAAAGCACGAAAGAACAGCTTCAATCTTCATTTTCAGTCTTCTTCATGGTCTTCGACTTTTTCAGAGAAACTTCAGTGATTTGGAAAAACTTTTGTTGAAAAAACGTCGATGAAGAGGGATCCTTTAGAGAAATTGTAGTGAGAATCGTGATTGTGCAATCAGGGGAAAAAATAGCAATCTGGGAAAACTGCACATTTGATAATCACGATTAGGGAAATGCGCTTGAAAGGGATGAGGCGTGAGCAGGTCGAAAAGTGGAAGAAAAAGGGGAGCGGGCACGGAAAATAGGAAAAATGAAAATTTCTCGGAGTTAAGAAAATCGGAGAGAAGGTATGTAGGGGTGGCAAAAATTGCCGCCCTTGCACCTAGAGGAGAGGAAACGGAGATGCATGGGCGGCAAAAATTGCCGCTCCTGCATAGAAGGATGCAAGGGTGGAAAAAATTGCCACTCCTGCATAGAAGGAACCAAAAGATGTATGGGCAGCAAAAATTGCCGCTCTTACATGATGGATGCACAGTGTCTTTTTCCAGCTGTCTCTTCCTGCTACGTTTTGAGCTATCGGGATGCATTCCCAGCGAGTCGCTTGGTTCTTCACGTTCCTTCTCTCAGTGGTTCTTCTTTTTGGCATTTTTGACAAGTGGCAAGTTCCGCTGTTATGAAACTCATCAGAAACTTACGAAAAATAGAGTCCACGACACGTTTTGCTTGAGCAACTCAAAAGGGGAACACGGGCGTAAACACTTGTCACGTTCGCTGCACTGTGCCTTTTTCCATCGGGCTATCTTTCTTTTGCATTGAACCACCCCTTTGAACTTTGAACCATGTCTTTGAAACAAAACGTCGAAACAAAAGGGAATGAACTACCCAAGTGAAATAAAGCGTTGAATCGCTTGGTTGGATTGAGCCATTGAACTATTGACATTGAAACAAAGGATGAACCAAACGTCGATCCTGTTGTTGATGCTTGCCGATGGAAATTCCTATTCGAACCAAAGCGATGAACCAATTTCGAAAATAACCAAATGTTAGAAACCGATTCTTTTGATTGTACCCACCTGCGGAAGCTTTTTAACCTGTTGAATCTGCTAACCTCAAGCATGTTGAGTCTGCAGAAACATATCTGCAGAGTCTGTAGTTTTCTCTAACCTTGAGAGAGTCCGTAGATTGCAATCTATAAAATCCCATTGAACTTGACCTGCTGAGTCTGTAGATTTTCGAAAAGCTTGAAAAATGAGGAACCAAAATGCTCAGAACAATTTTTGAAATGGGAAGAGAGGATTTTGATCTGTAGGTTGTCCCATTTATGAGTGGCATTTTCCGGGGACAACAGCTGGCTCCAGTTGGGGAACTTCCTTCTATTGCAAAAATCGATTGAAGGGAGTAGAATCCAAAATCTCCAGTGCCTTGAAGTGTGCCATTGGGCTATGGAGTCATGCTACCCAAAAAGAAAGGCTCCAAAAAAGAAAACGAAACGAACAAAACAAAGCTAAAGACTATACAAATATACAGGTGAATTTATTTGGTACTTCAAGAATTGAAGCACCTCAGATGTTGCCCCTTTAGAGGCAGTGACGATGACGCTCTGTCCTGATAAACCAGCAAGAGGCCATTTTCTCCCCACAATTGATGATGTGTGAATGGAACTCTCCACCAGGAAAACAATTTCCTATGCCTTCCCTTTTGTTTTCTCCTCTTGCCCCACAACAAGACTTGTCTTTTGATCCGAAAACCACGAATCTTTGTTTTTTTGGAGAAGAGCTCTTTTTCCTGATCATGACGCACAACAACATGGTCAGCTACCATAATTGGTTGCTCTTCTGGTTCCATCCAGCACCTGATTTGATTGTCCTCATTTGACACCTGCCATTGATTGGCACTATCAGGTCCACTTGTCGTTGTTTCATCTGAACCAATTTTTTGGTTGGCATTCTCAAGGGCTTTAACAGGTTCTTTATGAACCTCTTCTGTGGTCAGAAAATAATTACCCCTGCCCGAGGACTCAAACAAAATTTGAGCCACAGGGGTTGACGTTTGGGTGACCACGTACTTTGCCTCTCCCTCAGGAAGCAACCTCTACATCACGCCTTTCACAGGGATTCTTGCCTGGGACAAGTCCATGCTCAATTCTCTGCCGACATCCTTGCAAAAGTTCCGTCCAAGCAGAATGTCATATGAGGCTGGGACGTCAGCTACCAGAACTGTCATCTTGATCCTCTTGTCAGGGAATGCTGCAAATGCAAATTGGGCATATTTGATTTGCCCCAATAGTTGTACTTGTTTGTTCTCCATGGAGAAACATCTCCCAAAAGTTTTAGTCAATGTGAGACCAAGAGATTCTGCCACTTTAGCAGGTATGACATTGTCAGATGCACTAGAATCAATGATGCAGTTGCTCAGCTTGCGACCGTTTATTAATAGGGAAACATAGAAAGGTTCTATTTTCCCAGGAGCAACTGGAGGAGTCACGACAAAATTATTTCAGGCGGATACATTCTTTGGGGGATCATGAGTTACCTTCATAATTTCTTGTCCTGCAGGGACGGCTGTACCTTTCACACATTCCGCCAACCTGTCCAACTGTTCAGGTTGGGCTTGTAGAAATTCAAATTCAGACATTTGAATTTTAGTCTTTTTGACATGCTCAATTATGTCAAATGTCTGAATTGGACTAGGGACAGAGGATGGGAGTTCACTCTTTTGGTTTTTGGGATTGGGAGGGCTGGTTTGCGAAGTTGAAAAAGAGGGTGCAGAAATGCTTGGGGTACGTACCTTTTCAACAGTCACCGGGTCCTTTGGTTGGAAGGGCAGAGTGGTTCCCCGCTTGGCAATTGAAACTGCTGGCTGAGGTTGCTCTTCTGTCTTCTCTTTATCAGCTTGTCGGGCTGACTGTTTCTGGGACCGGGTGAATACGGCATGTGATCCCTCAGCTGCATTCCCCTCACTTCTGGGTTCATCCTGATAATTCAGGTAACCAATGATGGAGTCGCCAGCTAATTCTTCTTTCTGCTCTTCAAAGAGATTAGCATCATATTGTTGGTCCAACTCAGGTTGGAAAGGGGAAGCGTGTTCTGTTTCCAAATATCCAACTGCTGAGTTGGTTGGAGGGGCTTCAAGGGCGAGGTTCCTCTGTGGGGGAGAAAGACGATTTGGCTGCCCTTGATTCCTAGCAGCATTGCCTTGGTACGTTTGATTCTGAAATGTCCTCTTTGGCATATCCCGATTAGGAGAAACAGACATAACTTGGGCTATTTGTCTCTTCAAAGCTATCAATTCATTTGTCAATTTTTGCACCATAGGATCTGTAGTGCCTGTAGAAGAGCTTTCAGCAAATGAAGAGAATCTGTTTTTACCAGGGTCTTTTTTGATCTTACCTACCAGGATGAGATCATCCTCAATTTCAATAGCCAAATTTTGAGCCAATGCTAAATTCATAGGGCCAGCTCGCCTCAATAGGAAACTTACTTCGGGAAGCTGCGAGTTGATGAAAAAGCATTTGAGATTCTCCGGTGTGGGCTGAGCAACAGTTGGGATCCGGTTTTTCAACTTATTGAATTTAGCTATGAGATCCCTCATAGGTTCCTGAGATTCTTTTTTCATCTGTGTTAGCTGAGCTAACAAAACGTGTGCATCTTCAGCAGGTTTAAACCTGGGTTCGAATTTGGATTTGAGCGTATCCCAGTCAGTTACTGACCCGGCCTGCAAGTGATAGAACCAATCCACGGCAGCTTCTTGCAGGGTTTCTACAAAAAGTCTTACTCTTACATCCTCAAATTCCACACCGATTACACTGCATGCTATGGAGAAAGCGGCAATATGCTCGTCGGGATGAACCTTCCCGTCACCAAAAAACTTAGGAAATTTTTTCCTAGAACTAGAGGTAGTTCATGCAAAGGTGCAGTCAAATTAAGAGGACCAAAGGAATTTTCCCACGGACCTTGAGCCATTATGATAGGATGATTAAATAGTGGGATAACAAACCTTGGCGGGGTATTTATAGGTAGGGCACGATTAACAGCAGGAAAAGAAGCTCTACCTTGTGTTGGTGACCCGATCAGGTCAGGAGAAAGACTCCTAGATCGCTGGAGGAAAGGCGGTGGAGGAAATAGATCAAAATTGCTCTGCTGCGCCAACACACCCTTAGATCTCTGGCTTCTTGTATAGCGTGGAGTTGCCAGGTTTCAAATGAAAAAGGGACCGAAACTGCTTCAAGTTGAAGCTTGAGGCTTCAAAATGCACGTTCGTAATCCCCAGCGATTCTGGTTTTGCAGACCAGATAATATAACGGAGATGGAAGATGGTAAGGCTATAATGATAATGGGTAAGACATGGAATGGAGTCGCCAGACTATGTAATGGATAAGGGTTATAATGATAGTGGGTAAGACACAGGGGATGTTTCAATCTGAAACATGAGGTTCCAAATTGCACAAAATAACTGTCCCCAGCGGAGTTGCCAAAAAACTGTTGGGTGAATATTTTGTCGTCAACTAACTGATGGCAAAATGGTTATATCAACCACAGCATAGGGAGATTTACACTACGAAAAGTGTGGGTTTACCAAATCTGGATGAGGTAAATCTCTCCTTTCATCAAGGGGAGGTTCCCTATACATATTTAAGCGTTGGATATATGTATATAATTAAGCAGAAAATAACACATGGGGTGGTATAACAGCGTCTACCTCTCTTTTTTCAGAGGTAATGTATAAAGAGCAAGAGAGAGAAATCCTGGTAGTAGGCTAATAGCATTCCTCTTCTTTCAGGAACGGTATCCAACCTAGAACATGAAATCACCTAAAGTAAATAACAAAAGTTCACAAAGAAACTCACGTAAGCTCAAAGTCTTCCGTAGCCTCCTTCACCGATTTGGAACAAGCGTAACTGTAGAGTGAAACGAAGCACAAAGTCTTCGCCGAAAACTACAAAAGATAACTGAATCTCAAAGATAAAAGTAGCTCAAAGTCTATCCTCTACCTTTTAGAAGCGCTCTCAGATAATATTAACACACCCACTTTGCTTATTAAATCAGATAAATAAGAGATTATCGGGAAAGAGAACATAAGAAACTGTTTCCTAGACAACACAGATAACTTCAACACAAAGTCTGAAATAAACCTGCTTCTCATTCATTTAACAAAATATGATTTACAAGTTTGAGCACAAAGTCTCAAAAATTTCTTCAATTTCAGCAGAGTGTTTGCTCTCAAATTTTCCAAGATCCATTTACAAAAGAGGTCTCCACTATATATAGGGAGAAATCCTCAAAATTAGAAAATATTAAAATATTAAAATATCTAAGTCAAAGATGAGTCATCTTTGACTTTTTGAGATATTTTTTCGTAATTTTTACATGTAATTACATATTACAAAACTGCATGTGAAAATGTCCCAAGACAATTACAAAGTTCATTTTGAATAAAGCACGGAAGAACAGCTTCAATCTTCATTTTCAGTCTTCTTCATGGTCTTCGACTTCTTCAGAGAAACTTCAGTGATCTGGAAAAACTTTTGTTGAAAAGATGTTGATGAAGAGGGATCCTTTAGAGAAATTGTAGTGAGAATCGTGATTGTGCAATCAGGGGAAAAAATAGCAATATGGGAAAACTGCACATTTGATAATCACGATTAGGGAAATGCGCTTGAAAGGGATGAGGCGTGAGCAGGTCGAAAAGTGGAAGAAAAAAGGGAGCGGGCACGGAAAATAGGAAAAATAAAAATTTCTCGGAGTTAAGAAAATCGGGGAGAAGGTATGTAGGGGCGGCAAAAATTGCCGCCCTTGCACCTGGAGGAGAGGAAACGGAGATGCATGGGCGGCAAAAATTGCCGCTCCTGCATAGAAGGATGCAAGGGTGGCAAAAATTGCCGCTCCTGCATAGAAGGAACCAAAAGATGTATGGGCGGCAAAAATTGCCGCTCTTACATGATGGATGCACAATGTCTTTTTCCAGTTGTCTCTTCCTGCTACGTTTTGAGCTATCGGGATGCATTCCCAGCGAGTCGCTTGGTTCTTCACGTTCCTTCTCCAGTGGTTCTTCTCTTTGGCATTTTTGACAAGTGGCAAGTTCCGCTGTTATGAAACTCATCAGAAACTTACGAAAAATAGAGTCCACGACACGTTTTGCTTGAGCAACTCAAAAGGGGAACACGGGCGTAAACACTTGTCACGTTCGCTACACTGTGCCTTTTTCCATCGGGCTATCTTTCTTTTGCATTGAACCGCCCCTTTGAACTTTGAACCATGTCTTTGAAACAAAACGTTGAACCAAAAGGGAATGAACTACCCAAGTGAAATAAAGCGTTGAATCGCCTTGGTTGAATCGAGCCATTGAACTATTGACATTGAAACAAAGGATGAACCAAACGTCGAACCTACTGTTGATGCTTGCCGATGGAAATTCCTATTCGAACCAAGGCGATGAACCAATTTCGAAAATAACCAAATGTTAGAAACCGATTCATTTGATTGTACCCACCTGCAGAAGCTTTTTAACCTGTTGAATCTGCTAACCTCAAGCATGTTGAGTCTGCAGAAACATATCTGCAGACTCTGTAGTTTTCTCTAACCTTGAGAGAGTCCATAGATTGCAATCTGTAAAATCCCATTGAACTTGACCTGCTGAGTCTGTAGATTTTCAAAAAGCTTGAAAAATGAGGAACCGAAATGCTCAGAACAATTTTTGAAAGGGGAAGAGAGGATTTTGATATGTAGGTTGTCCCATTTATGAGTGGCATTTTCCGGGGACAACACAACTATTGATGCTAAGGGCTCTGGGTACGATACGAAATGGCACAGGATACCAATTTTCTGGGGATATGGGCAGGATACGCCCCTGCCCTTGCGGATACGTCCAGGGACATGTCTAAGCGTATCCATAGGGGCAGGGGCATATCCTGCTCGTATCCCAGGCGTATCCACCAGAAAAAAATGTGTTTTTTTTTCAATTTCACTTCATGAAAATTCAAACATGGACTTCGAAAAACAGTTAAAAACAAAATAAAGTAGATTTTCAACCCTAAAAGCAGCTTTCACACTCATTTTATCAAAACAAAACAATAACACATTTACCTTTCATTGCATTTTTACCTCTCATTGCACATTTGTTCTCTCATCTTCATTTTTTTAATTGTAGAGGATTGAAACCCCTTCCTTTTGCTAATCCTAGACTACTGACTTGGATGCCTCTGTTGCCTATGTTTCATTGCTTGACACAGAGCTAGACAGTTCACACAACCTACATAGTGGAGCTAGTGGGAGTGGCACTGCTGCTGCTTGTGGTTCTAATGAACCACATGATGATGAAGACATGACAGCCGAAGCTGAAAATGAATATAGTGAATAGTGAATAATGAATATGCTGATTCGCCTTTATTTTTGTCCATACATTGTAACATTTGCACTATGTACCTGTTATAAAACTAATATAAGTTCGATTATTGAATATTATGATATTTGACATTGAATTATGAGTATGTGTTATGGTTATTTAACTTATTTTGTTTTCTCTATGCATATTATGTGGATAATTTTGCTTATATGGCTATATTTTTATTTTTTTATATATATTTTTGTATGGCCATATCCAAAATTTATCCAAGCCCAAAAAAAATCCTTGTATCCCCGTATCCAATTCTCGTACCAGCATCCGTACCCGTATCCAAATCGACTACATGGAATAATAAAACTAGAATAAACTTCCTCAAATAGAGTTTGAATATCCAATAAAATCCTCGGGTTGAAACCCTAGATCTGATAATTTTAAGTCTGGATTGAAGAACTGATGAATGTAAACTAGAAGAAAATTCTTTTCTTTTTTGAATATGGAAAATGGAGAATATTTTGGCAAACAATCTAATTGCATAAAATGGGAAAACAAAAATAGCATATAAGTTCAGGTAGTATGGAAGAGAGAAGAGAACTTTCCTTAGGAGATACGAACATCAACTCAGGGCCAAAAAATCTTCAAGTAAAGTATGGTCAAAGCACTTAGCCAAAACCTAATTTGCCAAAACCTAATCTCTATAGACCTGTGCATGGAACTGTTTCCAATACATCCTACTTAAAAACTTAGCTATAGTTATTTTCCCTCTAACTTTTTTGTGTTTTGAATGTGGTATAATTATATTTTTTTACAAATCTGATCGTCATGAACCAAAAATATATGACCATAAAATATCAGAAAGCCTAACAGTGAATGCTACTGTAAGTTCTAACTAAACCTACTTCCAACTAGTGGTCCCAAAATGCTATTAAAGAAGTAGCTTTAATAGGGAAAAGACTATGTTAGACTCAATGGTAAGGAATGAAGAAAGGCTAGTTTCCACTTCAGTAACATTATATTTTGGTCTAGAAAATCAAAAAACTATGGAAACAGAGGCAATGAGTGAATACAAATGCTTGGGAGAAAATTTGTCATACTTGTGTGAGTAAGCAGCTAAAACAATGCTTCTGTATGACTAAAATAATAAGAAAGAGATTCTAATGTACAGTGTCGATGTTAACAATAGTGAATAATTAATTCAACAAAGAACTACATCAAAAACATTTAGAGTCGCATAACGAATTTGTCCAATTTGAGATTAAGAACCTGTTGGCCATTTCTTGGCCCCCATATCAAAATTTGCCTAAGTATGAAAAAGGGAACTTTTAGGAAAGAAAATGGCAAGTCTTTGGGAGACTTTGGACTTTCGGCAGCCCATGACTTAAGTGCCTTCTTAAGTTGTAGCATGCCAAAGTTCCAAAGTAGTAAGTAGCAGGCTCCTAAAACCCCGAATTGGTCTTGAGCAGAAGGGTTCAGTTTTTCTCATTGGGAGGACTTTGGGTTTTCCAGCAGTGACAACTTCGGGTTTCTGGGGCAGCTCAACTTACTTGACTTCATGAGTAATCAGTTGTAAAAATCCCGAAGTAGGAAGGGCCCAAAAGTCCGAATTACTCATGGTAGTGCAAATCGGGTTTCCAAAAGTGCTTTACTTATGAATGTTTTACAAGTAGAAGTCATTCGGGTTCAAAAACCCGAATTACTCCGGACAATACAAATCGGGTTTCTGGGGGTACATGACTTCTTTCTTTTTAGAAGTCGTAAACAATCAAATGTCCGAAGTTGCAAGCAATGAGAAGTCTAGATTGAATTCCCGTGGACATTTTGTCAGCGGGAAAATGACCAAGCAACATCCGAAGCAGAAAAAGGAGAAAGAGCAGGAAGCCGAAACAATTCCTGTGGACATTTTGTCTGCGGGAAATTCACTGAGCAAAAGGGCCGAGAGAAAGGGACGGTCAAGAATCCCGAAGGGCACTTGCCCTTCGGGGAGGTACATTACAGAAATCTTGAAGAGTGGCAAACAGAGTTCCGAAGGGACAAAGACGAAGTCCTAGGTTCTAAATCGAGGAACTCGAAGGGTATGTGCCCTTCAAGAAAAGTGCATTTACAAAATCCCGAAGGGTATGTGAAGGTTCGTTTTCAAGGAGCTGAAGGGCAGGTGCCCTTCGGCAAAGGTCATCCAAGGCGAAAATGGGGGCACTTACAAAAGCTGAAGGGCTACTTTGAGATTTTGCTCGGGAAAGGAAAGGAGAAAGAAACCTTCAGACAATTTGTCCGAAGGAATTCCTTCGGGAATTTTGCCCAAAGGAGAAAACCGAAGGAGAGGTCTGCAAGAATAAAGTCCGAAAAACTTCGAAAAGTAAAGTCCGAAAGACTTCGAGAAACCAAGTCCGAAAGACTTTGTCAAAGAAAAGTCTGAAGACTTTAATCAGGTGGAGTCCGAAAGCTTGGGAGAGGTAAAGTCCGAAAGACTTCACTAGGGCAAGGTCCGAAAGGCTCGCAAAGGACAAAACCCAAATACTTCGGGAAAACAAAGTGAGAAGACTTCAACAAGCAAAAACCCAAAATACACAGCAAGGAGTAAATCGGGTTTCCAATGCTGCATGACTTAACAAGCTCGGTCCAACGGTGCAAGTCAAGGATCCGAGGCAGCGTCCAACAGCTAATCAGCACAAGACAAGTGGCACAAAGGTGACCAATTAGAGCGGGAGAGTCCAAGTGGCTGATAGATGGAGATTCAATGAAGTTTCCTGTCCTTCAACGTGGTCGTCGACAAATAGCTGTTCAATTTAAATGCAACATGGCTCGGGCAGGTTAAAACAGATGGAGACCTCTTCTTTAACGGACACGTGAAAAAAAAAGCGACCATGCCGTTTTAAATGCAAAATTCATTTTCAGCCGCACAAGGAAGGGACGTTCCAACTGCTTGTAGCATGGCTCTTTAGATATGCTAAAGAGAAACTTGAAGATGGGAGGGACTCAAGGGGATTGTTTAGCGATCCTGGGCGGCGCATTTAGTGACACAAGGGAGGACGACGGCAGGGTCCCAACCATCGGCGACTTCTTCTTTCTTCCCTTTCTCTCTCCCCCCCCTTTTCTGATATAAATAGAGGCCCCGAGAGCCAAGAAATCATCCCTCCACTGGCGATAAGATTACTCTACAAAAATCGCTTTGTAAAAGACTCTTTTGAAGCAATACAAAGAAGACTTTTCTGTTTCTGGTTAAAACAAGTGTGCACATTTGGTTTCATTTGCAGAATGTATGATTGTCATTCATCACCTGTGATTTTTTCCAGCACCTTGCTTTTGATTCGTTCGGTTTTGTGCAGGATTGCATGAAGTGTCTGTGTGTCGAGCTCTCTTTGAAGTGTTACCAGTTCATAGTGTCTCTCGTAGACCTATTTTTTTAATCCTTCAAAGTGCAAGGCTTCCCTTCAACCTCCCCGCAAAAGCTCCATGCCTATGGCCTTGAGATAGAACCAGAATACCCTGTGTCCTGTTTGGGTTCATCAGTAGTTGGCTCTTTTCCCAGACCAAGTGGGTCACTTCTTTTGGTGCATCACCTCCCTTAGCTTAGATTTCTTTTCAGTCATCCTCCTACCCCTTTTCCTTAGCTAATAGTAGATTTTAGTGTGAGAATCAAGAGCTGAAGTGAAGCACTTGAGGAACTGGCCTCATAAAAAAGCCTAGAGGTTCAAACTCACCATAGGATACCCACAACTTGAGGTTGTCCCCATGTGTGTAGCTGGAAGTGAGAGAGCTTGAAGAACTCTCTCATAGGGGTGCAATTCCAAGTTGCAACAGATCCATAGTAGGAGAGTTAACATCGAGAAGGGATTAGAGATTTTGCATTATTAGTAGGGCAGCCTTTGTGCCAAGGGGTTGTGCTAACACGGAGCAATTTTGTTGCAGCTCTTGGTCCCATAGACTGCTTGGTCTTGTGGACATTATTAAAATCTTTCATTCTTTCATTCATGAGAGTTTGGCTTAGCCTTATAATTAAGACTAGCCCTATAAATGATAGGTATCCGAAAACCTTGAGTGCAATGCCCACCAACGATGATGTTTGAAAAAGTGTTCATAGGGGATTATGAGGTGTCATTTCCTTTTTGTTTAAACTGCAATAATTTGTTATTGCTTATTTTCTACGTTACAGATAAGCTGAACCTTCTAGTTCTGGTACTTCACATTCACAATGCCTAACTGTTTTGTGTAATACATCAATTAAATTTAAGATGCTTATAAAGGAAGTGGTCAAGTTTCAACTAATATAGGTTCAACTAGACAGGCAGTACAACAACAAGAATAAACACCCAGCTAAGACTAAATCCAAGGGGAAGAGATAATTCAACTGTTGGCTACTGTTTGTTTACTAGGTAAAATAGGTCTCTATTCTATTAAAACATGGCAAACAAGGTACATATAGCCATATTATCAGTGTCACATTGAGTGGACAGCAAGATGGCCAAATACGGAGTCATAACTCCCTACATTATTGACCAGAAACTAATAGACACACCAAGAACACATGAAACTTCAAAACACATAATCTTGATTACACCTCCTCAACTTGATTGTTTGAGTCTCCATTGACAAACTAAAATGTGCATCTGGTGGTGAAGCCCATCGATACTTTTATGGATATTCAGCAAAAGGTGGAGTATGGGTACCAAATCATTTCTTATTTGGTGTAGATCCTCCAGCGCAGCAGTTTGGCTTGCAAAAGAGTGTTTGCAAGCTCTTAAAGCAAAAAAAAAAATCTTTTTACTCCCACAAAAAATCTATGTAGATGCAAATCTCACATGACTCTAGGTGGAAGAGTTTTGGATAGCTTGTATGCAGGTTATAGCTGTTAAGAAGGAGAAGAAGTGGGCTGTTATTAGAGATTCTAGAGCTGTAATTCATGATTCTCCCCCCATTGGATGGTCACGCCCTAGACTATCAACATGACGACGACCTATGGTCTTGGTGGGTGGTGGTGACATCTCCATTGCTTCTTGGACTTGTAATGGTGCTTTATGGTCTTCTCTAGGTACCTTCCAGGATGTTATTGCTTCCTAAGATCTCATCTTTCTTACTAAGACCCATGAAAGCCCCAAACGGGCCCTCCCTCTAATCACGGGGTATTCATGGATTTCGGCTTCTTGTAGTGAGGCTTGTAGATTAGGGGTGTCCATGGTTCAGGTGGTGTGGCTTGCCTCATTCGGGATAGCCTTAGGTCTAGAGTTTCACTTTTGGCTTCTGATGTCCACTTTAGGTACATATGGCTACAAATTCAGAGGTGTCCACTTTTTGGGATGTCTTCATAGCTGTATGCTACTTCCCCCTGCGCCACATCTCCATTCACCATTCATGTTGACGTGGACCTGTTCCTTGACCTCTATCTAGATAGCTCTCGATACTCCACTATTAGTGACATCATTCTTTTGGGCGATTTTAATACCCGTACAGGGAACCTCCAGATGCTTCTTCATGACCTTGCAAAGGATGAATTATGTCTTCATGAGTTGGATCTAGAGGAGTTTGGCTTACAGAGAGCCGCTCCTGACAAGAATTATACACCTTCTCTAGTTGGAGACACCTTCTCTAGTTGGGTGAATCTCAGAGCCTCCACATTCTCAATGAGCTTCCTCACTTCCCCAACTTTGATAGATTCACTTGTTTTCTCCATGGCAGTGGTGTGAGTGTCGTGGACTATGTTCTCACCAGCAGATCCCCCATCCTCTACATTTGTGGCTTCCTTATTTTGCCTCACCTCCCCCTTGAATCTCGCCCAAAGGTTGACAATGGTGCACATGGAGATACTTGAGAGAAATCTAGTGAACACTATGGTGGTTCTAGTGCGAATGTTCTTTCGGATGCCACTTGGAGAAGTATAGGGAATCCAACTATTTGGCCCCAGATCTTCCAATCGGTGGGAGTTGACTAGTGTGGTGTAAAGGTGTTGGGCGTGGTGATGGCGCAAAACCTATTTATTGGAACCCAACACTTTCTGCTAAATGTTGTAGTCATCTCATTATGCAAGAAGGCCTACAATGCATTGTTGGGTTTTGGTTGGTCGATAGTATCCAAAGCCAATCACATTTAGAAGAAAAATCTACCTTCCATTAAAAAAAGGCTAGAAATATGTGATATATCTCAAGAGCTAGGTTGTAGGCAAGGAACCAACCTTGTCTGACAAGATCTTGAAGAAGAGTGCTTTGAAGATGGAAATCAGGGTACTATAGAGCTGAATGATGAAGGGATCTTGGAGTTGCAATAGTGCTACAAAGAGACTACTTGCCGCAATGGTTTGTTCCATTGGCAAATGGAAGGCTATGAGGTGTTCTAGCCGGATTGCAATTTTATTGAGATTATGGAGATAAAAGAAGGCTTGCAGAGAGATGTCATAAAACATAAGTTCATGATGCTGTCCTCTTGGACCATTGATGGCAGAGTTGCCCCATCCTCCCGAGTTCACAAAATACAAAGTTGGTAATGGAAAGCTCGATGATAAACAGGCCCACCAGTTTGAAAATGTAGTTGATTTGAAGTATAAAGATCCCTCCACTGTCAAGGTGCATCTGGGGTTTGAAGGAAACCCTCATTATTATGGTCGGCTGTGATTGCGATCTAATACTGAAGGCTGCAACATTCATGATCGTCATGGACTACAAGGACTTCTTTGCTTGGACGTACGAGATTTGAAGTTAGGGCTGCCAGATTTGAGGTGTTTCAGCCAGGTTACAATTTCATTAAATTATGGAGATAAAAGAAGGCTTGCAGAAAGATGAAAAAAAATGTCCATCGACTGTCCCTTGCAAAAAGGTGTCCCTCAACCATTAAACATTTCATTAGCAGCCTTGCGACTATCGTTCAGAGCTGAGTATTGTATTCTTTTTTGATACTAATATAACTTTACTCTTGACCTGATCAAAACAGGAAAAATCAGACAAGAAGATTATTTTATTCTCATCTTGATGATTGATCATGGAGTGTGATCTGGAACGTTGATCCAAAAATGCTCACACAATTGTATTCAGAAACGTTCAATACAATCTACATGGACTTTGGAAATACTATTGCTTTGGAAGATACAAAATTTCTATCAACATGACAATTCATCAACAATGCTTATATACAATTCTTTATTCTCTTCATTTCAAAAAATTACATTCAAATATTATTGAAGCTTATCTGACATATCTGTTCAATTGTTGAAAATCAATGAGCATTTGTGTACTTTTCCCTTTATTTCACCTCCTATGCCTATATCCCTCGAATTATCTACAAGAAAGACATGGCAACAAAGTATTTATAAAGTTCCCAGTGGAACACACAATAAAATGCATCTACCAAAATGGGGGAAAAAGATAAACATATGAAATCATCTTCTTGAACATATAATCCCTCTGCTGGAGACATTAAGCTGGATGTAATTTTGATGCATGAGCTTTAGTGTGTGAATACATGCTATAACTTGCAAGCTTCTGTTTTTAACAGTAGTTAGTCGTATGTGAAGCACACTGACAAACCTATGGAAAGGAAGTTAATGCAGGCCATAGACTGAAACAATGCCTAAAACACAGAGTACATTCTTCTATATTGCCCTTACATCAAAATATGTAATAAGTACCACCAACTCTTTGTAATCATATAGCGACATAATGGATAACATCTAGGAATCTAATAATGGTAAAGTGACTCATGAGTAATGCGACATTACAATTCGATGTTGGATTGTGGATGTATCATGTTAATAAAAAATTTAATTAAATTTCAGCTTCTTTCAATTTTTTTTTAGTTTATATTGTTATTTTATACTATTCAATTTGCAAATATTACTTTTATATGTATTTTTAATAGCTGTCCCCCAGCCATCTGAAAAATCCAAGAAAGTTTTGCTGCCCCCTGAAACACGTCCATCTGTCTTGCTGTCCCAGAAACTTATGTTACACTAATGAACTAACCCATGAAATTAAAATAAATGTGGATTTAATAGCACACATATATTTTCAACATATGAAATTACAATGCACTAGGGCTTTTTATTTTTTGAGAAAAAGTATATTGAGGACAAGTTTAAATCCTTAGTTGTCCTTTATTTAACCAAATTAATTGGTATCTCGAAACACGTGCAGTAATTGTGATTTGATTTTCCAGGTTCAACTTTGCTTATGAATATGTCAAATACTGTAAGATTGGCATTGTGTGGAAAAGCACGCAAGGGAATCTGTGCGGCTGGAGCTGAACTGACTGGGAACAGTTCTGGCATAGCCACAAAGGAGAAAGGTCACAAAGTTATACACAAAAAGGTGATAACAATCTTCTGTAAACAGATGTGGATGTCTGAATGCTTTGTTTGAAAAAAAGTGGCACCTCTTGCTTACAGGCTCTATGTGTATTTTTAACAGAATAAATGTATCGAATATTGATTAAGATAATATTAAAACTTTGAGTGTGTACGCCGCTTTACAAAATTAATTTTGTTGCCAGTAGCTTTGCATATCTTTGCTTGTTGGATTGGATAAAAGAAAATTTGTTCTGTACATTGGCTAAAAATGCCGAGATAACAATTACAAGTAACCCAAAACTGTTATATTTTCTTCTGGACAAGAAACTCAGTTTGTAAGACATGAGAAAACTGAAAGAGATATCATAAGTACTTAAACCTGAAATGTAGAGTGTTGCTTGGAAGATTCATGGTGTCATTGCCCCTTATGTTTTCCTTAAATAAAGGAAGAAAGAGGAATAAATCCATGCCCCAGAATTGTTTTTGTGTGGTCATCATTACCGCTTTAAAAATAATATTTTCGAAAGAAAATTAAAACAACTTGCAAATACTACCTGTCTCAAATTGAACGATTGCAAATTCATGAAGAAAACATTTGGGAACAAGAAGTTGAGAAGAAAAACTTTAGGGAACACATTTTCAGATCAATTTGAATTTTTTGCACCAAATTCTGATCTCTATCCTTGCTGAATCCCACCTTACAGAGGTTTCATCGCCTTATGGATTAGTTTTGAGAAGAATGGTATTACAAACATCAGACCTCTCTCTTTGTGATTGTATTTCTTAAAAATTACATATCGAAATTAAAATAGTAGGCACGACGGCTGATGGGAACAATCAACACGTATTCTTTACTGTACCCATTAATAATTCAAAAAGGGGCTATAATTATTTTACATCTTGTATAATCATTCCTCTGGTAAATATATGTTTTATAGTTATTAAATTGGTGTTGATAAATATTTTTCACTAAATGTATCATTTACATCTATTCCCCTCCCTAAAGAATTTTAGTTTTCTTGGACAACAGTCTATAGTAGCATTGGGCTTAAACATAGAGTCTAATAAGGACTAAAACACGAGGTCTACTGATTCTAGATTATGTAATGGCCCCTTTCTCATATTAATGAAATCAGAGGACCCTTAGCCTATCTTTATTTCCCGTAGGTTAAATGAGGGATTTGAAAGTGGAATAGTCTAATAATAATTTATTAAGTTGTCCAAAAAGGTACTTTAGGTTAGAAGTTTGCAAAATGACTATTTATTATTATTGAATGGGGCCAAAATTAAATATTGAATACATGGCAAAAAAGTAATTAATATTCATAAGTTGGAAAAAGATGACTATTTAATTAAAAAAAATATTAATTTCTTTAAAGGTTGGAATGGAAAAGTGAATAATAAAAGAATTGGGTGAAAAAGAAATCATTATTTAAACACTTGAACAAAAATCAACGCCCTTTTTCCAGAGGAAAAGCTTGCAGCTTTAGCTCTACATCCAAGGACAAGAACCCTTGGATTTGCAGGTAGGAGGACAAAACCTTTCATACCTAGTTGAGGATTCCATCTGGGAATCACATTTGTGCTACTAATTTTAGAGGAAAATCAGTTTTAGAGGCCCGTTCAGTAGGGGCATCATACTTTCAGCTGGGATGTAGGGTTTGAAGAGGGATTACAGAGGTACTTGAGCATAATCAGTAGCGGCATCACAATTCATGGCTGTACGTGGGCGTCACCCTATTCATTGTTGTTGGGTTGCCAGTATTCATTTCTAGATCTGGAAGTCACCCATCAGGGCATCCATCACTGCTGTATTTCATTTTGGTGGACTGTTTGTGGTATTTATTTGTTAAATTCATTGTTATTTGTGAATTTTCAGTGAGGGGTTGATTCAGTCAATAGTAAATCAACAATTTCAAATAAAAATCTTCAGTTAGGCTTTTCTCATTTTGTGTAATTTTGCATTGGGTATTTACCTAGGGTTTCAATTATCATATTTAGAAAAACAAAAAAAATAGAATATTTCAGTGGTATCAGAGCCAATTTTCTTGCCAACTTGTGGGAAAGAATTATTTTGTAGTTTCGACTTCATGCAAAGTAGTGACAGAGAAATCAAGTATTACTAGAGAGAGGAAAATGTGTCCAAAACAATCAAAGGAAAGGTTAGGGCAGCAAGATCCAGAATCACTTGTAAGGAAAGAAGAGAAAGCTATGGGTCATAGTAACAGAGATGAAGATGAACTCTGTATTGAAAGGCTTGTACAAGGCCATGAACGATTAGCTAACATGATGGCCTAGCTAGTCCATACTATGTAGAATAATAACATACAAAAGTCTCAAAATGGTGAAGGGAGTTCTTCAGGGGCAAATAATAATCCACCTATTCAGAGGACAACCATTGTTTCTATGGCTAGGCCCTTCTAGCCCAACTTCATCCATAAGGAAGAGGTGGTTGCGAAGGAGGAAGTTCAACCCTCCATAGGGGATGATATTGCAGCCAATTATGCGGAGTACAGGGTCTTACCAAATGAAATTAGGGAGGCTATCTCTCACTAATTTCATAAATTTAAAGAAAAATAGGGGTGTTCAAAGAGCTGAAACAAGGCCACTAACAAATCAGAGGAACCTCCAACAGGGAATAGGGAAGATTACACTTCCAACATATGATGGCTCTTGCAAGTGTACAACATGCTCCTGGTACATAAATTGAACACATTCTTATCATTGAGGCCAATGATGGAAGAGGAAGCCATCAAATTTGCCACCCCTCATCATAAAGCGTATCACACGAGTGGTGGTACCATGGGTTGATCACACAGGGGCACAATCACATCCACTCATACGTGGAGTTTAGTACTAGGTTAATAGAGAGATTTGATAGAGTTGACCCGAAAATCCATTTTTGAGAGTTAAATCAACTTAAACAAACCAATTCAGTGGATGACTTTGTTGCTGATTTTCAAAAGCTTGTAGTTATGGTCCCTGATGTGATTGAAAGGAGGCTTGTGGTTTTATTCATAGAGGGTCTAGCTGAACCATTTAGAGGCTTAGTGAAAGCTTTCAACCCTACCTTTCTACATGAAGCCATTAAAAAAGACTTGGATCTTGAAACTGCAGCCCCTAGAGGAAGATTCTAGCCTATAGGGTAGCAAAGACAAACACCCTATGGGCAGCAAAAAACAGTCCCTTATGGGCAGCCAAGGACAAATAATTATGGGCAGCCAAAAAACACTTCTTTTGGACAACAAAAGAAGCCATTACAACAGGGTTTCCAACAAAAATTTCCTAAGACTATCAAGGAAATTGAAACTAGAAATGAACTCCAAAGAAAGAAACTTTGCTTTACATATAAGGATCCTTGGGAACCAGGCCATAGGTGTCTACCAAGAGGTCAAGTACATTACATTGAGGTGATCTCCGATGATGAAGTGGAAGTAGAGGAATAGGGGGAAGTAATAGAAGAGGGAGAACTAGTAGTGGCGGCTATAGTGGAGGAGAAAACTTTTGATAATACCTTTGCTACACTTTCAGGTGCATCTAGATATCATCCATTCAGGGTACGTGGAGTGTTAAAAGGACATAAGGTGACAATTTTAATTGATAGTGGGACAACCCACAACCATTGATAAGAGTTTGGTAAAACAGAGAGGGCTGCCAATAGAGGACTTTCAAGGATTCAATGTTACTGTAGCAAATGGATTTACTATACCATGCACCAAGAGGGTCAAGGGCTTGGACATTACTCTTGGTAAGCACAAAGTTACTGATGATTTCTATGTAGTTGGCATAGGAGAGACAAATCTAGTTTTAGGTGTACAATGGCTCCATTCCCTAGGAGAATTCACACAAAAATACAAAACCATGGAGCTAAAATTTCAATCAAAAGGCAAAGAGGTTGTACTTCATGGTATGGCGAATGGGGCTCCAACATCAGTTATAGTTAGAATCATGGAGAGAGCTTTTGGTAAGGGAAAAATAGAGTGTGCATCCCATTGCTTTATGAGTAATACATCCACATCTAGTGATAAGATGTCTTACCATGTGGATATTCGATCCATTTTGGACAGCTATGGTACAATATTCAGTGATTTTCCTTCAGGGCTGCCACTCGATAGAGGTTTTCAACATATTATAGAGCTGGAAACAGGTTCTAAACTTGTTATGATTACTCCGTACCACTATCCTAGAGCTTTCAAAGAGGAAATTGAAAAGACAATCAATGATTTATTGGAGATGGGTCATATTCGGCCTAGTTCTAGTCCCTTTGCATCTTTTGTTGTCTTGGTAAAGAAGAAGGATGGAACTATGAGGATGTGTATTGATTATCGTACCTTGAATAAGAAAACTATCAAAAACAGGTACCCAATACCTAGGATCGATGAGTTGTTGGATGAATTGCATGGATTAGTATACTTTTCTAAAATTGACTTGAGATCCAGTTATCACCAAATCAAATTAAGAGATGGGGATGTATACAAAACAACTTTCCAATGTCATTTTGGACATTTTGAATTTTTGGTTATGCCTTTCGGTTTAACCAGTGCTCCAACTACTTTTCAATCATGCATGAATCATGTTTTTAGTGAGCAATTGAGGAAGTTTGTTTTAGTGTTTTTTGATGACATTTTGGTGTACAATAAGACTTGGGAAGAGCACATGAAACACATGGATACAATGTTGAGAATATTAGAACAATAGTCTCTTTTTGCAAATGCAAAAGTGTCTAAGTGTGAATTTGGTAAGATCAAGATTTTATACTTGGGACATATCATCAATGCCCAAGGAGTATAGATTGATCAGGAAAAAATTCAAACAATAATTGATTGGCCACCACCCACCACTTTGATCCAGTTGAGGGGTTCCTTTGGACTTTGCAATTATTACAAGAGATTTGTGAAAGGGTTTTCATAACTTGCTATTCCATTGATTGAATTAACAAAAGAGGGAGCTTTCAAATGGTCTGAATCAGCCCAAAATACATTTGAAAAGCTCAAGGAGGTAATGAGTATTTGCTATTCTAGATTTCTCTATTCCTTTTGTATTAGAATGTGATGCATTAGGGGAAGGAATAGGGGCTGTTTTAATGCAAAAGGGACATCCTATTGCCTTTGAAAGTAAGAAATTGAAAGATACAGAGCGCGGATTATCTATTATGACAAAGAAATGTTGGCTACTATGCATGCCTTAGCAAAATTCCTTCAATACTTGGTTTGTGGCAGATTTGTGGTCAAGACTGATCACAACAGTTTGAAGTTTTTTCTTAACCAAAAGGACTTAAATGAGAGGGAGCAAAAGCGGGTGAGTAAGCTTCAAGCTTATAATTTTGATATAGAATATGTAAAAGGTAAAAATAATGTGGTGGCAGATGCTTTATATAGAAAGCATTTTTTATGCTCTATGTCTATGATCTCTGCAGATTAGAAAATAATAGCAGAGAATGCCAAAAATGATTTCACTAATGAAATCCTTGAGGGCAAAGTACAAAATGACAGGTACAAGGTGATTGATGACCTCATCCTCTACAAGGATAATATTTTATTTAGTTCTTGAATCAAAAATAAAAAGCAAAGTCTTGAAGGCTGTCCATGATACACCTTTGGTTGGTCACCCAGGGTATTTTAAGACTTACAAGTAGATAAGGGACATATTCTTTTGGAAAGGACTCAAGGGGGAAGTCCTTCAAAACATTAGAGAATGTATCACCTGCCAACAGAATAAAGTAGAGAATATTTTTTCAGTAGGCCTATTGCAACCCTTGCCAATTCCAAATCAAAATTGGGAGAGTATTTCCATGGATTTTATCATAGGACTTCCCAAGGTTCAAGGTAAGAGTTGTATCTATGTGGTGGTTAATAGACTCATTAAATATGCTCATTTCTTTGCAACTCCTATTGAGTTTAAGGCTCCTTAGGTTGCTGATTTATTTTTTAGAGAAGTGTTCAAGCTATGTGGTTTGCCTAAGAACATTGTGAGTGACAGGGACAACTAGTTCCTTAGTTTATTTTAGCAGGAACTCTTTCATCTAGCAGGGACATAATTGACACCAAGCACCAACTACCACCCACAAACAGATGGGCAAACTGAAATTGTTAATAAATGGCTTGAAGGTCACTTGAAAACTTATGTGGTGGGGCAACAATCAACTTGGGTTAAATGGCTTTGCATAGGAGAGCATTTCTACAATACCACTTACCACATGTCCATTGGTATGTCATCTTTCAAAGCTCTATATGGGTATGATGCTCTTTCCTGTGTTGATTTGGTTATTGCTGATAGTAGAATGCCAGGGGCACGAGACTTGGTTGCTCAAAGTCAAGACATATTGGGTATGCTTAAAGAAAACCTCCAACATGCTCAAAACCAGCATAAATTATATGCAGGTCAGCACCGTATAGAGAGAAGTTTTGAGGTGGCGGACATGGTTTTCTTAAGGTTGCAGCCATACAAACAGTCTTCTATCAAAAAGAGTGGAGCTGAGAAGCTCAAACCCTGTTTTTATGGGCCATACAAAGTCGTCAGAAGGATTGGGGAGGTTGCCTACGAACTTGAGTTGCCTCCCTTAGATGATGAAGGCAAACTCATCTTGGTTCTTGAAGCTATATTGGATGTTAGAGCAAAGAAATTAAGGAACATAACTATCATAGAGTATCTGTGCGTTGGAGGGATCTACCAACAAATGATGCTACTTGAGAGGATGCATAAATTATTGAGCATCCTAGTTTGCAATTGCTTGTGGGCAAACAATTTTGGGAAGGGTGGACTCGAATGCCCCCTTTCTCGAATTAATGAAATCAGAAGACCCGTGCCTATCTTTATTTTCGGTAAGCTAAAGGGGGATTTAAAAGTTAAATAATCTAATAATAATTTATTAAGTTGTCCAAAAAAGTATTTTAAGTTATAACTTTGGAAAATGACACTTTATTATTATTGAATAGGGCCAAAAGTAAATATTGGATACATGGTCAAAAAGTAATTAATATTCATAAGATGGAAAGAGATGACTATTCAATTAAAAGAATATCAATTTCCTTTAGGGTTGGAATAGAAAAGTTAATAATAAAAGAATTGGGTGAAAAAGAAATCATTATTCAAACGCCTGAACAAAAACCAACACCTTTTTTTTAGAGGAAAAGCTTGCAGCTTCAGCTCTACATCCAAAGACGTAAACCCTCGGATTTGCAGGTAGTAGGGCGAAATTCCTTATACTCAGTTGAGGATTCCACCTGGGATTCATGTTTGTGCTACCAATTTTAGAGGAAAATAGTTTTAGAGGCCCATTCTAAAGGGGCGTCATACTTTCAGCTAGGGCGTAGGGTTTAAAGAGGGATTACAAAGGTACTTGAGCATAATTAGCAACAACATCACTATACAAAAGTACCTAGGCATCACCCTGTTCAGTGTTGTTGTGTTGCCAATATTCATCTCCATACTTGGAAGTCACCTATTAGGGCATACATTGTTGCTGTACTTCATTTTGGTGGACAATGTGTGGTATTTATTTGTTGAATTCATTGTTATTTGTGAATTTTCAGTTAGGGTTTGATTTAGTCAATAGTAATCAACAATTTTAAATAAAAATCTTCACTTTGGCTTTTCCCGTTTTGTGTAATTTTGCATTGGGTGTTTACCTAGGGTTTCAATTATCATATTAAAAAAACAAAAAAAAAATCAGAATATTGCAAAATCCTAAAAAGGTATATTTCAGAGTACCCTTCTATAACTTTGAATTGGACTTTGAGTTGCTTGCCTAGAAGAGTAGCTTGGAACTGGACAACTGGGATTGGTGATCTCAAAAGTCCTGCCAAAGTAGAGGCACCAACTATTGGTATTTTTTGCTTTCTCCTATGGGCCACAATTCACATCTACAGTTACTCTTGGATGAGTGTCTCCACAATCCGACACTTGTACTTCATCTTGATACTCTGAAATTCGGAATCTGGCACAAAAACTATGAATTTTGTTGATTCAAGCCCAATCTGATTGAGTTCCTTTGCTGAAATATCTAATTCATAGTCTCAAATTGATGATTCCATAGGTTCAAGGCAGAAATGTCACTGCAAAACACCTTCAGGCTAGTGAGTGATGCCACAAGTTGCTTCAGGCAACTGCTGAGCAGCCCATGTCTACCATTTGATCTCACACTCCTCAATATCCAAAAAAATGCAGATTTCTAATAGAACCAATTGCTTTGTTTTGACTAAAATTTGTTTAGATTTTTCACATATACCCCTGATATTTAGGTCCATATTACCTGTTAACATTAGTAGATGCTTGTGACAGCTTAAGGTGTGCTTTGACAACCTGAGGTTGCCTTGGGTGGCTAGGGATCAACCTATGATGATTGGGAGTCGGCTTTGGTGGAAGGGGGTTGGCTTGTTGTAATATCCCCTTCAAACAGGGAATATAGAAACACCAAAAGCTCTGAACAAAGATACAAATTCTACCAAAATAATTGCCAAATAAATAAATAAATCACAATAGTCTCTCAATGGCAAAACACAGATCTTATCACTTGTTCTTCTAGATGATTATACAATTGAGTCTCTGTCATACAAATTAAATAATATGAAATATTTTGTCTTAAAACCCTGGGCTTTTGCAAATCTGGGAATGAATCCTGAATTCTGTCTCGTCTCGGCCTGCTATGTCGAACACACAGTCGCCAACGTCGGTCAATATACTGCCGACGTTGGTCTCTGTAGGTCCTTCTCGGCCGACGTCGGTCTTCAGTCGGCCGATGTCGGTCACTGGGAATCGCTGTCTGCCGAGGTCGGTGTCTGAGCGGATCTGTACGGACCTGTACGGACTTAGTACGGCCGCCAATTAAACACAACCTGTCTGTTTTCAACCCCTGATAGCTGAACAACCTGATCTCAAGAATATATGATTCTAAAACAGAAGATCTATATCTGTATAACTTATTAAATCAAAACTAAATAAAGAAATACCTGAAATACTGTGATAACTTCTGTGTGAAGCTATCTCTCAAATTTGTATACCTCTGTGATAACTTCTGTATGAAGTTATCTCTCAATTTGACAATAAATCAGCTGATATCTCACAGCCTCTAGATCGCACACAATGAAGAGTTGACGTTCTCCACTGCAATGGAATCCTGGAACCCTTGGCTCAGTCTTCACAGACGAATTCTTCAATATCAAAATCAATAATCAATGCATAATCAATAATGGCCTCCATGAGAAACCCTTATACCCTCAAAAGATATGTTTGCCCTAATTAGGTTTTTTTTTCTTAAAGTAGAATTAGGTTTTCTAATTAAAAATAGGCTAACTAATTAATATTTGATTAAATCAATCAAATATTAATATCTCCCTCAATACATGTCGGATCCTCGAACCGTTCGAAGCTAGTGAACCAGGGAGTGATTCTGCACATGACCATACCAAAATAAAGGCGCTCCGCTGCATGTTAAATATCTCTAAATAATAGGAGCTCAGGCCCAATGTGTCTGAAATAACCTGAATGAAAACCAAATGTAGAAATTCTGTGAATCAAAGTCAAGCCAAGCTCCATTATGACCCTCTATCCATCCTATTAGCCTACGAAGGTCGCATAATAGGCTAATCATCAAGTCTGTCAATGTCCACGAAAAAGGGGACATGACAATCCGCCCCTCCAGAAATTGCTTGTCCCCAAGCAATCTCGGAACAATGAACCACTCGATCCACCTGGATCCCAAATGTAGTTATGCTCTGCACTGCTGTAAATCAATGCAAGTTGCTGCGATATCATCAAAAGTAGATCAAAGAGGAATCCATAATCAAACTGGTAAATGCTACTCAACCAGACTCTAAAAGCACAACTGCCATAGTCAAGCACGCATGAGAAACAAACTCTCAAAGTATGATAACCCAAATAGAATGGACAACTCCAACTGCCAATTCCATCTACCAAAGATGGTGCCAATCCATCCCATAACTGATCCCTCTGTAAAGGTGGCACGACCAACTGTACCACACTATCATCGGTGTGAGAAGAATCAATCTGAAAACTCAACTCCACTGGTATGCCAAACTCATCAGGATCATGTACTCCCAAATCTTGAACATGTGTGTCAGCCTCAACAACATGCTCCTCAGCAACAACTGCAGGAATGTACTCACCACCAACCACCTCAATATACAAATGAACTGGCTCTGGGGCTGGTGAAGACCGCAAATGCTCTAACTCTATGGTCATCTCAGCCAAATGAAATTGTGACTCCTCATAAGCCAACTGCGTACTCTCAAGAATCTCAGAAGTCACCTCGAGCTGCTGAGTAAGCTCACTCACCTTATCTTCCTTGACCAGTAATGCATCATATGCTGTGCTGCCCCACTCCATAAGATAATCTCTGTCGGCTACCAACTGCATATAATCCTATCTCAGAATCTGGATAGCCTCCCATAAAGAGTGGATCTCTGTCAAGGACAAATAACTGCCTCCCCGTTCAATGCTAGTAGGAGAACCCCATCCATAAACTGCTAACAACTGATGAGCAGCATCGAAATGCTTGCAAGCGGTAGCAATGTCTCGCTCACTAACTCTCAGCTGACTAGACACATGGTGGCACTGGCTAGATTGTCTCCTACAATCCTCCTCTGATGCATGGTCCAAAAGAGTAGACTCAAAATCACTGATCTCTGGAGTACTACCATCCATACTCTGCGAAGCAACTCCAAAGCTCATATCAACATACGTAGTATCAACAACTGTAGCATCACTGTCTAACTCCTCCATATCGAAGGGAACTGCTGGTGAAACTAAGTCCTCAAAACTGTCCACTGCATTCTCCTGGGTGTCATCTGCAATAATCGGATCCTGGGACTCTTCTACAATCTCTGCCATAGCTGAGAGATCATCAACCCTCAGTGCACTAACATCTGAGCACACCTCTACACTCTGAGTGCAAGCATCAGACTCATCCTCATCTTCACTATCTCCTATCTCATAATAATCATGGGACATGCTGCTCTCTTGTCTAAGTGATCTGTAGTGCTCTCTCCTCAGCTTAACAAAGCGATCAAAAGACAACCTCCCCTGAGCTTGTGGAGTTAGTAACTCCCACTCATCCTTCGCTGTCATATACCGTGTGGATTTGTCTTTGGATGTAGGATATGAAAGAGATTCATTTAACCTCTTCAAACTTAGTTTCAACTTCTTCATATCATAGTCCCACTGTTTCTGAGTATATGAAGTCATATGATTGACTAACTGATTCAAAAAACTACCCAAACTACCCAACAGGATGGCAAGACATTAGCTCTGATGTGCCCAACAGGATGGCAGGAATTTGGCTCTGATACCACTGTAATGTCCCTTACGTAGGGGCTTCTTTTCCTAAGCAAAAAGCTCTGATACCACTGTAATATCCCCTTCAAACAGGGAATATAGAAACACCAAAAGCTCTGAACAAAGATACAAATTCTACCAAAATAATTGCCAAATAAATAAATAAATCACAATATAGTCTCTCAATGGCAAAACACAGATCTTATCACTTGTTCTTCTAGATGATTATACAATTGAGTCTCTGTCATACAAATAAAATAATATGAAATATTCTGTCTTAAAACCCTGGGCTTTTGCAAATTTGGGAATGAAACCTGAATTCTGTCTCGTCTCGGCCTGCTGTGTCGAACACACAGTCGCCGGCGTCGGTCTCTGTAGGTCCTTCTCGGCCGACGTCGGTCTTCAGTCGGCCGATGTCGGTCACTGGGAATCGCTGTCTGCTGAGGTCGGTGTCTGAGCGGATCTGTACGGACCTGTACGGACTTAGTACGGCCGCCAATTAAACACAACCTGTCTGTTTTCAAGCCCTGATAGCTGAACAACCTGATCTCAAGAATATATGATTCTAATACAGAAGATCTATATCTGTATAACTTATTAGATCAAAACTAAATAAAGAAATACCTGAAATACTGTGATAACTTTTGTGTGAAGCTATCTCTCAAATCTGTATACCTCTGTGATAACTTTTGTATGAAGCTATCTCTCAATTTGGCAATAAATCAGCTGATATCTCACAGCCTCTAAATCGCACACAATGAAGAGTTGACGTTCTCCACTGCAATGGAATCCTGGAACCCTTGGCTCAGTCTTCACAGACGAATTCTTCAATATCAAAATCAATAATCAATGCATAATCAATAATGGCCTCCATGAGAAACCCTTATACCCTCAAAAGATATGTTTGCCCTAATTAGGGTTTTTTTTCTTAAATTAGAATTAGGGTTTCTAATTAAAAATAGGCTAACTAATTAATATTTGATTAAATCAATCAAATATTAATATCTCCCTCAATACATGTCGGATCCTCGAACTGTTCGAAGCTAGTGAACCAGGGAGTGATTCCGCACATGACCATACCAAAATAAAGGCGCTCCGCTGCATGTTAAATATCTCTAAATAATAGGAGCTTAGGCCCAATGTGTCTGAAATAACCTGACTGAAAACCAAATGTAGAAATTCTGTGAATCAAAGTCAAGCCAAGCTCCATTATGACCCTCTATCCATCCTATTAGCCTACGAAGGTCGTATAATAGGCTAATCATCAAGTCTGTCAATGTCCACGAAAAAGGGGACATGACACTTGTGACCGTGGGTAGTTGACTTAGGCAGATGGGGGTTTGCCTGAGTGCCTGAGGGTCTACCTAAGCTTTTGAGGGTTATCTAGGTGGTTGGGAAAAACATTGGATGTTTGAGGTTGGCCTAAGCTATTTGGGGTTGTTCTTGGGTGGTTGAGGTATGGTCATGGTGGCCAAGGGGTAGGCTATGATGGTTGGCATCCGGCGGTGACAATGGGGCGTAAAGAATGATATTGTCATCCACAATTTGCAGGAAGTGATTAGCATGGAAAGCCATTGTAGGGCTGAGAGGATGCAGGGGAGAGATGCAAATCATCCAAACATATTACCCATATATGTTCCCCTTAACTGTTTCATCAATCAATCCCTTGTTGGGAAGGAGATGAATAGGAGCATCCTAAGAGATGGGATATACTCCATGCACACTCGTGTAATTGTTTGAGGTATTAGCAATGAATTGTCTGGTCAAGGTAAAAGTTCTCATGAGGGCAACACAACCAGAAAATATTAAGACCAACCTTACATAGAAGGTCAAACTTTAATCGCATCATAACAACTCCACAACCAGCCCACTGCGAGCGTCAAGTAACCGGAGGTCCTCCCAAACCACCTTTGGCTTTCCAAGCTTTCAAACAGGACAGCTACAGCTCAAATACATGTCCATAAGACTCAGAAAGATGTTATCTGAATTTTCCTCCTCAAAACATACCTCACCTTCCTCTATTTCCATGCTTGTAATTCCCAGGAAAAGTTAATATGCTACTAATCAAGGCTTACTTTCATCAACAAGAAGGTGACCGTGTGACATATTGTTTTCTGTGAACCTATACAATATAACACTTTAATAACTAAAGTTCATGATAGTAATGTAGTGATAATTATGCAGGCCAGAAATTCTGTAGTAGTGTGTCTGTGCTCAGGGAACAGGAGTGGATGGTGAATGTACATCAGTAGGACATCTGGGTTGTATACGTTAACATGATCAATTGACTTACAAATAAATTATTACTACTCTATAAATAGCTTATTTATGTAACAATCTATTTTAGTCCCAAGTTGCTATTTTCACCAATCATGTGTATACTATGATACTAGTAATTACAATTACCTAAGAAAAATTTAGTTAATCCTACAGTGATGGAAATGTTATGTGAAGTGGATGATCCTAGTAGTGCATAAGCTATTTTCATTCCATATAACTGATAAGTATAGCTAAAAAATCCCGAACAACGTACATTATCAATGTTTTAGCATGTATGGGAAGAGTTTTTCGTAACATTTATCTGGTCTGTCTGCAAATGGTATGGTGTTTAAGCTGCAAAATTTAAACATTTAATAAGGCCAAATGATGGACAAGATGCACAAGAGATTGTAATTTTTTAATTGTGACATCCATTTTCAAGGCACGTATGTATTCTTGTATCCACTCTTGAATTTTGTTGGGTAAAGTTTATAGGAGAGAAACTGATTACATTAATCTAATCTACTGGTTATCTAATGACAACATATCATGCCATCTGAGAACCAAACAAACTTTTAAGTAAAGGGTAAAAAGAGCAAAAATGAAGAGCCCAAGAACAAGCAAAAGGCTACATAATAACAACAGATCATGCCATCTGAGAACCAAACAAGCTTTTAAGTAAAGGGTAAAAAGAACAAAAAGGAAGAGTCCAAGTAGAAACAAAAATTTGATTATGCATAGTTGTTGGTTTGCTGAAGCTTTCATATCTTGAAATGCTAGCAAGTCAGGTGCAGGTTGAACAGAATATTGTGTTTGACTTTCTGCATGTCCTATAGGTCATTCAGTTGAGTACAGATGATCAGGAAGCTTGCAACCATGCATTTATTATGATCAATAAAGTCAACCTGAAGCAATCTTCTCAAGGCGATGTCAAATCAGAGCATCTCAAAGGGATTGGCCAAAAGTCACCTTTATTGCCTTAAAGCGTTACGGCCATTTCCTGCATTTAATATCTATAACCCTGAATTCCAGTAATCAAGTTTTGTGCTTCTTGCCTTGATTTAGTGACCTAATTATAGGCATGTTTCCTGTAGCATACAGCCTACATCATAGGTCAACAATATAATCCTCTAATATAGGAAAAGGTAGAAGATCATACTAGATCCAATACACATACAATCCGCTGGGCCACAAAGCGGTCGTGATCAAAGGATGTTGTAAATGATCTAAAAGGGGAATCTACACATATAATAGCAAGCGTAGGCCTAACTAGATCCAAGGTGTCATTAGACAGTAACCAAGAGGTGTAAGAGGTAATCAAAAGAAGTTAAATGCCATTAGGCGGTGATCATGAGGTATCTAAGCTAAGGAAAGTAAATGTGTCGTTAGATGGAAACCACGATGTGTAAATAGAGAGCATGCAAAGATTAGTAAAGTACTAAAAAACATATACTAATCTAAGATGGTGCCCCTAGATATATAGGCCAGCAGAGCAGCATCCAAATAGTAGGGAGCCATGGGACAATGAATCTCATCCAAAATGAAGAACTATGAATGAACTGGGTGGGTTGATCACCGTATATACCTATAGTACCCGACCCCCTATCCAATCCGTATATAGCCCTACCCCATATAGATAGAGGGGGTTGAGTCCCTCGAATCCCATCTATAGAGAAGATATTTGGGCGGCCCTATATTAAGTCTATCTATATCTTGGCCCATATAATTATAGGGGCCTGCCCCTCTAGGTAGCCCCCTAGATAGAATAGAGGGGCTGACTGTCAATGCAGTGGGATTCTATTCTGGAATGTACGAGTACCCCATATATTTTGGTCCCATCATTTGTGGTCGATCGAGTATGGGTGAATGAATGAAGTTGAGTTGTCCGCCTAGGATCGCCCATCTATCTATATAGGGATAGGGAAACTAACTGCTGACCTGACTATATAGTCAATCAACACCTTCTCTTCTATATAGAGGGATGGGCCCAAAGACTACATATATGGGCATAGATAGGGGTATTAGTTGAAACTAGCTGAGCTATGGCACATATATGGTGACCTTACCATATTATATAGAGCTAGAGCTCCCCTATATATCCCTATCTAAACAGAGGGGGGCATCGATCAGAGCATAACTAGTTTAGAGAGGGTTATCTCGGAGAGGCTGCGGAAGTATAGCGAGCACCATATAGGATAAACAAACCAATATAATTTAACCACCAAAGTATAAACGAAAGAGTATAGGGATAGGATCCTTGCATTGCATTGACTTGTCGGTGCATTAATCTCCCTCTTGGCTCAGGTGACACTTTGTGAGAGATGGTTATAGGTGAAGTCAAGATGGAAAGAAGAAGACCTAAGTAGATCCAAGTTGGGGACTCCAAAGACCAATTGCTGGTTCAACTTATCTTCTTGAAACATTCAAGTCTTTGTGGTAACTAGTCTTTCTCAAGTGTACGCTCTTTAGCCCTAATTCATCTTCTTACTACTAAGATGGATTTGTGTATGCAAGTATATCGGATTGGATGTCTATATTTTGAGAAATGACAAGAACCTTATAAATACGGATCCAAACCCAAAAAGTTAAAACGCGAATTTAACCAATGACATTGGCTTGACCAACGACGTATAAAAATGTTAGGTAGACACATAATGTTCTTTGGCTTGGACGATGATACCAACCAAGTTGGCCCATTGCAAGACACCATCTGTTAGGCCGATGATGATGGCTAAACACATGCAAAAGGGAAGAAGAGAGGTAGAAGAGAGAGCCTAACTAATAGGGGAATCGACACATACAATAGCAAGTGTAGGTCTAACTAGATCAAAGATTTCATTAGATGGTAGCCAAGAGGTGTAAAAAAAGGTAATCAAAGGAAATACAATGCCATTAGGTGGTAACCATGAAGTATCTAAACTAAGGGGTGTAAGGGCATCATTAGACGGTAATGATGAGGTGTCAACAAAGAAACAAAACATGCAAACATAACAATATGCTAACAAGCATAAGCTAATCTAAGCATGGAAGACAACAATACACAAATATAATGTAACCACCAAAGTAATGAAATCAGAGTATAGGGTTAGGATACTTGCCTCGGGTTAACTTTTCGGCACATTAATCTCCCTCTTGGCTCAAGTGGCACTTTGTGAGAGATGGTTGTAGGTGAAGTTAAGATGGAAATAAGACGACCTAATTATCCTTAGTTGGGGACTCCAAGGATTAGGTGTACCTTGTTGGTTCAGCTTATCTTCTTGATATCTTCAAGTGTTTGTGTAAACTAATCTTCCTCAAGTGGAAGCTCCTTGGCTTTCATTTCTCTTCTGCTTACTAAGGTGGATTTGAGTGCACGAGTAGAGTGGATTAAATGTCTTGCCTTTGAGAAATGACAAAGGAGAACCATATAAATATGATTCATAACCCTTAAAGTCACAATTCTAACTTGGCTGATGTAATCGGTTCAACCAATGGCGTAGAAAAGTGTCCAATAGATACAGTACGTCATCAGCTGAGGGGGAAGCACTACAAGACATCACCGGCCAGGTTGATGATGTTGGGAAGAGGCTTGCAAACAAGAATAGGAGTGGAAAGGGGGAACAAGGACCATCAGAGGACAAGCAAGCTAATGTCATAGCAAGGAATGAAGGTAGTAATATCAGATGATCATCATGTGGAAACTTTCACAAAGCACCATGAACCAGCCTATCCTGATCCCAGTGTACTCCTTAGGATGTACATTTCTGGGAGATTAATGCATCGACGAGCCCTGTGAACAAGAAAATGCCAGCAATAAAAAACAAGGTGCATGCAAGGTCCAGGTGAATGTTTTCTTTCCAGCCCCTTGTCATCAGCTTCTTGTGTCTTCAACTCTTAAGAAGAGTGGCCTTTTTCTCTAACTTCTTGCAGACAGTCAAGGTTGTTCTCAAGAAAGGGAAAAATAATTTGGTAGAAATCAAAATAATGACTTGACATTTAGGGCAGGACTACATACACAAGATTATGATTTCAAAATGCTTCAGCAGGATCATTAATTTATGGAGAGGGGATGGATATGGAGCTTGAAGAAATTATTATGCAACATGGGTGGTGGACAGTCAATGATTTATAGTAATTTTTTTGAAACGAGAACAATTTTATTTACTAAAAAACAACCCTATATTCCTATTTCTTTTGATATGACTAAGGTTCATGACATTAAAGTTTTAAACCATTGCATGAGCTCTTAGATCTCTTTTACATAATGGCGCACCTGCCAATTATTTAGGACCCAAGTATCATTGATTGGCTTTATATCAAGCATTTAACTATGTCCAACCTCAAGGTCCTTTAAGGCTCATTTTTAGACGATCAATGAGAATTTCAAATAGAACATCAATTCCCAATTAGTTCTTATATGTAGTTACCATTAGCCATTAGGGGCAAGTCAACCTAGTTTTATGGAAGCTGCTTGAGTTTGGTGCTCTATAGGCCTTCCCCATTGAAGATAACAACAATACTAGGAACATTCTGCCAAGGCAACCTTCTATACGTTGGCTTTAGTCATATGTAATGGTTCAGGATCTTGCAAATTATCTTTAGGGTTGGTTTCAAAAATTCTGTCTGCCCACTTTAAGTGGGTAAGGACAGTACCTCAAATGAAGGTGCCTTATTCTCTTATCTGCACTTCTTACAAATACTTTTGTTTTCTGGTGTATAGGAGGTAGATGTTTATATTCAGATGTCTTCTGTATAGTAGAATTGTTCTTATGTTGTAACTTTAGCTTGGTTTTCCTAGGTTATTGTGTTTTTTCTTGGGGAATTTATTTATCATTTTGAGAGCATTTTGTTTGTATTCCTGTTTTTGAGAAATGACGAGTTTGAGAAAATAAATAGGAGCCTCAACTTTACAAATGGTCCGACGTAAAAATTTCTTATTTGGACTTTTTTTTAAATGTCCTTTTAAAATATTTCTTAAAGTTATTTTTGTGCTCTCAGAAAAAATGAAAAAAATAAGTAATGTAGTCTTGTATTATCGAGTGACTACATATCTATGAATTTTGTTGCTTATTTATGTTATCGTTATTTCTGTTATGGATCATCATCCACCTAGATACCTGCACACAGATTACCATAGGATGATTTACGTGCATTGGGTGTCAACCAACTCCTCTTATGATGTAAATAATAAAAATTACCATAGGACAATTTATGCATGTTAACCAGCATGAGGATGACTTTTAGATGCCTACAAAGGGATCAGCATCCACCCGATAACAATTTTTAGATGCCCAACCCATGTGAGCGATTTATAGATGTCACTCTAGCAATTCATATTAGTAATAGTAGTTCTCACAGATAAAATTTACAGCCATCAACGACAATATGTATGACTCACAGATGCCTGCAATCATATTCAAACCATAACAATATACACCTGTATATTAGTAGAATCTAAGATTTGTGACAATTGACTATCACTATTTCAGCCAACATCTTTACAATAGTCAAAAGTTAAAACAACATTAAATTCTCTTGCAAAATAAGTACAACAGTCAAAATAGTGGTCCACACTCAACTTACCTCCTGTTGAATTCAAAAGTTTACCTTAAATTAGTCAGGTTTCAACAACAGTTAAATAGAAGACAATGTTTGATTAAACACCATTAAATGCTAGTTAAGCGACACAATCAGCATTCTAGTCCAATGCTGGTCAACTTGCTGATGTTATAGACAAATGCACTGATATCAATAGTATAAAATCATCCTTATCCCCAGTTTTGTTCTTTTGTCAACTTTATTGATCTCAATATGCATCAAATGTCACAGTCAATGGTCTAGTTCAATGCTGGTCAATTTAATGATTCCACTGACAGCTGCGCTGACCTCAGAAATATAGAACCTTTCTAATCACTGGTTCTATCCCTCTGTCAACTTTGTTAATCTCAGTGTGCATTTATTACTCTCCTGGTTGTCATTAATGAGGTCCTTGATGTGTATTTATAGTTGGGAACTAAATGCTGCTGATGTGGCATTAGTTGGCCAAGTGAGCAATAATCGTTCATTTACTGCTGTCATAATGCCTGATTGGCTTGGAGAGGGAAAATAGCATGTTTATACTTCTAAGAAACAGAATCTTCTTAAATATGCCAGACACTGATGTCAAATAAATCTATGGCATCAAGTGATGTTAACTGTGACTTTCTGCACCTGCAAACACTGCAAATCTAATGTAGGTCTGTTTTTATTTTGTAGATCCAAGAGTTAGCAACACTTCAAAACGTTGGCGCATTCCAAAGTCTACCCATGGTGATCCCGTCAAAAGATATTCTTTATTCAGCAATGAGGAAGGCAAAGATGGTTGGTCCAACGAAAGGTCTCCAAACATGCCAAGCAAATTTGAAAATGATTTCGGGAGACAAAGATAGGAACTTTCCAGTACTATTGCTTGCAGTGTTCTTTATTTCAGACTTCATGCGCACATTGAATTTGATGATGATTCCTTTCTAAGCATATATTTCTTGCAATGGTATCTAGGTATTTTAAACATAGCAAAGAGAGAACGAAATCGAGGTGCCAAGCAGCTAGATGCATTGATGAAAGTAAGCTCTGGATGTTTATTTTTTCAAGGTTTTTGTTCTCATTTTATATCATTGAAAAATGCATAAAGACGCGATCTTAGGCAATTTCAGATAATGAAATGATGTCCTTCGTTATTAAGTTGTTCAACTAAAGATCAACATTTGATGCCTTGATGTCAGGAGCTAGCTGTTCCCTTGAAAAATTATGTGGAGAATTTTCCTTCAAACCAGGATCTACATCCTTATGAACAGTCTTTAATTCAGTTCACACTAGGAAAAGGCAAGTATGAAGAGGTATACATATTAGTCTTATCTTTAGTATTTATTAGAGTATTGACTACGGATTGTTGCTTTCAAAAGCCTGCTGCAGTTGTAGGAATATGAAAGGGGAGATTTATGTATTACCTAAAATATTGAGACTCATGCTGCTCCTTTTTTCTATTCGTTTTCAAAACAATTTTAATCTTTGTTTGCATTTAGCACATAGTACATAGTTGCCATTGTTCATAACAACTAAATATGAATCTTTTTCTTATACAAAGAACTGATTAGGCCAAGGATACATTTGAATGGTTGTCACGGTGAGTGCTACAAACCAAACCACTAAAACATGTATCTTTTAAATGATTCATCTCTAACACAGAAAATGGATGAATTAGTTAGATAAGCACACAACAATAGTGCTTCAAGAATAGGCAGCACACACATTAGATATGTCTTCCTTAATTTAATTGATGGTACCCTTGGAATAACTACCTTTGTCAACTGCATTTAATTAAACCTTGCAAGGATCATAGACTTCTTGAGTTGCAATACAGTTCTCATCTAGTAGTACCAGTGCATTCTATAGTTACTTTGGTTGAAGGCACTATTGAGTATTAAAAAATGGTCAAATCAAGGGTTCATTTTCTTAGAGATCCTATTCAAAGTAAATGAGAAAATTTATGCTCATCCATTATAGCTAACAAAATGCATCATTTGCCATTATTCAATACAGAGTTGAAAGACAAAAGAATGACTCTCACTACTAAAAGAATATGTTGACTCTAGTAACTATTCAATATATACAAGAACCAAGAATATGTTCACTACTTATATGTACTATTTGGAATTTCTTTTGCTTCTTTTTCTTCCATTGCTTTGTGTTCTTGGTCTTCTCTTTGCTGTATCGATTTTCCAGCTTCATTGATTCATATATCTGATTGTAGAAAGGTGTTGTATCTCGTGAATTTAATATGCAATGACACTTTATATGGGTGTCGTTAATTCCTTGTTGGAGCCTTAGTGTTGACGCGGTGGATTGCACCCTTGACAGGAGGCTGAGCTCTTGTCTTCCACACGTCACAATGGAAACTCCCCTCTTGCCTGTGGCCCTGGCAAAACTGGGGGGAGAGTCTCTAGATAAGGGCTAGCTCCCTTTGATGCATCTCAGTTATTCCAGTAAGTCGCTAATACATATACATATATATATATATATATATATATATATATTGGGGGGGGTTGAAAAAGGAGAAGGATACCGAAAAATAGAACCTAACCTAATAGGGTGATGCACCAAACAAGTTTGATCTATCCACACTCACACTCTGAACCACAAGAACGCATACATACACTTTAACTGGTAAAAGGACCAGACTACAGGGAGCTTGACAGGGAGGCTTTAATGGAAACACGCAGAGAAGGAACTTACCATAGGCGCTGTAGGGAAAACACACTATCTAATAATCTCCTTCTGCTTCTGCGCTCCAGGTACAGCTCTTCTTGTCACCTGCAAGAATGGCGCTTTGTATATACCAAGTGCGTTGGTATCAACCCTGTGAAAGCATCAGGAAGCAATGACTGGACACAAGACTAACACTCAGATGCACTCAGAGATATATCCAACTAGAATAGAGGTAAAAAATGCGTGTTATATTGATTCCAGGTGAAAAATGGCAGGGCTTCGCCTTACAATGTGAGAGATGATTTTCTCAAAATGAGAAGTTACAATATATATAGAGAAGAGAGAACAAAAAGGCACCCCTTCTGGAAAAAACTTTTAACACCCTTTTACAAGTGGCCCATGTGCGTTCCCAGCCTTGAGAAGAGGAAGCCGCTTGATAGATAATGTTGTGTCGGCTCCTGCTTTGAATTTAGGCATTTAAAAACATAGGCCACACTGTTTGTCTACAAACAAGATCACTCCTTGAAGGCATTCACGCGGTTTGTCTGCTCATAAATGCAAAATGGAGAAAAATGGGTTGCACCATTCATTGTTTGTCGCCCCTTGATGACCACTTGGTAGGCACTATTCTAACCACTGGAGTAACTCCTTGAGTCGATGCCTTCCTTTACCACTTGGACTATTTTTTCCACTTTTGCACTTGGCTCTTTGGGCTCCCTTTCTGGTGGGTCGCTGAGTTCACTCTTGACTTTTGTCCTTTCCCAGCTTTGTCTCTTCCTGGTTTTGTCTTTTCTAGCTCCTTCAGTCCTCAGGGGCTATCTTCTTGACAGGTCATTGAGTTCACTTGTGGCTTATCCTTAAGCTTTTCAAAAATCAATGGCTATTTCTCTGCCTTAAATTTGATGTTTGTGCACCTGTCACTGGGCATTTGAACCTCCAACAGCTAGTTCATCATGCTCAATTTTGACGTCTTCGGGCCCATCACCCCTTCGAATTTCTTCGGCCTTTTCCTTTCCTTCGGCTTCTTGCTCTGGTCGGGCTTTTGTCCTAGTCGGGTCTTCATTGTCTTGGCGGCCGAATTTCTTCGGACTTTTGTCCGAAGGAGTTCCTTCGGACAAAAGTCTGAAAGAAACCATTTCTTGACTTTATCCTTTATTTCCTCTTTTCGTCGGCTTTTCTTTCGGCTATTTCTCCTGCGGACAAAATGTCCGCAAGAATTATCTCGATCACTTTTGGCCTTCAGAATGTTTTTTCGGGTTTTTTCCCGCGGCTCTTCCCGAATTTCTTCGGACTTTTTGTCCAAAGGAATTCATTCGGACAAAAGTCCGAAAGAAATCATTTTATGCCTTTTGCCTTAGTCCTTTTTCAACTGTGGGATTTTCTTCCGAAGGATTTCTTCGGACAAAATGTCCGAAGGAATTCCTTCGGACATTTTGTCCGAAGAAATTCTCGTCCTTCGCCTTAAACAAAACTCCGAAGAAAACTTACCTTTTCGGCCTTGTTCACTTTTTTGGTCTTTTTTCAAGTGTTCCCTGCCCTCCGCAAGGGCACTTGTCCTTCGGGAGACTCTCTTGAACCTTCCATTTAACCGTTCCTTTGAACCAAACGTTGAACCAAGGCATTGAACCACCCTTTGAACCAAAACATTGAACCAAGCCGTTGAACTGAGCCGATGAACTTTGCCGTTGAACCAAAGCGACGAACTTTTTGAACCTTTGAACCAAAAAGTTGAACCAATCGATTGAACCGGTTCAATGGTTCAACGTTTCAAAGATGCTAACTCTTGGAAAGATCATGTCGTTGAACCCCGAAGTTGAACCACTCTTCCAACCTTAAAGGAAAAGTGTCTTGAACCATTCTAGCTCTCTTTCCTTGTGAATTTCTTTTGACAAGAGTTCGAAGAAGCTTTGTAAAATCTTGCACTCTTTGAACTGGTTCTTCATCTTCCGAAAGAACTGCCTGTAGAGTCCGTAGAAATTTCCTGCAGAGTCCATAGAAATCAGAGTTATGCAAAATCAAAAAATGAACTGGCTCAGAACAACAGGGAAGGAAGGAGACCGATTTTGGCCTGTTGGACCAAAAATGGTCAACAAATTGGCGACTCCTAGGGGAAGCATGCCTGCTATGCTTAGAAACTAGTTGCCTTAAAGTCCATTGGGCATGGAGTCGAGATGCAGCGTTAAAAGAGTTAGCAACCGCCTTGAGACATCCAAGAATCAATCACGAAGGTTTTACCCCCAAAAGGAAACGCAAACACACACAAGACTAAGAAAACTACTAGCATGTGCAAAAGCACTTAGGGAAAGCAGGAACAAAGCAAGGAAAATATATACATAATGGGAGAAGGGCTTAGTGATAATGCTTAAGATGTATCCCATTAACTGGGATATACAGTTCTTCACCATCCAACCTGGAGAGTTGGAATGCATTGTGCTGCTTGCACTGAGTGATGACGTATGGACCACTCCATAGGACGTCGAACTTTGCGTGCTTTCTAGGATTAGCTCGGTACGCATCCCATTTCAAGATGATGTCTCCTTCAGAGAAACCTTTTGATGAAGATATCTTGTCGAAGTGTTTCTTCGTCTGCTGTTGGCGGCTAGTCATAGAAGCCATAGCATGGTCCTTTGTCTCTTGGAGCTCCATCAGCTCGCATAGCCTAACCTCCATGCTATTGCTTTCTTCTAACTGCAGCTGGTGAACGAGGTCCAAGGCTGGCAATTCAAGTAAAAGAAGCCTAGCTTCCCTTTCATATACAAGCGTGTACGACGAGTTGCCAATTGCCCTCTTTGGAGTGACCCTATTTGCCCACAGGGCTGTCTTCAACTTGGCATGCCAAGTCTTCTGATTCTCCTCCATTGTTCTCTTGATGATCCTGATCAGATTCTTATTGGTAGACTCAGCCAACCCATTCCCCAGTGGGTAGTAATTGGACGAAGTGCTAAGGTAGATACCATATCTCAGCGCCCATTCACTTGTTTTAGTTCCCAGAAAAGCTAAAGCGTTATCTGAGATTATGGTCGCTGGAACCCCGAACTTTGCCACCAGGTCTTCATAAAAATCCAGGACTGCACTTTCATTGGCTTCCTTCAAAGCAACAGCGTCTACCCATCTTGTGAAATAATCTATGGCGGTTAGGACCCACTTGTGTCCAGCATTGGAGGGAGGGTTAATCATCCCTATAAAGTCAAGGCCCCATTGCATGAATGGTTGCTCCACCTGAATTGGCTGTAAAGGCATGGCAGCCAGCTGTTGCTTCCCATCAAAGAGCGCACACTTCTGGCACTTTCATACCTAGGCATGGGTGTCCGTGAATAGAGTAGGCCAGAAGTAACCAGCTCTCATTATTCTTGCAGTTGTAGGCCTAGGAGCAAAGTGACCACTAGCTGGCCCATCATGGAACTTGGAGAGCACCCTGTCAGCTTGACTTGGGTCTATGCACCTTAAAAAGACTCCTGAAAGATCCCTTCTGAACAACACTCCATCAATTAGGACATAAGGGAGAGACTGGAGTCTGAAATATCTCCTCTTGGTCCTATCAAGGTCCTGCAAGCACTCACCTGTGAGAAGGAAACGCCTCAAGTCTGATGTCCAATCTTTCATGACAGCTGGTTCTTCTGCTGTAGCTGCATCATGAATTAGCAGACTGTCCTCTCTTTGCTGTTTAAGGTCTGCAACAAGGTGTTCACACAGGCCTCTCCCTCTTACTAGCTTGGTGATCTTGATATCCACGTTGTATTCCATCACCTTAGTGATCCACCCCGCTCTCTTTTCATTCAGGTCACGGTTGGTCAAGAAATCCTTGATGCTGGGATGTGGAACCATGAGGTGAATTCTGCTGCTGGACAACATATGCCTGAATTTTTTCAGACTCCGTATGACTGCAAGGACTTGCTTCTCCACATATTTGCACCTGACCTCGAAACCCTCTAGGCCTTGGCTAAAAAACGCAAGTGGTTGCTCGAGGTTATCACCATTCGCTTGGGTAAGCATGGTGGAGATTACCTCTTCATTTTCGAAGGTGTAGAGGTTGAAATCTTTGGTGAAGTCAGGGCTGATCAAAGTAGGAGCCTGGGCTACAGCCTGCTTGATCTCTTCAAAATTGTCCTTTCTTTGCGCTATCCACGCGAAATTCTCATTCTTCTTCAGCATAGAGGTCAATGGCTTGACTACCTCTGCAAAATTCAGAATAAACCTCCAGATGAAATTTATTTTGCCGAAGAAGCTTTGCAGGCCTTTCTTGTGTTTAGGCAGGGACAGCTCCAAGATGGAGCGAACTGTCTCCAGATCAATGGTCAAGCCTTTCTTTGAAACAACGTGGCCAAGGAGTTTACCCTCATGGACAACGAACACACATTTCTTCGGGTTGAGAGAGATACTGAACTCTCTACACCTCTCAAAGATTTGTCTGAGGTGTTTCATGTGTTGGCCCGCCTCCTTGGAGAAAACTGTCACATCATCAAGATACATCAGCACAGTGTTATTTATCAGGCCTCGAAAGACTATGTCCATGGCTCACTAAAAGGTGGCACCAGCATTGAACAGTCTGAATGGCATTTTTCTGTAAGCAAACGTCCCTCATTTGGTAGTGAAGGCTGTCTTGTACTAATCATAGTCTTGCACCAAAATCTGATTATATCCTGAATACCCATCCAGGAGGGAGAAACACTCGCTGCCTGTCACCATTTGAAAGATCTGCTCCATGCTTGGGAGAGGATAATGGTCTTTCAAAGAGACTCTATTAAGGTCTCTGAAATCAATGCATAGTCTGATCTCCCCATTCTTTTTCCGGACAGGAACAAGATTGGCCAGCCAAGAAGAGTGTTTGATTGGAAATATTATCTTGGACTCAATCAACTTGGTGAGTTTCTTCCGCATGAGAGGCTCAATCATTGGGTTGACAGGCCTTTGCTTCTGCTTGATCGCCTTGGTGCCTTCCTCCAGCTCAATGGTATGTTGGGCCAAACTTGGGTCGAAACCCTTCAAATCGCTATATTTCCAAGCGAAGACATCAGCAAAGTCTTGGCACAACAAGATGAAAGCCTGCCTTTTACAGTCCGTGCACACTTTCCCAACTGCAAGTAGCTTATCCTTGAATATTTCAACCTTCTCATAGTTCTCTTTCGTTGTGATGCATACCTTGTCGTTTTTCAATTGGTCATCTCCATTGAAGACACTCTCTAGAGTGACCAAGCCTTTGGGGAGTTTATTGTTCTTTAGCTGAACAATTTGGCTACCATATTGCTGCTGTAGCTTTCCCTGGTTTTTAGCAGCGAACTCAGCTTCTTCTTGCAAGAAGAGTGCTATTTGTTGGTCGTTGTCAAAGACCTGCCAGTTGGTGATGTCAGGTACGGAGGGCCGGATTACTACCTTCAAGTGGCGTGAACTGCGGTCTCGGCCTATTTCCCTAGGGATATCAAACTAGGCACCAACTGCTGTCAGCCTATCTGCTTGCTTGTTTTGCTCTCTAAGAATGGAGGTAACATTGAAAGCAAAGAAATTTTCCACTAAGTCCCGTACCCTATGTTTGTAGGACTTCAGTAAAGAATTCTTTATTAAATTTTGGCCTCTTACTTGATTGACAATCAACTCACTGTCACCAAAAACCTGCATCTCTTTGATTCCTTTTTTCCTCACCCACTCCAAATCATGGATGAGAGATTCATACTCCGCAACGTTGCTCGTGCAAGAAAATTGAAAATGGAAAGCCGAAAAATATCTTTCCTTTGAAGGAGAAACTAACACCACTCCACCACCAGCTCCCAACTTACTTCTTGAGCCATCAAAGAACAACTGCCATAGACTTGAGCTTTCTTGGCTTGCCTTCATCAGATTTGGTACAAAAGTACCCTCTTCGTGTATGCAATAAATTCCAAGGCCTGCCTCCTCTATAAACTTGTAAGGATCGTGCTCGAAGTTGTCACTTCCCCATTCGTCTAAGAGCAGGTCAGCAACTCCTTCAAGGGCAGAGGATGGAGATTGATCCACTTGGAACTCTTCTTGGTCAATAATGGCGTTGCTGACATTTGCCGCCTTGAGCGAGTATGGTTCCAGATGATCTCTGTGGAGTGGCTCGGATTCAATCTTAACTTTAGTTCCATACTTGGTTCTAAGAACCAGATAGGACCAATTTGCTGCTAGGTAGCCGCCTATCTTGGATGTAAAATCCCTGGACAAGCAAATGGCGAAGGAGGGACATCCGGCACTACCACATCATGAAGAACTGAGAAGGTCGGGCAAGTGTGTAGCGTCAAGCTCAAACCTTTCACCACCCCAACTGTCTTTGCTGGTGTTCCATCCAGTTGCAGGACTCCTTTAGTCATTTCTTCATATTTTAACTCCAGCTTGTCAGCGATGCATTTAGGCATCACCGAGGTGCTTGCTCCACTGTCAATGATGCAATTGTGCACCAAAAAATCTCCTATGACCAAAGACAAATAAAAAGGGGGAACCTTTTCTTCTTTCCTGACTTGGCCTGATGTGGAAGGTTGTCCATTCATCATCAAAACATTATCGGCTTTGGCTGGGACAACTCGTTCATTCAGCTAATGCAATTCCTTTTGCAGCATGTCCTTTTGCTCCGGTATTGACAATGAATCCCACAAGGAGATGTTCATGTGCAGCATCTTCATCTGATCTACCACATTGACTCGAGGGTTGCCTTCAAATTTTCTTTGGAATTATTTACAGCCTGAGGCGCAGGTCGAGGAGATGAAGGTACAACTGGTGGTCTGAAGTTTGGGACCTTTTGGTTTACATGTGATGAAAAAGGTATTGTTGACGTTTGGGTAGTAGCCTGAGCTTCTTTCATTGCTCTCCTTTTGGACCTTGTGTTGGCTGCGACATAGTTGCCCTGATTGTCCGCAATACCCACGTAATTGACTGCATAGAATTCACCTTCCAGGTGATTCATGAGAGTAGAATCGAGCTGAGTCTGACTGCTGCCCATGCTGGGTTGCACTGAAGCCTCAAAGCTTGGGAATTGGGCGGCTGCCTGTTTGTCTTGTACATTGGTGTAGTGACTCAGCATTTCATTCGTATAAATAGCTTGATCTTGACCATATCCCATGGTTGAGCAACTAGGCTGTTCTTGTACCAAATTGTTTTGAGCGGGCACCATGGCCTTGGATGATGAAGGGGCGCCTGGATTGTAGCCTTGAAAAGGTCTGGCCTGCGCAAACTGACCCTACCCTTGATTGTAATTTTGGAATGGGGGTCTTTGCTTGACCATACTGCTGATATCCTTGGTTTGGTCGATTATTTTGAGCTTGCTGCCTTTTAATAGCCACTAGTTCATTTGTTACGCTTTGTAACAGGCTTTTGACTTCGTGGAGGTCATTGGATGAAGTAGCAGTTGGCTTTTCTATGCTGGGCAGAAGAGCTAAGGTGGGAGCAACAGTCTGGATTGGAGGCAGCATTTCAGGGAAAAGCGGCATATGAGGTCTAAGAGCTATTTTTCCAGCGTGCACTAGGCAATTCTCAGCCACTATAGCTATGTCATAGGCGACAGGTAGCACATGTCCTCCCATGGACTGTATCATAACAGCGATATCGCTGTTCAACGCTCTTAAGTAGTAAAGGAAAGCATAGCTCGGAGTTGGCCTTACCAGAATGGGGATCCTATCCCATGTCTTCTGAAACCGAGTGTTGAAATCCTGCATGTATTCATGTGGAGCTCTTTTCATTGTAGTTAGCTGCTCGACAAGTGAGAGGTGGTCGCTCTTCTCCTCAAATCGGTTCGTCAAGAGGGTGCCCAATTCATTCCAGGAATCGACTGAATTCATAGGTAAAGTTTCATACCAGTCCAGAACTTTGCCCTTGAAAGACAATGCCAGCAATCTGATTGCAATATTCTCCTCAGTGACTGTAAATATTGCAGAAGTTAGCAATATTTATGATGTGTTCAATAGCTGTAATGGGCCCCTCTCCATTAAAGGGAGGCACACTTTTAAGGACTACTCTTGGATTTGGGTCATAATGCGGGAGATTCAAGGGACTCTGACCACGAAAAGTCACAAAGGGTAATGCCATAGCTATGACAGGATGTAACCGAGGCCTTCTAGCGTAGGTGTATTTTATAGCAGGTTTGGGAAAGTGATTCGCTGAATAAGGATGAGTCTTCTCAAACCTCAGTCGCTTTGCTGAGTTCAAAGGCAATTCAATGAATTCGAAAGGGACACCCTTAGCAGCAGATCGTGTGGTGATTTTAGGCATAGGAGGTCAGACTGGTCTTTGATCAGAAACTGAAGCTCTTACCAGTGGAGTCGCCAGATGCTGAAAATGGTTGATTTCGCTGTAACAGGACCAACATCAATCCTGAAACTTTACTAAGTGTAAAAACTAAGTCCCACGGGCGTGCCAAAAACTGTTGACGCGGTGGATTGCACCTTTGATAGGACGTTGAGCTCTTGTCTTCCACACGTCACAATGGAAACTCCCCTCTTGCCTGTGGGCCTGGCAACACTGGAGGATAGTCTAGATAAGGGTTAGCTCCCTTTGATGCATCTGAGTTATTCCAGTAAGTCGTTAATACATATATATATATATATATATATATATATATATATATATATATATATATTGGGAGGGTTGAAAAGGGAGAAGGATACTGAAAAACAGAACCTAACCTAATAGGGTGATGCACCAAACAAGTTTGATCTACCCACACTCTCACTCTGAACCACAAGAACGCATACATACACTTTAACTGGTAAAAGGACTAGACTACAGGGAGCTTGACAGGGAGGCTTTAATGAGAACACACAGAGAAGGAACTTACCATAGTCGCTGTAGGGAAAGCACACTATCTAATAATCTCTTTCTGCCTCTGTGCTCCAGGTACAGCTCTTCTTGTGACCTGCAGGAATGGTGCTTTGTATATACCAGGGGCGTTGGTATCAACTCTGTGAAAGCATCAGGAAGCAATGACTGGACACAAGACTAACACTCAAACGCACTCATAGATATATCCAACCAGAATTGAGGTAAAAAATGCGTATTATATTGATTCCAGGTGAAAAATGGCAGGGCTTCGCCTTACAATGTGAGAGATGATTTTCTCAAAATGAGAAGTTACAATATATATAGAGAAGAGAGAACAAAAGGGGCCCCTTCTAGAAAAGACTTTTGGTGCCTTTTTACAAGTGGCCCATGTGCGTTCCCAGCCTTGGGAGAGGAAAACCCTTGATAGATAATGCTGTGTCGGCTCCTGCTTTGACTTAAGGCGTTTAAAAACATAGGCCGCGCCATTTGTCTACAAACAAGACCGGTCCTTGAAGGCATTCACGCGGTTTGTTTGCTCATAAATGCAAAATGGAGAAAAATGGGTTGCGTCGTTCACTATTTGTGCCCCTCGATGACCACTTGGCAGGCACTGTTCCAACCGCTGGAGTAACTCCTTGAGTCGACGCCTTCTTTTGCCACTTGGACTATTTTGTCCGCTTCTGCACTTGGCTCTTTGGGCTTCCTTTCTAGTGGGTCGCTGAGTTCACTCTCGGCTTATCCTTAAGCTTTTCAAAAATCAACGGCTATTTCTCTGCCTTAAATTTGACGTCTGTGCACCCGTCACTAGGCATTTGAACTTCCAACGGCTAGTTTGCTGTGCTCGATTTTGACGTCTTTGGGCCCGTCACCCCTTGGAATTTCTTCGGCCTTTTCCTTTCCTTCGGCTTCTTGCTCTGGTCGGGCTTTTGTCCTAGTCGGGTCTTCATTGTATTGGCGGCCGAATTTCTTCGGACTTTTGTCCGAAGGAATTCCTTCGGACAAAAGTCCGAAAGAAACCATTTCTTAACTTTATCCTTTATCTTTTATTTCCTCTTTTCGTCGGCTTTTCTTTCGGCTATTTCTCCTGCGGACAAAATGTCCGCAAGAATTATCTCGATCACTTTTGGCCTTCGAAATCTTTTCTCGGGTTTTTTCCCGCAGATCTTCCCGAATTTCTTCGGACTTTTTGTCCGAAAGAAATCATTTTATGCCTTTTGCCTTAGTCCTTTTTCAACTGCGGGTTTTTCTTCCGAAGGATTAATTCGGACAAAATGTCCGAAGGAATTCCTTCGGACATTTTGTCCGAAGAAATTCTCGTCCTTCGCCTTAAACAAAACTCCGAAGAAAACTTACCTTTTCGGCCTTGTTCACTTTTTTGGTCTTTTTTCAAGTGTTCCCTGCCCTCCGCAAGGGCACTTGTCCTTCGGGAGACTCTCTTGAACCTTCCCATTGAACCGTTCTTTTGACCAAATGTTGAACCAAGGCATTGAACCACCCTTTGAACCAAAACATTGAACCAAGCCGTTGAACTGACTGTTGAACCGAGCCGATGAACTTTGCCGTTGAACCAAAGCGACGAACTTAACCTTTGAACCAAAAAGTTGAACCAATCGATTGAACCGGTTCAATGGTTCAACGTTTCAAAGATGCTAACTCTTGGAAAGATCATGTCGTTGAACCCCGACGTTGAACCACTCTTCCAACCTTAAGGAAAAGTGTCTTGAACCATTTTAGCTCTCTTTCCTTGTGAATTTCTTCTGACAAGAGTCTGAAGAAGCTTTGTAAAAACTTGCACTCTTTGAATTGGTTCTTCATCTGCCGAAAGAACTGCCTGCAAAGTCCGTAGAAACAGTCTGCAGAGTTTGTAGAAACAGCCTGCAGAGTCCGTAGAAATTTCCTGCAGAGTCCGTAGAAATCAGACTTATGCAAAATAAAAAAATGAACTGGCTCAGGACAAGGAAGGAGACCGATTTTGGCTTGTTGGACCAAAAATGGTCAACAGATAGTACCATGTCCACTCTTAAAAATATGAGGACATCTTTTGCATTTCTTTCACCAAATTGTTGTGGGCTTGAAGGGAAGAACACAAAACTTCCATAACCGGCATAAAATCATGTTGGGATCTTTTCCACTGCAAATAAACCATGCTAAACACAACCCCAAAACCTGAAATTTGTATTCAAATACAAGAGATGAACTAAAAAATGATAATAACAGAATTATGATAAAATATCTAAATCTATTATGTGAAAAAACTCTTCCTAGGCTCCTCTAACATAATTCTGAGCTATTCTACAAAATGTTTCAGGGGAGAGAGTTTGAAATATTTATATAATTTTAAGGTATGCCTTAGAAAATCCCCGATTGGCCAAGTGACATGATGAATGAATCCTTTCAGCCCAAATATTCTCCATTTTGATTGGTCTATTTAAGTTATAGCCCACTTTTCTAATTTTCCTAATACGAAAATAAAGAGAATAGCTAATGTAACTTGGGATAACTCACAAACCTAAGTAAACTTACGACTATTGTGTAAACAATATTTTACATCAACACCCTCCCTTAAGTGCAACTAGGGGAGTGAGTGCAAAAAGATGAGGTTGATACCTGTAAAAAATGGGTCATGACAACTAGGGCCGATCAGGTACCCATATACAATGTGCTCACTATAGAGAAGATATCAAAACGTCCTTATTGAAGCCATCTTGGCATGTTAGACTACAAGGGTGATCAATTGTTGTAACTGCCAAGTCGAAGATGGCGCTGAATAAGAGGATTGATTTGAAAAAGTAGGTGCTAGTGCTGCCAAGAATGCTTCACAAGAGGAAGCAAACAACCTAAAGAATAAGAATATGCATGAGTGGTTTGAATCCACTACTCGAACGAAAGATGACAGATGTTGGGGCTAGTGAAGAGTCATCCTATCAATAGTGTCGAAGTTGCTAAAATGGATGGGTTGATCCATGACTGGTACATATTGATTATCTAATCCACCCCTCAAAGTTGTCAAGAGGTAGTAAAAATGGATGGGCTCATCCATCACTAGAGGTGCTTAGAAGGATAAGTTGATCCATCTGTAAAAACTTCCAAACAAGAAGTGAGACACAAAGGAAGTGATACACTGTACAATACCCCCTGTAATGTCAAATTGGAGTGATCCTTGAAAGAAGTTGAGGATAATGTTGCAAAAAAAAACTCCAATAAAATAAAGGGTTGGATTTGTGCCAGAAAGAGAACTCCATGCATGGATAGGCAAGTCCACTTAGAAAAATTGCGATGAAGGAGAAATCACCAAGAAACATCCAACGAGCCAAGGCAATACAACTCACAAAACAATGCATGGATGGATTGAATAGGTGAAGGACAACAACTTTACACATACCACCACTGAACACGTGCATACAAAATTGTCATATGGGTTTTGGAAAATGAACGTCCCTGATAAAATGCCCATGCACAAAAATGAGGATTGAAAAAACTATTTGAGTGAATAATTGCAAAATAGGACACTGCAAATAGATGGTCTCTGAAAGGAAATCCCATTCAGAGTGGAGGAACAATGGTAGAAAGGGCCTTGGCTTTGCACTTATCTAAAGAGAAAGAAGACTAAGAAGGAAGACTAATATAATATTTCTTCATTTCTTCGATCAGTTTTACCAACTTAATGTAACAGTGGTCTCCAATGTGCTTGGTTTTCCTACATAAAGCACACCTCAATTTCCTTTTTTTGGTCTAGAGTCGTGCTTGGGCACGAAAGAGGATGTTTTTGGTTGGGTTGTGCTTTAGAACTTTTATTCATCTGCTTTGGTGGAGGATGATTTGCAAGAAGTGCATGAGACATACTACACTTTTTAGAAATGGTGCCCATGTGAATAAGTTTGTCTTGCTTATAAGTTGTTCAACAAAGACATCAAATGAAGACACTTTATAATTAGTACCCCATGAATCTTTGTTTATGTGGAAGGGGGAAGCAAATACAAAATAGGGTTCACCTAATTTGGATAAGAGTCCAAGAATAAATTGTTCAACACCCTGAAGACTTAAAGACTTAATCTAAGAGATATTATACTAAATGTTGTCATAGTCATTGGGATTAAGACCAATGAGCTCAGAGTCCCCTTATAAGATATGTTTTGCCATAGAGTTTTTCTAATGTATGTTTGGTCAAATTTTTTAGTAAAGTTATCATTTTAGTTTTCCAAATGAAATAGTTGTAAGGAGTTAGGAGAGTTGGTTTGTCATCCATAGTGTTAAGTTGTCACAAATAGAAAGAGAAAGGCATGTGCAAAAGTGAACAGTACCCACAAAGAGTGTGCATAGTGGTGCACACACAAAGAAGGCTCACAAACAACCCTATAATGAAGCAAACCCCTAGAGTCATGGCACTTTATAAATTAGTGCATGTACAACAATTTGCCCCCTAAAACTGCTTATAATGATGCAGTTGTACAATTTTTTTCCAAATTACAATATAATTTGAAAATGATGAAATAGAAAAAATTCTTGTTTTTCTATCATATGAGGCATGGAAAGTACTCGTAGCAAGTTACAAAAAGGGCATTGAAATTTGAGCTACCAATAAGAAGTTTTGACCCGTCGAAGGTGAATTCTTGAAGGGGCTAGGAAGACTGACAACAAAAAATGATGATTTTATACAGGAGAAAGCACTTATGATAAAAATTTGGAAAGTTCTCAAAAAATATGCAACTTCAAAAAAAATGGTGCTGAATTTTGACTTATGAATCAAAAGTTATAGTCGATTGAAGAGTTCATTCACAGGGCCATTTGCAAAATGACTTTGTCATCTGTTGGGGATGTGGCCACCTTTGCCACCGAAACCAACCTCTAGTCTTGAAAAATGTGAAGGACAACTATGGGATTGATCTCGGCAAAAACAAGTGCCATGGGGTCCTCTGGGTTTGAAAAATTGTGTAACAGGGCTTCAAAATAGAGAAATAGGCCAAAATGCCCTAACATGGATCCGTGGCCTTTGAAAAAACGCTGCTTAAGGTTCCAAGCCTTGTGCAAATATAAAGGGTTGAGCCTGTTGAGCAGCTTGGCGTAGGAGGGAGGAACTTGGGGAGGAAGGGGGTGGAGGTGTGGCGAACGGAGTGTCATAGGTGGTATGAGGTTGCGCATGTTGTGTGCAACGCAGAAGGCAAGAGGAGGTGGGGTGGAGCGGGGAGGAGAGGAGTGGGGCACATGAGAGGGTGGCAAGGTATTGGAGTGTCTTTGAGCTAGGATAGGGGGATTTAGGTAGGGCTACCGAGCTTACAAAGCAGTGCAGTGTCTGCAAGGGCCCTTCCCTTGCCAATTATATATATATATATATATATATATATATTATAAAATTACAGACCCTTAAACAAACTGGAAAATTTTATCCAAAAATTCTAAAGACCCCTAGTAATATGAAAAAAATTGAAATTGAATTTTTTTCCCGTGGAAGTGATTTTTGCCAAATTTCTCCCCAAAACTGCTTTGGAACCCCCCTTGATTTCTATTTTGTAGGAATTTTTAAAAATCAGTTGAAAATCCTAAAATCCCCATCGTTTTTCTTCAAATTCTATAAAATCATATAATACACTCTAAAAATGTATGTACTCCCCAAAAAATTTCTTTATGCCCCTAAAGATTTGCAAAATACTCAAAAAAAGCTCTAGAAATACCCACAAAAACGCCCTAAAACCCCATGTTTTAATTTTTTTGAGAGAAACCCTCAAAACAATAATCTTTTCCCTTGAAAAATTGAACTAGAAGTGCATCCCTAAGCAAACTCTAAAAACCCCATAAGCGGGTTTTGACAAAATTTTCAGAAAATGAACAAGACAAGAGGAAAGCAAGGGTGTGACAAAACTAGGTAGAGAGTGGAGGAGAACAACAAGATGGAGACTTGCAATGATGTCCTTGCTCTTGAAAAACTGATTTTATTCAACAAGCTGGAGACTTGCAGATAGTATGCTATTGCACCATATGGGAATGAAGGGAAGACAACAAAACTTCCACAACCTGCATAAAAACATCTGTACTCCCTATAAAAGTTCTTTACGCCTCTAAAAATTTGGAAAATACCTCAAAAATCCTCTAAAAGCCCACAAAATTTCCTAAAAACCCATTGTTTTGAATTTTTGAGAGAAATGCTCAAAACAAAAAATGCTTCCTTTGAAAAATTGAACTAGAAATGCTTCCCTACGCAAACTCTAGAAAACCCATAAGTGGTTTTAGACAATTTTTTCAGAAAATAAGCGAAACAAGAGGAATGCAAGGGTTTGTGAGAAAACTAGGGAGAAAGAGGAGAACAACAAGAGTGCCTCAAGCACTGATTTCCTTGCTCTTCAGGGGCTGATCTTCTTCAACAAGACAGAGACTTGCAAATAGTATGCTCTAGTACCATGTGGGAATGGAGTGAAGACCACAAAACTTCTACAACATGCATAAAAGCATGCTAGGATCTTTTTTACTTCAAAAAAGCCATACCAAACACAAACTCAAAACCTGACATTTGTATTCTAATGTAAAAGTTGAACTACAACATGACATTAAAATGTAATAGAATTTGGACAGATAAATTGAATCCATTAAATGAAAAACAACTCTTCCTAAGCTTCTCTAACAGAGTTCTGAGCTATTTACAATATATTCTAGGGGAGGTTGAAATATTTATATAACTTTAAGGTATGACCTAGAAAATCCCTGATTGGCCAAGTGACATCATGAATGAATCCTATTGGCACAAATGCTCTCTCCATTTTGATTGGTCTGCTTAAGTCATATTCCACTTTTCTACTTTTTCTAATATGAATACAGGGAAAATAGCTAAAATAACTAGCTTAGGATAACTCACTAACCTAAGTAAACTTAGGACTATGGTGTAAACAATATTTTACACCAAGACTTGTGAATCAAATTACTCACTTTACCCCTTTTGAAGTTTACTACAGGGGATGATATGGTACCAAATCATTATTTTCTTTTTCTTGGTCATCACTTCGGAGGGAACATATGTCGAGTGTAAATTATGGTGTCATAATTTGTCTACTAGCCTGAGCGAGACTTAAAATGAGACATAATATTGTTTGTGCTCTTTTGCAAAATTAAGCCTTAAATTTCTTTCTTCAACATTACTCCAGGTGGACGCCTGAATGCGTTATCTGTCTTAGGCAGATTGTGGTTAGATTTATCAATAGACTTCTTAAGAAATACCAGATTTCTTTGACAGCCTTTACTGTTTGGAATCAACCATTTGTTTATTGAGCCTTAATTGTTTCATATTCTTTTCAAACTTGCCCTTTTTCCTAATTCACCTATTTTCAGTGATCCTTGGAGTGGATTTCATTGCTGCTATAATGATACTATCAACAAAATGTGGATCTGGCTGAGTTTTTTTGTAATTCTAAGATACTCATCCTATATTATCCTTTCATTTGCTTTCTTTTTGAAAAGAAATTAACATTTTTCAAACTTGAGTTATTGTCAATGAAGTCCGTACAATGTTAAATAAATATTAATTCTAATATTTATTTTCTGAAAATTAAGTATCACAAATTATTAACTGTCATAATCATTAGGGGTCCCTATTGATCATAAGAGTACTGGTTATATTTTTCTTGTAAAGCAATTAGGTATTTGACCGAGTAATGGAATTATTCATCCTTTTAATATTGTAGTAGACATTGAACATTGGTGAAAATAAAGCATTTTTCCATGGGGATGCATCCTTTGCCCTTTGGGGCTGTCCCGGATGTTTTTGGGCCTCTCCATTTTTCCTGTACTTTTTTATCACGTCCTTGTGACGTTTTGAAGTTTTATTAGCTTCCCAGAGATATAGAAGGATGCTCACAATCTGCTGAAAACATCCTGGGGATGTCCTAACGTTCCCCACGTCAACAATTTAAAATTCATTAAAAACCACATCTGTAAAATTTATAAAACATAAGGGGGGCATTTTCAAACAGTTATTTTCATTATCTTTGATAATATAACAATTTTATATTTGTATTTCAGTATTTCACTCAATTTTCGAGTTCAATTTTCGGAGGTCAATGTTGAATTATATTGTTTATCATTCAATATAATAGATGTTAATGTAATTTGAATTTCATCTCTTTAGAATATTTAATGATTTATAACAATTTAATTATACAATTGAAAAGATATAAAATATGTTTTTTATATTTTTCTTGTATATATATATATATATACAGACACATATATTAATTTTTGTGGCCATCCCACAGCTGTCTCTAAAATCTGGGATTTTTTTCATCCTAGAAATGTGTCCCCACACCCTCCTGTCTGACCTTCCTGGAAACTCAGAAACATAAGCAGTAAAGTGTTCTTTGTTTTTATTCAAGGAGTGGCAGGGGGCAGGCGTGCCTCGACACAATAGCACCAGTGCTCCCCCTTTTTAATGTGGGGAGAGAAACAAAATCCACTTACAAGTTTCTTGGGGAGTGAGACCCCCATCTTAATGCATCTCAGAATTCAAACGCAGATCGTGCCTATGGGAGTGGCCTATTTAACCAATGACGATAAATCTGCTGACTTGGTGACAAAAAAATGTTACTTATTCCTATCCTCTTTTAATTTTTTCTCAACAAAGTCTGCTGGGCTGTTGCCTAGGGGCAAGTTTGAGCGTTTACTGCCACAAGAGCATTGGTTCAAATTCTGATGGGTCCATCTTCCCATAATAATGCGGCGATTTAGGTGCAGTTTGTAAGCTGTTGAGATCTACTATGCATTACTGGAATGAGAGAAAGCCATGGTCTGAACAAAGTCATAAAGCTAAATTTTTGAAGTTATATAACTCCATTAAAGTAGACAGCAGTAAAAACAAATTTATCTTTTGAAAGGTCAAATTACTTTATTTAAAAAAAGGGAAGCTAAATTTTAAAAGGTACTAGCAAGTATTTTTTAATGGATTATTTTTTCGAAATTTTTAACTCATGAAACAGCAGACGTAAGACGAAATCAAACTGACTATCAATGATGCAGACGTCCTGAAGATTGTTTTGTCCCCCTGATTCAAAATCTAATAGACTGACAATAACCTAGAATTCCGGAAGACTGCTTACTCTTCATGATTCAAGAAGGAATCTATTTTTCAAAGTTTGACTTTCTATAACAGCCGTTTTAACAATTTTTTTTTTTAAAATTTTCATTTTGTGTTTAGAAACTCAGGAACAGCAGGTGTGTTATGACATCACCTCAATCTTCTCAAAGCTGATTTATCCTGAAGATAAACACAGACTTTTATGTAAAAAACCTAATTTTGAGAGCTTGAAGCAGGTTTTCTCCCTTTTTTTAAAATAATTTTAAAATTGACCCAAGTTGTTTTAATATGGAAATCACAGAGATGGGGAAACACAGAAATGTGAGTACAAATTAGTTACAGCACAATTATTTTTTGGTGCGGATATTATATAAAGAAATAAAGAAAGAAAGAAATTATATTAATGTCCACGAATGCCCAAAAGTAGTTAAACGGGACTCGAGAATACATCCAATTACAATAGAAAGTGATATGGTAAAAGGACCTTGGGATCAAATACTAAGTATTTAGAATTTTATTTGCCCTTAGGAGTATCTTTTTGAACAAAGTTGCTGCCTAGAATTCCAACGGTGTCTTTGCTTATGTTATGAATTAGCACTAAGCACTTATCTTTATTGTCATAGGCAACTTATTGGTTTATAACATAGTTCCATGGGGACGCATCCCCCCCCAAAAAAAAACCCCGCGTTTCGGGGAAGGGGACGTCCCGGGGACGTCAGGGGGACATCCCCCAGCCGTCCTGCCACCTCCGCCAAGTTCTGCCGTCGTCTCGAGGACGTCTCCCTCTGAGAGGAGACGTCCCCTTTTTGGAGGGATGTCCCCGAGACTTCTCGGCGTCCCCTAGATGTCCAAAAGTCTCAGGGACGTCCAGGCATCCCCCATGCAAGACAAAGTCATAAAGTGTTTTTTTTTTCAATTTTTTTTAAAAAAGTGGATTTTTATGCTTTCTACCTTAACCCTAATTGCTAGTGGGACCGACCCCCACCCTCCAAGGCCTCCCAAAAGCCTTTCGTTTGTTGTCCCAGGTTTCTAGTTCTTCTGTTACTGAGACGAACTAGTCTACTTATAGCTGGATTCACTCCATGAAGAGGAACAGGGTTACCTCGAAGAGGGCAGAGAAGCTTGTGGCTGTACATAGTGCCTTGCGTCTCATTGACCGCAACACACTTGCATACAAGGAGAGTCCAATAGCCAGATGGGATGTAGAGCCAGAGGAGCCAACACAGATTGATGATGATGCTACACAGACAACGCTGGTTGGTATTAGCTTGGAGGAGCTTGAGCGTGTGGAGTCTTGCAGTTCTAGTGATGAGGAGTTCCACATTGGGGATGATTAGCCATTGAGCCATTTGTATTTACTTGTAATTTTTTAATCTGGAGCTCTTGTGAATATGAAAATTAGTATGAACACTAGCTTTCAGGTTAGGTGCATTTCAAGTTTTATGTCTAATTTTTTTTCCAAGGTTGCCATAGAAACTATAGACTGGAAAAAGAATAGAGGTCCATTGGTGAGTTTGACAAAAAAATTTACTATTTACTTTTAGTATTTCACTATTGTATTTTGTTTTTGAACATTGTTGATACTTGATTGTAATCATGAATCATCATTATGAAATTTTGAAAATTCAATGTTCAATTATCAATGTTTATTGTTTAATGTTCAATGTTAAATTGTTAATGTTCATTGTTCAATAGATCAAACTTGAAACTTAAATGATTAAATCACAATGTTAAATTGTTGATGTTCAATGCAATATACAGATACTTAATCCTTATACATCTTTTTATAACTATTTTTTCAAGTACTATATGTATTTCAGGATCGCTCCCTTGCCGGCCCCCGCCATCGTCCCCCCGCCGTCCCCAAACTTAGGCTCCCTGTCTCGGAAATGCGTCCCCGCGTCCCCCTGTCCCCGAAATGCCGTGGAACTATGGTTTATAACAAGTTTGGGGTCAAAAGTTGCAGTTGATTTATTTTGATGTCAGCAGTTGTTTAGCTGCAAGTTCCATTTCTCTTTAGGTTTGTGTTTGACTATACAAGGAAACACTAGGTTGCTCCCCATATAGGAACAGGGAAATGAAGTAGAAGGGAAAAGGACGCCTAGTGCCAATTGTGGCATTGCAATTTCAGTAAGATGAGCATCTTCTAATCTCAAGTTGCATTTTTCTATATCTAAGCACTAGTTATTCTCATCGGATTCACCACCTCCTATTGAACTTGCATTGGATTTTCCCTGGGTACATAGATTTGTTTATTTTCTTTGGGCGTGTAGTTTTCTTGCACCCAAATAAAGGTTTTGAGTTTTGGGTGCATTTCCTGTGGACCGCGTGCAAAAGGGTTGGATGGAGCTTCCTCACACAAGAACACACCCTACAACCTGCATCAAATTGACCATAAAAGCTCAAGAAACACAAAGAAAGAAAATGGCTTGCAAGGGACTCTCATCTCTCCCCTTTCGGCCAAGTTGTGCATTGGGAGTTTGTCATCATTTTTTAAAACTTCACGAGTGTTCAATGAGAGAAAAGCAAGCATAGCTGGGAGACAAACTCAGAAAATGGAGAAAGGCTTGCTGTGCTATTCTTTAATTAGATCAGAAAATGAAATGGGTGAATACATAAAGTGAGAAATGACCAACCAATCGTCAACTAAACTTTAAGTACAAGGATAATTAATGTACCCTCACTTATTACTAACTTATGTAAATCACAATGTTATGCTTTTAATGTTGTGCATTGATTTCCCATATCAATGCATTTTTATAATGTAAGTACATAGGGCTTACACTTACGACTGTTATATTAACTAATCATTTATGACCATTATGTTAACTATTCTAAAAACTTTCCTTAATGTTCATATATGAAAACATGAAAACTTTACCCCTCAATTTAATAAACTTTTCAATATATTGAGGTTTTGGAAACATATCTGCCGCTTTCTCCTGAGTTGGACCATATATCAGCTCACTAACACCTTTATTAACTAACAAAAGAATAAAATGGAAATGAACCTCTTTGTGCTTGGTACGCACATGAAAATTGGATTTCAGCCAGTTAGAGCACACCCTTATTATCACAACTATACCTATAGGATGCTCCTAATGTAACTAGAAGATAGCCAAGGTCCTCCTTAGTTATCCTGCCTCACAGCCAAAATAACCTTGTACTCTGATTTTGTCAAAGACAAAGCAGTAGTTTGTTGTTTCTTGCTTACCCAAGATACCGTAATTGTTCCAATACTGAAGATATGTTGTGTTGTTGACTTTAAGTCATCAATGGATCTGCCCTAATCTGAATCTCTGGAACCAGTTAGCTGAAAATCATAAAAAATACCATACCAAATTCCAAAATCGAATGTGCCTTTGACTTACCTCAAGAGCCCCTTTGCTGCCCTCCACTGAGCAGCATTGGTCTTACTGAGAAATCTGCTAACATAGCTAACAACAAAGGAAATGTTAGGCCTAGTGGAGCAAATATAGATTAGTCTGACCAGCAATTTTCTATTAAGTGATATGCTGACCTGTTGAATAGAACCACTTGTGGCTGTCAGTTTTAAACCAACCTCCATAGGGGCTCTATTGGCTTACAATTCACCATCTTGTATTTCTCAAGTAATCCTCTTGCATAGTTCTACATATTCATATTGTCATTTTTGTTTATAGTGCTAGAGATATGGCTAATAGCTTCCATGCCTGGCATGGTCAAGTATGTAATTCAACATTTATTTCAATATAATGGGTAACTTTAAAAAATAAAATAAAATAAAAATAAACACATCTCTATCTGTTTGCAAGAATTCAACCCCACATAATAGTGTGTAAGATGTCAAAAGTAGAGGATATATCATATTTTACCTTGTTAACACTGTTGGACTCGCTTCCTGTGATACTTGTGTCATCCACATAAACCCTAAGAATGATTGTGATTTACTAAATTTTTATGTAAAGATTGAGATAAAAAATAATGCCCGTAAACCCTCAATTAATAAAAAAATGACCAATCTTAGTGTACCATGATTTTGGCACATGCGTCTTTCCATACAAAACTTTCACCAACCTTCCTACAATTTTTTCCTTGCTAGCATTCACAACTTTCTGCCTGCATCATGTATACTTTGTTAAATAACCCATTCGACAAGGCACTTTTAACATCCATATGAAACATTTGCAAATGAAACATTTCTCTTCATAGTCTATCCCATATTTTTGGGAAAACTTCTTTGCTACGAGCCTTGTTTTATGTTTGTCCAACAAACGATCCACCAAAAGTTTGGTTTTGTAAACCCACTGACAACCAATTGCCTTTTTCATTGGTGCCAAATTAGGAAGTGCTCAATTTTTGTTCTACATCAAAGCATCATTCTCAGCCTTTGTGGTTGCTTCCCATGCTGACTTTCTTTGTGCTCCCATATAAGAAGACTCACTCAAACTATAAGCAACAAAAGTGGAATCATCACCAATGTCAAATGTGTGAGTCATACCCCTTATCGACATTGCTTTTTTGTCCTAGAGCAACATTCAATAAGATAAGTTGTGTAGAAGGTATTAAACTTTTGGACAAATGCTTAGTAGCTTCTATGAAATTTATCCAGGAAAGCATTGACAATGAGTCTTCGTGTGAAAGTCTTTGATCAAACATTCAATATGTCCAAGTCACCATGCTTTAAATACCTCAAAGTAGTATGAGATTGCGTTGGTCTCCTTATTTGTGCAATGTGCCTAATTGAATCAAGTTTGATCAAATCTAAATCAACATCATTACCAATCTGTCCATGTAATGTCCCCCTTTCTAAAAATAAAATAATATTATTATTAAAATAAAAAGTATTTTTAAATACTTTAAATAAAAGTAATAATGTCTTAGTTGCCAAAAGTGAATATGTCGGCAACTCCTTCCTATTTTTGACATAAGAAGGGGACTTTTAAGGGTCATGGGCAAGATTAGCCCTTAAGTGAATTTATAAGGAAGTTGCTTTTTGATTATTTGAATTTTCCCTCCAAGTGGAACACACACCTTTGGGGAAAGGATATAAGAAGGAAAGAGGAATTTCTTTTGGAGACTCATGTTATGTTTTTGAATTGAATTTTGAGTCTGAGCACGAAACACTTGGCTTATCTCCATTGAAGACGAAAACCTTCACTAGAATCCTGAAGTTAAAGATGGAAACCCTTAACCTCATTTGGGCAGCTTCATTCGAAGGTTGCAACAGGTAGAATTGATTAGTTTGGGATTCCTAGGACATCATTTTGTGTAGCGTAGTAGTTGAACGGGTTCTAAGAGTGAAGCGTGGCTGTTGGAGACCCTCTTGGAGGGTTGCGAATCACTTTGAAGGGCTGTTTGAAGTCAGCGAACCATTTGGAGGCTTTTTCAAGGGTGGCGACCCACCTTGGGAGGAAAATTTGCATGTATCGGGGCAAATTATTGATATTTTGATATTTTTGTCATCAAACACTAAGTTGGTATTTTTTATTATATTTTCCAGCCATATAATTGGGCTAAAAATCAGATTTGAATGGATAATGATTGGCTGTAATATTTCCTAATTTTGGTAATTATATGAGGAATTAAATATTGTTTTTGTGTCCTAAATTGGCACTTACAAAATTTTGCAATTTTCATGTGCTTAGGGTTTGAAAAGAAATTTAGAAATTTGTATGTATTGTTAGGGTTTGTTGGGAAACCCCGTTGGTTCTAATTCTACCATAAAAAGACATTACAGTGGTATCAGAGCCAAATTCTTAGCTAGTTGTGGGGGTTTGAGTTGGTTTCATGCCAAACAATGATGGTGAAGTGAGGTACTACGAAAGACAAACTTAGAACAACCAAGGCAGAGTAAGATGGGTGATCCAAATAGGGTTAGTTTTGAAAGATTTGCCCAAAATTAAGAGCGGTTGACAGAAATGATGGCTGAATTCATCCAAACCACAAAGGAGATGAATGGACTCAAGCCACACAATGGTGAAGGCAACATTTCAAGTACATACAACAACCCTCCCCCTCCACCTAGGGTGACAGTTGGATATACATGAAGGCCTAATCAACCCAAGTTCCTTTGTAGGGAGGAAGTCATTCCAAAAAGGGAAGAGCAGCCTTCTATATAGAATGATGTGTCTGCAAACTATGAGGAATATATGACTTTTCCACTAGCAATTAGAGAAGAAATGAGCTTTGCAAATTTTGTGGCATTGAATAAAGACAAGTATGGTTCTAGGGCTGGTCATAAACCAATGAACAATCCAAGAGATCTTCAACATGCCTTGAGAAAGGAAGAGAAAAAGAATTTTCAAATTGTAAGAAGAGAGAATGAATAAAAATCTGAGTTGCAAGTAATTTTGAAAGAAAATGATGGAAAGTCAAACCCTCGTGAGAATTCCAAGGAGAAAATCAAGGAGCAAGAGAATTTAGATTTGAAAGAAGTTAGTGAACAACTCATAAAGGAATCCACCATGCAAGTGGAAAGTGGAGAACCTTCAATAGAAACATGTATGGTTCTTGATAAACCCAATGATGGTTGTGCCAAGGTAAGTCCCTCAAAAGCTTCTGCTTCTAAATCTGAAAACAATTCGATTCCAGCCCAAGGTATGAAAAGAAAAGTCATATTTCAGTTTTGTTGTTTCATATTGGGCCATTTCAGATTTATTGTTAACATGGATAGCATAGTGAAAATGATGATAGAGTGATGAACACCTTGAGTGGCAAAGGGTACATAGGACCTTTCATACAAGTTCCAAGTTGCTTGTACAAGAAAGTTTGGGATCCGGGTGACCTTTGGAGATACAAAAAGGCATTTTCAGGCATTTTCTAGCCTTTATATCACTGGCATTTCTGAATTTTGTGAAGAAATTAAAATATGACAGTTGTCCTATTCTTTTTGCTGCTATGTGCAATAAAATCAGCTCCTTTAACAATTTTTATGACAGTCACGAGTATTTTTAGTCACAAGGTGGAAGGATGTTCCGCCTACCATCAATGAGGGATTGTTTGCAGTTGTTATGGAAGAGTTTCCAGCCACCACAATGCTAATTATGAGTGAGAAAATGCAATGGTACAACTACAACCATATTTGGGACAACAAGAATATACCTTTGGAAGTCCATCACATGAATGCAAACTATGAAGAAGATGCAAGCATGGGAGGAGAGTTGAACAACATGCCTACGAGGCATGGTGAAGCAGTTGAAGGAGTGGGGTGGAGAGGTCTTGATTTCATTGACATGTTTGTTCTATATGCAGGTTTAGTAACAACCCATATGATTGTTGATAAAGAGATTCTTATGAGTCAAAGAGTGCATAGTTTGCATATGTCCAAGGAAAGTACAATGTTCATGACATGTGACAAGTAGGAGTGGGGGTAGTTGAGTTTGTTTTCAGCCCACAGTAACAATATGGGGCCCATTGAAGCTCAAGCTTATATTGATGAAGCAAGTGTTTGGGGGTGCAAGTCCCCAAGATTGAAGTGGGATCCATGTATTTCAGAGATAATAGAAAATGGGCTTGCATTTGCTTGAGGGCAAACAAATTTGGGAAGAGTGGACTGTAATGTCCCATTTTTAAAAATAAAATATTATTATTAATAAAATAAAAATTATTTTCAAATACTTTAAATAAAAATAATAAGATGCCTTAGTCGTCAAAAGTGAATATGTTGGCAACTCCTTCCTATTTTTGACGTAAGAAGGGGACTTTTAAGGGTAATGGGCAATATTAGTCTTTAAGTGAATTTATAAGGAAGTTGTTTTTTGATTATTTGAAATTTTCCTCCAAGTGGAATGCACCCCTCCCCTTTGGGGAAAGGATATAAAAGGGAAAGAGGAGTTTTGTTTGGAGACTCATGTTATGTTTTTGAATTGAATTTTGAGTTTGAGTACGAAACACTTGGCTTATCTCCATTGAAGACGAAAACCTTCACTAGAGACCTGAAGTTAAGGACGAAAACCCTTAACCTCATTTTTGCAACTTCATTTCAGAGGTTACAATAGGCAGAATTGATCAGTTTTGGATTCTTAGGGCATCATCTTGGTGCAGCAGTTGACCGGGTTCTAAGAGTGAAGCATGGCTGTTGGAGACCTCCTTGGAGGGTGCCAAATTACTTTGAAGGGCTGTTTGAAGTCAGCGATTTGGAGGCCTTTCCAAGGGTGGCGACCCACCTTGGGAGGAAAATCTGCATGTATTGGGGTAGATTATTGATATTTTGATATTTTTGTCATCAGACAATAAGCTGGTATTTTTTATCATATTTTCCAGCCATATAATTGGGCTAAAAATCAGACTTGAATGGATAATGATTCGCTGTAATATTTTCTAATTTTGGTAATTATTTGAGGAATTAAGTATTGTTTTTGTGGCCTAAATTGGCACTTTTAGAATTCTGTAATTTTCATGTGCTTAGGGTTTGAAAAGAAATTCAAAAATTTGTATGTATTGTTAGGGTTTGTTGGAAAACCCCTTTGGTTCTAATTCTGCCCTAAAAGGGATAATACAGCCCAAAAGTCAAATTAACCTCTAATAGGTATTTCAGCCCCCCCAATATCATGAACCTCCTGCACGCTCTGAGCACTATCCAAAGCCATGTTATTAGGACTCAAAATACTTGAAGAATATGATTTTACTGCTGGTTTTGGCTAAAATTCTGAACTGAAAAGACTATCACACTTGTAAAAATCAACATCCCTATTGATAGTTACCTTTCTATTAGAAATGTCCATTAGTCTGTATGCTCTTGACCACTCAATATAGCCACAAAAATGAATTTATTGGATTTATGTGATTCAATTTACTATGAACTTGATCTAGAACATGAACTTATTTTGTACAATCAATTTTTTTAAAGAAATATACCTTTGGTTTCATGCATGACCAAGTCTCCATTGTTGTGATTCCTTGCAATGCCTTGGATGGGCTCTTTTTAAGAATATAGATTGCTGTGTTTATTGCTTTTTCCGAATACAATTTTATCACCAATTTGTTGTGGGTTATAAGGGACAAAAAAATTGTTGTTGCATCCCTTTTGCGCATAAATCATCAAATGATTTGCTACAAAACTCACCGCCATTATTAGTATGTAGAAAATTATTTTTCAAACTGGATTTAACCATGACAACAACTTTAAGATGCTTGAATTTCTCAAAAACACACCTTACTGCAACAAAAATTTGGAAGTAAAGAGCACTAAATATTTATTTTACCTATATATAGCTGCCAAGAATTGTTTTTAACATCATTGGGCTGCAAACATGCGCATGCACCAATTCAAGGCACATGGCCTTCCTTGCCATTTCCTTGGGAATATTTCCTGCTTTGTTTCCTCTCTCTATACGTTTAACATGTTTGTTTCTTCATTTAAAGGCAAACCAACAACCATCTTTTTTTCTGTAACAAAGCAATAAACTTGTGATGTGTTAGCAGCCTTAAATATGTAAAGACAAGTATAAATCTGTGATGTGTTAGTGGCCTCAAATCTCTAGAGACAGCTCTCTAACCCCCTTGGCAAGGACTTTACCTATAATCTTCTCCTTAACCAGGCACCTATCTTCTAAAAATATCACATCCAAGTGCCCATAACTGGTGACATGACTTATAGGAAACAAATTATTAGTTAAACCATAAACATGGAGGAAATTTTGGAATGCGAATTTCTTATCCTCGCATCTCCATGACTCTGCATTATGTAACCTGCCATTGCCAAGTATTATTGAAATTATCCTCTCGAGTCTTCAACAAAATCCACAAACCAATCACGAAGGTTAGTCATAAGACTACAAGCACCTTAATCAAAGAACAAATTATGTATTCTTGAATTATTACACTAGTAAACCATTAGGGCACGTTCCTCTTCATGAACCAAATTACCCTGTCTTACTTTCCTCTTTTTCTCTATCCATGCCCAACCTTTTCCTACAATATTTCTTTGTATGACCTTTCTTTCCACAAAAATAATTCCTAATATTGGACCAATAATTGTTATTACTTGAAGTAGTTGAAACATTTGAAGAATATTGTTGATTGTGCTTCTTTCCTTTGGAATTCACCAACAAATCACTTTTCTTATTTGACTCCTCTCTTGAACCAAATTGTCTATTCTAACTATCTATGGCAATATTTTGCCATACAATTTATCAAAATTCATATAATCTTCCATAGGAATTTGATTGAAAGTTTTAACAATGTACTAAATGGAGAGGAAATATACAAAGAATTATTATTACTATTTTTGTCATCTAACTTTCAGTTGACGGCTGCTAGTTGATCCTTCATGTCTTTAAACTTCATTAAATGTTCTTGAAGAGATTCCTCTTCTGCCATCTTGAGTGAAAAGATCAAATTGCTCAAGTTGAAAGAAAAATTACAATGCACAAAATAATACAGCAATGAGACAAGACAAGAAAAAAATAACAAATACATTCCAAATTTACGTGGAAACCATGGAAATATACCGGGGAAAAACCACAGGGCAAAAGATCTTTCTATTGTACTTTATTAATAGCAAAATCAGAATTACAATAATCTATCTAACCTCAAAGGGTCATGGTTATTTTATAGAGGCCAAAGAAGGATATAAAAATCGTATCGTACAATCGTATGGTATTGTACAGCATCATACAACATCGTACCATGTTGTACGGTTGTACGGACAATAAACATTCATGGGATTGCCATATGCCACACCACAATGTTGAAGATCTAAATAGTAACTTCATCTCCTAACATTATCCCACTCTAGGTAAATTTTGTCTTCTGCTGCTATTATTTGTACCAAAGAGACCATTGCCCATGGTATTTATCATCAAGTTATATGCAGTCCCAGAGTAGTTCTACACCAAATGAACCTCTCTCTTCCAATCGGCTTTGTCAACATGTCTGCAGAGTTGTTATCAGTGTGGATTTTATTCAATAGGACTTGTCCTTCTTCCACTACATCACACACAATATGATATTGCACGCCTATGTGTTTTGTCCTGGCATGAAATGCGAGGTTCCTTGCTAAGAGCAAGGCACTTTGACTATCTCAATGCAAAACAATATTGTTCTGCTTGACTTGCAGTTCTCCCAATCATCTGTCCAGCCATATTGCTTCCTTACAAGCTTGCATTGCTACCATATATTCTGCCTCTATAGTTGATAATGTCACTACTGATTGCAATTTTAATATCTAGCTAATTGCACCACTTGCAAGAGTGAACACGTACCCTGTAGTAGATTTGTGTCTATCTATACCGCTACCAAAATCTGAATCCACCAATCCTGTCACTTGAAGATCTGTCGAACTATAACAAATACTTGCATTTGAAATGCCCCTCAAATACCAAAGGATCCATCTCACAATAGTCCAATGATCACAACTGGGATTTGCCATGAATTGACTAACTACTCCCACAACTTGGGCAATGTCCGATCTAGTGCACACCATGGAAAACAAAAGGCTGCCTACTGCTGATGAGTACAATACATGAGACATCTGTGCCTTCTCTACTTTATTGTTAGGACTCTGCTCCGAAGACACTTCATGTGTGCAGAAAATGGGGTACTAACTGGCTTAACATTCTGCATGTTGAAATGTTGCAGAACCTTCACCTGTTATGCGTAAGCCAAATTTTCCTGCTTTTCTTGTCTTTTTGTATCCTCATCTCGAGACTCTGATTTGCAACACCTAAATCCTTTACTTCAAATGTCCTAGCTAGCTGAGCTTTAAGTTTGACAATTTTGTCCATGTTGGGGTCTGCAACCAACATGTCGTCAACATACAACAACAAAACAATATAATTGTCATCATCATATCTTTTGAAGTAGGCACAATGATCAACTTCACATCTGATGAATTCCAAGCTCATCATAAAGGAATCAAATCGCTTGTACCAGCATCTTGACACCTATTTGAGTCCATACAATGATTTGTTTAACTTGCATACTATATTCTCCTCGCCTTTTATCACAAAACCTTCCAACTGTTTCATATATATCTCCTCATTGAGATCACCATGCAAGAAGGATGTCTTCACATCAAGTTGTTCTAATTCAAGGTCAAGTGAAGTAGCCAAAGCCAACACAACTCTAATAGTAGTCAAATGTACAACTGGAGAAAATATCTCATCAAAATCTATGCCTGATTTTTGTGCATACCCCTCGCTACCAACTGAGCCCTATATCACTCAACCACACCATCCACATCCTTTTTTAGCTTAAAGACCCACCGATTACCTATGGCCTTGCGATCTATAGGCAATTCTATTAGCTCCCACATTTTATTTTTACTTAGAGCTTCCATTTCCTACTCCATGGCATTTATCCATTTGCTTGCATCTTCAATCTCACAAACTTTTTGAAATGAGTTGGGCTCACCATCATCAATAACTGATGCAAAAGCTGAGTGTGCATCAGGAATATACCTTTGGGGTGGTTTGGATATTCTTGTGGATCTCCTCACCCAATGTGAAGTATAACCCTGTGGTAGTTCAGGGTGCTGGGCTTGCCATTCAGGCATGACATTCTGTTATTCTAGTACCTGATTTTCATCATTTTATACAACATCCTCTTCCTCTTCTACTACCTCAATAAGTACAGTAGTTGTACTTTGCTGTTTTTCAACTTTTTGCATGGATTTCTCATTAACCTCCACATTCTCAGCTAATGATAAGCTTGTGGGCAGCAGTATCCCACAGCTTGTACCCCGTTGTTCCATCACCATAGCCAAGAAAAGTGCACTTTTTAGACTTTTATGTCGAACTTGGACCTTTGCTGTTTTAGGACATGGGCATATGCATTACAACCAAAAGTGACCAAATAGGAGTAATCAATAGGTTTACCTGTGCAAACCTCTTTAGGAATCTTTCTGTTTAGGGCTATAGTGGGTGACCTATTGATAAGGTGAACAATTGTACTTACAACTTCACCCCAAAATTCCTTCCCCAAACCAACAATGATGAGCATACACCTTACTTGCTCCATAATGGTGTGATTTATCCTCTCTGCTACCCATTTTGTTGAGGCGTGCCGGGAACTATTTTCTACCTAGCTATTCCATGCTTATTGCCAAAACTATCAAACTCCCTCGAGCAAAACTCTCCCCCATTATCAGTCCTAAGACACTTAATGCTCTTACCTTTCTGATTTTCTACAAGGGCTTTTAGTCTCTTAAAACAATGAAAAGCATCTAACTTCTTAACAAGAGACACCCAAACTTTACGAGAGTAGTCATTAATAAAATACACCAAATATTGTGCCTTCCCTAAAGAAAGTATTTGTATAGGTCCAAAACAATCAGCATGCAAGAACTGTAGGAAATTTGAACTTCTAGTAGCACATTTAGCAAACTTGAGTCTATTTTGCTTCCCAAATAGACAATGTTCACAAAAGCTGAGATCAAGAGATTTTAAACCTAGAAGAAGGTTTTTATTGAGTAGTATCTTGAGCCCTCTCTCGCTCATGTGGCCTAAGCACTGATGCCACATCATTATTGAATCCATAGCTCCTGTTGTGGCCATTGCAACCTCATTGGTTATAGTCTCTCCAATCAACTTGTATAAGTTATTCCCATATTTCGTAGCTTTCATCACTACTAGAGCTCTCTTAGATATCTTCAAACAAGCTTTCTCACCGCTGAACTTATATCCCAACTCATCAAGCTTACGTAAAGACAACAAGTTCTTCAACTTGGGACATGGCGAACTCTTTGAATAGTACGAATAGCTCCATCATACATCTTCAGTGTGACTTCTCCTTCTCCTATAGCCTTACATATGTTATCATAACCCATGTAGATTGTACCTCCATCACATGACCGGTATGAAGAGAACTAGTCCCTGTGTGGCTTCATATGGAATGAATCCTTTGAATCTATTAGAATATGTGCAACAACTGATCTTGAGAGTTTGCAGATAACACTTCGCCATCCTCCAGTAATATTGAATTTTCAGCTGTGTTTGCATCTGAGCTCTACGAATTAGGTTTTCCTTTTTCTTTAAGTAACCAATAGTCTTCCTTGAGATGTCCAGTTTTTCCACAATTCCAACACTTACCCCTTTTTCTCTAAGTAACCAATAGTCCTCCTTGAGATGTCCAGTTTTTCCACAATTCCAACACTTACCCCTTTTTCGCGTTTAGACTTCGACCTAGAACGCACCTTGCTTGATTGATCTCTTTCCATAGACCTGCCCCTTGCAACTAGGGCATCGTAGGAAAACCCACTTTGAGATGTCTTTTGCCTTGATTCCTCATCCAACAATGAGGCAACCACATTGTCATAAGCAAGCTCCCCAAAAGAATTGTTGAGCATCATCATTATGTAATGTCCCCTTCTCTATAGACATTACTTCTTGGACGAGTTTAGCCTATTATCGACCCTCGTAGGCTAAGGCGAGATGGATAGAGGGTCCAGCCGGCAGTTATCCATTTTTTGGTGGGCTCTACATGATCGTTTTGAAGTGTTCCCCTTGGGTTTATGGAAGCTTCGACACCTAGAGGGTGTACCTTTATAATTTAGTGTTATAAAGTTACTTTATGAAGTTATAACTTTATTTTTAAAATAAAGTAATTTTATAAAAGGGGAATATAAAATAAATTAAAACATAATTCTAGAAGCTTCTTGGAGAGGTTAAAGAAAAAAGTATAAATAAGACCCTTGGGCAAGCTTCTAATCATCTTATGTTGAGTATTTGATCATTGTGTGATTGTGGAGCCTTGGGTTTCTGCAGAATTTCATTGGAGACGAACAACTCCATTGAAGGCATAACTGAGGGTGTGAAATATCACCTTAAGGGTTGCAATAGAGGAAGGAGTACTCAGCTCCTTCATTTGGACTTCATTGCTAGGGTTTGGAGAATTGGTTTTTGAAGAAATAATATTGCAAGCTACATGGCAGCCATGAAAGAATTCAATTTGCTTTGATGAAGCCTTATTTCCAACATCCAACCATTTGAGGAGCGGCTGGGATAGAGGAAGATATTAAGGGCAGTTTGGGGGTCTATATCATTGCAATTGATTTATATTTCATCCCCCAACAAAGTTCAGGTCTGCAACTTAGTGAGGGGTCGATTTTGGTCTTAGAGGCTTCCAAAAAACATCATACACACCCCAAAAGGAGCGGCCAGCCTCAAGGAACCTTCCCATTCAGTTTGGTGGCATTTGGTGCATGATTTGTGACAATATTAGGGTCTGATCTGATCTTTGCAAGTCTGAAGACAACTCAGAAATTTACATCATTTGGAGGCATTCATCATTCCATGTTGAGGGGGACTCATCTACACCATTTGTAATCAGGGTCCTCTTATCTTATTGCTTGTATGTGATCATTTTCCCCTTTATTGTCAGTCTGAAGCACATTTATATCAGACTGATTTGTACTCAGAAAATTGAATTAAAAGGCATTGAGTTGGCTACAATTTGCATTGTTTATTATTGCTATATTGTCTACCTTATTTGTTTATCAATCTATTGTTTAAGACTAGTAAAAATCTCTGCAAAACACATTGAAAATCAATTAGACGAGCAAACTGAAAATACAGACCAGCAAGTGTTTGACAAAATTCCCAAGCATCAAACTCAGAAAAATTTGACAAATTTCAGTCACTATTGGTTGGGGATTTTACAGTGGTATCAGAGCTAAGATCTTGCCATCCTAGTGGGTTCATTCTTGCATGCAGCCACACGAAGTTAGGCCTCACAGGTACTATACACGCAGAAGAGCGGAGTTGGAAAGAAATATACAGCAGGGTCCTATGGAGGAAAGAAGAGAAGGAAGCCCTCCTAGAAATGGAAGAAGAGATGATAGAGAGATACTTGATACTTTCAGGAGTTTAAGGGATGGTCAGTAGTAGGTACCTGGGGTACTTGAGCGGCTTGAAAACACTCTACAGCAGTTGGTCTTACCGAGAAGGCAGCCCCAAGATCATGATGATGAAAGGAGCATCGCTGGTTCAAGGAGAATACTAAGAGCATCTTCCCGCACTGCAGACAGACCTACGCAACCCACTTTCTTGAGGGAAGAACGTGCAGTAGAAGAGAATGTTGAAGATGCTGAGGAGCCTACCTTCGCTGATGCATATATGGCTGCTCATGATGAATGGCAACTATTGACACCAGAAGCATGAGGGCTTATGCATTTTGATCGTTTTGTACAAACAAGGATGGACTACTACAGGTCTCGACAGGAGAGGAGGCCTCAGAATCAGAATAAGGACCTTAAGCAAGCTACTAATAAGCTTACATTGTCCATGTTTGATGGTAGTGGCAAGATTACTGCACAGTCATGGATTCATAAGTTGGATACCTTCTTGGCTCTTCGACCCATTACAGAAGAAACCATCAAGTTTGCTACGATGCACTTGGAAGGAGCAGCACACGAATGGTGGTATCATGGATTGGTAACATTACAGCATAATCAGATTACATCCTATCAAGAGTTTGTGGACAGACTTGTGGAACATTTGGATAGGAAAGATTCAGAATCCTACTTCAGGGATTTGGCCCAACTCAAGTAAGTTGGAAGTTTGGAGAGTTACATTGGAGATTTTCAGAAATTATCGGTGATGGTTCCTAACATCTCAGAGAGACGGTTGGTGGTCCTATTTATTGAAGGATTAATGGAGCCTATGAGGGGATGGATAAAGGCCTTTGATCCTCCTACTCTTCAGGAGGCTATGAAGAAAGCTAGGAGTATGAAACTGTCAACACCACAGAATAAGTTTGTATCAAAGGGATCTTCTTCGTATCAAGATAATAAATCTTTCTCTAAGAAGAACAAACTAGATTTCAAGGGCAAATCAGCAACATCTTTGGATCGTGACACACTCAATGAATTAAGGAAGAAGAAGTTGTGTTTCTATTGTAAGGGGCCTTATGATGCAAATGATGATTGTCCCTTGAGACCAAAGGGAAAGGCTAATAGAATAATGTGGGCATATTATGAAGACTTTGAATCAGAAAAATCAGATCAGCAATCTGATTCTGAAGACTTAGGAGAAGAGCAGGAGGAAGAAAAACATGAAAGTGAACATGAAGGAGCAATGAGGCAACATGATGCACACATCACTAGCATCCAACATGAGGGTTCATTTAGGATGCGTGGGGTCTTAGCAGGGCAAAAGATAATCACTCTTCTTGATACAGGGGCAACTCACAACTTAATTGATGCTTGTTTGGTTGATAGGAGAGGCATCAGGACAGAGGAATTCGAGGGGATAAGGGTTAAGGTTGAAGATGACTATACCCTCAAATATGAGAAGAGAATTTCAGACTTGCCCATACGATTGAACAACTATGAGTTCAAGATGGACTTCTATGTAGTGAACATGGGTGATACTGACATGGTGCTTGGCATGAGATGGTTACATGATATTGGGAAATTCACCCTTGATCTTAGAGAGATGGAGATGTCTTTTCAGGTTGATGAAAAGACTCATGTTCTTAAGGCAATTCGAGATTCTAGTTTCAGGATGATCTCTTTCAGGAGAATGGCGAGGCTAGTAAGACATGATATGGTAGAGTGGGCAGCAGGATGTGTGTTGAGACCTACACAGGGAGAACAGGAAAAACCGGTTTATCATCCAGACATTCAGGAGTTGAGGATCAAACACTCCAAGGTTTTCAGTGAGATTCCACCAGGACGTCCACCTGATAGGGGTATTGAGCATATCATTGAGTTGGAGGAGGGCTCCAAGCCCATCATGATTACTCCATACCGTCATCCTAAGCGGCTCAAGGATGAGATAGAGAAAACTATTAAGGAGTTGCTAGAGATGGGACACATTAGACGAAGCAAATCTCCATTTGCTTCAGTTGTTGTCTTGGTCAAGAAAAAGGATGGTACTCTTCGCATGTGCATTGATTACAAAGTTCTGAACAAGAAGACTATCAAGAACAGATACCCTATTCCCAGGATTGATGAGCTGATAGATGAGTTGCATGGTGCCAAGTACTTCACTAAGATTGATTTGAGATCGGGTTACCGTCAGATACGGGTTAGGGAGCAGGACATAGAGAAGATAGCCTTCAGATGTCATTGTGGGCACTTTGAGTTTGTGGTTATGCCATTTGGGCTAACCAATGCACCTGCTACATTTCAGTCCACGATGAACAGAGTGTTTCATTCGCAGCTACGACGACTCGTGCTTGTCTTCTTTGATGACATATTGGTTTACAACAAGACTTGGGAGGAGCATATAGCACATTTGGATACAGTATTGGGTATTCTTGGCAAGGAGTCGTATGCCAAGGAATCCAAGTGTGATCTGGGTATGACTGAGTTGTTGTACTTGGGCCACAGCATTAGTGCAGATGGAGTGCGTATGGACCCTGATAAGATCAGGGCAATCATTGAGTGGCCTGTCCCGGTGAACCTTACTTAGCTGCGAGGGTTCTTGGGACTTTGTGGTTTCTATCGTCGATTTGTGAGCGGATATTCACGCCATGCAGCACCTCTTACAGACTTGACGAAGAAGGGGGCATTTGTTTGGACTCAGGAAGCACATGATTGTTTTGAGAAGTTCAAACAGATTATGACTACATGCCCAGTTCTTGCATTGCTAAATTTCACTAGATCCTTTGAGCTTCAGTGTGATGCATCAGGCGAGGGTATTGGTGCAGTCCTTATGCAGGACAAACATCTGATTGCTTTCGAGAGTCGGAAGTTGAGAGGTTCAGAGCGGAGCTATAGTATTTATGATAAGGAGATGTTGGCTATTATGCATGCTTTAGCCAAATTTCGTCAGTATCTTGTGGGCAGCAAGTTTGTTGTGAGGACTGATCACAACAGTTTGAGACATTTCCTAGGTCAACGAGACCTTAATGATCGCCAGCAGAAGTGGGTCAACAAACTGCAATCTTATGATTTTGATATTTCATATGTTAAGGGGACCCAAAATGTTGTTGCTGATGCCTTATCTCGTAGACCACATTTGGGCTCCATGGCAGAGTTGAGTGAAGTATTCCGAACCAATTTTTTTTATTTTTTAGATATTGGATTTCAACATCACAAGTAAATACCGTTAAGTTTAGAAGATAATTCCAAATGTACTGAAATAACTCTGCCACTTAAAATGCTAGAAATGGAACTCAACGTCCAGTATGTGCTACCCAGTCCAAGGCGGAGTAGGGGCGACCATAAGACGGAGTAAATTACAAACAAATGAACTCTACGTCCAGTATGTAACTCTACGTCAAGTATGTGCTACCCAATCCAAGGAGGAGTAAGGGGCTACCATATGACGAAGTGAAATTAATAACAATGATTTAATTGTTAAATACTGAAGAATGAAACTACTCCACACCCAGCATGTGCTTGCTAACCCCAGAAGGGAAAGTAGCTACCATAGGGCGGAGCTCTACACCCAGAATGTGCTTGCTAACCCCAATAGGGAAAGTAGCTACCATAAGGCGGAGCTATAAACTAATACAATAACTTAATAGAAACTGAACTTTTGAAATCAGCTTTGCATAAATAAAGAATGGCTGCCAGTACTACTGTCAGCTTACAAAATAAGAAGAATTTACTCTTAGAAAGAAGAAAAACCAGCCACCTATTAAATTCTTCAGATGTTCATAACTCACACAAAACTTGTTCAATCTTCCTGATTTCTATTGCAAAGTCTCTTCCTAAATATGGCGCCCAAGTTAGCATCAAAATTTTGATCAAATCTGCATCCAAAACGTGTTACACAAATTCCAATGCAAACCCCAAAGGGTGTCCCAGCTGAAAAGGGCGATTTGCTCTATAAATTCATTGCAAACTCTAAAAATTCTATAAATTAGAGCAAAGGGGCGCCTAAGCCTAGCCAAGACCATGAAATGATACCCAAAACTTTTTTCTTTGTTTTTTCAGATTTATGAGTAAAAACCTAGTTCTGTCTTATACAGAATACAATAACTGAAACACTAATAATACCAAATAACTAATAATGAAATAACTGAAATCAATACATAAGTAAATACAAATATCAATGACTGAATCACCACTAGATGCTGTCTTGCAAGCATGAAATGATGCCTTAGCTAGGAGGCCTTCATTCCCCGAAGCAATTCCAGAGCCAAAGCGGCAGCATAACAATGTAATAAACCAAGATGATAAAATGAGAACCCAATGCTTTTTTTTATAGGCTTCAGTTGGCCTCCCTTGAAGCCTTATCTCCAAAAGTGGCGCCCCTTTCCATGCAATGATGGCGCCCCCCCTTCAAGTCCCCCTTTTAAAATAACATTAAGTTATTTCGACTAGGCCAAGGTCAACGTTAAAATATAATGTTATTTTTTAAAGTGAAATTGACTTATTTCACCGAGACCGCATTCTGAAGCCCAAAATTGAATGAGTCAACTGAAAGGGAGAGTTAACTCCTTGAGATAACCCTACTAGCTGCCAAAAATAGAATTTACTAAAAATAGTAAATTCCTGGAAATGCTCAGAAAGCCGAAACAAACATACCTCCACGAAGCTCTTGAAAAACCCAGAAAGAATTTGCCATCAAAACTCCGAGCAAGGACATCCTAAAAAATAGGAAACCCTAATTTGCACCTTTCGAATAGCCTACGGATTTCCAAAACTAGGCCAACGGACACTGTGAGATCAGATTTGAGAAGGGGACATTACATTGAGAGATGGTTGGAGACATCTGATTTTGGCAGAGTATGCCAAGGATGCATGGGCTTCTGGTTTCATTGAGGGGTCAATCCAGGATGAGCGGTATTCAATTGTAAATGATTTGATCATTTACAAAAGCAGGATTTATTTGACCCCATGTTCGCAGGTGAAGAAATTGGTTTTGAGGACTTTTCATGATACACCCATGGTAGGACATCCCGGGTACTTCAAGACATATAGACAGATTCGGGAGAGATTCACCTGGAAAGGGCTCAAGACCGAAGTTCTTCAGTATGTGAGACAGTGTTCAGTGTGTCAGCAGAATAAACAGGAACACTCATACCCTGCAGGATTACTTCAGCCACTTCCAATTCCTGATAGGAAGTGGGAGTGCTTATCTATGGACTTCATTACGGGCTTGTCGAAAGCCCAAGGCAGGGATTGTATCTTTGTGGTTGTTGATCGTTTGACCAAATATGCACACATTTTTCCGATCACAACTACATTCACAGCTACACAGGTGGCTGAGCTTTTCTTCCATGAGATATTTCGATTGCGTGGGTTACCTTGGAGTATTGTGAGTGACAGAGATAGCAGGTTCATGAGTCACTTTTGGCAGGAGTTATTCAAACTTTGTGGGACCGAGCTCACTCCGAGCACTAGTTATCACCCGCAGACAGATGGGTAGACCGAAATTGTGAACAAGTGGGTGGATGGTTATCTTCGGAACTACATTGCAGGGCATCAGAAGGGATGGGTTAAGTGGATACACTTGTGTGAGTATTGCTATAATACCACTTACCATCTTTCCATTCGTATGTCACCATTCATGGCACTATATGGATATGATGCTCCTAGTTTCATTGATTTGGTCTTCAGTGACAGTAGAGTATTGAGTGCTGGGGATATGTTGCAGGATAGTCAGGATATCATGAGATCACTTCGTGACAATATTCAGAGAGCACAGAACCAGCAGAAACAGTATGCAGACCAGAAAAGAGTTGAGGGTCTTTTGATGTTGGTGATATGGTTTACTTGATGCTGCAACCGTATAGATAGTCCACTCTCAAGAAGAGTGGTGCAGAGAAACTCAAGCCGCGTTATTATGGACCATTTAGAGTTATCAGGAGGATTGGTGAGGTGGCTTATGAGTTGGAGTTACCGGCAGACAGTCGTGTGCATAATGTTTTCCATGTGTCACGCCTCAAGAAGGCGTTAGGACAGCATGTTGTTCCTTCATTGACCCTACCACCCTTGGATGATGAGGGTAAGCTGATTTTGGTTCCTGAGTCTATTTTGGATATGAGAGAGAGGAGCTTGCGTAGCCGTACTATCAGCGAGTATTTGGTCAAGTGGAAGGACTTGCCGGTAGAGGATGCTACATGGGAGAGTGAGGAGATTTTATAGCATCCAGAGTTGAGATTGCTTGAAGGCAAGCAATTTCAAGAGGGGCGGACTGTAATGTCCCCTTCTCTGTAGACATTACTTCTTGGACGAGTTTAGCCTATTATCAACCCTCGTAGGCTAAGACGAGATGGATAGAGGGTCCAGTCGGCAGTTATCCATTTTTTGGTGGGCTCTACATGATCGTTTTGAAGTGTCCCCTTGGGTTTATGGAAGCTTCGACACCTAGAGGGTGTAACTTTATAATTTAGTGTTATAAAGTTACTTTATGAAGTTATAACTTTATTTTTAAAATAAAGTAATTTTATAAAAGGGGAATATAAAATAAATTAAAACATAATTCTAGAAGCTTCTTGGAGAGGTTAAAGAAAAAAGTATAAATAAGACCCTTGGGCAAGCTTCTAATCATCTTATGTTGAGTATTTGATCATTGTGTGATTGTGGAGCCTTGGGTTTCTTCAGAATTTCATTGGAGACGAACAACTCCATTGAAGGCATAACTGAGGGTGTGAAATATCACCTTAAGGGTTGCAATAGAGGAAGGAGTACTCAGCTCCTTCATTTGGACTTCATTGCTAGGGTTTGGAGAATTGGTTTTTGAAGAAATAATATTGCAAGCTACATGGCAGCCATGAAAGAATTCGATTTGCTTTGATGAAGCCATATTTCCAACATCCAACTATTTGAGGAGGAACGACTGGGATAGAGGAAGATATTAAGGGCAGTTTGGGGGTCTATATCATTGCAATTGATTTATATTTCATCCTCCAACAAAGTTCAGGTCTGAAACTTAGTGAGGGGTCGATTTTGGTCTTAGAGGCTTCCAAAAAACATCATACACACCCCAAAAGGAGCGGCCAGCCTCAAGGAACCTTCCCATTCAGTTTGGTGGCATTTGGTGCATGATTTGTGACAATATTAGGGTCTGATCTGATCTCTGCAAGTCTGAAGACAACTCATAAATTTACATCATTTGGAGGCATTCATCATTCCATGTTGAGGGGGGCTCATCTACACCATTTGTAATCAGGTTCCTCTTATCTTATTGCTTGTATGTGATCATTTTGCCCTTTATTGTCAGTCTGAAGCACATTTATATCAGACTGATTTGTACTCAGAAAATTGAATTAAAAGGCATTGAATTGGCTACAATTTGCATTGTTTATTATTGCTATATTGTCTACCTTGTTTGTTTATCATTCTATTGTTCAAGACTAGTAAAAATCTCTGCAAAACACATTGAAAATCAATTAGACGAGCAAACTGAAAATACAGACCAGCAAGTGTTTGACAAAATTCCCAAGCATCAAACTCAGAAAAATTTGACAAATTTCAGTCACTATTGGTTGGGGACTTTACACATTAACTGGTCCCATGTGTCCGGCGGCGAACAAACTAGGATTCAGCTGTCTTCCTCTTCGATCTCCACTCCCACTGTACTCAGCTTGCAGATCAGCGTGTTTAACTTGTTCAGATGGTCTACAATTGGCATCTCGTCCTTCAATCTCAGATTGTATAACTGTCTTCACAAAAAACTCTTATTTGATAGAGACTTTGTTTCGTACAACTTATTAAGTTTCTCCCAAAGAGCCTCCGCTGTTGTCTCCTCTACTATGTTGAATAAAACTGAATCAACAAGGTATAGATGAATAATCGCTCTTGCCTTTGCATCCATGTTTTGTCAGTCTTCCTGTGACATTGTTGTTGGTTTGGCTGCTACACCCTTTAGGGCTTGAACACAGCTATCTTGAAACAGTAGCGCTTGGATCTTTAGTTTGCATAATGCAAAGTTTGACCCATCAAACTTTTTTATCTCAAATCTGGTCATGCTCCCTCTTGTCATTTTCAGCTTCTTGCTACCAAAGCTCCTTATCTTGATTTAATGTAGCCCCTTTTGCTTCATTTTTAGGCAATTTATTATTGATAATCCCATCCAACTCTCCATACACAAATATGCATCATCCTGTTTTTCCAAATGGTAAGATTTTGGTTCTTGAAACCTTTGGGAGTTGAACACCGTAAGGTTATTCCAATCCGCCATAACCAGAAATAAAAACTTAACACCAAGACAAAACAGAACTTATAGAATTTCAGACTTCTGATATGAGCCTTTATATTTCTAAAGTTTACAGAATCTGTTTTTTTTAATGTGAAATGATTCTCACCAAAATATGCAAGGATTTGATGTTATGTACAGCTATAAACTGCCTAAAAATTTGTGCCTAATATATTTTTTAATGAAAACTACAAAAAAGTTAAAAACCATAAAATTTGGAAAATTCTAAATTTTTGAAAATTCCTGTCCGTGCAGTCGGTATAATTCTATACAATCATGTGCAAAATCTGTCCTCAGAAACTGTGTGAGAAAAGTCAGAAATTTACTTTTTTTTTAATGGATACCCTACAGCTCAACTTTATTCTTCCATTTCCCTTATTGTTTTCTCTTAACCTAATGGTGTTGTATTCTTTATTTGTTCAACGAAGTGGCATTGGCTGTGGTTTCATGAAGGCAGAAGCAATGGTCATGGTAAAAGGATATCCAAGGAGATAAACCTTACCTGTTGGGAAGATTATTTAATATTAGAAGGATGAAAATGATAGTTTTGTTACTTGTTGCATTTATGTGTACAGGATACTCCTGCCTTGATGGTTAATTTGTCATTGGGATCTTTCTTCAAAGAGTTTTTCCTTAGTTATAGGAGATTCTTTGGCTACTTTCTACATCTGGTTCTGTTTTTGGTCATGCTTCTTGTTGACAATTTTGCCCCCACAGGGCAAATTGTCACCCCTACTATTCGGAACTTTGCTATGGTGCCAAGTTTGTCTTGTGAATCAGTTTTGGGGTTCTTAAATGTGCATTTACAGCCACCCAAGTGGCCATCTACAGCTAGGTATAAGCCAAAGTGGTCATCTACAGGCAGGTGAAGTTTAGTCATTCAGAGGTTTCCAAGGAGCTTTCTTGATTACAGCCAAATGTGCAAATACAGCCATGCAAATGATGACGAAAAGGTCTCCTACGGCCATTTAAATTCTGATGGACTCCTACAGCCATCATATAGAGCATAGAGTTCGTTCAAAAGGAGGACACATGCAGCAGTTTTAAGAGGGTTTTTCTCCTAAAAATGTCATCTACAGCAGTTTGAAAGGGTTTTCCTCCTCTTCTAAGCATCATGTACAGCCAAAAGCCAAGACATACAAGCTGTAAGTTCATTTATTTTGTCTTCCCAAGGATTTTTTCGGGCTATAAGAGGTTGACTATTTCTTCGGACATTTTGTCTGAGAGAAAGAGCTCTCAAAGGACTGTGTAAAAGTCAGAAAAATGACTAAGTGGCAGTCATTCAAAGTTTATTATCTTCGGACTTTTGTCTGAAGGAAAGGGAAAAGCACAGTTGAAAAGACCCAAAGGGCACCTGCCCTTCGGGAAGGTCCAATTCAAAAGTCCCGAAAGGTATGTATACTTTGGGTTGGTTCACTTTATGTTTCTAAAGACGTAGACAATTCATCCGAAGGACAATTACAAAAAGCCCGAAGGGCAACTACCCTTGCGGAGGGCACTTAGGCGGCGAAGAGGACCTTTCATTTTTCCCGAAGGGTCATTTTCAGAAAACCTGAAAGGTATGTGTCCTTGCGGGGGACACTTCAAGCACGAAGAGGACCTTTGCAAGACTTTCGAGGGGTCATTTACAGTTTCTCTGAAGGACACTTGCCCTTGCGGAGGGCACTTGGTCGGTGGTAGGACCCTTTCAAAAGTTTCGAAAGGCACTTTTGAGGACGAATAGCCCTTGCGGAGGGCACTTTGTAGCGAAGTGGACCTTTTCCATTCTTTTGAAGGGCACTTTTGGAAGAACCTTATCCTTGCGGAGGGCACCTTCATAAAGCAAAGGACAAAAACAAAGTTCCCGAAGGGCACTTGCCCTTTAGGTAAAGACAGCCCAAAGATGGATTTCCTTCGAACTTTTTGTTCGAAGACAAAAAGTCCGAAGGAATTCGGGAGGACAAAAGGCCCGATGACCAAAAGTGAAAGGCACAAACGGAAAAGAATTTCCTTCGGACAAAAAGTCTGAAAGAATTTGGGAGGGACAAAAAGCCCGATAGAAAAGGCAAGGCACGAGAAAAGGAACAAAAGCCCGACGGCTAAAGCGTAAACAAAGCCAAGACATACAAAAAAGCGGCCTAAAAGAGAAGAGTCCATGAACAGAAAAGACAGATACAATAAAGACAGACAAACGCAGAGAACAGAATCCGCGAGAAAAGATGACCCGGAGAATCAAAACACAGATGTTAGACGCAAAAACTCGACAGAAATATAATATGAACATGCATATGAACAATGGCATAAGGGAAGATTCATGGAAAAGACAAATACAAACGGTGAACATGCCTAAATAGTCCGAGAATACAAGAGCATGCAACAACCATGAACAGGTATAGACACGTCCAGATTTGACCGTTCTAACACGTCACCTTCAGTTCTTAAACGGAGGCTCGTTTTGCATGAGGACTCGAGTAGTGGAACAGTGGAAAGCTTAAACAAAAGAAATTCCATGCACGCAATCTTGTTTGTCTCAAAGCTTGAAACGTCTCGGTGGTTCAAACGTAATTCTTAATTTGTCATTTGCATTGATTTCATGCAAAGGGAAAAATTTCAAACGTTCCAACAGTTCGAGTGGATTTGACTACTCTTGTTTTGGAGTTGACTGGTTTTCAAGTCAAGACATTTATTCGTAGATTTCATGCACCCAAAGCTTGTCTTCTTATTCTTCTTTTTCAACGCAAAGAATTTTCATGCAAGACAAAATAGACTTTTGTAAACACTGAGTTGGTTTGAGTTTACTCCCTCTCTATTTTCCAATGACAATTTCTTGGCTTTTTGTAATTTTCTATATTAATGGCTTTTCAGCTTTGTAAAATCCATCCCTCTCTTGGTAAGACTAGACTCTGCCATTGGTGAGTTGTGTAACCTCTTTAATCAATAGAACTGTATTTTCAGATTTCAAGTGCTGGCATAGTGTACATTCATTCAACAATTTGCATACGTGGTAGATTTCTCTCCCTTCCCAAATTCTGATTCATACCTAGTTGCAGCTTATCATGTTATGCAGGTCATGTTCAATGTTTTATATGTCTTTTGTTGACGCTGTAAGTGGATGTTAGGTGGCTGCATTGTGTCTTGTATCAGACCTCTTTCCATCGTTTTCCCTCATGTTTTCGTCATTGGATCGAACCTTTTCATGAAATACTTATGCATAGTGATCAATTGAAATCAAAGGTCTTATTTTTCCCTTGTTTGTTCAATGTTCAAGGTTCCAAGTAGAGTGGATCAACATTCTGGTGTATCACTGTCATTAGGTAGGATTTCCCTTTCAAGTTTCTTTCTTTCTTTTCCATAGTAGTCCGCAACATAGAGTAGAGATCCTCATTGATACACCTAAAGGAGCTAGCCCTCATAATCTAGAGACTCAATCCACTTAGCAGGTCACCTACAACCTCGGAGTGTTTCCATGTTCCAGCAGACCGTGAAGGCTTAAAACTACCTTCACAAGGGTGCAGGGTCTGATTGACAACACTTCTACTAGTGGCTGTTATCATTCTGTTGGTGATTTGTAATTAGGATAGACATTCCATTTCTAACTCAACACAAATATTTACATGCTTAATTATGATGTATACTGATTTATATTGTTGTTCCTTAAATGCTTTGCTTAAAACAAACTTAAACATAGAATTGTGAAGCTACCTAAGTGTTGGAATTTATGACAGCAGTTGTGTAATATGACATTAAGTAAATAATTGAAATCAATCACACAAGGAGATAAACTACGTTGCTGGGAAACGAAAATGGAAATGGATTTGAAATACGGAAATGCGGATTTTCAAAAACCTTTGATTTGGAAACATCATGGAAACGGCCGTATGATATATTATAAATTTTTAAAAATATAAATATATATAAAAGCAATGCATAATACTCATTTTTAGTCCATAAAAGATAAAATACTTAAAAAAAATAGTGTTCATGAGAGTTAAAAACATTCAACATGCTTAAAATTTCACATGTTCATGAATCACGTGGCATACCATGTGTTATAGCCCAAGTTCAAAGAAAAAATATAAATTCCATTTTTCAAATGATTATAATCTAGAATAAATCATTTAGATTCTTTTCAAAATTATGAATGCCACTCCCACTAGTTTCTAAAATCCTCCTTGCTCTTGTAAAAAAATGCAATGGCTGCCTCCAAACTCCTTGTTGTAATGGCTGCCTCCAAACTCCTCCGTTTTGTTCGTTGTAATGGCTGTGCTTCCAAACTCCTCCTTGTTGCAATAGTTGCCTTCTAAATTCCTCCTTGCTCTTGACAAAAACAGCAATGATGAGAGTGTGTTTTGCCATTGCATTGAGTGTGTTTATATTGGTTAAACATAGTGTATCCTAGAATATTAGGGTTTTTCCAATGTTTTGAAAAAAAAAAAAAAATGGTCAAAGATGTGTCACCAGAAATGGCTAGACATGTGCCGGAAACGTACAATTCGTACCTAGTACAATTCCAGGCAAAAACACCAGGGAAGGGGTGGCATTTCTCTATAATGTACGTGAGAACCATAATAATTTCCCCAAAGAAACGTAATGTGGGAAACATATAGCAACTTGGGTTTGTACCTTCTTATCTCAACCAAAATCAGCAAGAATTTCAAGACAATTACTCCCACGGAGCCTCCAAGAACACTGTGGGACTATTACAACATTTCTACAATGCCCTCACAAGCTTTCCCTGCTCTGAAAGGACAAACATTTTACAACTATAGATGATTTTATATGATCCCAATGGGCATGTTTATGCTTAAACATGGTCACCCAAATGAAATTAAAGACTTGGAATTCCTATTCACCTCAATAGTCAGAAGGTAGAATGCCATGGCTTTTGTTATGAGCTATGTTGTTTTGGTATGGGTACGGGTACGTCTTGGGTATGTGGGTATGCCATTTTTCAAAAACCTTGATTTGGATACGTTGTGGGTACGTCTGTATATATATATATATATATATATATATATATATATATATTTAAGTGTTTTATCTTTTATAGAGAAATATTTCCATACTATGTAGTTTCAAGTGTTTTACTAAAAAAATGAGTAATATATATACACGTCTATATATATATATATATATATATATATTACTCATTTTTTTAGTAAAACACTTGAAACTATATGGAAATATTTCTCTATAAAAGATAAAACACTTAAAAATATATAATATTCATTCATTCATTACTTCAAAGACAAAATGTACATTCAAATCTAGAATAAATCATCTAGATTGCCCTCAAAATCATGAATGCCGCTCCCATTATTTTTCAACTTTATCATTTATTGACGCTTTTTCTCGCAGGGGCTCACTGGTTCATTGAATCTCCTAGATTGTATGCCTTAAGGGGTGCATAGGGAATGGGGTGGGATCAGCTTGGGGCACTTTGCGAGAGATGTTCTCATACTATTATATCATACCTACATCCCTTCATGCAACCTTCACACCTCCTATGATGTCTCCTTGAAATCTTAAAACCCTAAAATATGGCTAAGTCTGAAACCCTGATACCCTGGAATTTGACTAAGTCTGAAATATGATAGGATCCTCCAAAACCTAGAATTTGCATTATAGCTCCTAGAAGTCCAAAACCACTCTCAAACATCCTGAAAGTATATAAATAAAATATAACTTAAAGTATAATAAACTAGATGTCCCTATCTAAATGTAACTAGATGTCCCTATCTAAATGTAACCTTGCATTATACAGTCTGGTTTGGGCTAGGTTTACATTTTTAAATTTTTTTTGGTGACTTCCACTGTTTTTCCCTACCGAAAATGCCTGGGCACGCCTGGTAACACCCTATAAATGCCCAGGTACCTGCCAAAGATGTCTCGGAGGCATCCATCCAAGTGCCTCGGGAACGTCTCCTGCAGGCACCTGAGACATAGTAGTACCACTTAAAGTATAATAAACTAGATGTCCCTATCTAAATGTAACCTTGCATTATACAGTCTGGTTTGGGCTAGGTTTACATTTTTTTAATTTTTTTGGTGACTTCCACTGTTTTTTCCTACCGGAAATGCCTGGGCACGCCTGGTAACACCCTATAAATGCCGAGGTACTTGCTAGAGATGTCTCGGAGGCATCCATCCAAGTGCCTCGAGAACGTCTCCTGCAGGTACCTGAGACATAGTAGTACCACTTAAAGTATAATAAACTAGATGTCCCTATCTAAATGTAACTAGATGTCCCTATCTAAATGTAACCTTGCATTATACAGTCTGGTTTGGGCTAGGTTTACATTTTTTTAATTTTTTTGGTGACTTCCACTGTTTTTCCCTCTCGGAAATGCTTGGGCACGCCTGGTAACACCCTATAAATGCCCAAGTACCTGCCAGAGATGTCTCGGAGGCATCCATCCAAGTGCCTCGGGAACGTCTCCTGCAGGTACCTGAGACATAGTAGTACCTGAGACACACCAAGGCGGGAATCGTGGGGGGTGGGTGTGATTTCTACAGCATAGATTATGGGCTATGTTACCGATACAAATACGGGTACAGAATTGGATACGTGGATACGGGGAACTTTTTGGGCTTGGATACGTTTTTGGATACGACTGTACATAAAGATATATAAAAAATATAGCCATATAAGCAAAATTAACCACACAATATGTATAGAGGAAACAAGATAAGTTAAATAACCACAAAACATACTAAAAGAAATATATACATCTATTATATTTTAAATCTATATATTTAAAAAAATCTATAAATAATAAATTTAAAACAATTAAATATATATATATATATATATATATATATATATATATATATATATACATATATACTATGAATTATAAAAATAATTATAAATATAATATATTATATTATAATATTAATATAAATATTTAATAAATTATTAAATATAAATATAAATACACTAATAAACTATTAGCATAGAGACGACAAAGGTGGTATTTATTGTAGAAAGAGGAGAAACTCCACCAAATTGAGGTTGCGATGGCATATTTACTCACACTCACAGTAAATATTTGGTTTGATGATGATTGTAAAATTGCAAGGAAATCTCTGAAAAAGCCAGGCAAGGAGAAGATGAGCATTATGTGTTACAAGCAAATCATAAAAGCAAAAAAAAAATAGAGTTTATGAGTGGTGGGAAGAGTTAATCTACCTAGGTAAGAATAATCCTAAGCTATTTTGGAAGGAACTTCAGCGAAAGAAGCAAATAGAGAATAACATCACCGCTAGTCAATGGTTTGCTTATGCAAAACAACTGTATGAGCAGGAAATAGAGATTGAGCCTCCTCCCGTGATCAACGTGACATCTAAGCTTTTTAATGTACAAGAGGTCAAGGTTGGTATAGGGAAGTTGTGGGCTGGAAAAGCTAAGGACTTGGTTGAACTTCAGGCAGAATACCTTAAGTGGGGGGTGGAGATTCTTGCACCCCATATTACGAGAATTTTCAACAACACTATTCAGCTTGGCTTCCCTAGAGATTAAATCACTAGCCTAGCGATTCCTCTTTTTAAGAGTGGAGACTTTAACAATCCCCCAAACTATAGAACTATTATGATCAATCCGTTGTTTGCAAAGTTGTTTGGTAGCATGGTTGAGAGAAGAATAAGTGAGTGGGCAGAGGCGAAGGGTAAAAGGGCAAAAGGGTAAGCAAGCTTTAGATCTAAGCACTCGACTTTAGATCATGGAGTCACTTTGAGACATCATTGAAAAAATTTGGGATGAAAAGGAAGAGGCTTATTGCTGTTTTGTTGACTTTAAAAAGGCTTTTGACATGGTCCCTAGAGATAAGTTATGGTGCAGAATGAAAGAACTTGGCATTCCAGAACATCTTAGAGCGGTTGTCCACAGACTCTATGAAGAGGTTCAAGTTAAAATTAGAACTTCAGTAGGCATCTCTGAAAGTTTTAGGAGCGACATCTGAGTTAAGCAAGGATGCCCTTTATCACCCACTCTTTTTGGTTAATACATTGACAAACTTGAAGAATGGTTAAATTTGTAGGGTGGGGATGGTGTTCACCTAGGGGAATATGTGATAAGGCTCCTTTTATATGCTGATGACCTTATGATTGCTAAGTCCCCTCATGGATTGCAAGAGCACCTTGATGCCCTTGAGCTTTTCTACAGAGATGTTGGTATGCAAGTCAATACCAGTAAGACCAAAATCATGATTTTCTCCAACAAAAAGCAAAAGATCCAGCACACATTGCTCTTTGAGGGAAATAGTCTTGAAGAGGTAAATGAATACAAGTACCTCGGGTTTGACTTTAATAATAGGCTTAGCTGGGAGACTTGCAGAAAGAAAAGAAATTTAGGAGGTTGGAAAACATGGTATGCCCTTCAAAATAGATGCAAAGAAGTTGAATTATGGGATTGGAAAACTATTCAGACTCTTTTTGGACTATTGGTAATCCCGGTGGTGCTTTATGTGTGTGAGCTTTGGGCTAGTAGCTTGTCAAAGTTCAAGTGGAAGCAAATAGAGAGAATTCAAAAACACATGATCACCAACAAGTTCAGGTTAAAAGTTTCAACTCCCTATGAGATCTTGTTAGCTAAAACAGGGACTGTTCCGATGGAAGCCATGGCAATGGTGCGTCTCTTAAGATATCTCAAAAGAATTGAGCAATTGGAAACAAGAAGGTGGCCTAAGGTAGTTTTCAGTGAGGTGCCCAGCAAAAGAAAGAAGTTTTGGATGAAGCAAAATAACAAGTGGATGATCAAGTGGAATATCTATTTGAACGCTTGTCCTATTGATAGCAAAGATATAAAAACTTGTCATAGATAAATTTCGCAAGTCTATGTGGGGTGGTATGCTAGGGAGAAAGAAGAATTATTACCTTGAGGTGTTCAACTCCACATGTGATCATCAACAATAGGCTTACATTGGGGCAAATATCCCTTGGAGAGCTAAGACTTTGATTGCTCAGCTTAGAACTAATTCCCATCAGCTTCGATGCAAAACAGGAAGGTGGAAAAGGCCTAAAGAAACTTGGGAAGAGAGAGTATGTGAATTCTGCAATGCGGGGGCAGTTGAATTGGAAAAACACTTTATTTTAGATTGCGACTCTTACACAGACATTAGGGCAAATTATGTGGACTTCCTGACAACTTTTTGGCATGGTCTGTTTATAGAGGGGTCATTGGAGAAAGTTGGAGAGCTCATTCTTTCTTTGAATAAAAGAAGAAATACAAGGCAAAAGCAAATTTGACTGGGCTGGTTGTCTCATAGGCTATTTATTTAGCCTCGTGGACATTAAAATATCTTCTTCTTCATCTTTATATTATTTCATTCACCTCTGTCAGGCCAAGAGTGGTTGGGTGATAAAAAATGTTTGGGAGAGAAGCAACTCAACGACATTGATCCGTTCAATTTTTGACCAATATTTCCTTCCGTATAAACATTTTAACACTTGGACGAGTACCCATTTCCTCCTTGCATGGGAAAACAAAGCTCGATATGGCGAGGCAGAAACACAGTCACAGTTATACTGTCACGGGAAAAAAAATATTTGTATTAGTGTGTTGGATATACATAGTCATGGAGGTTCACATAAACGATGATGATGGGAGAAGACGATTGACACAACCATTAGGTTTTTAATTCTTTTTTGAAGTCCATATTCAACTTTTCTGTAGTGAAATTGAAAAAAAAATAAAAAAATGTGTTTTTGGGCAGGGTACGCAGTCCCAACGGGTAGGGCATGTCCCTGCGCATGCAAGTACACCTGGATACATCCATGGATGTATCCGAACATACCTACAGGGGTGAGACATGCCTTGCCTGTTGCCCCCCCGTATCCCCTTGTATTGAACCATGGATGTATTTGGACGTACCGTGCCTATTCCCTTCCCCCCTGTATCGAACCCAATTGCGAATCGTATTGTACCTAGGGGGTCCCAATGTAGTATCTGGTAACATAACTTATGGGCAGTCGAGTTCTTCATTTGTCTTCTCTGGGAAAATTTGCCAGTTCTAGAAAAGCAGATTTGGGTGCAGTTGCTTATCCTTTTTGAGATTGATGCATACTTTGCACATTCAACTAGAGTCGAAAGCTCTTGTTATGAGACTGTGTAGGTGACATATTTGCTCGGAGCTGTATGTGTCTATATTTTGTAAATTAATTTACTCAATCTGTATATTATTTTCCTGCCTTTATATCTTAAGAGTGAGTGGAAACATTTATTGAGTACATCATTGATCATACAAACCATGAATGAGACTGATACAACTGAAACCTTTTGAATTATATCAAATATGAATGCTCCAATTCGGATCATTTGGGCATGTTGTCAACCTGGCGCTGCACCCTGAATTGAAGACGTGCATGAAATGGCCAATCCTCTATCCGGTTGAAACAATGGGATCTTCTCACGAGGGTGGGTGCCTCAATGGTGAGAAGAACCTCCAAAGAAGGCTAGTTCCTATAAGATGTATCAATGGATCTCTACTCTATGCTGCGAATCTACCATGGAAAAGGGAGAAAGAAACTTGAAAGGGAAATCCTACCTAATAACGATGATACACCAAAATGTTGATCCACTCTACTTGGAATCCTGAACACTGAATCAAACAAGGGAAAAGGAAGACCTTTGATTTCAATTGATCACTATACATAAATATTTCATGAGAAGGTTCGACGATCCAATGACCAAAACATGAGGGAAAATGGAGAGAGGTCTGATACAGACACTTTGCAGCCACCTAACATCCACTTACAGCTTCAACAAAAGACAAACCTGCATAATATGATAAGCTAGCAACTAGGTACGAATCAAAATTTGGGAAGGGAGAGAAATCTACCACATATGCAAATTGTTGAATGAATATACACTATGCTAGCACTTGAAATCTGAAAGTACAGTCCTTCTATTGATTGAAGAGGTTACACAACTCACCAATGGCAGAGTCTGGTCTTGCCAAGAGAGGGATAAAAAAATCTAAGGCTGAAAAGCCATTAATATAGAAAATTACAAAAGCCAAGAGATTGGCGTTGAAAAATAGAAGAGGAAGATCAACTTAGATTAACTCAAGACCAACTTTGCCTTCCAATAAAATATATTTTTCCTTTGTCTTTGCATGAAGCTCCTTAGCGTTAGAGGAAGTGGACGGCTGGGTTTATTGAAACGCCCACCTCTCTTTGCATGGAAATCCACGCCCACCTCTAAATTTAGCTTCTTCATGAGCTGCTGGAACGTTTGAAAGTATGAGATGACAATAGCATGCATGAAATCCAATGCCAATGTCAATTTTAGAACTCTGACTTGAACCGTTGGAATCCGAGTTGGAACGTTTGAAAGGCTGAGTTGACCTTGGAGATAAACTTGACTTCAACAATCAGTCAATTGAAGCCTTGACTAGTCAACCGTAATTAGCTTTTGCTTGCATGGAATTCCACGTTGACTCCATCTTTTGTTTGTGCATGGGTTTCTCTCGGCCCAACTGTCCGTGATTTCTATTGGCTAAATCTAGAATTCTTCTTCTTGACCTCTGTCTGTATTTGTCTTTCCACGGACTTTCCCTTCTTACTTATTCCTTCGGCCTAATGTTCATTTTCTTCGGGTCTTTATTATCTCGGACCTCTCCCTTTTGTTTTATTTCTTCGGATAATCCATTGGGCTATTTGCTAAGTCATTTTCCCTTCGTGTTCATTCTTTTCGGACTTCGCTTTTGTCTCTCTCTGCCCTCAGACTTTCCTTTCTTTGACCAAGCTTTCCGAAGGAATCCTTCGAACAATTTGTCCGAAGGATATCCATTCTTTCGGACTTTTTGGCTTCCCCTTGGTTTTATCTCCCTTTTATTTTCTCAGACTTTTTCCTGCCAATTTTCCCGAATTTATTCTTGGCTACATTTCCTTCGGATTTCTGTTTTCTCACTTTCCCGTGGGTTTTATCTATTTGCATTTTTCCGAATTAATCCTTCGGACAAAAAGTCTAAAGGAATTCCTTTGGACTTTTGTCCGAAGGATATCCTTCAATTTTGTTCTCTTTTGCCTTTGTGTATTTTCCATGGGTTTTTCTTTGTCCCGAATTTCTTCGGACTTTTTGTCCGAAGGAATTCTTTCGGACAAAAAATCCGAAGGAATTACTCCTTTGTCTTTATTTGGCCACTGGCAGAATGCCCTTCGGGAAAATTGGGAAGGTCTTGCCACCGACCAAGTGCCCTCCGCAAGGGATTGTGTCCTTCCTCTGTGCCCTTCGAGAAAGTTGGAAAGGCCTTGTCACTGACCAAGTGCCTTCCGCAAGGGCTTCTGTCTATCTCCCTGGCTTTTCGAAAAAATTGTAGGGCACCCGGGATTTTTGTAGGGAACCCGGGTTTTTTGTAGGTGTCCTTATTCCTTCGGACTTTATGTTTTCCTGCGGACTTTTTTGGATGCTGCAGACTGTCTTTTCTTTCCTTGTTGGCTGCGGGTTTTTGTTTGTAAATTCTCCGAAGTATTCCTTCGGACAAAAAGTCCAAAGGAATTCCTTTGGACTTTTGTCCGAAGGATATCTTCCTTCCTTTTAATTTCCTTTGCTTTGTTGGCTTCTTTCTAACCTTGCCTAAGGCATTAATGTATTGTATGCAGTAACCCTATAAGAATAACCATGTTTGCACATTCTATGCAAAACAACCTCTGCCTTTTCAAACAGTCCAGATATGCAGTATGTCTCAACAAGTAGAACATATGTATCTTCAGTCGCAGCCGAGGGCACCTGTAACATCCTCAAGTAAATCATGCCATGCTTTATATGAAGGCTGTAGATGGCTATTTAAGGACCCCAAAAAACTGATTTACAAGACAAATTGGTACCATAAGACCATCTTCCGAATAGTAAGGTTGACAATTTTTGGCCTGTGGAAGAATTGTCAACTGGGCCTAGCTTAGATCATATCACGCTGGATAATGTAGAGAGTGGAGACTGTGGTGAAGAGGACTGCTGAATTTTGGAGCTTTCCAAGACAATATTTTGAATTTTGTTTGAATTTTGAGGAGCTTTATACGACTCATTCTTTTTTTGAATTTAATAATTGACATTTTGGCATATAATAGACTTTTGTATTTCGAGTTTTGACATGCATGTAATTCCAGAATCTGTATACAGGGAATCTTGAATCTTATTTTATGCTATTACTAAGATATATCCAATGGATCTCCAAGGATTATGAAAATGACTTGTCCATGATGAGTCAAAATTCAATAAATCATTGTCTTAACATTGATTCTGAATGTGGTTTGCAACTTTGGAATCTAAATTTGTATATATATATTTTAATTTTCTACCCATATATTTATAAAAATATGTTTCTTTGGATCCCCATGTCCTAAATTTGGAACCACCTGCCACAGCCACATTTGATAAAAGTCCTCACTTGCACCCATTGTTCGTGTAACTTAGGTTATTCTAAATGTTTGGAGTAAATAAATGAAATTTATAGAGTTCACTTGTTGGCCACGATAAGGGGTGAACCTCTCATGCAATTGGCTAACTAGGGTGACGAATCATCCTCTGTCAGCTATGGGAACTGTGAATTTTATTTAGATATAGCCAGTAGCGACTGGGTTGGTAATAACAGCTGGTTATTTTTTCCCGCATCCTACATTTTAAACCTTATTAATCCTCTTTAAAAGAAGATTTTTGTACAATTTTTAATATGCAATTGTATGCAATAAAAGGGTAGTGAAGTATGGGCTATACTATTATTTTGCCTAGATGACTGAAGAAATGTTGCAACCTTAAATATTAATTAGTCAGTCTCTTTGAACCTTAATGTGATACACATTGTAAATGTGGGTGTAACTTAATATTATAAACCAAAGTTTGGGTAAGAGCTTGGACTTAGTAAGTGGAGTCTATTATAGGTGCCTCTTATGGATAAAAGAAGCGACTTAGCTCTGGGTGTAGCGTATTGATTTAAACAATGTTATTGTGGATGGCTTAACTTGCGTAAGTGCACACTTATATGCAGTAAAAATCTTAACGAAGATTGCCTAGATGTGGTTATTGCCGTAAATAAAAAATATACTTTTCACCTAAATTTGTGGCAAAAAATAGAACATTTCCCTCATTCTTAAGAAAATCCAGAATAGCACATTATATCTCTTCTTTTTTAGCTTGTTGAATATCAGAAATCACATTTATGTCCCTATTTCAGTTAGAGTTCCTTTTGATCCCATAAAGCATCATATGAGAACTTGTCTTGAAAAGAAAACCTTATATAGTTCTCAAAGTTTCTTGGGAAAATTTAATGGTTACAAATATTAATATAGCAATTTTGAATTCTATTGATGTTTTTTACATAACGTTGAATTTTCCACTTTGTTTAATCGTCCTCTTTCTTTGCTTGGTTAATACTTGTCAAATTTTGCAAGATGGAATATTTAACTTCTTGTAAATGCTTTGGAGTAACATCGCAAAAACATGGGGTCTATGGAAGCCTATGTTGTAGGAAACGCTTAGGTACCCTTCCTGTTTCCCTACTGAAACATTTTGGGTTCCAATCATCAGTGGCTGTTCTTGGATATGTCATGTGAATTTCTGGGGCAGCCTGGCATTTCTGAGAACATCCTGTAATTTTCAGGTTGTTTCTGGGAACATTTTGACATTTGTGGGATGTTTCTAGGGCAGATCTGCGAGTCCAAGCCCCAAAAAATAAAAATCCCATCTAACCCTAAAACACTCACACTTAACCCTTCCCACTATAAACCCTAAAACACTCACACTTAACCCTTCCCACTATAAACCCTAAAACAGCCACATTACAAAAAGAGTTAAAACATAATTTTCTCATTTCATTCCTACAAGCTACCTCATTACCATTGCTGCAATTACCTCGAAACTCTCTATTGCTGCTGCAACTACCTTAAGGATTTCTACTGCTGCTGCAACTACCTCACAAGTGCAAACTCATTGCAAGCTTGTTGTGCTTTTGTGAGTGGATGAAGTTGTATGTGCTTCAATTCTGCTCACAAGAAGATGAACTTGTAACTTACATTCAAATTTATAAAAATAAAAAGTTAAAACTCAAGTCTTAAACATAATTAAAAATAAAATAAAAATAAGACAGTTAAAAACCTAAAAAATAAAAAACTTAATTGTGACAAGATCTTGATTGCAAGAGGCTGTAGGTTTGGTGATCCTTGGCCATGAAGGTACCACCACATATGAGCATCCTTCTTGTATTTGCCTTGAAGAGCACTGAGACTATGACCTTAGGAGGTAATGCAACCCCCAAACTCGTTCATAACCATGTCTTCAATCTCGGAATCGGGGAATATCCTAGAGAATGCCAATTTATACCCTTCAGCGACTTCAACATCTCTATACGGTGACACCCTCCACGACAAAGAAAATATCTCCGTGCTATAGAACCGAGGAGTCAATGCAAAGGTAAGGAGATGTAGCGGGGTGGTCATTTTATTCCACCGCTCAACAAGGATTGAATGCACTTGTTTGAAAAATGTCTCCTCAGGATCTTGCTCTTTTGCATTAATGATGGCTTTCATCTTCTCAATCATTGAGTCAAGGCCATCATATATTTCTCCCAAATATGGCTGATCCATGTAGTGAAACGTATCATACTCATAATGGGCTCCATGAAACTCAACAAATAATCTACACGGGCCCACTAGTCACATTTTGGGCCACTCTTTTCTTAATTCCCTCCATACACTTCATAGGTTGTTGATGACCATGCTACTGAGTGGTTGTCGCACCTTTATAAATCGTCGCAAGACAATTGTGTGAGAGATGAATCTAGTCTCAACAACCGATTACAAAATAAAAATAAAATAAAATGAAAAAGTTATGAAAATATTTAAATGTACAAGTACTAGATTAAAAAAGTTAAAATTTTAAAACAAAAATAAATTAAAAATTACTAAAATAAAAATACCTTCAACAACTCCAATGTCGAGAAGGACTGAAAATGGCTTGAGAGAGGTGATGGTTGGTGACAAACATTTGAATCTCCTCAGTTTCGGCATACACTTGCTTGATCCACTCGATTTGCCTCCCCATTTTTTGCAGCATGAGGTTGAATGAGTGGGCAGCACAAGGTGTCCAAAAAAAGTGTCCATACCTCGCCTCCACCAACATCCCCATGGCCTTGCAATATTTGGCGTTATGTTACAACTTGGATAACATTTTGATGTCCCACCGCTTGAATAGATTCATTGAGCATGTTTGCAATGAACTCGGCATCCTTCACACACCCCTCACAATCAACGACCTTCAAAAACATTGCCCCTTTAGGGCACACTGCAACCACATTGATCAAAGCCTTGTTTTTTGCATCTTTCTATCCATCGAAAATGATGGAGACCCTTGTTTCAGCGCATGAATCTTTTATAAGTTTATTGGCTTCAAAGAATCTTCAACATGTTTTCTCTCCTTTGTCAATAGGGTGGTGCAGAGTTTCTCAAACCCTAGACCTTTGCAATATTTTGGGGTCTTGTTGACCGCTCTTACCATTTATTGCCAATATATTGATCGAACCACATTGAAAGACAATCCATTTGCATACACACATCATGTGATATGCTGATTCGTGATATCCCTACTCTCATTTTGAAAAGAGCTTTCTAATGGTCCTTTTGTTTGAAAAAGGAGAAACCTCTTCATGCATGGAGAGTGCTGCCAAAAATGGATGTCTTTCAATAGGCACAACTAGAGAACCGCCAGGAGGAGTTGGGAAAATTGGTGGCTTCCTTGATTCTTTAGCTTTCTTTGCTAGAGGGTGACCTAATCTCATGGCATATGCAACATTTGCGTCTTCTTGCTCCTTGATATATTCAAGGATTTTTGATTTTGGCATTGGACAATTATCCTTCCCTGTGCAACTTTTGATGCTTACACCAAGCATGTGACATAAGTGGGCTTTCACTTGACATGTATGAGCTTGTAAATTGACAATTACAAGTATTGCATTTCCAAACACAGGCCCCACCACCTGAAACTTGTTCTACCAATGTCACATATTTCCAAAGCGATGAGTGCTCAATGTCCATTTTGTGTTGGCTTTAGCCAACGGAGGAATAACTATGAGACATTGTAGTATATATAACTACAAGTTTAAAAACAAAGTTAACAAACACAAAATTAAAAAAAATTAAAAAACAAACCCTAGGGCAGCAACTTGTAAAAAAATGACAAAAAATAAAATAAAACATTACAAATCTTACCTTGGCAGCAAATGGGCTCTTCAATTAGCATAGGAAAATGATTAGAATGACGATTGATGAAGATTCAACCCTACAACAACAATGGAAGGCAAGTATGCAATGAGAAAAATGAGAGGTAAGTGGTTTTGCTTTTGTGTTTTGTTTTTATCATTTGTATTGTTTTAGATTTGGGTCTTGTCTTTTACTTGCCTTTAGGGTTTAGAAATGTGTTTTTTATTATTTTAAGTCATTGGTTTTTGTGAAAAAATAATAAAAAATTCCTGTCATTGACCTTTTTTACTGTGTTAGCCTGCAAATTCTGCTCCCCAATGCCTAGGGTTCGTCCTGGGCACTTGAGTTTGCTTGGGTTCTTCTAGGAGAAGAACCCGAGTGAACATGGGTGCTCAAGGACGAACCCCGGGTGTTGGGAATCGCGTTTTGTGTCTGCACCCGAACCTGGTGCGAACCAGACAGTCAAATGCAGGCAGAATTCCACAAACCGGTAACGTAGGACTTTGACTAGTTCTTCGCTATGATAGTATGATGCATTTTGGACATTTAAATTATAATCTACAAACCTAGGGATATTGTTATGTGTTTTTGCTTATTATTGTTTGTATTTGTATCTATATATTTTGATATTTTTTGTACAAACATTTCCGTGCCATTCATATCTAGGGTTCCTCGAAAAATTGCCATTTCCCATACCCACACCCATACAAATTGCTGTTCCCCATACCTCTATCCATATCCATACCCGTATCCTAGTAACATAAATGGAAGATATGACACATTCTGCAGTGCTTCCTTTTTGCAAGAAATACCAAATGAATTTATCCTGACTTCGATTTTTGTAATGCAAAGGAGAAAAATAGAAAGAGAATCAGCATTCTTATGATTAGATTTAAATTTTAATGATCAAGTTTCTCTTGGAAATTTAATACATAAATATATGTCACTGCAAGCACATGGAAGAGTCTTGGACGTGCATTTAGATATCCTACACTTCATTAATACTTATGAAAGGCACAGTAGTAAAGGGTGCATATTATATGATTTATTTGAATTGATACACATAGTCAAAGCAAGAACATATGTTAAAGAATTGAAAGGGGAAAGTGATAAGGTACTAAACCTAAACAACATGCACTACTTATATGAGAAAGAGATCATAGTCAAATGTTCTGTGTTGTAAGAGACGACATGCTTAATTGGAAGATATAATAAAGGAAATTTTCAATGTGTTCACACCTGTTTTTGGCTTGAAGCAGGTTCTGCGAGAAGTTGATTTGCTTAGAAGGAAGATCACATCAATGGGAAAGCAACACGCTTCTTTTTGTGCTAAGGTTTGCTGGATATGGTAGTTTGATTCATTTCATGAACAAATAATAAATATTTCTTCGGAGAAGAAAACATTGATTTCTATCAAAGACATGAGGTTTTAGAAAAAACTGTAACATTACAAAAAGAGCTTTTAGAAAAAACTGCAGATTTTGAATCATTGTTTCAGATCACACTCTGTGATTCATCATCATGATGAAAGAAAGCCCCAATGGTTGATCATGGAGTGTGATCCGAAATCTTTATTCAAAATCTGCGACACAGTTTTATCCAGAAGCTCTGTGTATTGATTTCTATGTTGAAACAAAGGGTTAAATGATTTTTTTTAATAGAAATGTAGCATAGAGAGAAAAATGCGTATGACGTGAGAATCTGGTGGAAGGGTGTGTTGGCATTTCTTTGCTTTTAATAGTTTCTAGCAATTGCAGATATAGATTATTGGAACTCAAAGCAATAATCCCATACAAGATGAGCAACTGATAAAAGGGGGCGATATTATTTTTTTGCTTGTGGTTAGTTCCAACATCTATAGTTTCATTCAATGAAGCTTATACCTTGGGTCCGCTTGATTTAAAGTCCATCTTTCATAGGGTATGCATTCAAGTAGAGAATGTAAGGGGGCAAACCAAAGGACTACATGAGTTCTCAAGGAGAAAGCTTCTCCAAAACCACTATGGACATTTTAGAAGACTAATGGAGGGATTTGGGGAAGCTCACGGAGCAGATCAAGTTGGAGTTACGATATTTCTGTATCCATCTCCTATTGCAATTCATTAAGATATAGTGCAGGGAAGGCACTTTTTTGCATGTTAAAATTAGTGTCTCCTAATGGAAGACTAAGCTGAGTTTCTTTCTGTTATTACAATTTCTTGATCCAATAAAATGCCCATAGGATTTATCTTCATCTGACTTGCCAATTTCAATTTGAAATTTGCTGGAGAAGATTTTTGTTTCCATAATTTCTTCCACACTTTCACCAGAAGTATATTTACTTTGGACTCTCCATCTATCAATGGATTTGAAAAAACCATATGTCCAATTTCAACTGTTACTTTTGCTACACCATCTTTTCCATTATAGTAATATATTCGATCTTTAATTTTCTGTTATTGCCACTTGCGGTTGTGCTAACATTTGTGCTTGGACTAATGGTGGTAAACAATCCAATGATTTTTACTGGCATGGTTACCATTGTACCATTGATTAGGGATACCCATAGTTGGCATAACCGGTTGGGGCGAGTACTCGCCAAGGGGCCAAAATGGGTAACCGACGGTTATTTGACCCGCTCGGTCAAATAACCGACAATAACTGACAAAGGCAAAAAATACTTGAATTTCGCCCGAAGCAGACAGTGTGTAAATAAAATGTAAAATAAACATTTAAGTATAAGTTTACATTTAGATAGGGACATCTAGTTTCTTATACTTAAAGTTATATTTTATTTTTATACTTTTAGGATGTTTGAGAGTGGTTTCAGACCTCTAGGAACTATAATGCAAATTCTAGGTTTTGGAGGATCCTATCATATTTCAGAGTTAGTCAGATTTCAAGGTTTCAGGGTTTTAGACTTAGCCACATTTCAGGGTTTCAAAATTTCAAGGAGACATCATAGGAGGGATGAAAGCTGCATGAAGGGATATAGGTATGATAGAATAGTATGAGAACATCTCTTGCACAGTGCCACAAGTTGATCCCACCCCATTCTTTGTGCATAGATTACTAGACTTTTTTCAATCTCCCATAGTTTTCCAGAGAGCAAGGAAGAGAAAAATATAGATTCTTGTAATTTGTACTTGTATATTCTTGTATAAGTATCATTGTATCAGTTTTAATCTATGCACAGGGAATGGGGTGGGGTCGACTTGTGGCACTTTGCAAGAGATGTTCTCATACTATTCTATCATACCTACATCCCTTCATGCAGCATTCATTCCTCCTATGATGTCTCCTTGAAATTTTGAAACCCTGAAATATGGCTAAGTCTAAAACCCTAAAATCTGACAAAGTCTGAAATATGATAGGATCCTCCAAAACCTAGAATTTGCATTATAGCTCCTAGAGGTCCAAAAGTACTCTCAAACATCCTGAAAGTATATAAATAAAATATAACTTAAAGTATGTAAACTTATACTTCAATGTTTATTTTATTTATATTGATATACTATCTGCTTCAGGCGAATTTCAAGTGTTTTTTGTCTTTGTAAAAAAATTTGCGGTTTTTCAACTTTGGCAGTTTTAAGTGGCAGTTATTCGCCTGGTGGTTTTCCTGGAGAGTAATCGACCAACCGGTGGTAACTCGCCGGTTATGCCGGATACCTACTGCTATAAAAGATTTGCTTTATTATTATTTTCAGTTTTCACTTCTTGTTTTGTTCTTGGTCTACCCATTCTTCATGCACTTTGTGGTGGCGTGGCCTCTTTGACCCGTCTCTCATCATTTGAATGATTTTTAATGTCCTTGACAGTCATGATTGCATCTTTCATTTGTTGTTGCTCTTCCAACATATCTAATTTTTTTTTTTGGGGCTTCCCTTGTGATTGCCAACAAATACTTGTCTTTTTGAATAATAGTCTTCTGGATAAATCTGCTTGAAAAGGGTTTTGTCTGACGCTTTGGATCCAAACTATTGGATCCATAAATAGATATATGATACACAAAGGTGAAAGCGGGGTTAGGAACTAGGGTGTGGTTGGGCAAACAAAGAAAAAAAGTCTTTATATTAATTATCAAATATTCAACCAAGGGATAATTAGTTAATAGTAGGAATTATATTAATAGATAGGAGTTCTCTATAGGACTGATACCCACCTCTCTAGACTAGACTATACCTGTCCCTAAACCATACTATACCTCTCCCTCTCCTTACTATCTATCCCTATACTATACCTCTCCTATCTATACCTTACCTCTCCTAGACCTTACCTCTCCCTCTCCTATCCCTCTCCTAAACAGGACCTTACCTAGCTTTAGGCCTGTCCACTAGCTGCCCCAGTTACTGAGTATAGGTTCCGGTCACCCCCCGACCAAAAGCAGAGTGCCCTTTCACTTTAGCTGTCCTAAGCCCTAAAGGGAAGGAAAGAAAGCAAAGAAAGAAAGCCTAGTTGGAGGGAGGGAGGGCAGGGCCTAGAGGGAGGGGAGGGGAGGGGAGGGGAGGAAAGAGAGGGAGGGACTAAGCCCCTCTCCCTCCTTTCCAAGCTAGACCCCTCTCCCTCCTTTCCTTTCCAAGCCCCAAAACCTCCAACAAAGCCAAAGCCCCTCTCCCTCCTTTCCAAGCCCCTCTCCCTCCTTTCCTTTCCAAGCCCCTATCCCTCCTATCTAGTCTAGACAAGAGTCCCTCCTATCTAGACAAGAGAAGAGACATATCTAGACAAGAGAAGAGACAAGCCCCCTCCTATCTAGACAAGCCCCCCTCCTATCTAGACAAGCCCCCTCCTAAACTAAACTAAATAGACAAGCCCCTATACCTCCTAAACTAAATAGACAAGCCCCTCTCCCTCCTATCCAAGATAAAGAAGAAAGAGAAGAAAGAGAGTAGAGTATAGGGGAGTAGAGGGGAGGGCCCTAAGTCCTTCCTATCTAATATAAATAGAGTATACAATCTAAATAGAGTATATAATCTATCTAAATAGAGAGGTAGAGTATAGAGCTAAGATAGCGTCAAACCCAAGCAACCCAACCTATAAAGCTTGAATTGCTTGGTCAGTGAATTAACTCTAGAGTTGCTCCTCTCCTAGATAGATTCTATTCTATTCTATTCTATTCTATTCTAATAGATTCTATTCTATTCTAGGAGAGGAACTACTCTAGAGGTCCTCTTATCTAGAGCCTCTATATATTGAAGTAAAGAGGGCTATAGATTCGAGTGGGTTTCTGTGATCGTGGGTCCCATCAGTCCGTATACCGTACCGGCTAGTGAGTTAAAGTTAGTTAATCTATAGAAGAACTAACTTAACTCTAGCATAGCCAGCACCCCAGCTCTGAGTATAGCAGATTTGTCCACCTGACAAACGATAGCCTGGTGGAGCCTCGGCATGGAACTATCCCTCGGTAGTTCTGCTTAGTCTATCTAATTAGAGAGAAGATTTAGATATCTATCTATCTATCTAATTAGATATAAGAAGCAGAGAAGCAAGTTGAAACCTTTCTGGGAAGTGACTCCTATCTAGTCTTTCCAGAGACTAGATAGGAGGAATCAGTGCTTGTTCACCCTCTGAAACCTCTCTGGGGAGTGACTCCCTCCTGGCCGGCCTGGCCGGAGGGAGGAATCAGATTGCGTTTCTATCCGAAACGCCCGGTACCTACCTTGGAGTCGCGTTCGCTCCATGCCTACTTCTGAAAACCGGGGATTCGAACCCCAGCCCATAGATTAGATAGAGGTTGAGGTTAGGTTTAGATCCTAACCTAACCTATTATGGGGGCAACCAGCCCATCCTTAAAAACAATGGCAAGAGCCAGAAAATAAAGCCAAAAAAAACGTGTTTCGACTTCCCGAGGGTTCCCCTCCTAAAACGGTCAAAAATTGCCATTTTTCTGGACAGTTGTGCCCTTTTCTTGGACAGTTATCCCTTTTCTTGGACAGTTTCGTCAGAATTGATGACTGTCCCTTCCCCTTTAGAGCTCTAAACTGCTTATAAAATCTTCCCCTTTATTCTAGATTTATCTTACTGTATAGAGTGAGACTAGGCCTAACTTGCCTTTATACCTCTCTGTACCAAATAAAGCAGATTATATACGTCACATGAAGTCTCGTCTCGTCTCGTCTCGTCTCGTCTCGTTGAGTCTCGTTGAGTTGAGTTCATATATAGGTTTAGTTTAGTTTAGTTTAGAGAGTAGAGGCACTCTCCTCTCCTCTCCTCTCTAAATACTATATATCTATCTAGCTATACTATATAGCTAGAGGCCCCTAGACTAAATAGGCCCCTCTTTCCTTTCTTTTAGAGAGAGAGGCCCTCCCCTCTAAAAGAGAGTCCCTCTTGGGAGAGGCCCCTCTCCTTCCTAAAGAGGTAGAGGCCCCAAAGAGAGGCCCCTCCCCAACTATAAAAGGTATAGGCCCCAAATATAGGCCCCTCTAATCTAAAAGAGAGCCCCTCTTGGGAGAGGAGAGGCCCCTCCCCTCTTTACTTTATTGGTAGAGTAGAGTCTATCTATCTATCTCTAGATCTTAATATCTAGTCTAGATAGGCACCCGCGACCGAAGGGAGCTAACCGCGAAGCGGCATCCCCCCCCCCGGGGGGTAGGGGGGGTTATAATTATCTCTCTATTCGTAGAGAGGGGGTGGGGGTATAGATTCGTATAGAGGGGGAGTTCCTTACCTTACCTTACCTTACCTTATAGGAGTTAGTAGAGTTTAGGAGAGTTGTCTATCTAGATAGAGTTGTCTATCTATAGAGTTTAGTAGAGTTGAGTAGAGTTGAGTAGAGTTTAGAGAGGTTGAGTTTAGTTTAGAGAGGTACCTTACCTTTCCCTCTCCTCTCTATCCCTTACCTCTACTAAACCTTACTAGACTATCCCTTCCCTCTCCTTACTCTCCCTTACCTCTCCTATCTATCTATCTATTAGTAGAGTTGAGTTTAGGGAAGGGAAGGTATAGAGAGGTGGGGTTTAGAGGGGAGGGACCTCTACTTAGGAACTTAATTTGTCTGAATACCCAAGGATGCAAAGAATTATGCACAATCATTTAGATGAGAATCCTAGAGGTAAAATAGATCTTCCCTTGGTAGTTTGGGACATTTGCATTAGAAATGCCTTGAGGTGGCCAGGGGGCAGTTTATATAGTCTCAAATACTACCAACAACGAAGTTGGTGATTGGATCTCTAACTGGCAGGTTTTGTTCAGAAACAGAGATAACTAGGCATAAAAATGATTTAAAGGCTTTACCACTTTGGTAGATGTGTTTTGTGATGTAGCTGACATTGAAATTCAAAGCTCGTAGATAATTTTGCACTATAGCTAACATCGAAATTTTGAGTTCCTCAGTTTTGATTGGAATTTTGAAGGAACGTTAAGTAGTCTTATGCGCTATCTAGGATCATCTAGGCCTAAGTTGATTTTTTGGGGCTTAGAAAATAGCAACATTTGGTGTTTCATAGTGTTGTAACCTTTTAGGGTTTTACTAATGTAAATCCTATGTTTGATTAAAGGGCTAAGTAGTCTAAATCAATGAAATAATATGCATAAAATAACCACTGATTTGTTACAGATTTTGACGAGATTTGATTCTAAAAATAGTAATAAATATGTGCAAATAAAGACTTATCTGAAAAACACCTAATATGGAAGATTTGAGTGCTGAAAACTGAGATATGAACAGGTCTGAGTGTCATCAACTGGATCTATGTATTAGAATCCCTCCTAGACAGTAGTGCCATGTGGCTCTAGCGAACTGAAAATGGCACTAGTGTCCTTTGTGCAGGACTGATCTGAACTTCTGCGTGCACCTGTGCCTGTGTTTCCAGGTTTTGTTCCTACGCGCACGAAGTCTGAAACTTTGTATTGTGTCTATAATAGATGATTTATGATGCAAAACCTAATCTTCCTTGCAAGTAAAGCACGAGTTGGAAAGTGTGTTCGTTAGTAGGATAGGCTAGACATCTTCAACACCTTGCTGTGAAGAGAGTTGCCTGCATACCAATATTCTGAGGAGGGATCAAGCCCGATGTAGTTCTCCCCACCTAAGTGTTGGTGCAAGTGCAAGTGACGATAGAATGATAGTGGTCTTGAATGCCTTGAGTGTGCTTGAGATTGGAAATCTTGAAAATTTGAGCTTAGGGTAACTGTAGATGGTAGTATGCAGAAGTAGGGCAGAATAGGGATTAATAATATTGATTTTGCTCAACTTGTTTCATGTTTGAATAGGCATTTTGCATCTAATTTCCATCTAGTGGATAGAGGTCTAAAAGTCATGTATTTATAGTGTTTTGTAGCTTGTGTGGACAATAAAAGATGCTTAGGCCGACCTTAAGCGGGTTTTACCTTTGAAAATATATTCGTCTAGGAAATATAGGGTAAAGGACATTAGCACCATTTTGGAGACCCTAATGCCATGTGGCTCTAGTGTTCTTAATGTGGTGCTAATGTCCAGCTGGCAAACCGTTGGGCACGAAGGGCTAGGATTAGGGAATGAGGGTCTGAGTCTTCTTTTTAGTTGACTAGGGGCTCTTGTGGTCCACACAAAGTCTGGAAAATGTGATAATAGGCTCTAGGATAGGTTTAGGGCTAAGCTAGGAATAGGTTGTCTCAAGTAGCACTCTTAGCATTCAAATACCACTTTTAGATGATTACATTTGCCTCCCCTTTATGCTAGAAATGCAGCAAATCGAAATGACTAGTTGTTGATGCGGTGGATTGCACCATGTGAAGGGAGGCTTAGCTCTCTTCATCCACGTGACACAATGGAGATATCCCTCTTGTTGTGGGTGGCAAACGTGAGGGATGAATCTCTAGATTAGGGGCTAGCTCCCCTTGATGCATCTTGAGGCCCTGGATTAAATGCTGCTAACAATGGGGGGGATGAAAAATGAGAGAAATACTGGAAATTAGAACCTAAACTAAAGCGGTAATGCACCAAAATGGTTGGTCTGCTCAACTTTGACATATACTTTACACCAAGACAAGCTGACGTACACTATCATTCAAGATGAAAAACTCTCCTGCATCAATATTTCAACAGGTGGCCCTATGGAGATACAAGGAGAAAGGACTACCAGAGGTGTTCTAAGACACACTATGGCAGCCTGTTCACATGCGTCTATACTCTGCTATGGACACTTGTTGACTTGTAAGAAAGAGCTCACAATACACTAGATATGCTGGATTCAAACTGTGAAAGCATGAAAGAAAATGACTTGACACAAGATCAAAACCCTAGACATATGCAAAAGTGCAAACCCAAATGGAGGTAAAAATGTTTTTTTCTGATTCAAGGTAAATTCCTTCAGGGCTTTGCCATGCAAGCTGAGAGATCCCTTCTCAAAATGAGAAGTTACAATTATATAAAGCAAGATGCTGACAGAACAAGGAAAGGAGACCCATGTTGGAGTCAAACACTTCTAAGACAAGAGACCACGTTGTTGCTGTATTCTTCAAATTGTGTATGGGAGAGCCATGCTGTAGATGTTCAACCCACCATTTTTGCTGTCCTGGGCCTGCAAAAGCATGGGATACTCATAGCAACTGACAAAGCCATCCCCAATTTGTTGTGGCTGGACCATGCTCTCTTCAATTCTGGGCACAACTGGCTGTGCATTAATGGTGAAGCGTGAAAACATGGGCTGCTCTCTATAGTACGAAAACCAATCTATTTATTGGTTTTTGATAGATATATTCTACCTAAATGTATTAACTCCTTTTGCTGAGTTGTCTATGCCACTTGTCTTAGTTTGAGTGGTCATTGATTCTGCCCTTTGTCTTTGTCAGTGGCTGGAACTATTCTGAGTTTTGTCTTTTTCGCTTTGTCTTTGCCTGTGTTTTGTCTCTTTCCTTCGACTTCTCCTTTGCCTTAGTTTCTCCTGTTTTGTCTTTACTCATTTGGGCCTTTGGGTTCTCGGTGGGTTTCTACTCCTCAGGGCTTTGCTTTTTCCTTGCTTGCTCTTTGCAGGTCTTTTTTGTAGGCGGGCTTTTCTTTGACATGTCCTTCGGACATTTTGTCTGAAGGAATTCTCCTTGGCTTTGTTCCTTGCCTTCTTGGCTTGCTTCTTTGTGTTGTCGGCCTTCGAGCTTTCTGTGACTGTCGAATTTCTTTGGACAAAATGTCCGAAGGAATTCGACCTTGGCTCGCCTTCTTCGGAAATGTCCGAAGGAAAACTCCTTCCGCTTATCACTTTTCCCGAAGGGAAAGTGCCCTTCGGGCTTCTTGTCTTTGCCCCTTTGCTTCAATCGGTTGCCCTCCGCAAGGGCATTTCGAGCCTCTAGTTTCCCTTCAGAACTTTTGTATTGGTCCTCATGCCGACGAAAAGCCCTCTGCAAGGTCCATTCTGCCTTCAAACATACCCTTCTGAAGTTTTGTAAATGTCCATTTCATCTTTGAAGTGCCCCCCGCAAGGGCACAAACCCTTCGGGGAAATTACAAATGACCCTATAGAATGCCCAGGTGCCCTCCACGGAAAAACACTTGCTTTAAGAAGCGTCTATGACCAATTCGGGCTCTTCCGAAGGACTTACTCAAAAAGCTTTGAAGTAAAGATGTCTCAAAAACTTGATTGCTTCCTCCTTACCCTTTCGGGTTTGTGAATGACTTCAACTCATGAAAGATCATAAGTCAAGTAATCCCATAAACTCGAATTGAACTACTTTGACCCTTATCGGGTTTCTCTTCAGCTTTTACTCATGAAAATTGGCAAGTAAAGTACTTTGCAAAACCCGACTTGCACTGGAACTGGCCATAGACCCTTTCGGGTTTGTCAAGTGCTCCTGCTTATTACTTGTAAAGCTTACAAGTAATGCTGTTCTGAGAACCCAATTTGCTCTGTGAGTGCTGGAAAAGACCAATGCTTGATGAGACCACCTGCACCTGCACAAAAGCAACTTTTCCTTGATTTTTAAAGGGTTAAGACTTGGTTTTAGGGCAAAAGGTCATGAAGAACAAAGAAAGGCAAAAAAAAGGGGAGGGGTGCCCATTTTGGCATGCAGGATTCACAAAATGGTCAACACTAGTATAAAGGAAAAAGAAGTGTACCTAGACTTACCTAGGAAGTGAAGCTCGTGATGCTGAGTCTGAGTATGTGAAGCTGGGTCTGTGTATGTGAAGCATGATCGGAAGCATAACTTGCAAGTGAAACAGGCATAAATCAGTCCTTAAGAGATATCAAAAGCAAAAGACTATGTTGAGTAAAGAAGTAATTGAGTAAAACTGAGTAAAGAGATGGGAAGGAGCAAAGGAACGAATACACCTCGTTGGATATGCAAATCAATGCATGAACTTGGTGACAACCTGTGTGTGCACATGTATATAGTGATCAAATCGTTGAATAGCTTGGACTGAGCTGATAGTTTGCTCAATCCTCATGTGTGGGTGGCTCAAGAACTCAATTCAGTTTTGACTTCATTGCCCACCCCTGCTTGGTGGATCATGACCTATAAATAGCCTGGATTGGACTGAAAGTGTGTACAATCCTCTCATGTGGGTCGCTCAAGAACCCAAGTAGGCTATGACTCTATCATTGCCCACCTATGTGTAGTAGATGCATTCGAAACTGAACTGTGCAAAGGCTGAAAATATTTAACTGAGTATATCTAACTGTGTATGTCGGCTTTGCAACCACGCGGGTACATTAGGCGACTTTGGGCCACTCGAGAATATCAACCACTGCAGATGGAGTAAGGCATGAATCTGGTGATAACCTAGAATATGATGTAAAGTGTATACAATGTAGGGAATGACATGGAGTTTGCCATTCCATCTGAACAACCTATGTGTAACTGAGCATATGGGAACAATGTGTTGTGCACATGGCCCCAATCTGATATATGAGTATACTGATTTTGGACTGAGTTGTAATAACTGTATTTGAATATTTGAACTGAATATGGGGATGATCATGCCTCACATGATGCCCCCAATCTAAGCAACTGATATGAATGAGCTGAACTAGTGTGAATTTGAGTAAAATTTGAGCATAATTGTCAAACCTATAACTGGATCTATGTAAATTGGTACTATACCTGGTGTACTATTTTGGCCAATCTAAACTGTCCTAAAACTGGGATTACTGTACAGTAGCACCACATCTTGGACAATAGCGCTATGTGGCGCTAGTGTCCCTATTTGGGCACTAATGTCTGTCTAGTTTGAATTCTGTGTCATTGTACTGCTTTTTGAGTTACTGTCTTTTGCTGTGTTTACCTTGTTGTCCCCAAAAACAGACTTCTCATTTTTGGGACATGTGAACTATTTTGCTTCAACAGACCAAAATAATCTCTTCCCTTCTCGAAATTTGTTTTGAGCTTTCAAGTTCTTCATTTTTCAAAGCTTTTCCAAAAATCTACGGACTCTGCGGATATGTTTCTACGGACTCAACATGCTTGAAATTAGCAGGTTCAACGTCATCAGCAAGAGTTAAGCGCTTTGTCAAGGTTCAAAGTTCAACCATTTCAAGGTTCCATGACTTCAAACACTTAACAAAAAACAAAGGCTTGAACCGTTGAACCTTGAACCATTTTGGTTCATCGGTTAAATGGGTTCAACGACCAAAAGGTTCAATGCGTTTGGTTCAAAAGATCCAAAGGACGTAACCAAATAAAGAGATTAAACTGATTGAACTATTTGGACCGTTGAACCAAAGATGGTTCAACCGGTCGGTTCAATCGGCAGGTTCAAGGGGCTGCCCCAGGGCCGAAGGAACAAATGCCCTTGCGGAGCGCAGTGAACTAGAGGCAAGCGCCCTTGCGGAGGGCAGGCAACATTGGTTCAAGGGTCAAAGAGAAGACAAAAAAAGATAGAATTCCTTTGGATTTGATCAAAGGCCGACAGGGAACATTTCCTTTGGACTTTTTGTCTGAAGGAAATTATTAAGTGAATGAGCTGTTAGAATTCTTTCGGAAGTATTTTCCGCGAGAAAACGGCTAAGGCAAAGGCCGAAGGAATTCCTTCGGACTTTTGTCCGAAGGAAATAAGCCCAACCAAAGGAATGCCCGAAAGGAAAAAAGCCCGAGAGTGGAGCGCTCCAAGTGTCATCGTCCGTGTGATTGCTAGATTATGTGGAACATGCCACGTGTCCCATTGTAACTCAGCGGAGCGCGACAAGTGTCGGCATCCGCGTTTTAGGCTTCTTTCAATAAGCTTCTCATAGAATCCCGCGGAAAGCGCCAAGTGTCAACAGCGGAAGGTTGTAATATGTTTTTCTACAAGGCTGCGAAAGACGCCACGTGTCCCGTTATAACTCAACGGAACGTGATAAGTGTCTGCATCCGCGTTCCCCTTTTTGAAGCTACTCGGGCAAGAAGTGTCGTGGATCCCATTTTCCATAAGTTTCTAATAAGTTTCATAATAGCGAAACTTGCCACTTGTCAAAGACGCAGAGCCAAGGAATTCCTTCGGACATTTTGTCCGAAGGAGATAAAGGAACAACAACGCGGACCCTAAGAACAAACTCAGCGAACAACCAAAGGAGCCGAAGGAATGCCCGAAAGTGAGAAGATAGCCCGAGAGCTTAGAAAGAACAAGGAAGTGACGGGCAGAGGAAGAACCAATGAACCGATTAAACCTTGAACCGAAAGAGTTCAAAGTTCAATGGTTCATAGGTTCAAACAGTTCAAAGGTGGCCTCAAGCAGAGAAAGAAGCAACATGGATGATTCCAAAGGCAAGTTCAATGAAAGCGATGGTTCAACCAGAGAGCAAAGAAGCGCTTGAACAGGGAAGCGATGGACCAAAAGAGACAGAATGAACCAATGTACTTTCAGTGGGTTCAAAGGTTCAAGGTTCAACATGGTTCAAGCGGTTAGTGACCATTGACGGCCCCGCAGACGTCAAATTTAAAGTAAGGGAATATCCGTGGAAATTCAAATAGAGCGCGGAATTTAAAGGAAGAACCAAGCGACTGGCTGAAAAGAAAGCCCGAAGGCTCAAATTGCTATAGGGGAGAGAAGATCAATGCAAAGGATCAAAAATATCTTCAAAAGAGTTATTTCTAGTAGGTGAAACAGTGGGTCAAGTAGACTTCTAAGGGCACCAAATCAAGGACGCAAGCCTGTTTTTCTTTCATGAAGTAATGGCGAATTGGACAGCTGCGCAGACATCAGGAAAAGGACCAGACAATCCATACTAAGAAGAGACATATTAGAGGAATGGACACGCCATAGTTATGGCAATGCACTGTTCCCAGCATGGTTCCTCCAGACAGAACTGAAGGCGCATTGAAAGCATTGACTGCAACGTGGGCTGTCCCATGGGAAAGAGCACCAAGCCTTGCTTGGTGGCTATACATTGTAATTTCTTGCATTATGCAAAAAAGATCTTCCCGTTATCAGAAGCAAAACTCTGCCCAAATTGAAAGGCATTACTGAGACTTTGAGCTCAGATTGTTTATCATATTTCTTTGTTTGAATCAGAAAACAAGTTGCTTTCAGACTTTGTGCTGTTATAGCTTGTATCATTTTAGGAGATTGTTCTTATGTCTATTTCCTAAATGTATTCTTGTTTATGCAATTTAACAAGCAGAGCTAGTGGAAGTGACAAGGAAGGTGTCCTGAAATTAGTTACTTTCAAATTTTGTGCTGACATAATTGTTTTCAGTGTGTGTTTTTAGTTTCTTTCTGTGTAAAGGACCTTGGGACGACTTTGTGCCCCCATTGTTCTTCGTATTTCACTCTTGGGCAGTCAAGGTGGAGACTTTGTGCTACATCTTAGATTGCTGGTTACTCTGTATTCTGTTACCAGTTACTTATCCTACCTGAAAGAACTCTTGTTGTTGCCTGTAAAAACTACTTCTGAAAGAAGAGAAGTGCCTTCAGTGTCTTCACCTAGATTTCTCCTTAGTTTGTGAACATCATCTCTGAAATAAAAGAGATGGATGGTGTATCCTACCCCTGAGTGTTATTTTCTGCGTATATATATAGTATATAGTGCCTTTATACCTATAGGGAACCTCCCCTTGATGAGAGGAGAGATTTGTCCCCTTTGGATGTGGTAAACCTGCAACTTTGGACGATCAATCTCTCTATGCTGTGGTTGAAGAGACCCATTTTGCTCACCAGTTAGCTGGTTGACAAAATAGTCACCCAACAGTTTTTGGCAACTCCGCTGGGGATGAACGTGCAGTGTGAAACGTCAAGTTTCAGATTGAAGCAGTCCCTACCCTTATCCATTATAGTTTCTAGCGACTTCGTTTTGTGTTTTACCCATTATCATTATAGCCTTACCATCTTTCTCCATCTCCATTATATTATCTGGTCTGCAAAACCAAAGCCACTGGGAAGAGCGTGCAGTTTGAAGTCTCAAGCTTCAAACTGAAGCAGGACTAGCGCTTTCTCATTTTTGTCCTACAATCTAGCAGCTCCACGCTATACAAGAAGCCAGAAATCTCAAGGTGTTGTTGACCCTGTTTTTGAGTTGGTGCGGCAGAGCAAGTTTGATTTGTTTCCTCCACAACCTCACCTTCAACGAACTAGGAGTCTTCCTCCTACCAAGTCACCAACACAAGGCAGAGCTTCCTTTTCTACTGTTAGCTGAGCTTTGCCCATCCACACTCCACCCAGATTTGTGATCCCACTTTTACATAATCAAATCATGGCTCAAGGCCCTTGGGGTAACTCATTTGGCCCACTGAATCTGACTCCACCTCTACATGAACTTCCACGCAGCGCAAGGAAGAATTTCCCCAAATTCTTTGGTGATAGGAGAGTTCACCCTGATGAACACATTGCAGCCTTCAACATACCCTGTGGCGTAATAAGAGTGGAATTTGAAGACATGGCAGTCAGGCTTTTCGTGGAAACACTACAAGGTGCTGCTGCAGATTGGTTCTACCATCTGAAGGCTAGGTTAGTGACTGACTGGGACACACTTAAAGCTAAATTTGAAGCCAAGTTCAAACCTGCAGAAGATGCGCATGCCTTGTTGGCCCAGCTCACACAGATGGAGCCCCATGAACCTATGAGGGACTTTATTGCCAGGTTCGACACGCTGAGGCACAGGATTCCTGCAATTGCTCAGCGAACACCCGAAAACCTCAAATGCTTCTTCATCAACTCACAGCGGCTTAAAGTGAGTTTTTTGCTAAGACGTGCTGGCCACATACACCTTGAGGCTGCTCAAGACTTGGCTATTGAAGTGGAAGATGACCTTATTTTGGCAGGAAAGATAAGGAGAGATCCAAACAGAAGTAAATCCTCTTCATCTTCTGAGTATCCATCTACAGGGACCACGGATCAAATGGTGCAAAAGCTGGCCAATGAACTGCTAGCCTTGAAGAGACAAATGGCCCAAAGTATGTCTGCTCCTAATCGGGATATGCCAAGGAGGACATTTCAGGATCAACCATATCAAGGCAATGCTGCCAAGAATCAAAGGTAGCCAAATCGTCTTCCTCCCCCACAGAGGAACTTTGCCCTTGAAGCACCTTCCACCAACTCAGCAGTTGGATATCTGGAAACAGAACATGATTTCTCTTTCCAACCTGAGTTTGAGCAAGAAAATGACGTTGATCTCTTCACGGAAGATCAAGAAGAATCAGCGGGCGACTCCCACATTGGTTTCTTGAATTATTAAGATGAACCCAGAAGTAAAGGTGAAGCAGTCAATGGATCATATGCTGTGTTCACCCGGTCCAAGAACCAGTCAGCCCAGCTCGCTGACAAAGAGAAGACAAAGGAGCAACCTCAACCAACAATTACAATTGCTAAGTGTGGAACCACTCTGCCTTTCCACCAAAGGACCCGGTGATTGCCAGAAAGGTAAGTGCTTCAAATATCCCTACGCCTTCTACTTCAAATTCGCAGGCCAGTCCTCCCCCTCCCAAAAACCAAAAGGATGAACTCCCATCCTCTCTTCCTAGTCCATTTTAGTCATTTGACATAGTCGACCATGTCAAGAAAACTAAAATCCAAATGACTGAATTTGAATTCCTACAAGCCAATCCTGAGCTGTTGGACAGGTTGGTAGAGTGTGTGAAGAATAAAGCCATCCCTGCAGGACAAGAGATTAGAAAGGTAACTCATGATCTCCCAAGGAACATGCCCACCCCAAACAACCTTGTCATTACTCTTCCTGCTGCCCTCAGGAAAATAGAGTCTTTCTATGTTTTCCTGTTGATAAATGGTCACAAGCTGAGCAATTGCATCATTGATTTTGGAGCTTCAGACAATGTTATGCCTGCCAAAGTGGCTGAATCCCTTGGCCTCACATTGACCAAGACATTCGGTAGATGTTTCTCCATGGAGAACAAGCAAGTACTACTGCTGGAGCAAATCAAAGATGCCCAATTTGCATTTGCAACCTTTCCAGACAAGAGAATCAAGATGACTGTCTTGGTGGCTGACGTCCCAGCATCCTATGGCATTCTGCTTGGACGAAATTTCTGCAAGGATGTGGGAGGAGAACTAGCATGGACCAGTTTGAGGAAAGGATCCCTGTCAAAGGCGTAATGAAGAGATTGCTCCATGAAAAGGAGGCCAAATACGTGGTCACCCAAACATCAGCCCCTACAGCTCAAATTCTGTTTGAGTCTTCAGGGAGGGGTAATTACTTCTTGACCACAGAGGGTGTTCATGTTTCTGCAAATGAAAGTCCTGTAGGTGGCAATCTGAAAATCGATTCAAACAAGACATCAGAAGAAATGGTAGGGCGCAATACAGATAAAAAAACATCTTCTACTTCCAATAAAGAGAAATCTGATAGAAGATCAGTTTTTGATGATGTTTGGATCTTAGAATCCGATGGCAGCAATTCTTCTACCAATGCTAGAGTCGGGACTGTGTTGATATCTCCTCAAGGAGATATTTTTCCTTCATGCAAGTTGCAGTTCAACAACACCAACAACACAGCTGAATGTGAATCTCTGTTGCTCGGATTGAAGGCTGCTCAAGACCAAGATGTCAAACTCCTTCACACCAAAGGAGACGCTGAGCTGATGGTTTGTCAGGAGTTTGATGCTGACAATCAAAACATGTGCTGGACTGAACCAGCAGAATAACAAGCTATGGTAGTGGACCATACTGCTGTACTCCAAAGTCAGCAAAAGGAACTCTTTGCCAAGAGAGCAAGGAGTTACGGTTTTCAGATTGAAGACCACGTCTTGCCATGGAGCAAGAAGAGAGAACCAAAAGGAGTGCACATAAAATGTGATTCCTGGTGGAGAGTTCCATTCACCCGTCACCAATTCTGGGGACAAAATGGTTTCCTACTAGTTTATCAGGACAGAACGCTATTTTCATTGTCTCACAATGGGTAGCGTGTGAATCACTTCAATTCTTGAAGTATCAGATAAGTTCACCTGTACATATGTATATTTGTATAATCTTTGTTTCTGCTTTGTGTCGTTCATTTTCGGTTTTTTTTTTGAACCTTTTTTTTTGGGTAGCATGACTCCATAGCCCAATGGCATACTTCAAGGCACTGGAGATTCTGGTTTCTACTCCCCTCAGTTGTGTTCCAAGTTTTCATCTGAAGGAAATTCTCCAACTGGAGCCAGCTGTTGTCCCCAAAAATAGACTTCTCATTTTTGGGACAACATGTAACTATTTTGCTTCAACAGACCAAAATAATCTCTTCCCTTCTCGAAATTTGTTCTGAGCTTTCAAGTTCTTCATTTTTCAAAGCTTTTCCAGAAATCTACGGACTCTATAGATATGTTTCTACGGACTCAACATGCTTGAAATTAGCAGGTTCAATGTCATCAGCAAGAGTTAAGCGCTTTGTCAAGGTTCAAAGTTCAACCATTTCAAGGTTCCACGGCTTCAAACACTTAACGAAAAACAAAGGCTTGAACCGTTGAACCGTTGAACCTTGAACCATTTTGGTTCATCGGTTCAACAGGTTCAACGACCAAAAGGTTCAACGCGTTTGGTTCAAAAGATCCGAAGGACTTAGCCAAACAAAGAGATTAAACTGATTGAACCATTTGGACCGTTGAACCAAGGATGGTACAACCAGTTGGTTCAATCGGCAGGTTCAAGGGGCTGCCCCAGGGCCGAAGGAACAAATGCCCTTGCGGAGGGCAGTGAACTAGAGGCAAGCGCCCTTGCGGAGGGCAGGCAACATTGGTTCAAGGGTCAAAGAGAAGACAGAAAAAGATAGAATTCCTTCGGATTTGTTCAAAGGCCGACAGGGAACATTTCCTTTGGACTTTTTGTTCGAAGGAAATTATTAAGTGAATGAGCCGTTAGAATTCTTTCGGAAGTATTTTCCGCGAGAAAACGGCTAAGGCAAAGCCCGAAGGAATTCCTTCGGACTTTTGTCCGAAGGAAATAAGCCCAACCAAAGGAATGCCCGAAAGGAAAAAAGCCCGAGAGCGGAGCGCTTCAAGTGTCATCGTCCGTGTGATTGCTAGATTACGCGGAACATGCCACGTGTCCCATTATAACTCAGCGGAGCGCGACAAGTGTCGGCGTCCGCGTTTCAGGCTTCTTTTAAGTTTCAAAGCTTCTTTCAATAAGCTTCTCACAGAATCCCGCAGAAAGCACCAAGTGTCAACAACGGAAGGTTGTAATATATTTTTCTACAAGGCCGCGAAAGATGCCACGTGTCTTGTTATAACTCAGCGGAACGAGACAAGTGTCTGCATCTGCGTTCCCCTTTTTGAAGCTGCTCGGGCAAGAAGTGTCGTGGATCCCATTTTTCGTAAGTTTCTAATAAGTTTCATAATAGCGGAACTTGCCACTTGTCAAAGATGCAGAGCCAAGGAATTCCTTCGGACATTTTGTCCGAAGGAGATAAAGGAACAACAGCGCGGACCCTAAGAACAAACTCAGCGAACAGCCAAAAAAGGAGCCGAAGGAATGCCCGAAAGTGAGAAGTGAGCCCGAGAGCTTAGAAAGAACAAGGAAGCGATGGGCAGAGGAAGAACCAATGAACCGATTGAACCTTGAACCGAAAGAGTTCAAAGTTCAATGGTTCATAGGTTCAAACAGTTCAAAGGCGGCCTCAAGCAAAGAAAGAAGCAACATGGATGATTCCAAAGACAAGTTCAATGAAAGCGATGGTTCAACCAGAGAGCAAAGAAGCGCTTGAACAGGGAAGCGAGACAGAATGAACCGATGAACCAATGAACCAATGTACTTTCAGCGGGTTCAAAGGTTCAAGGTTCAACATGGTTCAAGCGGTTAGTGACCATTGACGGCCCCGCAGACGTCAAATTTAAAGTAAGGGAATATCCGTGGAAATTCAAATAGAGCGCGGAATTTAAAGGAAGAACCAAGCGACTGGCTGAAAAGAAAGCCCGAAGGCTCAAATTGCTACAGGAGAGAGAAGATCAATGCAAAGGATCAGAAATATCTTCAAAAGAGTTATTTCTAGTAGGTGAAACAATGGGTCAAGTAGACTTTTGAGCGCACCAAATCAAGGACACAAGCCTGTTTTTTTTCCATGAAGCAATGGCGAATTGGACAGCTGCACAGACATCAGAGAAAGGACCAAACAGTCCATACTAAGAAGAGACATATTAGAGGAATGGACACGCCATAGTTATGGCAATACACTGTTCCTAGCATGGTCCCTCCAAACAGAACTGAAGGCGCATTGAAAGCATTGATTGCAGCATGGGCCGTCCCATAGGAAAGAGTGCCAAGCCTTGCTTGGTGGCTGTACATTGTAATTTCTCGCATTATGCAAAAGAGATCTTCCCGTTATCAGAAGCAAAACTCCGCCCAAATTGAAAGGCATTACTGAGACTTTGAGCTCAAATTGTTCATCATATTTCTTTGTTTGAATCAGAAAACAAGTTGCTTTCAGACTTTGTGCTGTTATAGCTTGTATCATTTTAAGAGATTGTTCTTATGTCTATTTCCTAAATGTATTCTTGTTTATGCAATTTAACAAGCAGAGCTAGTGGAAGTGACAAGGAAGGTGTCCTGAAACCAGTTACTTTCAGACTTTGTGCTGACATAATTGTTTTCAGTGTGTGTTTTTAGTTTCTTTCTGTGCAAAGAACCTTGGGACGACTTTGTGCCCCCATTGTTCTTCGTATTTCACTCTTGGGCAGTTAAGGTGGAGACTTTGTGCTACATCTTAGATTGTTGGTTACTCTGTATTCTGTTACCAGTTACTTATCCTACTTGAAAGAACTCTTGCTGGTGCCTGTAAAGACCACTTCTGAAAAAAGAGAAGTGCCTTCAGTGTCTTCACTTGAATTTCTCCTTAGCTTGTGAACATCATATCTGAAAGAAGAGAGATGGATGGTGTATCCTACCCCTGAGTGTTATTTTCTGCTTATATATATAGTATATAGCGCCTTTATACCTATAGAGAACCTCCCCTTGATGAGAGGAGAGATTTGTCCCCTTTGGATGTGGTAAACCTGCAACTTTGGACGACCAATCTCCCTACGCTGTGGTTGAAGAGACCTATTTTGCTCACCAGTTAGCTGGTTGACAAAATATTCACCCAACATACCTGTGTCTGATTTTTTGAACCTGACCCTGTGTGCTGAAAAATGTTATGTGAATGCAATAAAGGAACCTGATCTCTGTGACAAACCCTTGTGAATTCCCCCTCTTTTGATGCTAGTTGTTGAACCTATACAATAACTGTCCTCAAAAGAAATAGTGCTGCAAAATGTGTGTTAGCCGGAGCATATATGATAATTGCGTGATAATTCAATGTAATGTGCAAACATAACATCAGAATGTAAGATAATTTGAGCATAAGTATGTAATGTAAGATGTATGCCATGTCTAGCATTGCACAAGAGTGTCAAGATAGATGTAATCAATGTATATAACAACAAATATGAGTAGAACTGAGTAGCTACCTAGGGGGATGGGGCATGATGTCCATCACGACACCCAAGTAGGAAGTGTAGATGCATGAGGTCCCTCATGGCATCAAGAACTGGTGTGTGTAACAAGCAAAGACAAGTGTCATGGCCATGGCGCATACATACAAAACACGAGGCACGCAAAGTAGGCCAAGGGGCCACAATACAAGGGACATGGGCACATGTCGCTAAATCTGAGAAAAGACATACATAGACATGTTCAAATGTCCACATATGCAAGCAAAAAACAAGTTAGATTAGAGCCACATAGGACATGTTCAAATATCCGCATACACAATGAGGAAAGGACACGCAAGGGACATGGGCACATTTCCAAGGCATACACATTGTAAATAGAAGTGGTGTAGAGCCAAAGAAGAATGGCATATTCAAATGCCCTTGAATAGAAGAAGCATAGAAAATACAATCAAGTCTAAACTATGAAAGCTAGAAATGAAAGCATGCATGAATGTAGTACAAATATGTGTAAGAGCGAGAATGTACATATGTTGAGTCTAAAGTAGTAATAGTCGGTAAAAAGTCTGAGTATGAGTAGCAGTGATTAATATCAAGATATAACAATGCTAAAACTGGAATGTATAGAATGTAAATATAGAACCTGGTAATAGAAACTGTGTATAAGATGCCTCTAAGTGGGCGAATGTATCAAATGAATAACTATGAATCGGTGTATATGCCCTTCAATGGGTAGATATTAGCAAGTCTAGATAAGTGTAGTGGACTTGAGTCTTATAAACAATCGGCAAGCACTCGACAAGAACAAGTGAAGCATGTATGTATGATAAAACTGACTATACTAAGATAGCTAGTATATATAGTGTCTGACAAATATGAGAAATGTAAACATAACAATGCATACAATTTGTAAGTTTTGTATTTTCTAGGTAATTTATTTGAATGTCTTTGTGTTTTGGCATGTTATATTGTTTTTTTATTTTCTGGATATAAGCTATGCACAAGCAACATGAAAATGAACTATGTATAGGGGGTAAGAGAGAAGGGAAGTATGTACAGAAACCATACTAACCGATGAGTCTCATGGGAGACTCACTATCATTGTGACCTATATCAAATAAGGGAACTGTGATCGTGTGTGTTGTGTGAAAGGGCATCTGTGATCCCATAATTTGTTGTACTGAGTAATCTATATCTATATCTGCCTGTGTAGTGGTGCTAGAAATCTGTGGCACTAACTGTGGTGTCCTGTGAACTGTAGGGGTCTTAGGAAACCATCTAGTAGAAGCTGTAGGTGACATAGGTGCCCTGTGTGGAGAACCCCGAGAACCCAATAATACTGATCTTGACATAAATTGAGTGGAAGGCCCTTTAGAATATGTGACATATCTCTGATGCAGGGGCCTCTCTAATAATGGTCTTCGTGGAAGAGTATGCGTATGTGTCGATATGGTAGGAGTAGACCTCACTTGCACTGGGGGTTCTACTAAAGTCTATGATGTATCCATAGCAATTGTACTTGGAGTTGTGATTGATAACTATGCTATATCTAGTAACGGTGCCAAAATTTTAACTAGGGGTTGTAACTGCATGTGGGATAGGTACAGGATACTCATATGGGAGACCTTCAACTTTGACCACCTAATTTTTGTGTATGTACTTTAGGCATCTATGCACTGTGGATGGGATGGATCATAGTTGCTGTAACCATGGCCTACCCAATAACATGTTAAACACGCCTGCACTAGGTACATCTAAGAACTGAGTGGCTATATGTGTTGGTCCAACCTGTAATGGAAGCACAATCTCCCCGATGGAGCTCTGAACATGACCACTGAAACCACTAATAACTGTCTGTGGGGAATATATCCTGCTCGGAATATCCCAAATACAACAAAAGTGTCTTAGTGCACATACCAATGCTTGACCCATTGTCAACCATAACACTCTGGATAGGATGATGATCTATGTATGCTCGTACAAAAAGTGCATGTAAATCTATATCATCATCAACAATCTCCTCGTCTAAGAAGGTGATGAGTGGTCGAGCTAGAACTGTAGTGTGGTACATGCCAATGATATTGTGCAATGGGTGTGCCTCCTCTGTAATAGTATGATATGAACGCTGTGGTGGATGTGTTTGATATGTGTAGTGGACACCTGATGTGCTCCTTGCCTCATTCGTTGTGTGCTTTGGAAACGGATCTGAGAATATCTTTAATGCCTTAGCTTTCATTTTTTGTACTTTTGGTGCCTCTTTGGGTGTGCCCACATCAATAATGTTAGCCTCAATTAAATTTTGTATCTTATGTTTTACGTTTATGCATCTGTTTGTTGTATGGCCTGGTGCCCTGTGATATTCGCAGAATGCGTTAGAATCGTAGTTCTTTGGAAAAGGCCATGTTGTATCAACCTCTTTAATGGGAGGGAGATATATGACAATGCATTCCAAGAGTTGTAAAACCCGGGATGGTGACTCTGGAAAGTTGGTGAAGATTCGGCGTTGAGGAGCGGATAAAACCAATCTAGGAGATGGCTCGAAAGTTGTGTTAATTGTGGCCTTTTGACCACTCTTGTTCTCGGTGGCCCTTACCTTGTATGGAGGCTTATTTGAACTCTTAACAGTTGATTCTAATCCATTGGTATACTTTTGTTTGCCCATTGATAAAAGCTTGACCTTTCTTTCTTTTATTGTGTGGCACAAATCTGTGAATGTAGGAAACTTCTTAAACAAGATAGCTTTGTGTAATGCTGGTGAAAGACTTTGTTTAAAGATGTCTTGAAGTTCTTTGTTTACCATGGGGCTAGTCAATTTAGCTAATATAGTCTTGTATCGTAAGATATATTCCGTGATAGGTTCATTTGATTTTTGTTTCAACTGTGCAACTTGGGCATATGAGATGTGGTCACTAATATTGATGTAGAAGTGTGCTAAAAACATGTCTGCCAAAGGATTGAATGTTGTGATAGATTGACTTGGTAAGTCATAAAACCATTGTAGGGCATAATCCTTTAAACTGCGTGGAAACTTCGTGAGCAGCTAATCATTGGACACGTAGTCCAAACATGATGCGTAAAAAGCTCTAAGATGGTGCTCTGGGTCACCCTTGTCATCATATAATGTAAGCTTAGGTGCCATGAATCCGGATGGCAAGGGAGTTGTCTCCATATGATGTGCCAAAGGTGTATGTAAGAGAATATTAGAATCCAAGGCATGTGAATGTCTAGTGGCTCCCTTCTCAAGATGTAATACCTTAGCCTGCAAAGTATGAACCTTGTGCATAAGGGGTTGTACATCTAGAGTGGAGGAACTAGCCACAAGAGGTGTAGCTATCACTGAAGGTTGTTGAATTACAATTTTAGGTTGTGCTAGCTGAGTTGGTCCCATTGTAGGTGTAATAATATTATTATCTAGGGGAGTTAAAGATTGACCATTGTTTGATTTTTGGAGTTCTTCCTGAATAATAGTGATGAGGTTATCTTGCATATTCGCATGTTTGGACACAAAATCTTGCAATTGTTTCTTATCAGTCTCATCAAATCTATTGTTGAATTTTGCCATTATAGTTTGGGAAGTAAGAAAACAAGTTTGTGTATACTTTGAACCTTTAAAGAATTTTAATCTAAGAAAGATTGCAAAAAATAAATATTGAAACAAATCTGAAATTTTGGAACTAAAATCTGAGCATAACCAGAAAAAGGATACAAACCCTAAGGGAATCTAGGGGTAGCATTTGATCAATGTTCGAAGTAAGTCGGGTTCACCAAATGTTTTAACCTTTTAGAGTTTTACTAATGTAAATCCTATGTTTGATTAAAGGGTTGAGTAGTCTAAATTAGTGAAATAATATGCATAAAATAACCACTGATTTGTTACATATTTTGACTAGCTTTGACTTTCTAAAAATAGTAATAAATATGTGCAAATAAAGACTTATCTGGGAAACACTTGATATGGAAGATCTGAGTGCTAAAAATTGAGATATGAATAGGTCTGAGTGTTGTCAACTGGATCCCTATATTAGAACCCCTCCTATATAGTAGCACCACATTTGAACAATAGTCCCATGTGGCTCTAGTGTCCTGAAAATGGTGCTAGTGTCCTAAAAGTGGCGCTAGTGTCCCCTATGAAGGATTGTTCTGAACTTCTGGGTGCATCTATGCTTGTGTTTCCGGGTTTTGTTCCTGTGCGCACGAAGTCTGAAACTTTGTATTGTGCATGTAATAGCTGATTTATGATGCAAACCCTAATCCTCCTTGCAAGTAAGACATACGCTGAAAAGTGTGTTCGTTAGAAGGATAGGCTGGACATCCTCAACACCTCGTTGTGAAAAGAATTGCCTACATATCAGTACTTCGAGGAAGGATCAAGCCCAATGTAGTTCTCCCCACCTAAGTGCTAGTACAAGTGCAAGTGATGCTAGAATGATAGTGGTCTTGAATGGCTCAAGTGTGCTTGAGATTGAGAATTTGGAAATTCTGAGCTTAGGGCAGCTGTAGATGGTAGTATGCAGAAGTAGGGCAGAATGGGGATTAATAACCTTGATTTTGCTCAACTTGTTTCGTGTTTGAAGTTGTATTTTGCATCTAATTTCGATCTAGTGGATATAGGTCTAAAAGTCATATATTTATAGTGTTCAGTAGCTTGTGTGGACAATAAAAGATGCTTATGCTGACCTAAGGAGGGTTTTACTTTTGAAAATATATTCATTCGGGAAAGATAGGGTAAAGGACATTAATGCCATTTTGGGGACACTAGCGCCATGTGGCTCTAGTGTCCTTAATGTGACGCTAATGTCCATCTAGCGTTTTAGCTGACAAGGGGCGCCTGTGGTCCGCACAAAGGCTGGAAAAGTGCAATAATAGGCTCTAGGATAGGTCTAGGGCTAAGCTAGTTATAGGTTGTCTCAAGTAGCACTCTTAGCACTCAAATACCACTTTTAGGTGATTACACATAGTATCTACTATCATCCCTAGGTTGGAAGGGATGAAGTTGTTTAAAAAGAGTGATAGGTTTTGTCAGGTTATGCGGGACATAAACAAAGGTAACTGGTACGCTCAGAAAGATATATGTAGTATCTAGTCTTTCATGGGAAGCACAAGGAAGCCTACTTGGTCACGATCAGTTTTATTAATCAGGTGACATTTGAATTGGCCAAAAGTAAAAATAGGTTAGTTTGGAGAGACCTAGTGTGGCATAATGTTATGGATATAATTCACTATGATATGCATTCCAGGTATAACTGGATTAGACTTTGGCAAATTTTCATATTTTTCAATGTAATGCAGGATTCTTGGGACCCGAAAATTAGATGGCTATCCACAAGCCAATCCTATTGGATAGCCCATATTCTTATAAACGTAGGGTGCAGGAATTGTGTAATGAGATATATGCTTTGGAGAGAAGCTCTATTTGGAGACATTTGGTTCTATAAGAAGGCAGATTGAAGCTTTTGGTTTGTTTACACCTATATTCTTTATACGTTTGTTAAGATGGGTGACATTGGATAAGGTCCACCATGTCTGTTTTGTATCATAGATGTCTATTAATGGAAGAATTAGTGGCAGTTTTGTGTTGAGCTTCATCTTCATAAGAAATAAAAATATAATATCAGCTGACCTAGTTGTCAATTGTCCTTGCTTAGGTAGGGCAGGGAAGCAAAGCATTGCTAAACACTAAACTCTATATTTTTTCTGATCTTGTATTATCTAACTTATTTTTTGAATGGAAAATTCCTAGGGTGATCTCCCGCTAAGCAGCTTGGATGCCATACGGTTTGTATTTAAGGCCCTGTAGAGGGAGAAGATATGTAGATGATGCATGCGATGGAATGAAGCATCAATGTTCGCTTATGGGTGCATTGATTACCTATAGATGAAAAACTTTAATGTCTCAAGACCGTTGTTTTCTTAGATATCCTAGTAGGGTTGGCTACATGCCATTTTCTTGTTAAGTAGGCCTCCCTAGTGTTCCATATTCTCTCGATTTGTTGTTTGGTTTTTGAAGTTGTTAAGGTAGCTACCAACAGTTTTAGGTGGAATTATATACTCTATTACATATCTTTATTTGACATTATTTTTTCCTGTCTCTTATGGTCTGTACCATAGTTTTATCCCAACTTGGATGAAACAAGCAAAGAAAAATCTTTGTAGGAATGTATGCAGTCACTATAGCTGTATTGATGTGAAAAGAAGTTTTTAATACATTACATATTGGTTTTATATGAGAGAGAACTGAAAAAGTAAATAACTAGCCTCATATCCATGATGGCGTTGATTTATGGCGAGCTAGGAGTCATCTTATCAGTGTGGCTAGGATTTCCTTGTTTAGAACATGGAGACTCATCTTCTATGTCAGAATATTCTGTTCTTAAAGGTGACTTAGATTAACCTTAGTTTCTCTGTGGTTCCTCCAGGAGAGGGTTCTAAAGAACTTTTGTCACTTGGAATGTAGCCTAATTAGATAGGAAAGTCAGATTGTAATGGCTTTGCATCAGTAGGCAGATAGAGGACTTGGCCTTTCTTTACCATTTTAATATTTGTTTGTACAGGTGGAACCTAGAGGCTCTAGAGCTTCCATATTGATCACCTTTTTCTTTCAGCCCATCCAGGTGATTGGTAGCACTAAGCGTTCTTTGCTCACTAGTACATCACACATCAAAGCTGATAGATCAGTTAGGCGGCGCTTCTCTCAGCACATCATTACTTCTCAGACTACTCAGATCTCTAGGCTTGCTATCTTGGCATCGTGGCTTTGCTCTGCTCCGTTGGTGTGGCTTTGTCCCTCTCTGGCGAATATGGATCTACTACTTGCCAGCTGCCCCCCAGACCATAAGGGCAAACTAATATTACGAGTTTCTTTTCTACTAGGGGAGTTACATCAGCCTTGGATGTTAGGGGAGATTCTAGAGGAAGTGTCTTGCTTCCTCCTAGGATCCCCCAACCTGGCTCCCTTGACCCTGTATACTCATTTGACAACATTATCAGATCTCTCACAATGGTCGATAACATCTTGGATGATTCCACTTCAGACACAAATAGAGACATTTGATGAGATTTGCCTCCAGTATTCATTAGCACATGCTTTTGGGGCTTGTGTTTTCCCTGTCACTATTTTTTGTATTCGTCTCTTTGCCACTTGTGTTGGTGGCACATTGTTCTATTTTGTCTTTCGTACTTTATTTCTTTGGTTCGCCTCTAGGATTCTCGCTTCCTAGAACTTTCTATTGCTATTGGTTGTATCCTTCAGTCCCATTGACCTACTTTTGGTCATGTGTGGACATATTAATAATTTCTTTCTTTCTAAGGATTTATTTGCTGCTTCAAAATTATCCGTGTCAAAAATGCTAGCAGTCTTATTCTTTCATTTATCAAAATGTCCATTATTGGTTTGTTTTCTCTACTTCTCAAGTTCTTTTTAGACAAATTATGTACTTGTAGGAGGAGAGGCATCTGATCTTTTTGTAGAAAATTTTAAGCTATTGGACATAAGTTGCAGCCAATTCAGATATGTTGTCACAGAAAGAACAAATTAATGGTTGTGGTTAGCTTGATAACCTGGCCAATTATGCTTTCAAATGTGATTTAATCTTGTTTGAGTTCTTTTTTCCATTTTCCTGTTGCTATCTTTGCTACTTTGAAGCACTTTCTTGTATTGATATGCATCATGTCAGATCATTGAGGTGGTGTTCAGGTGTTTCCATTTAACCAGTTTATAGCATTTTTTCTTGTTTCTTTCCTATTTTTAATTTGTTTATTTTAGATTAATATTGGTCTAAGCTCTGTAATTTCCTGTAATATGTAGAATTTTTTAGTAATCCTAAAGAAAGAATGATAAATCACCCAATTTTGCAGGTCTGTCTGAAATATAATCTACGGATATAATACTCATACATGTATATCGGTGTACGTATTATGAAATATGCTTATGATATGAGTATGTGCATATTCTTGCATGCACATATATATAGGAGTAGGTACTTGTTAGAGGATTCAAGGAACAAACAAAAAAAACGAAGGATTAATAATAATGATGAGATGAGAATGGCTTTCAAGGCACACCATAACCCAAAAGCTTTGCCAATCGAGAAAGAGGCTAGAGGGTGAGAAGCCCAAAGCAGTGGATTATTCACCATCCTCCCCGCAGCTAACATATGCTTAGAGGTGCTTGTGTGCTTTGTGGGTCCCCTTGTCTTGTGATTCATAACCAATGTACATCATGAGTTAAAAAGGTCATATAGAGAAATGATTACTCAGAGAAAATCATGGCAATGAATTGAGGATTGAAAATAATCCTACATAGTGAAAATCCCAAAAATATAAAAAACTAAATAATACTAAACAATGGAAGCCCCCCATGACTTAAACCCCCCCCAAAAAAAAACAGTTTTCTTCTATAGCTCAACTTTAAGCATATCGTAGTAATTGCTATGTGCTGAGGAAGAAGAGAATCTCTGGTTATCTGTAGTATTAAGTGAGACAAGTAGATTTGCTTTCCAGACAATGAGTTTGAGATTCTTCATTCCAATTAGTTTCCTGTATTAAACAGAAATTACCCCACTTCATTTTTTTAAATTAGCAAGATGGCTGTTTTGTTGAAAAGCCCACCTACAACTTAAAATATCTGTCAATTAAGTAGCTTAAGGATTTATATTCAACATAGTTTTTTTTGGATTAATTTGTTTAATTATCAGGATTATTGTTTTGTTTGCAGGACCACTTACAATCTAAAATAGTTTTTCGGCTAAACAAATTTGTAGTGTAGGTATCCAGATTCGAATTTAAGAAATAGATTTGAGACTATTTCCTTTAAACATAAATATGTAAAACCTTGTGTTTTTATTGATACAGACAGCATTGAGAAGAAAGTTAAAGCCTTCATTGCCTTTGTTTTGAAGTAATTGCAATGATCTATCTCTAGAAAAAATAATAGAGAAATTAGTTTTCTAGTGCGGGTCAGAACTAGACCTTATTTTGTCTCTTTGAGGCAGGACCTTTAGGGTTATGATACAAACTAGCGAAACTGACTGACTGGTTCCATTCCCAACTGGTCTGTCGTCCTTCCCTTCGATTGGATTTATCCTGTATTTCAGACTTTTGGTTTCTTTTTTTTGTAACCCCTGATTCTTTTTCTTTTCAGCCTTTCTTGTTCAAACATTTAATGCTTATTTAATCTTTTCCCTCCTGAAAACTTCACGTGTTTGGCATTATTGATAATTATAATGCTTACTTTGCATACCATAATTGACATAATTATTCTAATGATTACTCTTTTGAATTGTGACAGTCTATTTCAAAGCGTGAAGCAGAGCAGCGATTACGTGAGGTTAGTTATTGTTGTGTGTAAGAGAGAGTTTGGATGCAGATGATCCTTTTGTAAGCATATTTACTCTGTTGTGTGATAAATGCTATTATCCTGCTCAGGGATTCTCAAAACTGGAAGAGCTCGTTCAGAATAATGGAAAAGCAGTAGATGATCTCTTGAATATTGCAAAGGTGAATCCTGTACAGATTTGTTGATATGCTTGATTTTTAAATTGGAAAATCCTCTGCAAGATCTCGTGTGCAATATGTTAGGGTATGATTATGCATGTAATTTGATATATTTTGACTGAATTGTTTTGATTCCCTTACCAGTAAGTTACCGTTTGAACAACGAAATAGAGATATCAAATTGAAGAAAATAGAGAAGAAGGAAATGCATTAGATTCCACGGCGACTGAAAAGTGATTGATTGGATATATCGTTCGAAATTTCTTTGAAGGAAGTTTATAAATTAAAGTTGAATAAATAGCTTAAATTAAAGCCAACTATTAAATTGAATTCATTTATGGCAACTACATATAATCTCTGCAACCATTTCTCTTATTTTTGAAGACTAGATTTATGGTTAAATTCAGACTTCGATCTCTGATTTCAGCTTCTGGTCTTCTCAGTGACTTGTGAATCTTACCGATGGTCTTTACTTAGCCATTCTCCTTTCTTCTCTACCTTTTATTGAAAATCTCGTCTCCTTGGTTTAAAGCAACACCAGCTGTTGAATGTGGTGTTTGGCATAGTTTGGCCTTCTTAGAGGATCACAACCTTTTGATAAATTAGTCTGTCAAACATTAAATGGTATCATGCATAAACTTGAAATGATGTTTTATAAAATTAGCTTAGCTGTACTTTGAGCTCAGTTTGTTTCAAGTGCATGAGCCTCAGCTCACTTCTTGAGATTTTAGTAGCTACCACAATATAGTTACATCTTCTTATGGCTGGGTGCTTATAGGGAATTGCTCTAAATTCACAGATCCAAATGAAGGCCATAAAGAACCATACACCCAGGTCCAAAGGCTTTTACATTACATGTTAGAGAGTTTGAGGATGCTCTTTTGAACCATAGAGGAGAATATCCACATTTCTTATTATGGTCATCTAATCCAACGTGCAATGGCAATTCAGAAGCCTGTTGTAGGAACAATGCATGTTAACCATGTAAGGAAAGGTTATAACCATGAAAGAACCAAAAAACAGAGTAAGCATATGATATTTCACAAAGCACTTATCTGTATTTTAAATTGGGTGCAACAATTGCTCAAGGGATACTCTCCATAAGCCTTATTATTTCTATGGAAATGTCACCCATGCATTGAAGCAAAGACACAAATAATGGGCAATCTGGGTCTTTCAATGGTGTAGCTCTACAAACCCATTTGAAGGGGAATATCTTATAGAGGCTTAAAAGTTAAACTCATCCGAGGGCAAGTAGATACAACAACATGGGATTAATGACAATCAAATAGATTCATCAATAAACCAAGCCATCTCAAACAACTCAAGTCCATGGGTTTTACAAAGTAATGAAGGAATTTTAGAGATGTGTCCAAAGGAACGTCTATGCTCTATGTGATTTTTTTTTAAAGTAATAGCATTCCTGATTGGAGACCATCTAATAGATGCTAGTGGGTTCATTTGTACCCAAACTATCCAACCAGGTATGTCCCTTCTAGGGCAGAATTAGAACCAAAGGGGTTTGCCAACAAACCCTAACATAAACACATACAATTTTGATTTTCTGATTCAAACCCTAAACAAATAAAAAAATTAGAATTCTGAAAATTCAGATTTAGGGCACAAATTCCATATTTTATTATTAAAAATACTTGCCAAAATTCAAAAATCTTACAGCCCAATAAAGTATCCTCAAAACTGAATTTGTTGATCAAGTGAATGGCTGGAAAATTCAACAAAAATACCAGTTCAATGTCTAAGCCCTTAGACAACAAATTTGGCTTTATTTTGCCTCACAAATGGCACATTCAACCCAAGAGGGGTTGCTGCCCACACAAATCAATTTGCTGCCTTCTAGGGTTTTCAAACCCAGTCACTGCCCTCTATACTGCTGCGCCACTCCTCCTTGATGCCTAGACCGCTGTGCTGAACCTGAAAATGGCGTTTAGATGCTTCAAACAAACTAATTCTGCCTTCTGCAACCCCTGAAGTGAGGCTGCCCAGCTGAATGTAAGGGTTTCTGTCCTTACTCCATTCTTCCAATGAAGGTTTTCATCTTCAATGGATGAAGTCAAGCAAATCATGCCCAAACTTATGATTTCAATTGATAAAAATAACATGTTCTCAAATGAACTTCTTTTTTCCCTTTTATATCCTTTCCTCCAATATACTTTCTAAATTAAGGACTGACTTATATCAAATTAGATAAGTCCTTTTCTTTATTATAACTTCATTTAAAGAGAAGTTGCTGACAAATTACTTTTTTTTTTATCAACTTGAACAAAGAACCAAGTTTCCCTTGTATTCCCTTTTAGCCCTTGGGAAGTTGAATAGGGCCAAATGTCTCCTTAGCGAGCTAGCCTTGAAAAGGGGACATGACAAACCACTTGGTAGGATATGAAAATGAATCTCTTACACGGTTGGGAGTCAAAACTGAGACTATAAGAATGACAGAAAGATGAGAATGGGAGCGATTATTTCCTTTGTGCCGAAACAAATGTTGATCTTTTCTCACCCAGGAAGTTTTGCATTGTTGTGACCGTGTTCCTTCACTCTTAAGAGAAATGGGCGTGGGATTCTCAACATGAAAAATGGCCTTGCAATATTCACAGTTGCAATCCTTAAAAAGTGGACAAAATTTTAACAAAACTCAATTTTATTTACTGATTAGAAGTGGTTTTATGCCCAACTTATGATTTGGAATGCTGTTAAAAGTTGTTGAACACCTCTTTATTTGTTTTCATATCCGTATGTTAGTCTTTGTAGACCTTGATCAATATTATTATTCTTTTTCTTGAGTAAAATTTTTCTTATTGAAGTAGGCATGGGGTCAAAACCCACTGCCAACCAAACTAAAACAACATATAAAATGATAAAGTATACTTGGTAATAGCTCAGGCATAGTAGGGAATTGTACTTAACATGCAATTCATAAGATTGTGATGTTATTCTTATCCACACATCATAGTGAACCTCCCACCTTCGCTAAGGGGCTGACACATCATTCACATTCAAGATGACTAGTGGCCTTGATATAAGTGTAGGAATCTATAACAAAAATGATACTATTGATGCAATGCTTCCTGTCATTTCTTGTTTTGATTCATTTATGCTTTATTGTTTGCATTGGATATTTACTTGCATGATATGTTTTCTTTGCAATATTATGGTCTTACGGTCTTAGAAACAAATTAGATTTGTTTGGAACTTTTCAACAAGGAAATATGAAACGTATTATGCACTATAATGTTAGGTGAAATGCAAGCCCATATGCTATTGACTCAATCTATGTTCATGATTTCAAATGGGTCTAAGTTTGTAGTTGTCATCCTCTTGCATTGTCCTATATCAAGTAGATTTTAATTTGGTTTTACTTTCATGAACATCTCATCCTCAACTGTATATGCTTTATCTTGTTATTCACACAATTTTTTTTGGCTATCTTGAGTCAATTGTAAATTTTGATTTATATTTCCTATTTTTTATTCCATTTCTTGCAACATATTGGAACCAAAATGCTTTTGATGGAAGCTTTGAACCTGAAGTACAATATGCCCCGAAGGGATATACATGCTGACAGCCCCAAAGGGATTTACTCTTAAACTCTCTTTGAAGAGATTTGAACCGCATCCCTCCTTTTGGTCAATATTGCCATTCACTGCTACGACAACATCCTTGTAACTTTGTATCTATATGTAAAATAAATCCTTTTAACTCCATAAAGTCAATTTTCTTTTTTAAATATTTTGACAATGTCTAGTCACCAAGGCAGAGTAGGCATGTATAAAATGCACTTTCTTGGTTAACATGTCCATGAGTGTGCATATAGTATCATTCTTTGTCCTTGTTTTGTTTAGTTGAGTGATAAAATCCATAGCAACCAAAACCAACTGAATTTGCAAAAAATCCAGACGGATCCAATTTTTTTGGCTGGCACAGATAAGTTCGGTTTGGTCGGACCTATTCAGTTTTTTTGGCATCTATGCACAGTAAGGAGAATGGCGAAGTAAGGGGGGGGGGGACTTCTGCGTGCAAGGAAGAAGTTGAAGGTTTAAACCAGTACATTCGTACACAGGAAGAGGAACATGCCTTGGGTGGAGGAGAGGAAGAAATTGGAGATATCCACTGGAAAGACCACACGAGAATTTACAAGGGGTTGAGCCCCAACCAACATGAATGCCCCCCACTGATCAACGATAGAGACACCCAAGGGTCGCCCAACCATGACAAGGCAGACTATGAGTGTGTGCACTATGAGAGGGTAATGTATCAAGCACAAGAAGGAAACACCTCTTATGGATTTTTGAATGTCAGACCCATGTTTTGAAGTCACATCAGGGAGCATCCCATAGATTTATGTGCATGAAGCAAGCTTGAGGGAGCAGGATGGACCTAATTTTGAGTTATGCAACCCTATGAATTTTGCAAAGGAGCAACTGGGGTTCACTCTCATAAGTCTTGAAACAGAATGTGTGTGACAAAACATCCAACACAACAAAGACATATATGCCCTATGAGACAAGCTAAAGAATGAAGAGTTAGAGCACGTGAAATCAAAAGGCATGATAACCTTCGTGGAAGAGAATCTTGGGGACATGTGCGCAACAATAGAGAAGTAAAAGCCTAAACTCCTTGAGAACTTTGGACACGTGACAAATGGAGCCAATTGAGCATGTAGGCACATCAATTGAGCGCTTGTTGAAGGGAACTGTGCAAACAACTCAAGGGCCGATGGAAGAAGGTTTGGCTCAAAAAGTTGATGCACAATGATCGTTTGGGATGAAAAAGATACATGGTCAATTTGATCAACAACTTGCAAGTAAAGGCTAAGTTTTGCAACCTAGTCTCAAAGAGGTTTGCGCATGCATCGATCGCCTATATGGCCACAAATTCAAGCAGAAAGAGTGAGCTGCAAGGTTTTTAGTGCCAAAAATAAATTAGAAAGAAAAAATTATACTAGTGAAGCTGCGGAGATGAGGATAGAAATCAATATATAGCACCAATGTTTTGATGACATTTGTGATAAACTTCAAATACAGACTGTTGATGAAGAGTAAACGATGCACATGACTTTCTTCAATCATTGCTATGTGTTACAAGAGACGAGAAAGAAATGTGAAGACAATGAAGGGAGATTGGTTGTGATAGAAGCTTTGGTACAACTTGTGCTACGAAAAATAGCCCAAGTAAATGATCTTGTTGTGAAATGGAACAATTTTGAGGAGGAGCTCCAAGTGCAGGTCCCAAAGGTGTTAGAAACTCACCCTAGTTATATGGTAGGAAACAACATAAACATAAACTTGCCTAAGGGCAAACAAGGAATTTAGTATGGGGAGATGTTGACCCTAGGTTTTGCATGTAGGGTTGTGAACCTTGGGGTTTTTCCTAAGTGTAAGCAAGTTGCAGACAAGGAGGATCGCATAGGAGCATGAGCAAGAGAGGATGACTTGCTCAAAATAAAAATGGCAAAACAAGAAGAAGGGCCATGTGCAGGACATTTCCAAAACCCTATTCACTCACGCAGATTGGTTATAGATCCAAGATTTGTGCCGGGAAAGTGAGCGAATGATGTGACATGGGAAGCACGATGGGCACTTGTGTACACAGATGTAATCCATCTATCTTTAGGTAGGGACAAGTTTGCTTGTAAAGCAAGGTGGCAGCATGCCTATATAAATGAACCTCGGCTAGTAGTAAGGAGAGAAAATGAAGAAGAGGAATTCATATGAAAATGCCATTGGAATATGAATGCTTGTAGACGTATGATGTACCTGGGATAAATAATGAATAAAGGATATATTATGGCAAATTTGAGTACCTTGTATGCACTAGCCTTATATGTATAATTTTTGGTATTCATGTAGTGTTGATTCATGTTCCTCTCGTGGGTTTGCATATGAACGTATGATTCTTTCTTCATGTGATGCTTTCTGGTTTTATATTTGTAATGGGGGAATATGATTTGATTTGATCATGCCAAAGCTTTGCAAACCTTATCGTGAAGCAAGTAGATAGAATCCCCTTTCACCCTAATGCAACAGGGCCTCGAAAATCTCTGTGTGCCTAAGTGTTATGCTTAGGTGATAAGCCAATGTAAGAGTTTTCTATTTGTTGAGCATGCGCATGTAGCGCAAGATTAGATAAGTTAGCACAAATTAAACCCAACAACATCCCATGAGCCCTAGAAGCTCCTCATAATTGTCGGACTCTGAATCAGTTGGCTCCTCCAATGGGACCCCACCCAATCTTGGTTACACAACTCAATAGCCATATCCCATCGTGCAATTGGACTCTCCTTGTACTCAATCGTCTTGTACTATATACAATAACTAACTTCTCTGCTTTCCTAGAGGTAAGCCTATTCCTTTTGATAGAGTTGATAAAGCTATAAGTGGACCAATTCTTCTCAGTAGTATAGGAACTAGCAACCAATGAAAGCTACGTTGTTTGGAAACGGAAAAGTTTTCGAAATGCAGATTTTCAACAACCTTTGGTTTGGAAACGTTTGTACAATATATATATATATATATATATATATGATACTTATTTTTAGTCTATAAAAGATAAAACACTTTAAAATATATAGTATTCATTCTTTCTTTACTTCAAGGACAAAATTTCCATTCAAATCTAGAATAAATCATCTAGATTGTCCTCAAAATCATGAATGCCACTCCCACTATGTTTCAAATTTTATCATTTACTAACTATAAATCATCTAGTTTGCAGGGGCTCGCCGGTGCATCAAATCTTCTTGAGTGCACACCTTAAAGGGTGCACTAGGAATGGGGTGGAATGGGGTGGGTGTTTCAATGAAGACAAAATGAAAGGAGGTGAATGATAAGCATCCATAGCATTGTCGGGCCTCCATGTAGCCACGATCTTCATTTGGGGTCCTTATGCGCTAGACTAATTCTATCGACCCTAGCTATGCTCTTATAGCTTGTGATACTAGCAAATGCACTTCACTTTATTTTAATTTTCTTACAAATTCTTTAAAAATCCAAGAAAATTATGGGAAATGCACATACCTTGACTCCAATCTGCTGCATATTTGTCCACTTGACTGCAAATATGTCCCCTTGCCTCTCTTTTCCTCTTTCGTCTTTCATACCAAATGTGTATAAAACAATGATTGTAGGGGTTGTATTAGGGCTGAGGGCCTTTGTGGGCCCCCACTTTTATTTATTGTTGAGAGTATGTTTAATTATATTTTATATCTTTTTTGTAATTTTTGTGGGACGTTGGGGATGTCCTGACTCCTAACATCTCCAACAAATTGGGAATGTCAATACATTCCTTACGAAAGTTAAAATTTAGGAAATGTCCCTTGTCTAGAAAAAAGGGATGTAGGGGATTGTCCTTTCCCCTTCCCTGTTTCCTATCACCATGCCAGATAGCCCTTGGATGACAGGGGATGCGTCCCTGTGGTATAGTGATAATTTATTATGTTGCTATTTCTGTACCCACTTTCTTTCTAATCCAACACCTATCTTATAATTCCCATTTATAAACATTATCATATTTTCATCCCTTTGTTAAGTTTGTAACTCCTCGCCAAAACTAGTTTCCCTAATGATGAGTGCAGCAGCTCACTTGAAACTTCGGATTAGAAACAACAAACATAGTTATCCATAAGTATTGTGGAAAATTCTAATACCTTAATTTCCTATTATCCATCAGGTGTGTCAACTTCATTACAGAATTCGCAACATCATCAATCCATTGCCTCACCGGCATGTTCATTCAGGTTTATTTACAGGTAATGTAATCAATAGACTGCATCCAAAATCACTCACATCGTAACCAAACCCTGTGGTAGCTGGTGTGCTAAAATTTGGAATATTCATGTCAAAATTTTCCCTCTCTTATTCAGAATCATCAAATCCATTGACCTCAACCTGATTTGAAGGACCTTCAACCTCAGACCCCAAATTTTCCACATACTTTCTTCTTTGCTTATCATCAAGTGTTAGTTTAGGTACATTTGCGGGTTTGGGTGTTTTAATGTCATATCCTAAGGTATTAAATGACTTATCTGCACTCGTATAGGATGTACCATGCACTGGTTTTCTGCTTGCATGTATAGCCACAAACGTAGATAGTGCAGGTGGTGGCATAACTCTTTTCCTCTTTTTTGCAGCTCCCTTACTTTGCTTCACTGCCATCCTTTTCCTAGACAACAGTACCAGATCAGAATTCTCATCTCCACTTTCTAGATTTTTAGCCATATATGCATGTCTTCCTTGTTTGTCTAAAATCATAAAATGCCCTCAATTTTTTTTGGCTCGTAAGCATATTCAATGGCCTTGTACATGGATGGCCACTTCACATCATCTCTATCAAATGAAGGAAAAACTGACAACAATAATTGTGCATAGGTAAACTGACCATTCTCTTATGAGGAACATTTATACAGCTGTTCATTCACCTTTTTGTCAATTTATTCAACTCAATTGTATCAAACTGCTACCAACATCTCCATGGCATATATGATACACCAAAATGGCATTTCGTAGTTAATGTTTGTTAAAAATAGTCTAGGTAAGGCAAACTCAATGGCTACATTCAACATACCACCTTTCATAGCATCTAGGTCCACTCTATGGTCTTTGATTCTTACCTTTGGATCATCAACACAACTTTCTGATGAAATTTCCCCCCTCTATGGCTTCTTCAACACTTCTGTTGACACCATCTTCCCATCATTGGGTATAGTAAATATCTCATTCAAAAATTCAGGTGTTATTGTCAACTCCTGGCTCAAATATATAATACAACTCCCTATATCAGAATTTTCCACTAATTTGGTAAGGATGGTGGGTCCATAATCATAACATATATAGTTATTAACTACTTCACTCCTACTTTGTTCCAATCACTCAAACAAGAATGGTTATGGGACGTTGGGAACATCCTAGCATCCCCAACAGATATGGAATGTTAGGACGCTCCCTAGGGACATCAAAATTTAGGAAATTTCCTCAATGATGTGAAAAAGGGGACATAGGGGGATGCTACGTCCCCATCCCCTTATCCCTAAAAGATCATAAATGTGCCCCCAAAGGGCAGGGGAGGCGGCCCCATGGCACATTGATAAGTAATCGTATTGCTATTCCTTAATAACCATCTGAACTTTTCTGTACCCACTTTCTTTCTAATATGGCATCTAACTTGTAATTCCTTACCAAAACTAGTTTCCTTGATAATGAGTGAGGTAGCTCACTTGAAATGTCGAATTAAAAACAACAATCGTAGCTATCCAAAACTATTGTGAAAATTATATCATGCACTTCATAGCCCTGTCATACCCTAATTTCCTAGGATCCATCAAGTGTCTCAACCTCGTAAAAAATTCACAACTTCATCAATGCATTGCCTCAACGGTATGTTCAGTTTAGGTTCATTTACAGAAATTGTAATTTGGTTGAACACATTCCAAAATCACCCACATCATAAGCAAACCATTTAGTTGCTGGTGTGCTAAAATCTGGAATATTCATGTCAAAATCATCTCCCTCTTCTTCAGAGTCATCAAATCAATTGATCTCAACCTGACTTGAAGGATCTTCAACCTTCATGCCATAGAGCTCAGTTTCTCCACATACTTTCTTCTTTGCTTATCATCAAGTGTTTGCTTAGGTGCACTCTTGGGTTTGGGTTTTTAAAACATGTCATATCCTTAAGGATTAAATGACTTACCTGCACTCACAGAGGACATACCATGCACTGCTTTTCTAATTGCAGCTGGAAGCACGCGCATAGATTGTGCAGGTGGTGGCATAACTTGTTTTCTGTTTATTGCTGCTCACTGATTTTGCTTCAATGCCTTCATTTTCCTCGGCAATTGTACATTCTCAGAATACTCATCTCAACTTTCTAGATTTTTAGCTAGATGTACATGTCTTCCTTTTTTTAAAATCACAAAATGTCCTCAAATATTTTGGCTCATGAGCATATGGCCTTGTACATGGATGGCTTCTTTAAATCTTCTCTATCAAATGCATCAAAAATTGACAACAATAATTGTGCATGGAGTGCATGGGTAAATTGGCCATTCCCTTGCAAGCAACATTTATACAGCTCTTCATTCACCTTTTTGGCAGTGTCTCAGCCAGCCCAGCTGGACTCAATTATACCAACATATCCATGGCGTTATCTAATACACCAAAATGGCATTTCATAGTTCATGTCTGTTAAAAATAGTCTAGGTAAGGCAAACTCAACTACTTCCTTGAAGATAACATTTTTAAAAGCATGCAAGTCCTCTATATGGTATTTGATTGGATCATCAACACAAATTTCTTATTAAAAAGCCTCCCTTTGTGGCTTCTTCAACACTTTTGTAGACAGCATCTCCTATCACTAGGTATATTAAATACCTCATTCAAAAATTCAGGTGTTATTTGGCCCAAAATAAATAATTGAACTCCAATATCAAATTTCGTCACTAATTTTATGAAGGATGGCAGCTCCATAATCACAACATATGTAGTTAGTAACTGCTTCAATCCTACTAGTGTCAGTTACTCAAATAAGTGTGACGGGGCTCAGCTTGCAGGCGTTGCTTTCAGTGATAATAATCAGTAATGTCCCCAAATGGGACAATTCAATGAAAAAGGGGCTTCCCCTAAAATCCACAAAATTATGAAATCTAAAATTAGCCAAATCAACAAACCCTAGCTCAAATATATGCCTCAAAAACATGCAATATACTTCCAAACCCTAGGCACCAATGTGCAAATAATATATAGGTAATTTTTTGCATTGCCTTGAGCAAATAACACCTCAAAATTATCCAAAATAAGCCACAAACTGAAAATAGAGATTTTATACCTTTTTACCCCTTGTATGTGGATGAAAATTAAATTTAACCTTACTATAAAATATTTGATTTTACACATAAAACAACCGTTGAATATTTTTCAAACCTTTGCCAAAAATCATGAATAATTTATCAAAAATAGCCACACAAATCCAACGCCCTTTTTGGGCCTTCAATGTGATCAAAACCCTCTTCCAACCTAGTCACCCTAGGTCAAACTCTGCATATTAAAAACAAAATATTATTTGCCCTTCAACTAAGGTTTCAAACCCCTTAAAACAACAAACCCTCACTCCAATTCAAGTCGTCACACTTGGGAAAATTCCTCAATAAATATTATCCATAAATCCACAATTTATAAAGTCAAAACCCTTATGAAATCTGTCCAAAAAAAGAAATAAATAAATAAGAATTTATTATTTATTTATCCACTTGAAAAGACCTTGCAAACCTTGCCCAATCACATAGAAAGTCAATGCCACACTTCAACAATAATTATCAATAAATTCCAGCAATAAAAGTAGGTCATTTTGACCTCAAATTAGCCTTGAACCCACACAAGCAAGTCACCAAGCAAGTCGCCCCACTCTAGGGCAATAATCAAATTCCACCTTTGCAAAAGTGGCATCAAAAGACACCCTTTTGTCGAATAATCAGCTCCAAAAACCTGCAAACACTTATTGGGTATACATCCCAATATTTTCTTCAAGTAAGAAGAATCAATATCAATTTTCAGTATATCCTTCAAAGGAGAACTCCACCATGTACTTGTACCCTTCAAAGGGGAGCGAACCACCTTGTGAAGGCCAAATATTTTTTCTTAACTCTTCTTGCTGACTTTTAGCATATCTTCACCTTGCCTTTGATTGCTTACAAGCCGACATTCTTTTTTTACTAAAATTAATATTAAATAATTGCCTAAATAATAAATAGTAATTAAAATTAATTTTAGGCAATAATTCAATAATTATTTCAATTAAATATCTTAGTGGTAAAAACTACTTTTATAAAATATTCTATTAATCAACTAATAATTGTTTTATATGAGCAAATGATTAAAATAATTAATCGGGCAATTATGATTAATTAATAAAATAAAACCCCAAAAGGAATCCTTTAGTCTATGTGGAAGTAAACTAAAGGTCTTCGATACCTACTCATGAATGGTTTGGAAATGGGGACATTACATAATCCATCCATACGAAATCCACTTCTGATGTAGTTTGCACTTGTTCACTGACAACTACTGCTTTGATAATCCATGTTTCTATCTGTGTTAGCTATGCTATTATCATATCATGTTGAGTTCCTTGACGCCTTAAATGGGCTGATCTCTTTGTTTTTCATCCCAATTCCAACCAATCTAACTTCCTCTTTAACCCTTTCAATTTTTCGTTTGTACCAACGGAGTCAACTACATCATTGCAAACATGAGAATGAATTGGACACTTCACTACGTTTATTTTCGTTTTAATCAGTTTTGAATTCATGTCCATCTGGTGTTTTATGATTCACAAATGTCCTTTTGTACATTAATGCATTTTTAAGCCATTTGGTGCACTAATTAGATATTCTTCTTTGACTGCCGAGCTCCAATGAATTGCTTAGGATTATTGCCTGGTTGTTGCTTCTCTCTTTCTCCAATTGTTGATTGCAACCCTTGTCTCTCTCATGATATGTGGCGTATATTCATAAGCACCATTGGTTGCGGTTGTGCATCAGAATCTGCACTTGTTGTCATGTGATTGCTAAGCGGCGATGAATTTCTGTTGGTTGGTGGCAACCTTTCTTCTTTTGCTACATTCTTGTCTTCATGGCGGTTGTGGGGTAGTGAAGATTGAGGCTGGCTGTCAGGAGCAAATCAGAATAACCATGTGTTTTGTGGCCTCAACTAAAGTTCAGCTGACACCATTATGCTTTCCTAAGGTTTGTGATCAGAGAGCAACGATCTGTTTAATTGATAGGCGGATGATGACTCAAACTGTATTTTGTTGGGCATCTTGATCTGCTCTATCTCTATTCAATTTACACCAATTTTCGTTCCAGTATGGTATTGTCTCAACTATGACGTGTTAATCTAATCGGGAAGTTGAGTCTTGTCTATATCGGCTAACTGTATGGATTCATTGTTGAAGACAACAATTGTTTTGTTGGGACCTTCCCATTGAATTTTTAAATTTTTTCTTGTCCTACTTAATTTTCCAATGTATTTCAAGACTAGCATACTTGGTTTAGAGTGTTTTTTCTCTATATCTTTGTCATACCTATATATTTGACTTTGCTGTTCGGTTTCAATTGACCATTGATCTAAAATTATTTTCTCATCCAACTTTTTCTTTTTAAACAATCTATCTTGCAGGCTCTCTTCATTGCTTTTCTGATTTTCTACTGCCACCCTTAAGCTTGGTACAACGAATTCAATTGGCACCAAAACTTCTTGCATATACATTAGCTGAAATGGTGGAAACACGGTAACAGTTTTTAATGATGTTCTATATGCCCATAATGCAGCTGGAAGTTTCTCAGCCCAATCCTATTTTCAATACCACATATTTTATGATTGATGGCCATAATTTATTTGTTCAAGGCCTCAGCTTTTAGAGTGCTTTTTCTCTATATGTTTGTTGTACCTATATATTTGACTTTGCTGTTCGGTCTCAATTGACCATTAAGCTAAAATTATTTTCTCATCCAACTTGTTCTTTTTGAACAATTTATCTTGCAGGCTCTCTTCATTGCTTTTCTGATTTTCTACTGCCACCCTTAAACTTGGTTCAATGAATTCAATTGGCACCAAAACTTCTTGCCTATACATTAGCGGAAGTGGTGGAAACACGGTAACATTTTTTAATGATGTTCTATATGCCCATAATGCAGCTGGAAGTTTCTCAGCCCAATCCTATTTTCAATACCACATATTTTATGATTGATGGCCATAATTTATTTGTTCAAGGCCTCAGCTTTCCCATTCTCATTTGGATAATAAGTAGTTTATTTAGTATGCTTTATCCATAGTATTTCCAGCATCTTTCAGATTACCTTATTTATAACGTGTGTGTGAGCTATCTGTAGTTGTATTCATAGGACACCCACATTTGGTTATAATGTGTTTATATATGAAGTTCATTGTGCTTTTGGTAGTATTGTCTGGTAATGCTTTAGCCCCCACTCATTTCATTAAATATTATTGGACTAATAAATATCTGGAACGTCCTTTCTTGGATGGGTTTTTAAATGTTCCAAGTTTAAAGTCCATTTCTCAATCAACTCTTGCAGAAAAGTTGGGTTTAATGGTTGAAAACCTGCTTTTCTGGCCTGCCCATTCTTTGACAAGTTGATGCAGGAGCATCTGCAACGAATTTTAAATTATTGTATTTTGCCTCTCAAATGTTAAAATTAAGGAGTAATTGTAAAAAGTAAAAGAGAAAAAAAAATGATTGTTGAGTTGTTGAGGAAATGAGGGGAATGGTTGAAAGATTTTCAACCATAAGATAACATTGGAAATAAATCTTCTCCTATTAGAATATGCTGGAAAATAAAAAAACTGTTTTTGTTTTAGAAGCCCAAGTTGGGCGTAGAAGTTAGAGAGGAAGTTCTACAAAGTGAAAGAAAGAAAATTCATAAAGGGAGCAGGACGCAGAAAGGAAGCAGAGGGGGAGAAGGGAAGAAGGTGGCGTAGAAGAAAGAAGGAAGATCTCCTTTGGAGAAAGGAAGAATGTACAGCAGGTATGTGAGAAAGGGAAAAGTGAAGCATTTTGTGTATTTCCTATGTATTTGTTATATGTTGCATCTGTCGAGGATATACAATCAGAAAATGATCTTAATCAAATTCAATGCTTTCCTTTATTGATGGTGCATTAATCTATAGTGGATGTAAAACCGAGATAAGGATGAATTGTCTCTGTTATTAGAGTGACAGTAGAAGTGAAAGGAAGCCACAATCTGTTTTCTGTGTCTCACTAGAGTCTTTGAAGCGTTGGCAATCATTCCTTTAATAAGATAAATGATGCGCCCCTCACTAGTCCATGAAGCACGCATGGATCTCACTATTTGAATTGCCTTACAAATGTCTTCCCTGTCTGTTTGTGGACGCCTTGGAGAAACCACAGCACTGAAACTAAGAATAGGCTTGGCTGCTGTCAAACACGCAGATGCATGTAACGAAAGGAAGAAGTGTGTAGTGCTTATGTATGTCGGTTTAAATTAAAAACATTACAATTATTTTCAAAGTCGTCGGGCCAGGTCAAATACATATAAGTAACTATGTATTGATTTAATGTGATTTGAAACTGTGTCGAGTAGCCCTACGTGAGGAGGCAGTGGGAGATTGTATACCATTGGCATCCTTGTTTGACGGCTCCCAAAGCAATCGAACCAACATGCATGGTTTTAGATTTTGGTCTTCACTTGCTCCTACGGCCTGTGAATTGCTGCCATGAAGTGAACTGGGAATAACGAAACAATTGTGGCCTTTTTGGTGGTGGTGGAAAATGACTGTATAATGACTGAACAACCGACAGCCACTGTAGAAGCCCACGAACTGTATACATTCAATTTTTGACAGTAATGCTAACCGTGGTAAAAAAAAAATCCAATACATTGACTGTTTCTGCTGCTGTCCGCCTACTGACAGGATTTATTACAAAAATAGAGGACCTTCATTTTGCTGTGGTTGTTGTTCATTTCAATGATAGTATAACCAAACCGATGATGATTTTGAGCTTTCTCACTTTGATGTTACAGCAATGATGATGCTAATAATTGACCCCGTGAACTGAAATGGGTGGTGGAACTTTTAGACGGCAATACATTTCCTCTTTTAAGATGCTGGTATGGAATCTGAAATTTAGGTGAGATTTAAAAGAACCTACAACAATCCAGGAAATCCATTTGGGTCTTGAGAGTACCCCAAAAATCAAATGTGGTGGTCTAATTTTGCAAAACAATCCATCTGGGTATTGCAAAATTCAGTCTAGGTGGACTAATTTTCTCAGAAAATTCGACTGGATATTGCTTAAACAGTGTGGTGATAGGCCACTTTCTGCAGCAGGACGGTCTCATGAATTTTTTTGATAGACCCGGCTCTCAATCAGGGCGCCCCGAGTCTGGAATAGCTTTGAATCTTGAAGAGTTTAGATTTGACCATTTTTATTAGAACAGTGTAAAGGTTTGCATCACAAGTTTCACATGATGTTACCCATCTTACGCAGTCCTGATGTATTATCAACCACCACAATTCTGTGAACAGTATATCTTCCTTTCTGTGGCTTCTACACTTATGCGTCCACCTCATCTCCTTACTGTGCCTCTATTGATATGGACTCAACATCTTCCTTCATGAGACAATCCATGAATCATCTGGAAAAACGTAGACTTCAGAATTATCTTCTTTCATCTACAGCAGAACTCTTGGTTGATAAGTATTTACCGATCTTATACTGTTTTGGAAAAACAATTATTTGAAATATCCATGAATCTGGATAGTTGTCACTGAATCCATCCTCGGTTTCACCATTTTGTATGTATGATGGATGATTTGCAATAACACACCTTTCCCTTTTTGTACCATCAAGAAAACGTATTTTTTTTGTAGCAGAAATAGCCATCATGAAATTATTCCATGGATGACTAGTTTATTAATCAAATATCAATGCTTGTTGATCCACGGAGAATATAAACAGATTTTCCAAGTGACAGTTTTTGAATTTCTAAACTGAATGCACATTCCTAATGCTTCTCTCTCCGTGTAGTATAATTTTTTTCAGCCTATATGGTGGATGGTCTAGATTATGAGCTCCCTCTTGTGCTTAAGTGCAACCAGTGCCATAGGTTGACAAATCCACATGACTATGAAACTCATCATCCCAATTCAGGTGTGACAAAATTTGACTGCTCATCAACATCACCTTAAAATTCTCAAAAGATTCTTGCTGGTTAGGTCCCCATACAAATGGTACCTCTTTTTTTAGTAAATAATCCAACTGATCTGATAATCCTGCAAAATTATTTTTGAATCTCTGAAAATATAGTGTGTCCAAAAAAGGACCTTTATCAACCCTACATCTTTGGGGGATTACAACTCATTTATTACTTCCATTTTATCCAGTTTTTTTTTCATTCCAGCTTTACAGACATGACCTAACAATTTCCATGTGGTACAAACAAATGACATTGCTTCAGGTTCAATGGTAGTTGCACTGTCCAGCACAAATGGAAACATTGAGATAATGTCTGCAAACGGTCATTCTTCATCCCATGGATGCACAGATTATTGAGAAAAGTTGTTAGATCTTTTGTCATCATTTCTCTGAGTATAAACAAATTGTACTTAGAAATGTTTCTGTAGCGTTGCACAATCCAAATGATATTCTATTATACATGTATGTCCTGAATTCCAGTATAATAGTTTTTTACAACACTGATTTGATTATGTCCTCTGCAATACTGATTTGATTGTATCATGAAAATCCATCTAAAAATGGATACAAGTCATTATTAGCTACTACCTACGTTACCGGATACGCCTCCCCCAGGCCCTGGGAGTGCGGGGAAACGCGGATACAGTACGGTCTAGGTACGATCTGCGGGGATACAGCCAGGGCACGTCTTGCCCCTTGCGGATACGGCCGGATACGTCCCCTGGGAGTGCGGGGAAACGCGGATACAGTGTGGTCCGGGTACGATCTGCGGGGATACGGCCAGGGCACGTCTTGCCCCTTGCGGATACGGACGTATCCGGCCGTATCCACAAGGGGCAAGACGTGCCCTGGGCGTATTCCCCAGGGATCGTACCCTGGGCGTATCCCCCAGGGATCGTACCCTTTAAAAATTATTTTAAAACTCTTTTTTCACTTTAAAAAATTTTAAAGTCAAAACTCAAAAGCGTAACCCTAAAACAGTCAGTGTTGTCTTCCGCCGTCCGTCTGGGACTCTGCATCTGCCGCTGCTGCTGCCGTCGCCATTGCTCACGCGGTCCCCATGGGCCGTAGGTTTAATTTTTTTTTTCTTTTAATTTTAGTGTTAGCCTTAGGTGTTAAATGTTAATAAATAATATTAAATATTCATTTAATGATTATAAATTTATAATGATTATTAATATTAAATATATATATTATTAATAATAATAATAAATATATTAATATAGATTTTAACTTTTAAGTTAATAATAATTATTAATAAATTAATAATATATATTAATAAAAAATATAGTTAATACTAATATTTTTTTCTTTTAAGTTTTTTTAATTTATAATATATATTAATAAATAATATAGTTAATAATAATATTTATATTTTCAATATTTTAATTTTTTAATAAAATGTTTTTTTTTAAAATTTTAATAGTAGTTTTTTTTTAGTTTTTAACTTTTTAGTTTTTGCTATTAAATTTTAATAGCAATTTTTTATTTTGTACCAGGACTGGAGCTATAAGTTTATATGGATTTGTCAAAAATTAGAATGTCTCAGGGTGCAAGTGCTAGTTCGGTGGGGCAAGTGATAACCCCAAATTTGATCCACGAGCGCCCCTTTGGAAGTATGTGACAATATTAGAACAAATGCCTGGTAGAGGGTGTTTTCATTGGGTTTGCTCAGAGTGTAACGGTAAATTCAAGAGCTCGTATAGTCGAGTGAAAGCTCATTTGTGTGCGATCTCTGGCACTGGAATCAGAATTTGTGGTGGGCCAAGCATAAGTGGAAGGCCGGGAAAGGGCTTGCCACAGGGAAAGATCGTTGCATACATCAAAGAGCAAGAAGAGGCAGACACTATTGTGAGGCAAAGATCGAAGCATCCTTTGAGAAAGAAAGGATCACCACCTGTTGATCTAGCTCATGCTAGTGTGATGACCCCATCACACCCCTTTCTTGTAACACCCGTTATGGCCGAAGAGGAAGAGGATTCACCTCTTGGTCGCAAGAGAACAAAAGATGCAGGTCCATTGGAGAGGGCATTCCAAAATGACTCTAGGGAGATAGCGAAGCAGAGCATCGTGCGTTGTATCTACGCATGTGGGCTGTCATTTAATACTGTTAGATCAGCATACTGGCAGGGAATGGTGAGATCTATCAATGTTGCCCCTAATGGGTGTCACCCCAGGTTATGAAAAGGTGCGCACCACCATATTGACAAAAGAAAGAAAACACATTGAAGATGCATTGAAACCCATCAGGGATTCATGGATCGAAATAGGGGTGTCCATCATTTCCAATGGATGGAAAGATACGGCAAATAGGTCATTGATTAATGTGATTGCAATGAGCCCTAAAAGGCCAATGTTTTTGAAGGCCGTTGATTGTGCGGGGCAAGTGAAGGATGCACAATTCATTGCTAACATCCTGATAGAGTCCATTGAAGCAATGGGGCCTCAAAACGTTGTTCAAGTTGTAACGGAAAATGCTAAAAATTGCAAAGCTACGAGCATGTTGGTTGAGGCAAGGTATGCACATATATTTTGGACACCTTGTGTCATTCATTCCCTCAACCTTATGTTGCAAAAGTTGGGGACAAAAATTGACTGGATCAAACAAGTCTATGAGGAGGCGAATGAGATCCAAATGTTCATAACCAACCATCACATGTCCCAAGCCATCTTTAGGACCTCAAAATTACAGTTGTTGAAGGTAACTCTTAATTTAATTTAATATTATAACTTATACGTTTGTAATTTGTAGTGTTTTTATTTTTGAACAATTTTTTAAGTTTATTAATTATTTCAATTTGTTTTAATTTTGTATTAGGTTGCTGAGACTCGATTTGCCTCACACACCATTGTCTTGAGACGACTTGTTAAGGTGCGTGAGGCATTGAGTAGCATGGTCATCAACAACCTTTGGGGCGTATGGAGGCAGGGAAACAGTGAGAGGGCCACAAAGGTGAAAAGGTGGATTCTTGATGATGCATGGTGGGAACGTGTAGAGTATTTGCTGAGTTTTACTGAGCCCATCGTCAGCATGTTGAGATATGTGGACATGGATCATCCATGTTTGAGTGAAATTTATGATGGAATTGACTCAATGATTGAGAACATTAAATCCATCATAAATGCTAAAGAGCAAGAGCCCACGGAGAAGTTCTTCAAGGAAGTGTAGTCGCATTTCATTGAAAGGTGGAACAAAATGACCACCCCATTACATCTTCTTGCTTTTGCCTTGACACCCAAATACTACAGTGCAGAGATTCTTTTTTTGCCCAGGAGGGTCGCACCGTATAGGGATGTTGAGGTTGCCGAGGGATATAAGGCAGCATTCTCTAAAATCTTTCCCGATCCAGAGGTAAAAGACCAAGTTAGAGAAGAGTTTGTGCATTTCATATCTTCGGTGGGTCACTCCCTTAGTGCTATCCGTGACAAGTATAAGATGGATGCTCACTTTTGGTAGTACCTTCATGGACAAGCATCCACCCACCTTCAACCACTTGCAATAAAAATTCTTTCACAAGTAAGATTTTAATTTTTTTACTCTACCCTTCTTTTGACCTTTTCGATGTTTTGTTTTAAGTTTTAACTTTTAGTCTTTTAATTTTTAATTTTTTATAAATTCTAATTCTCTTTGTGGCTTCAATAGGTTGCAAGTTCCTCTTCAGCTGAGCGGAGTTGGGGCAACTAAGGCTTTATCCACTCAGTTAAACGCAACAAGTTGGCCACAAAAAAGGCGGAGGATTTGGTTTATGTGCATTCCAACTTACGTCTTCTCTCACATAAACAACCTCAATACAAAGAAGGGCCAACAAAGTTGTGGGATGTGAACCCAGAGACTGCTGATTTAGATGCCTCCCTCACATACCTTTCTTTATTTGACACGAAGCTAGACAATGCTTCACACGACTTGCACAGTGGAGCTAGTGGGAGTGGCACTGCTACTGCTTGTGAGTTCTAATGAACCACATGATGATGAAGGCATTGCAGGGGAAGAAGCATATACTATATAGTGAACAATGAGAACGCTGATTTGTTTCTATTTTTGTCCATACATTGTAACATTTCCAATTTTCCACCATGTACCTATTATAATTTATAAAACTAATATAAGTTCGACTATTGAATATTATGATATTTGGCATTGAGTTATGAGTATATATTTTGTGGTTATATAACTGATTTGAAGTTATTTTGTTTCCTCTATGCATATTATGTGGTTAATTTTGCTTGTATGGCTATATTTTTATATTTTTAATTTTTTATATATATTTTTGTACGGCCGTATCCAGCCATATCCAAACCACCAAAAAAAAAATCGACGTATCCCCGTATCCGATACTCGTACCCGTATCCGTATTGGCAACTTAGGCTACTTCCTCTAAAATTGCCTCGGGCAATGGATTGGCAAGGGATTGTTCTCTGCTACTGCATTTAAACTTTTAAAATTTTCACATCCTTTTAATTTTTCTGTTTTCCTTAGGTACAATCAGCACTAGTGATACCCAATCAGTTGTAGCTACCTTAAAATTATTCAATCTTCTAACAGTTTTCAATTTCCTCTTGTACATTTGCTGCATATCTCGGGTTCATTCAATATGGTCTTCTTTAAACTGACAACCCCTGTTATGAGATCAATGCAATGCTCACATGACTTTTGTGGCACTCCTTTCAGGTTTTTAAATTTCTATCCAAACATTTCCTCGTGTTTGGTAAAAATCTAAATAGCCACTCTTGCCAATTTTGTTTCTAGTTCTATTTGTATAATAATTATTTTTGGTTCTTCTTGTGTGCCCAAGTTCACCTCTTGTATGGCTGGTCGTGATAATCAAACATTTTGTAGGAAGAATCTGAGTCAGGATGCTCTGGCTCTACATCCCAACCCTCTGTCGCCCCTTGCTTGTACTCAACCTGTTTGTGTGTTAGAAGGTGCAGATTGTAATGTGCACATAGACCAACTCCATGGCTTTTTTCACTGCCAGCTTGTTGAACTTATTGGATAAAGGTGTATGTACTCCAGTTCTTCTCAGTTGAAGAGGAACTCACAACCTATTGAGGCAAGGTCAATACAAAATTAAAATTTGTAAAAGAATAAGAGTAAAATGTTAAAATGAAAATAATTTTAGAGAGTTAAAAATAAGATTCTTACTTGTGATAAAATTTTTATTGCAAGATGCTGGAAGTGGGTGGATCCTTTGCCATGGAGGTACCACCACATATGAGAATCTTTCTTGTACTTCTCTTCAAGATCACCAAGGGTTCAATTTGTAGAGGCTACGGAATTACAAAACTCTCCCACAAACCTGTCTTCTACTTCTAGAACAAGGAAGAGTCTAGTGGATGTTACCTTATACTTGTCACTAACTTCAACATCTCTATATGGTGGGACCCTCTTGGGCAAAGAAAAGATATTAGTCCAATCAAAGTAAATCATAAATGGTCAAGCATATGTGGAGCAAAGGTTGGCAAATTTTGATTACACATGATTGTGGGCATTGCAATATATAGTAAAACATTGTATGAAGGTTGTATAACCTTAAATCTTGGTTTTAGCATTGTAAAATGGTCTATTTTATGTTATAATCGAGAAGATAATTTTTCTAGGTTTTTTACCCAAAAGAATTTTCTAAAGTGAAAATTTGTGTCTGTGGGCACTTGTTATCATCTTTAAGGAAAATCCAAGAAGATGCAACGGGGTTGTTTTGTTCCACCCATAAATGAGATGTGAGTGCACTTACTGAAGAAGCTCTCCGTTGGATCTTGCTCACTCACCGAAGAAGCTCTCCATCGGATCTCTCTCTTTAGCATATATAATGGACTCAATCTTCTTAATCATTGAGTTGATTCCATCATAAATCTTTCCCAAACATAGATGACCCATATCAACAAATTTGAGCATACTCATGATGGGTGTTTTTAAAATTGAGCAAGTAATCCACATGATCCCACCACCTATCATCTAAGATCAACCCTTTCAATTTTGTGGCCCTCGTTGAGTTTGATTGCCTTTGTATAGTCCAAAGGCTACTGATAACCATGTTGCTCAATGCCTCTCGTACCTTCACAAGTCATCTCAAGATGATTGTGTGTGAGGTGAATCCAATCTCAACAACCTAATAAAAAATTAATACAAATAAAATTAAAAAAACATTAAAAAATCTACAAAGTTACAAACTTACGATATAAAATTAAAATTATACATTAATGATTTAAAAAAAGATAGTTACCTTTAATGATTGCAACTTTGAGAAGGTTTTGAAGATGCCCTGGGACATGTGATAGTTGGTGATGAACATTTGGATCTCACTCGCCTCGTCACTTAATTGATCTAGTTGATTTTGCTGCTCAATTTTTGTAGCATTAATCAAGAGAATGAATGATACCCAGTGACGAAAATATGTGCTCGTACCTTGCCTCAACCAACATCCCCTAGGATTTTCAATTTTTAGCATTGCTTGTTTAACTTGTACAACGCTTTGACGTACCACCACCTCAATGGACTCTATGAGGATGTTGGCGATGAATTGTGCATCTTTCACTTGCCCCTCACAATCAACAACCCTCATAGACATTGTTCCTTTAGGGCACACTACAACCACGTTAATCAATGGCTATTAGTTGTATCTTTCCATCCATCGAAAATGATGGACAACTCTATTTCAATCTATGAATCCCTAATGGACTACAATGAATCATTTACATGTTTTTTTTTTTTTTTTGCTAGTAAGGTGGTGCACTCCATTTCATAACCTAGGTTGATGGACCCTTGAGGGCTTCATTGATACCTCTCACATATCCCACGTGTATGGTGATTAACATTAAATGGCAGCCCACATGTATAAATACAGTGCTCAATGAGTTGCTTGGCTATTACCCTAGATTCTTTTTGAAACAACTTTTCCAATGCCCTTGCATTTTTTGTTCTCTTACGAGTAAGAGGTGAATCCTCTGTAGAGGATGTAGACAAAATTAATGTGATGCAACCACAACAAGGGTACGAGATGGAGCAATAGATGGCTTGCTAGATCTAGATCCTTTCTTTACTAAAAGAGGCTTCGATTTTAGGGCAACCACTGCATCCGCTTCTTCTTGCTCTTTGGTGTATCCAAGGATATTCAGTGTTGGCAACCACTTTACATTCAGCCCAATGCAAGCTTTGAGTCCTTGGCAAGTAATTGCACACAAATTGGCCTTCACTTGAATGTACAAGATCTTATATGTGACACTATATTTTGTGCAATGCCAATATAACCCCCTTTACCTTGAATCTATTTGAATATTGTGACATACCTCAAGAGGGGCGAGAAAAGGATTGGTTTTGAAAGTTGGTGTCACCCCTTGACCCACAGAGGTAGCGCTTCAAACCATTCTAGCAAATACTTGTAGCTACTTGGTTTTAAAAAACACAATATTACTATTAAGGGGGTAAAAATCTATTTGTTGACAGAATGTTTAAAAAGTTAACAAAAAAGTTGAAAACAAACACCCCATATGAAGATTGAAATCTGAAAAGAAAATATTAAAAAGAAAGCTACAAAAAACTTACCTTCAATCAACAATCCTCCTTGTTGCAAGCTCCTCAAATCATTGGCATTAAAAGGGCACTTGTAGTGGTGTAGGTGTAATGTCCCCATTTTTGAGTTCTCTTGCAACACAGTCAGAGCTGACTTTCTGGATTGGTGACAACATAATCAGAGGAGTATTTCGATGTCACCAAGGTGTCCGGGGGATCCAGTGGAGCTATATGACACTTTCCGAAGAGACTTCGAACAACTTGTCTGTACTTACTATCTATAGTAAGTGCTTGCATGGCGATAATATTTTTAGGTTTGCTCTCTTTGGTCCTCGAAGAACACTACTATTTATATGATGTCTTTCCAGGGAATTTCGGACTCTGGGCTCAGACTTGCTATTTTTGACGAATTAGGGTTTCTATCCGTTTCGGGTTTTTCAGTGTTCGAGATGGGTCATCTCGTCGAGACCTTTCTGGCGAGCTATAGATCACTGAATTCCGAGTTCATTTGGGCCTCCATTTTAAAGTCCGTAAATTAATATTTTTATTTAAATATTGGACTTTGGGATTTAATGGTTAAGTGATGAAAAATAAAATATTTAAATGTCACTTAAGTTATATTGTGGAGCGCTCACCTTGGGGAATATTAAAATGAAATTAAAAGAAATATTCCCTCCAAAAAGTGCAACGACCTCTTGGAGAGTTATAAAAGAGGGAAAAGTGCCTTATTTGGGATATGCTTGAATATATGATTTTGTTGGCTATTTGCTTTGCTAGGGTTTTCCCTGAGAGGGTTTGAAGAGGATTCAAACCAAAGGCTATTGGGAATGAAAACTCTCTCTAGTAACAACATTCTACAGGCGTGCAAGGATACCCAAAGGTGCTAGATTGGCAAATACACATAGTGTTCGCATCTGGAGCTTCAATGGAGTTTGAAATAATGTTGGTTTGAGGAGTTAATGTTACATCACTTGCAGATTTTGTGTTAGAAAGCTGAATACAATGGAATAGAGGCCGTTTTTGAGAAATCTTGTGGAGTTAGGAGCAGCTGTAATTATTCCCTCTTGCTGGCCGTGGATTACCAGCTTGGCTGTACCATCCATTGGGGTTTCATATTGATTTTTGGGTGTTGCTTGAGACTCTATCCTAGGCGTTTGGAGATGAAATACATGTGCAACGATTGCTAATGGTCTTGGCAATGATTTCCATCATTATTTGAAGGTGTTACAGCTGCCACATCAACAGCAGGTCACATCAGCACTATATAAGAGGTTTTTCTCATCATATATCCATTTCTTTGCATTGTAAATTTGAAGTAAAAAGTCTGAAGATAAATTGCAGCTATTAGGGAGTTGAATGTTAATGCAAATCAGTCATTTGAATTAATTATATTAGCTTGCAAGTGCCATTGTTATATTGTAATGAGTTTGGCAACATATTATATAAGTGTGAAGATGTTGGAGCTGCGTACCAAGTGTTTGTTGTAATGCCACTGGCTGTAGTTGCATTATCTCAGCCCTGCATTAGTATGCAAAGTGTTTGTCAAAATATTTTCTTGTTGTAGTTGCATATTAGTTTGCATACCAAGTGTTCACTAAAATTCCTATTAGTTGTAGGAGTCAATTTTATGCATTTTTCAGTAATTACTTTCCTTGGAAAAGTCAAAAAGACTTTAGCATTGCACTTACCTTTCATATCAGTCTTAGAGTAGCTTCATTTCAGTTATATGATCTTTATATGCATTTGAAAACACAAAACAAACAAGCAATCAACAAGTACAGAATTTGCAAGACAAGTGTTTGACGAAATTCCTGAGTGGTCAGAACTAAAAATTAAAGGCCAAAATTGTAAGGGTTCTTACAGTGGTATTAGAGCAGTGTATCCTGCCATCCTGTGAGGTTAGATTCAGACATGCAGATGAAAAAATGAGACATGCACTCTGTTTTGGTTGCTACCCTTTTCTTGCAGAGCTTCAAGTGTTGGACATATTCTTAGCTTTGCATGTGAGTGATCAGCACTTGCATGCGTGTTCAAAGTTGGACAGTTGAAAGGTTTTGATCAGTGAATGTGAGATCATGGCATCTCTCATGAAGGATGATCTTTGTGAAAGACTTTTTGATGTAGGATTGAACTGAAATTTTTGCCATGGTCAAATAAGAGACTTCTCAGCGCTTTGGAAGAAGTTGAGAAATATTTATCTAAAATCCCTCAGACACCTTCTGAGTCAATGCAGGTGGCTTTGGTTCCTTCAAAGACTTTGCCATGTAAGCCTGAGTTGTTGAGGCATCCAGGCAAGAAGATAAGATTGGCTGTTATCACATGCATCAATGAAGTCATGAGAATTTCAGCTCCTAAAGCACCCTACCATGATGACTTAATGAGGGAGATGTTACAGCGGAGTATTGAAAGCTTTCATGGGTTGGGTGATACTAGAAGCCTATCTTTCAAAAAGATTGCTAAGATGTTAGAAATTATGGCTGAGGTTAGATCATGTCTTTTTACTTGATCTTAAGTGTGACGATTTAATTTTCAAAATGTTCCATTGTTTCTTTGACAAAATTAGAAAATATCATGCGGATAATGTTAAAACAGCAATGCAAATTATCTTGTCTCTGATTTTAGATGAAAATGATGATATCTCCAAATTGTTGTTATCTAACTTGTTGGTTATTTGGAGAAAGGAACAACATGTTTCACCCGCAGCACATGAGTTGTCAAAGACATTCGTTGAGCAGAAAATTGAGAAGGTTAAAAGTCATTTGACAGAAGAGGAATCTATTGCTTGTGGTTTACAGGTTACAAGGATTCCTATAATGAGCAAGAACCAAATGAGAAGACAAGGTCTATGCTTCTCTTGCAAAGAATTTCAGGAGCCTAACCACCAATGCATAGATAAAAAGGACTCACAACTTGATGATAGTTTGGCAGAAGCTCTTGAAGTTACTTGCAGCGCTCAAGAGGTTGTTATCAGCCCTGATAACAATTTTGATATTTATGATAACAGTCATTCTTTTGAGCGTAGTCGTGATTTAAATGTTATGGCACATGAGGAAAATGTTGTAGAGACTTGTAATGTTGGCACACAAGATATGAGTGTCAAACACGAGGAAAGCAAGGAGAATACAAGCCATAACAGTTCTGATTTGTGTGACAGCAGTCTGATCTATTTGCATCAGCGTGAGGTTACTGCCATTACACATGAGAGTGATGGTTGTGTGGAATCACCTAATGCAGACACTCAAGTTTCGGGTGATATTGATGCAATAGGTGTTGTGGATTCAAGCCACAATAAGTTTGATTTTGTATATCAGACCTTAGAAGATGAGAACAAAACTGAAAACTGGCCTAATGGAGATGGGTTCGAAGATTGTTTGACGGATGTGTGTGCATCTATTTTGATAGGGAGGTGTGCATTGATATGGGTAAATCAACAGCCTCTAGTATGTCATTTGAACCATCCATAGAGGCCCATAACAGCAGTACACTTGATGAGGATGTGTGCGAAGTTGATAGCTCACATGAGGATGCTTACCAATCGATAAGTGATTATGATTCAGCGTCTTACCATGGTGCAAATTACAAATCAAAAAAATTGTGTGGAGATGATTTGTCACAGGGGTCTCATCATTTGTCAAGGCAATTGAAGGTGAACGAAGGCATGATTTCTTCAGCCTTGGAACACTTTGATGTTGCTCAGCAGTTGGTGGCACACTGTTGTTGGACTCCAGGAATATATAAGCACCTTGATAATGGACTTTCCCTTGCTGAGTTTCAAGCACTTAGAGATGCAGTTGGGATGATGAAGAATAATTACCTACAGTTATTATCAGATAGAGATCATCTTCTTATGCTCGATGGTGTCTATTATGATGCTCTAAGGGGAAATGAAGACGAGGTTGATGAGCTCACCTATGAGCTTGAGGTCACAATGGACTCGTTGAAGAGCGCTCAAACATCCCTTCAACAGTCAAAGTTACAAATAGATGAGCTTACCGTGGAATTGAGCTTAGCGCAATTTTCATCTCTAGCAGTCAGTCCCAATATCTATGACAGTTACTGGCGATGAGTTGGTGGATTTCCCCGAGAGTTGTGTGACAGATCACCTCACTACTCCATCATTTTCACAAGAGATGCAGGGCATCATTCAGTGGGGAGATCGGTTCTCATGTTGATTTGTTTCCCTTTCCAGGAAGCAAATCAGAGATTACATCCCATGCAGCTGATTTTGATCGACAACTTATTGAGTCACAGAGATGGAGAGATCAACTGAAGGTTACCAAGGGTAAGGTGGTTCAAACCTTAACTCGTATCGACAACACCCACAAGTTTGTGGAGGACCTCTTTTGGATGGCACAATTGGAGGAAAGGCAAATAGTGGTAGTAGTGGGCACTTCTATATCTAATTTGCGAACTATCCAGCATGCCATAAAGTGGATTAAATCAAAATACCTCCAATTGCTTTCAGATCGGGACTTTGCTATTGGTTATGCAGAGAGGACTTGCAGAGTATCTACCCAATTAGCCATTCAGGATCAAAGACATGAGCCATCATCTGATTCGAGTGATGAGAGTGATGAGGAGTGCGTTCCCCATAACTATGACGGTCAACCATTGACATAGGGAGGTGCTTTCTATCTTGACTACATAGTGAGGAGTGCTCATCATTTCTCCTTTAGTCCACACACAGATGACTTGATGATGCATAAGTGTGGATTGGCTCGGAATTTATACCATCCATTGTGGGATGAAGGGTTGCCATCTACAGAAGGTGGCACTAGAGATTGCAGGTGTCTGATTCAGATATATTCAGAGGATTACTTGCAGGGTCAGAGATCAGATTACCATCATGCTACTATGTACTAGACAGAGTTTGCAACTTCTTTGTCTCAAAAATGTCCCTAGGAGACATGGGTACAAAGGCAATGTTAGTAGGCGTGATGACATTTTTAGTCTTTACAGCGGTGATGGAGGAGAGTTTTATCATTCCCTCGATTTGGGAGGAGTAATTTCATATCTTCCAGCACCTATGAGGGATAGACATCACATCCATAAGAGATTTGCAGAGGATGAAAGGGGATGTTGTGGCGTAGACATGTCTGGATATTCTTACCTCCTCTTGAAAGATGGATGTGAGTTTCGATTGTATTGGGATCCAGGTGGTGATAGGATTGGCATTATGGTTCAGATGGGTCCCATTGGGTTGCTTCACCACTCTTGGCATGGTGAAGTTGATATCAGATTAGTGCAGTGGAAGTCAGAGGATGTTATGCATGGCAAACTTCCATTCTGGGTTTGGGACCCTAGGATCGTTTTTGGTTTCAATTTGGTCCAGTCTGTTGATTGGAGGCTGTATTGGCATTGCTTGAGGACAAGCAATCTTTGGGAAGGGTAGACTGTAATGTCCCAATTTTCGAGTTCTCTTGCAGCACAATCAGAGTTGACTTTCTGGGTTGGTAACAACATAATTAGAGAAGTATTTCAATGTCACCAAGGTGTTCGGGTGATCCAGTGGAGTTGTATGACACTTTTCGGAGAGATTTCAGACTTGTCTATACTTACTATTTATAGTAAGTGCTTGCATGATGATAATCTTTCTGTGTTTGTTCTCTTTGGTCCTCAAAGAACATTACTATTTATATGATGCCTTTTCAGGGGATTTCAGACTCTGGGCTCAGACTTGCTATTTTTGGGAAATTAAGGTCACTGTCCGTTTCGGGTTTTTCAGTGTTGGAGATGGATCATCTCGTCGAGACCTTTCAGGGGAGCTATAGATCACTGAATTCCGAGTTCATTTAGGCCTCCGTTTTAAAGTTCTTAAATTAATATTTTTATTTAAATATTGGACTTTGGGATTTATTGGTTAAGTGATGAAAAATAAAATATTTAAATGTTACTTAAGTTATATTGTGGAGCGCTCACCTTAGGGAATATTAAAATGAAATTAAAAGAAATATTCCCTCCAAAAAGTGCAACGACCTCTTGGAGAGTTATAAAAGAGGGAAAAGTGCCTCATTTGGGATATGCTTGAATATATGGTTTTGTTGGCTATTTGTTCTACTAGGGTTTTCCCTGAGAGGGTTTGAAGAGGATTCGAACCAAAGGCTATTGGGAACGAAAACTCCCTCTAGTAACAACATTCTACAGGCGTGCAAGGCCGCCCAAAGGTGCTAGATTGGCAAATACACATAGTGTTTGCATCCGGAGCTTCAATGGAGTTTGAAATAATGTTGGTTTGAGGAGTTAATGTTACATCACTTGCAGATTTTGTGTTGGAAAGCTGAATACAGTGGAATAGAGGCCGTTTTTGAGACATCTTGTGGAGTTAGGAGCAGCTGTAATTATTCCCTCTTGCTGGCTGTGCATTACCAGCTTGGTTGTACCATCCATTGGGGTTTCATATTGATTTTTGGGGGTTGCTTGAGACTCTATCCTCGGCGTTCGGAGATGAAATACATGTGCAACGATTGTTGATGGTCTTGGCAATGATTTCCATCATTATTTGAAGGTGTTACAAGCTGCCACATCAACAGCAGGTCACATCAGCACTATATAAGAGGTTTTTCTCATCATATATCCATTTCTTTGCATTGTAAATTTGAAGTAAAAAGTCTGAAGATAAATTGCAGCCATTAGGGAGTTGGATGTTAATGCAAATCAGTCATTTGCATTAATCAATATTAGCTTGCAAGTGCCATTGATATATTGTAATCAGCATTGTAATGAGTTTGGCACCATAATATAAGTGTGAAGATGTTGGAGCCTGCGTACCAAGTGTTTGTTGTAATGCCACTGGCTGTAGTTGCATTATCTCAGCCCTGCATTAGTATGCAAAGTGTTTGTCAAAATATCTTCTTGTTGTAGTTGCATATTAGTTTGCATACCAAGTGTTCGCTAAAATTCCTATTAGTTATAGGAATCAATTTTATGCATTTTTCAGTAATTACTTTCTTTGGAAAAGCCAAAAAGACTTTAGCATTGCACTTACCTTTCATATCAGTCTTAGAGTAGCTTCATTTCAGTTATATGATCTTTATATGCATTTGAAAACACAAAACAAACAAGCAATCACCAAGTACAGAATTTGCAAGACAATTGCTTGACGAAATTCCTGAGCGGTCAACTGAAAATTAAAGGCCAAAATTGTAAGGGTTCTTACAGTAGGATTAGCAAAGGAATGGAGTTTCAGCCCTAAGCAATTTCAAAATGAAGGCGAGAGAGCAAATGTGCAATGAGAGGCAAGTGTGGTGTTGGTTTTTGCTTTTGACAAAATTAATTTGAGAGTGCCTTGTAGTTTTTCCCCTTTATATTAAATTTTAATTTTTAAAAAGAAGTCCAAGTTGACTTTTCTTTAAGTTAAAATGTTTACCCACTTTTGCTTGTGGGTTTTGCCTCAGTCCTGCCCAAGTACGTCCTGACTGGGCTGGGTACACCCGGGTCTATCCTTGGACGAAACCGGGCATACCTGGCCCTGCCAGAACATACCCAAGCAGGACCAGAGGATGAACTGAACTCAGACCGGTGCTTGATACATGCTGTACCAGGACTGGTCCCCCTGGGGTGAAGCACTTGACCTCTTAGGCCAGGATTATTTCCAATTTAATTGGCCAGTGATCCATTGAAATGTGAGACACGGCCTTAAATAATTATGTTTGTATCCAATCCTTGGTCGTCAAGGATGAACCTGTCGAGCCTTTCCATGATTTGGTCATTACTAATCCATCTATTTGACCAGGTGAAGTTACTTTGTTTAGGTTCCACATCCGAAATTTGGTTCAGTGATAGAAAGTCACTGAAGTTTTCTGTGAGCTAGATAAAGTGGATCCACCTTTCTTCTATGATCAATTAACCATCGATTAAAGTCTCTACATGGCAGCCATTTCCAAGAGCGATGGTTGCTCCAAAATATGGTGATTTCAGACTGGAGATTGTTTCTTTTCTCTACCAGGACCGGGGGCATAGATGTTAGTTGCTATGCAGCAACTATCGTGAGTTGGATGCTAAACATTCAGGTTGGCATCTGATGCAAAGCCATTCAGAACCTTTCCACACTTTGCTAGCCTAAAAACCAAAGGACTCCTCGGACCATTTAGTCTCTTGAAGGAGAACCATGTTGGGTTTCATAATTTTGATCCATTTTCTAACAAGTCTTTGTTTGAGGGACGGTTCAAATCATTTCTTCTTGTTAGAGTTTGCCTTTTCCAAGACTACCTCAGTCTGAGGTTGATAGTCATTTTCAGTTAAGAGTTGTCCTGCTTGTCTTAGCCTTCTGCATCAGTCTTTCTCCCTCTTTGTTGACTTCTAATGTCAGCCTGTTTCTTCCTGTTAGCTGTGATTCAAAGGGTGAATCTCGAGTCTGAAATCAACCCCATTTGGGAACATCTTGACTCAAGAGTGCTGGGGGGATGCACTCATCCTTCCATTGTATACAGTTTGTTCCAATAAAACAGCAGATGAGTGCCCTCTTTGACGAGTCTTCAATTTTCAGATCCACTTCCGCTTGGTCTTCCCCTGTTGCCTTCATGCATCAATTTTCCTGCCATAGTGTACTATTTCTTCAGATGTTTGCGAAGGCTTTCAAGTCCTCCATGGTCCGATTCATCCTTGATCGAGATTCCAAGGTGAAGAGAAGTTTATCTTTGTAAGACCATTGTGAGAGCCTGTTCTGATCTGGCCTCCGGTTATTGGCTGCATGATGTTTGAGGTTTTCAGCACACTTTCTTGCACTTTTTATGGGATTGCTTTTTTGATTCATTTTGTTTCTGATCTCACTTCGCTTGCTGATCTCCACCTTCCTTTGTCCTTATATTGATTTTGTTTTGATTCTTATTATTTCAGTTTGAAATGAAGGTTCTTAGCAATATTTACTTCCAATTTATTAATTGCATTTACTGATTCTTTTGCATGTGCTTTAGTGAGATCTTTACTGGGGTATTTTGCAGACTTTGCGAGCAATGCCAGTTGTGCATCTTGAAACACCTACTCTCTGCCTTGTTGGAGCTCCAAATGTGGGAAAGTCGTCTTTAGTTAGGATTCTTTCAACAGGGAAGCCTGAGGTATTTATTTTCAAACCAAACCAGAACAGTGATATGTGGTAATATTTCTGAATATGTTCAGCCCTTGATTATTTACTTCGCACTGAGTTTTTCAGGTTTGCAACTATCCTTTTACAACAAGAGGCATTCTAATGGGCCACATCACAATAAATTATGAACGTTTCCAGGTATATAGACAATGGTCGGTAGTTATGTTTGTTGTCTTTGAGGTCTTATTGAGATTCATATACATTATTGGGCACAGTACTTGTCTAAGCTGTTTAAAATTTAAAGAACATATTTGATTTATAACAGGTGACTGATACACCAGGACTGCTAAGGAGACTTGACGGTATGTTGAATAATTGCATTCTTTCTTTTCATGACTTTTTCAGTTTGATGTTTCTAAGCATTACTTTAGCATTCCTGTTATCAACATAGAACGTTGTCTACAGCACTGTAAGGAACCATGCAATGGCATATCTCTAGCTTGTAACTCCAAAGCAGTGTTTGTTGGTATTCTTGAAAGGAAAATGGTGTATAAACCTTATTATTTACATATTTCCTCTGCCACACCAACCTTATCTTGGGTCTATAGATTTCAACATGCATCAAGCAATAGTAATTTTAAAAGTATGTGATATAAGAGGGCTTCTCTTCCTCGTAATACTCATGGTCCTTGACAAGTTTAAAGGAAATGAAAGGAAAGTCCTTTTTAAGATCCACAAAAATATCAACAAAATTCTATTAAAACAAGCTTTGACGAAGGATTCATGAAATGTTTGCGAAAAGGAGAACATCAAGTTTGTTTTTTCATCATTAAGCTCTAAACAATATTGAAAAACAAAGCAACAGAAACATGCAGGGACCTTGATTGGCTATTGCAGAAATCAAATCTACTCCTCTAAACCCACCTTCGTAACCGAAACCTGTACAATTCTTTTGCTGGAAAAAGAAGAGCATAAGTGAATAAGAACTTAGTTCACATAAACATTTTTGTGAGTGGCTTATGGGCTGTACCAGTTACTGTTTGTGATAAAAGCATATGCAAGCTAAGCAACAAAAGCAAGATTGAAGACACACACACAAAGTCCAATGTGCATCCCACATTCAAATTCATCTCAAATACAAGGCAGCTGACAATAACCATGCATTGCAACAGCTAACACCAAGAAGTAACAAAGATCCCAGATCATGCAGTGATATCTTTTAAAAGATGTAATATAGTCTGATAGGCGACTGTGTGTTGAATGAACGATATTAGGGGGTCCTTGTATGTTTGCATGTTTGTGCAGATGTCTGCATATGTTTTGCATGTGCGTCAAACGGAGTGGACCAAACATGATGAAAGTCACACTTTTTACTTGTTGGGAATATATGTATAAACATTGCTTGTATAGGATCTTAATTTGGGTAGACCAATGTGAGCATGTATTGACCAATCATGGTATTGCTCAAATTGGTCATATTGGAAGTGCATTTCTATGGATGGATGCATTTTGCATGAAACTAATCTTGCTTATTATTTCTTTTGTTGGGTTAATGTGTGATACTTTAAAACTCTTGGTTTTCCTCCCGTCTTTCTGTGGAATCAACATTTCCTTGATTAACATGAATTGTAGAGAAAATTTTACTTTTGAATGCATATCCTATTACATGCAACAGCCTCCTAAAGAATAATTTTTACAAAAGAGATGGTTATAATGTTGTCATATCATGACTATTCTGAGCTTGTCGTAAAAAAATTCATATAGATTTCTTTTGATATAAGGAATTAGGATTTTCATCATCGGATATTGTCTAATATTGTTTTGAATGGTTGGTATTAGAAAATGAAATGCGTAAAATTTGGTTGCAATAAATGACAAATGTATCAATATTGATTAAGTGCAAGCAGATTAAGACTGACCTGTATCATTTTTAAGTTTGATATTGTTGTCCCCAGTACGGGTTATGTAAATCTGCATTAGCAACGTAAAAAAATGGTTAAATTGCAGATGAAAGAAACAATTTGGAGAAGTTGACTCTCGCTGCTTTATCCCATCTACCATCAGCAATAATGTTTGTTCATGATCTTTCTGGTGATTCTGGAACATCTGTCTCTGATCAGGTTTGTGCTTTTTTCTTAGTCAACTTGCACAAGGCATGTGACAAATGAATTCTCCTGTTTTATTTGTACATACCCACTGTGATTGCTCACTATTCATTCCAATCATTGCTGCTAGATGATTTATTTTGTACTTTTTACTAGCCTGTTCATCTTAATTTGAATGAGTGTGCAGTTTTTTCTTTACAATGAAATAAGGGAAAGATTCGGGAATCAATTATGGATGGATGTTGTTTCCAAAGCTGATTTGTTATCGAATTCTCCTAGTGCTGCTTATACTGCAGAGAAAAATTACAAGGAAGTTGGACCAGAGGGGGCTCTTCATGTTTCTATCAAGACCAATCAAGGAATTGATGAGGTGATTTCATTTTTTAATAATTCTTTGGTAGCTTGAAATGCCTGATGAGGGGAGGTGACAACTGTCTGCTGAAGTTCCTGCTTTTGTTGTTTGTTTAAAATGTGCAGCTAAAACAAAAAGTTCATGACATTCTCCTATGTCAGTTATCAAAAACTAAAAGCATGTCACTCAATTATCATGAGAAAGGAGAAGAGATGACATCTCAGAAGCAATTGGTTTAGATGATCCCATCAGCTGTCCATAATTATTGATTGATGGTTTTGCTTTTGTTGGGCTCAAAGAAGTTTTCCACCCCATATAAAGCGTATTCACAGAATTAGTGGTGGTATATGTTTCTTACATGTATAACGTACTATGCAAGCAAGCGAGTAGTGGGAGCAGTATCTTTGGCATGCAAACGGCAGCGCTGCAACTATGTAAATTTATAGATGAAATAACTTTAAAAAATTGTATATGTTATATCTTTCTTCTCTCTGTATAGATGGGAATATGTAACAGCTATATGGCCTATTGTTTGAACAATGGGAATATCAAGATTTGTTTTCCCCCTTCTAAATGGTGCCATATGATTTGTTAGTGTGTAGTTGAACCTCTAAAATAAATGTCAAGCTGGAACCGTAATTGTCATGGTTACTTTGATTTGGCACTTAAAGACAGATAAACTGGAAAGCAATAGAAGATTGGCTAGTTCGTGTAAAATAACATTATTTTTAAAACAAGGTGGCATTATGATGAGATGAATTTCAACTTGAGTTTATTTACAGTAGAGAGTTGATTAAACTGTTTCAAGGAATGAAAACATCATGTTGACTTCTTGTGAATTATATACCCAAATATAAGTGTGGCTAAAGGTTATATGTATTTAGTAAATGGTGTTACAAGACTAGCAGCACCATATGGTGCTAGTAGAAAATAAACTAATAAGAATTAAAGACGGTGAATACAAGATAAATCAAGATTCAAGATTCACAACCTTACTTCCATGAAGTAGTTTGTGTTGCGCCTCTTAATGCCATTAGTAATGATGGAATTGTGCCATGTAGTTAGTCAATGAAACAAGCATTAGAACATGGTTCACACTAATGTGAAAAACTTAGTCTGCTTGTTTAATATTGTGACTTCAATGACAATTGTTATTTAATATTCTTAACACTAATATGAAATAATTCCGTAGATGAATGTGTGAGATGCCAAATTAAAATTTTACGTATAAAATATTAAATATAATGAAACTATCATTGAAGTAGAATCACAACAATTAAACATTATATGATGAAAATAAAAAGAAAATATGTATGACCAAGTTACTTTGAGGGTGTAACCTTCACAATCATACAATAAGAACAAAATTTGTAATATGATATGGAAGAATCTCGTGCATCCTTATTTATATACATAATTAGGTATGATCACATCCCTTCGTCCTAATAAGGTTGACATAAGAAATAACTAACTAGTGAACAGAAAAATAAATATTATGTGTTCCATAAGTCGACCGACACATATCTTGATACACAGTACTGGTTAAGGGTGTAACATGTCCCTTCTTTTCAAACAAATGTCGTCTTTGACATTGACTAACCTTGTATGTTTTTACAAAAATGTTTTAGCTTTCCATGTAAGATCTTCATCGTGCAGAGTCTTCCTCTTGATTAGATACTTTGTAACTTCTTTCGTTTGCAACTATTTAGTCTTGATGTAGAGGATTGTGTCAAGATCCAAAATCATTTTACCCTCATTTATTTCTAGTAACACATTTTATGAAAAAATAGGAAACACAAGACCATATATATTTTCGTTAACTGATGTAACTCTATATTGTATGTCACATTGTCGATCTTCTACAAGATCTAATAAGGGCCATAACACTTGGGTGAAAGCTTGTTATCCTTTTGTTGTTGGGGTTGAATGCGATTTTTGAGTGCTCGAACAATTGGTTGTATCTTCAGGGATGAGCCAATGAATGGTGGATAGTACCCATACGAGGCCAAAAATGAAGACATTTTGGATAGGGTATGGAAAAAAGTGTTATACTACTATTATGCTAGTCGCAACCATTGAACCCATCTTTGTTGTTTATTACAAGCTAAACAACATAGATAACTTTCCAAGCATTTGTTGACCACTTCAGTTTATCCATCATATTGAGAATAATAAGATGAACTATATATCAACTAAGTACATAAATGTGAGAATGACTCAGGCCAAAAATTACTAGTAAATATAGGATCATGATCACTTACTAGGATCTTTGGGGTCACATGTAACTTCTGAACACTCTCCAAAAGTTGTTGCAATTGTACTTGCTCCAAACAAATGTGATAATGCACAAAATAGGCATATTTGGTAAGTCTATCATGACAACCATAATAACATTTTCCCCATTAGACTTGGGCAATCTTGTAATGAAATCTATGGAAACCTCTTCTCCCTTTGGCTAGGAATAAATAGAGGCTACAAAAGACCTAGGGTCTTAATTGTCTCTCTTATTTTGTTAACACACCATGCATTCTACTATAAATTTTTGTACTTACCTTTTGAGCCCATAAAAAACAAAACTGATTAATTTGATTATAAGTCTTGAAGAAACATAAATGCCTACTCATTGGAGAAGAATGGATCTCTACAAGAACCTTATGCTTGAGGGTTGAGTTCTTGCAAAGGTATAACTTATCCTTGCACCATAGAGAGCCCCCATTCCACACAAATTTGTCTAACACACTATAATCTTGTTGGCTTCTAAATGAAATTTTATGTGTGTGTCATTCTTTCATTATGATCTTGCTTCATCCACCCAATCGACCTACAATATAGACATAGCACATAATAATGTTGATGTGGACTCATCCCTCCTAGATGGTGCATTGCCCACAATATTCTCTTTTTCTTTCTTTTTAATAATCTTAAAGTTATATTTCAACACCTTTAGGACCTATATTTTGTGTTCCTCTAATGACAACTATTGTTTGAAGATATTTTAGACTATCATGATCCACTTTCACCTTAAAATTTCTTCCAATCAGGTAAGTCTCCATTGTTTAATGACAAAATTATCAATCATTTCCTTCTCATAAATGAGCTTTGGCAAATTATTACCTTTGAGTGGGTGACTCTTAAATGCAATGGGCCTTCTATATTGCATGAATACAACACCCATGCCATACCTTGAAGCAACGCATTCAAGAATTAAGGTTTTGAAAAAATATGGAAGAGTGAGAAGTGGTGCACATGGCTGCCTTCAACTTCTCAAAACCTGTTCCTACCTCATTCTAATGGAAGGAGTCCTCCTTCAATAAATTTGTGAGTGGTCTCATGTTGATGTAATTTTTTATAAATCGATAATAACTCGTAAGCCCTAAGAAGCTCAATAGGTTCTTGAGGGTGTTAGGCATTTTCCAATCTACTACTAGTAGATTTTAATGAATTAGCTACATGTTTTGTGACAAATTAGGGCGAAATTAACACTAGAAAACAAAAAAACTTCATGACGTAGAATCTTCATTGACATAATTTGCATTAGATAGGTTGATACAAAAATGTAGCTAGCGTCAAAAGTTTGGCGATGGTTTTGGAGTCATATTTGGAGGTTTTTTCTCCTTGATGCTCTATATGTAAGAATTTCAATATTATTATGCATGCATGATTTTTTAAAAAGATGGGTTGGATTTTTACATCAGATTTTTTCACATTAAGCAATTCAAATTTTCCTCATTGATGCAGTTGCATAAATATTTATTTATTACTATAGATATACTTAAATAAATATATTTGATATATAATTTTCAAAATATTTAAATTATATATACGTAATAAAAATGAATAGTTGTAATAATTAATAAGAATACACTTAAAACTATTATTTTTACAACATCTAATATTTAAAATTTAAATATATACTAAATTTTTATATCAAGAAGTAAAATATTAAAAATAAATTAGAAAAAAATTGTTTAAAGTACTCTTAAGAAATTTCGAACTCTCATCAACCATGAACATTAAATACGCCTTTATTATACTTAAAATATGCATACAACTATCATCATAAAAAAATTAAATTATTAAACAATTGTTTATAAAACATATTAAGGGCATATAACCTATCACATAAAATAATTTTTTTTATCTAATCCTCCTCATCATCCTCTCCAATTGCAACACCAATGTGGCCATCACCATCATCTTCATCTTCAACTTTGTCATCATCTGTCTCGTGCATTGAATGTTTCTTAGCTTATAAAACAAATGTCATATTATAAAGCACATTTTAAATTAAAACATAGTATTTCAAATATAGGAGTATAAAAAAAAACATACACAAGATGTACTTCAAGAGATACCCTATGTTCCTTATATAACGAAAAATACAAATAATTGAGTTATTATTTTAAAAATTTGAACCTAATTCTAAAATTTTAAACCCAAGTTAAATATCACTAAACCTTAATCTTGAAATTCTAAGTTAATATTTAATCAATAATTTTAGAAACACAATTAATTAATACTTTAGGATGTCTTTCGTGACATCGATGCTCCTCGGGGGCATTTCTTGTCTTCCTCCTTTTACCACTTGTATGTTGTCACTAGGTGATAGAGTATGAGAATTGGCTTTGTGAAAAAATAGGAACAATTAATATCACATTTAGAATTAAATACTAAAGAATAAAAATGGAGTAACCTTCAAAAAGAAATTATATGAAATTAACTAACTTATATAAGTCATAATGATATATAACTGTACGCTATTATTTTTGAAGTATGACACATTTTTAGTTGGTCCACATTTAGACAACCTGTGTTGCAAAAACATTAAAAATAAAATACACTAGTTATTCACTAATAAATACATAATAAATTCAAATGAAATCATGTAAAAAATAATAAATAATATAAAACTTACAAAATTCTCCAATACTCCTTTAACACCTTTCTACCATGTGCAATAAGTAATAGGGTTCATTTTAACCCCATAGTAGGTGGCCTTCATATACCCACATTTTTTTGTTTGTAGCACTTTTTTCATTTCCCTCATATTTTGTGATCATATTTTCTCACCTCTCTTTGATAGATAGGGTGGTGCACATATATTGCCATTGAGATTTGAGTTTTTTTTGTAAATATGTAATTTAACTATATTCAAATTAATATGATTAATTAACTCTAATTAGATAGAACTATTTTAAATGAATTTAACTTACAAACTATATAGATATATACAAATCTGAATGTAAATATTTGAAATTAATTCGAAACTATAACTTACTAAATATAGAAAGCACAACAAAAAGATGAGATACTTAATGCTTAACTTTTTTGTAGAAGATTGAGATTCTAGGTAGGTGACAGGAAGGATGGCAAATTGGATTGTAGGTTACTTAGATCAAGATCTAGACATTTGTGCATGCTCAGATGGTATCGTCAGTCTCAAGTTGGTACTGTCATATGCTATATTCTTGATCAAATGGTTTTGTCTCTGTAGATTTTGAATCTCTAGTTTAGTAGAAGTAGATGTACCTATTTATTCTTCAAATCTATGTGCAATTTTGAGGTCTGATTATGAATGTAACTCATAAAAATCTATCTCCTTTACTTGAAACCCTAGATCCACTTGCAATGATAAAATTAGGAACACAAAAGGGGAAGAAAGGTGGGTTGAGTGTTTCCTACATATCCAATACTCTGAAGAGGGAAATCAAACTACATATAGTTATTTTTGTTATGTGAATGTGTGTAATCGTACTCGTTTAGTGTATGCAACCTATGATCTGAATTTTGATACTTGGCAATTGATAACTTTGGCTTGGATCTCGAGTGCTTTGGACTTTGTAAAGACATGCTCCTATTGATTGATTGTCAAACTGGGAAGAATAGGGCACTCCTTTTGAATGTGTAAGTGTTTGACTATGTTTGATAAGTGCTTTCTAGATAGGTAAAAGGCTTACACCTATTTTGTATTTATATGAATTTTTTTGGGTACTTTCTAACACCATCAACATACAAAATGTATAAGCCAAACCATAGGAATGATTTGAATTTGAAATTTAACTATTGCTTGGTGTGAAACAAAATCATTAGACTTAGGACACTATTTTTAGATGATATGTTCTAAGTCTAACGTTACTATACATGAGACAATAATACTGATCTAATGATATAGAGATGTTTGAGTAAGATATAATTTACTAGTTTGACATAGATTGTGAAATTTTTTGTAGGTGATTGAGAGCAACTTGGTAAGGTTAGGATTATAGATGGCATGAGGATGTGAGAGAATGGAAAATAAGAGTCATTTTTGTATGCACAAGTCATGTAAGGTGAAGGTAAATAAAAAATGAGTATTGCCAAGTATTAATTACCAGATTTTAGTGTTTAAAAATACCCATCTTTTATGTTAGTATTAAAATTCAATACAAATACTAGAAACATACAAGAATGTGTATAACACACTTTGTGTTTAGAAGATGCTCCACAAATGCAACTTGTTTTAACCTATTTTTGATAAAACAAATAAATATTTATGATTTTAATAGATGTAAAACTTGAAAATATCAAAATTCTAAAGATGTAAAATAATCTACAATTTTGATTTTGAGAAATTACTAAATGTGGAAAAATGTTATTTTTGGAAAACACTAAGAAGAGATATACTTAGCTTGCACATAGATTTTTATTGACTGTTTTGACTATTTGGAAGTAAAAATTAGTAAGAGAGGTGACTGTGTATGCTTAGAATCAAGAACAAAATTAGAAATATAATTTAGACAAGTTAGTTGTAAGTGGAACATAACATAGTGCATTTGAATTTGTTGACTACGAACTTGTCTTAGTTGACTGTGATGAATGATTGAAAGGAAAGACATAGAAAGAAGAGTTATGATGAATGATAGATCCAAGACAAGATTAAAAAATATTTATAGAAATGACCATTATAAGTGGATAATAGTGCATTGTGTTCGTATCTGTTGACTACAAACTTGTCCCTATTGATCCATGCATAACTCTTGTGCCACGTACACTTCTTCTTTACCTTACTCTGACACACTCACACTTATTGTATTGAGATTTCCCTCAATAACACACACCTCTATCATTCTTGTTCATAGATCTATGTGCCCAAGTTACACCAACTCATAGTCTTGTGTACTCCCCTACACCAAGCTTGATCGCAATCCCATGTGCTACACTCACACTTGCTCACAAACTCATGTGCCTAAACTCCAACACATCCACATATCGACTCGATCTGACTGTGTACCTTGTCAAGTGGAACCTTCTAACCTGAAACATGTTAGTTATCTAATTGGACAGTTAACTACCATGTATCTAAAATTTTAACCATTTCCAAACAAGGAAGGTGAAGTGATTTGTAATTGTCTTCTTTGTAACTGACAATAATTGTAACTAATTTTTGTATTACATGTATAAATATGTAACATATGCATATGCCCAAGGTTCAATGCCATCCATGGTCAATTACATACACATTCATAGTGATAGATAACATGCTATGCATATCTACTCTATCATACACAAATTGTACGTCACTGTAATATTTTCCCTGTTATTCACATTCAATATAAGTTGCTTTTTTCAACCTTCAAACTTTTGCTCCATTAAATGTGTGTTGATTGCTCTATTTGAATAATTATACATGCATTCACTCTTACAAATGTGAGTTATTTATAATGTGCAAATGTCCCACACCTATTTGGTACTAGGTCCTCATAGCATATATCATTAGTATCAAAGCATAAATCTTTTGTATGCATACAAAAATGTGAGCACAATAAGAGAAAGAAGGTATATTTGTTGATTTTGTTTTAGAGTGTCTGAAGGAATGCCATAGAAAAAATAAGATGGTTGATGCCTAAAATCAACCTGAGTCAGTCTTAAATGTTCAAAGTCTCATTATTGATGCACTATAGGCATAACACACTAAATTTTTTGGCCAATCCCACGTGTTGATGATGTATCTCAACCTGAGACTTTTTAAGCCTCCTTAACAGTTCATTAAACAATAATTTTAGTAGAAAACTCACTTAAAATTTCAATTCAATATTGATATTCCTTTATTCGAAGGAAAAATTGATGCCACAACATTAGATGCATGTATTCAATAGTTTGAGGCATATTTCTCAGTAAATTATTTCACTAATGCTGAGAAGATCACATTTGGAGTCTTGAAGATGTTCATTTTGGTTGTTCATTGGTGGGATAAATTTATCATGCAACATGTGTGAGAGTGTGTTCCAATTGAGTCTTGGAAAACGTCAACTACCAGGAACCAGTTATCATCACAGGATGTGATCACATTATAGAGACAACTCATCAAAGACAGCTAGTCACAACTACACCAAACATTTTAATTAAGTCTAAGAAGGTGGTGACAAGATAGGTATGGTGAGTGGAAGGCCAACAGTCAAGTTGGACCGTTAATGATGTGGTATTTTAAGAGATTGCATTAGTTTTGAAGCAGATTTGGTAATAAAATGATAAGTGGATACATACAACAAATGGATTAACCAGAAGGACAACTACTCACTTATAATAACTACCAAATATGTAAATTAAAGATCCTAGGCACCAAACATCCTTTTCAAGGTGATTTCCAACAACTAATATTAATTGAAAAGGGAACATGTGTGCACATGTAGTCAATACATTCAAAGGAGGCATTGACATGAAATTAGGCACCAATAGTTATAAAAGAGTAGGGTATGGACAATGCAAAACATTACAACTTTCATCTCACAAGAGACTTTTGTGATGTGCCTTTCAAATACCTAATCACAAATATATTTCAAATCAAAGTGTAATTACTCAGAGTAGTCATTCAGCCCATATTATTGATTGAGCCCAGGACATAGGTTAGTTATTGATTCCACTATCAAATGCATAAAAAAAGGAAATGGGAATTGGGTTGGGTTTGTGACATACTAAATACAATGATCCAGATCCATTCAAATTCATAGATGCAACATAAACTACTTTGTTTTCCCAAGATGCTCAAGGGGAAACAAAAGCAGGAGCCCTAACACTACAACATCCACTCCGAGGCACTGACACCAAATAGTTACTTAATTTTCCTAAATTTGGGAAGTTAGATACATTATGATGACTTTACTAAGTTTTTATAATCAAGGAGATATCCATTTAGCTCAAGATGCTAAAATCTAGATTTTTGCACATAGCATGGCATGATCAATTGGTATACCCAATCATGGAAAATATCCCATGCCTTATAAGTTTACAATGCCACCAATACACTCAGATTTTAGAGATAAATATACCACTAGGGCATGGCGAGGAACTCTTATTAATTTGATTGAGGATGCTTCACTATGTATCATGGTGTAATGTATCACCAAAAGATTCTGGCAAACCATAAAATAAGCAAAACAAGAAACAAGAGGCATCATTGACATTGCCTATCGAATGACAAAGCTATGGGAGGATTTAAACTAGCTTGAATTTTTGGTAGTCGAGCTTACCACAAATACAGAGAAGGTACTTGTAGGAAGAACATAGACCTTTCACTACTAGTTTTTGGTCCTTTTACTGTGTTTCATACAGTGGAAGTCACCACTAAGGCCAGTTAATGTAACTTCAGATTTTTGGCCCGATAATTCCTTCACAAGTATTACATGGACCAAAATAGGCCAATATTATGAGCAATTGGGGTGATTCAACACATGGTGGTTGAAACGCCTAGCCTTGATCTGATCACACCTCAAGATTCCATAGGATGTAATGCAGTATCTAGAATAACATGCTTCAGTTACCAAATTGCATAATGGCATACAGATTAAGGTGCATGAGTTGGCTACCCTAACTGCCACTCCAATGCCATTTTTCATTTTAATGGTTGAAGCGAAGTCTGAAGTCTATCGATAAAAATACCTATTTGTGAGGTTGGTACCTCCATTGTAAGTCATCCATTTGCAAATGCAATAATCACAAGTAGAGAAAGTACCTTCATAATAACCCACATAGCTGCAGGCCCAACCAACATAGTCAACACAACCATAAGCTCTAGTGCAATAATAGAAAGGAAAGAGGAAAGCACCTACGTGCAAAGCCTCACCACCCTCACCAAAGAAAATAACCCAACAAATGAATTCATTGCTCGAGCATCCCATGGTTTCATGAATAGTTGTTGAGTGTGACCTACCTAAATTGGGGGAAGAAGAATGGGAAGTGTTCCAGTCGATATTAGAAGACATCAAAAAATAGGTGTATGATGCATAAGAGGAGTTCTTTTAGAAAGTAGTGTGCACTTAAAAAGTGTAAAATCAGGTAAGACAAGACCTTGGGGTTGATATTACTCAACCACCTTCTTCTATCCTTGTTGATATTATAGGATAGGAAGTAGCTCAACACAAGTTGGAGGCCAAAATATTTTCAACAGAACCAGTTGCAAGATCATCAGTTGCACAAGTGGTTGATTTATCTATAGAAGGCAGTCCTACACAAATCTTGTTCTAATGACCATGCACACATTCATCTATTAAGCCATCACAAACCATGTGGGAAAGGATGGTATCTTTTGGTGAACCTATAGACAAAAATAGTTAACATTAGTCTCAGGCAGCATAACAATAACCTCAACCCCAGGTGCAAATAAATAAAAATAGACGCTCAAGCCTCTAGCAAAATATAGGAGAAAAAAGTTGGTATAAAAAGGTCAGTTGAGAAAAGTGTAATCACCCAAGCATACTAAATCTAACACTGAGCTTGAAGGGGATGAGGAACCCATGTATACAATTATGGCTGAGGAAGTAGATGAATAAAAAACTTTGTATGGCACACTTAAACCTAAGGAGGTGAAGGAGTAACAAAGGACCAAGGAAACACAAAAACAATCAATAGTGTTGGGTGAATATTTTGTCATCAACTAACTGATGACAAAATGGGTATATCAACCACAACACAAGGAGATTTATGCCACAAAAAGTGTGGATTTACGACATCTGAATGAGGTAAATCTCTCCTCTTATCAAGGGGAGGTTCCCTATGAATATTTATACGCTATATGAATATATAAGTAAGCAGAAAATAATACTCGGGGTAGTATAACATCATCCACCTCTCTTTTTTCAGAGATGATGTCCAAGGAACAAGAGAGAGAAATCTTGGTCATTGGCTAAGAACACTCCTATTCTTTCAGGAATGGTATCCAACCTCGAGTAGAAAATCCCTTGAATTAGGTAACAAAGTCTACAAGGAAACCTACGTAAGCACAAAGTCTTCCGTTGTCTCCTTCGCTAATCCAGAATACACGTAACCGTAGAGTGAAACGATAAAACTACAAACTACAAAGGATAAAAGGATCACCAAGATAAAAGTAGCTTAAAGTCTCTCTTTTATCTTTTAAAAATGTCTTCAGATAATGTCAACACACACACTTTGCTTATTTAATCAAACAGATAAGAGATTATCAGGAAAGAGGACATAAAAACTATTTCTTAAATAACACAAATTACTTCAACACAAAGTCTGAAATAAACCTGTTTCTCATTCATTCGATAAAATATGATTTATAAGTTGAGCACAAAGTCTCAAGAAGTGTCTCAATTTCAGCAGAGTTTTTGCTCTTAATTATCAGAGATCCTTTTTATAAAAGAGGTCTCCACTATATATAGGTATAAACCTTTCAAAATTAAAAAGATTAAAATAAAAAAATATATTAGTCAAAGATGAATCATCTTTGACTTTTGAGATATTTTTTTGAATTTTTTACATGTAATTACATATTACAAAATTACATGCACTTTTACATGACAAAAGTGCATGAGAAGAGAGGAAGAAGAGAGAAGGGGAAAATGGTTCAGCTCTTGCCGCCAGACTTCTTCATATGAGCATCATACATGGAGATAGATGCTTGAATTCCTATACTGTCTGGCGCGATGGTGTTCCTAAAGATGACTCTAGCCCTGATTGTAGCATCCTTCAATGCTGTGATTGCCTTAGCATGACTAGTTAACCTGGATCTTAGATTATCCAGAGTTAATTGAGTATCTAAAATGTTGTCCACAGAAGTCATTGAGAAAGCTTTTTCTTCAAAATCCCTCTGAATCATACCTTTGAATCCTTGGATCATCTCTTCAGCAGAGAGAAATTGATTATCCCTGGAGGTGAGGTCGCAAGGCAGTTCTTCTAGTCGGTTCAACAGGCATGTATCGCTTTTCTCGCTAGCATCCTTGGAAGACTTGAGATCTTCAATCAGCTCCTTGAGTACCTGAATCTTGTATATCAGTGATTCCTTGATTTCAACATAGGAATCTTTGCTGGAAATAACGTCGATGGATATCAAGGTGCTTTTCTTCAAATCCTTTATTTCCCTCCACTTGCTAAAATATTTCTCCGTATTGTTAATGTCCTGAGAAATAATTGAGACAAGGTCCTCTAAATCTATCCTCACCTTCTTCGTCCTGTTTGTCTTATCAGCAACCTCCGTAAGTAAGGAAATTCCCTGATTGTGCATCTTTTCAATGTAGTCTTCTAGCACTTTCCCTTTCATATAGGTTTTCTCTGCCTTCTGAATAACAGGGTCATCTATAAAAAATGCTTCTGGGGTTGCCGCTTCAGGAGCAAGGGTGAGTTTCCTTACTACTGCAGTCAATTGCTCTACCTTGGCCTTATAATAATCTTTCATCTCCTTTTCTCTGTCAAATTTTTGGACCATGATGTCCATTGCAGACTGCAGATCGCTCTTCGCACATTCGTGAGTGACTTTCCCTAGCTCAACATGAGAAATGGAATAGTTGCTCATGTCAAAACCCTCAAGGGTTGCGTCCTACGGAGATTTAGCTATTTCTAGAAATTTATGCCCCTTTTCCTCAACCAATTTTGAAAGGATCCTTGGTCTCTTAGGGGCCTTAGCTTTCACCGGCACTATCTTGCCAAAATCAAAGTCATCTGCAAAGATGGCTAGCTTCTTTCTTTTAGGCGTAAAAGTTGACATCAAAGGAGGGAGAGAAGAAGTACTTACTGTGGCAATGGTTCCTACATCTGGTGTCACCAGGGTGACATCTGTATTACTAGTGGTAACAGTGGTCGTAGTTGGAGCAACTGGTGAAACTGTACCGACTGTTGATTAATCAAGGGCAGAGCTTTCTCTTAGATTGAAATAAGGAGATATCAGACTAGGAATAGAACATGAGGAGCGAATAGTATCTCCAGAAGTGCCTTGAGGATCCCCAAACATGAATCTGGAAGGAGAGGTAGCTCTGGAAGAAGGAACACTGATAGGAGATAGAGGTAAAGGAGATGCCACAGGAGATTGAGGTGGTGAAGGAGAGACATCTGTAAGTGGATGTGGCCCTTCTTAGGAAGGTAGAGGCTCAGTTCTTTGCTACTCTGAAGGCCTGTCATCTGTACCCATTTGCTGAGTTGCCTATTCCTGGGAGATTTGTTCTCTAACTCCCTTAGCCATCGATTATGACTCCTTAATAACCTTCGATTTCTTGGAAACAAAGATGATTCTAGGCTTGTGAGGCCTAGATGGAGAAGGAACATCACCTTTATTCTTAGTCTTATTTTCTGCCTTCTTCCTCATTTTTGCTTGAAAGTCAGCCTCTGATCCTATAATAAACTCCTTTAGCATGATCCCTTTGGCTGCTAACCAATCATTGGTGTTAGCCAATATTAGTTCAAATATTTTTCTCAAAGAAGTTAATTCTTTCTGAGACCACTGAATTGGAGGAAGAGGAGAGTCAACAACCTTTTTGGCCAGGTATCTGCTGTTGATAATATTCTTATCATCGATCAAATCAGAGAGAATATTCAAAAGCCCTAGATATTCGATCTATTCTAGGGTCAACCTGCTATAGTCCATCCTCTTGATTTCTTTGGCTGTCCTCAGGTCTACCCAGATGTCTTCGATCATAGGCTCATGAAACTGAGTCTTTCTTCTGATCATGTCTTTGATACCCCTGTAGTCAAAATTGTCCCTTCTCTTGAATTATTTCATAGTAACCAATTACAACTCTGTCTCCATGACCTTGGCTTTGGTTGCTGTCAAAATCGAGTATCTGCCAATTTCAATTGGAAATCTAAAACTGGGCTTCTTCAGTTCCATTTGTCTAGTGTGTACGACCACTATATGTCTACACAGCTCCATTAAGACTAACTTATCAGAAGGAAATCTGGGGAACATATGAGGATAGCCTTGAAAAAAGCCAACCCAAAGATAGTAGGAGGGAAATTATAGAAACATACAGCCATAGTCATTGACAACCATCCAGGCTTCATCATATACTCTTTTTTGTTTGAGCTGAGGGTCGAAAAGGCACAAAAAAACTATGAAGAAGGCATCATTTACTTTCTTAAAATGACAGATTGATCTTTACAATGTTAACTGAGGATAATATGAGTAGACTGGGGTGGTGTTCCTATCTCCCTCAGTTGTCACACCTGAAAAGGTTCGCATTGAAGCCGCTATGTACACCAAGTACAAAGTCATATAGAACTTCGAAGTGGTTGATACCTTGGTTAGTTACTCATGAAGAGCGTTGCTAATCTACTCACCTCAGAAGATGACTTGCTTCCCTTGTAGGATAATTTTTATGAAGGGATACATCCACTCGTGGAATTGTGAAGAAGATGACAGACCTCGTACCCTGCTGAGGAGAGTAATCAAGTCACCAACCTCTTCAATGAAATCACTCTTTGAGAAATTCTATGGCCATCTGGACAAGTTGGTTCTGGGGGTTTTAAGCCACCTATGATTCATCACTTTCTTTGCCCTCTCGGGGTCCTTGTCATACTCCTTTTGTGCCTCGACGAAGTCGATTCTTAGTACTTCAGTAGCAAGAGGGAACATGAAGACTTTGTTAATAAATTCAGGGTCTAATTGAATTACCACATTGTTGGTGGCATCAAAGACCAATCTGGTCTCTCTATTGTAAAACTGAGTGCACTAGAGGATGAACTCTATATGATGCGTCGCTACCGAGAAAGAAGCAACCAGATTAATGTTGCTCTCGATGATTCTTTTTATTTTGGAGCTCAGGTTCATTGCCTTGGTTCTAGTCATGAACTTGGCCATATTCACATGGCTAATTTTTGTGTCTCTAATGTCATCGACATTAGAAGTGACTGAGGTGATTAAAAAAATGCCCTGATACCGGTACTTCATGGCTTTTGACTTTTTCAGAGAAGCCTCAGTCATTGGAATTGGTCTCGATTGAGCGGGTGCCGACGAATAAGAATCTTCAGGGGGTACTGCAACCATGATCATGTAATTTAGGGAACAGTGGGCAAATTGGGGAATTCGCATGTTGGGTCATCATGACCAAGGAAGGGCACTTGACAGGGCTAGGTTGAAAAATGGGTCAAAAAATGAGAGAAAGATAGGAGGAGGTGAAAAAATGAAAAAGAGAAAAAATCATCCAGAGTTAGAGAATTTTGGAGGAAAAATGCAAGGGCGGCAAAATTCGCCGCCTAAGCATGTAGAATGGCTTTACATGCACGGGCGGCGAATTTCGCCACCCTTGCATGAAGGGGAGGAACAAAAAAAGGCACGAGTAGTGAAATTTTCTGCACGTGCAAGTTTGGTAGGAAAGTGCAGGGGTGGTGAAATTCACCGCCTGTGCACTTTCAGCCTGCGTCGGTGGTGAATTTTGCCGCCCCTGCAGGTAAATGGGTGTGAACTTGCATCAGCGGTGAATTTCACCACCAATGCAGGAGAAGGGTAGGGAAAGGCAAGGGTGGCAAGATTGTCACCTTTTCCAGTATTGAGAAAAGTTTGGGGGGAAGAATGGAGGATGACAAAAATTGCCGCCCCAACATGGGGAAAGTGACAGGAGGCTGACGGGAAAGGGAGAAAGAGAGGTCGACGGGAGGAGAGGAGGAAGCAGGCCGATAGCCCTAGGGAAGAAAGGAAAGAACAAAAAAAACAAAATTGAAAGTAAACTTAAAGAGGAAAGAAAAAGAAATAAATGCCAAAAACAAGACCTACCTAAAAAACCACGCGCATCGCGAGCTCAAATCTGCCAAAATGCACTTTTACCCGTTCACTGGATCGTCTAGACGCAGAAGGCAAGAGGAAGAGAGGAAAGAATGAATCAAAATGAGGTTAAAATTAGATTAAATGAGGTGAAAATTAACCCTAACCACCCGGTGCACACAACAATAAATTCCGCATGTAAAAATTGAGGCAGTGCAGGGGTGGCAAAATTTGCTGCCCTTGCACTAAAAAATGAAGGGACATGCAAGGGTGGCAAAATTAGCCGCTCCTACATGTGAGAGATGAAAAATTTAGTGGTGGCAAAAATTACCACCTATGCATGTCTAGATGCAGGGGCGGAAAATTTTGTCGCTCCTTCGTGTTGGAAGAAAAATGCACTGACGGTAAAAAATGCCGCCCGTGCACGAAAATAGAAGAAAATGGCTAACTCTGAAAAAGCCAAATTTTGGTCTCCTGGTCACATTGAGATCATAACAACTTTCACATTTTGGGGAAAATGTAACGAAAAAAATATTACAAATTTTGAACGGTGTCAGTTGAGCCAATACGAGAATGAGTAAAAACCCGTCTCAAAAACAGACTTAGAGAGACAAAGGGTGAAATGGACAAGTTTCGCAGGGGGTTGTTCCAAAAATGAGTTGAGCTAATTTTGGAAATAATATCTGGCTCCTATTGGGGAACTTCTGTTGATCGAATCAATCAACAGGAGTAGAAACTAGTCTCTAAGTGCCTTCATCCAAGCCATTGGGCTATGGAGTCAAGAAAAAATGAAAGAAAAATAGACAAAACGTAAAAACTATAAATATATACAAGTGGATCCATCTAAACTTCAAGGATTGAAAAGCTTCAGATGTTGCCCACTATAGGTTAGTGCAAACGGCATTCCATCCTAATACTCCATCAAGAAGCTATTCTCACCATAGAGCTATCGAATGGTGAACGGACCTCTCCATAAAGAGTCAAATTTGCCGCGCATTCCCTTCAGTTCTCGCCTCTTGTCCCACAACAAGACTTGATCTCTGACTTGAAAATCATGAATCTTAGCCTTTTTATCAAAAATTTTCTTCACCTGATTCTGATGCGCCGTAATCCGGTCCACCACCATGGTTCGCTGCTCATTTAGTTCAGTCAGACACATGATTCTTTTATCGATTGAACTTTCAAAGATTGAATCTTCGATTTCTTTGGCTAACCTAAGTGCTGGTAGTTCTAGAGTGATGAGTATCTCTGCATTCAAGCCATACAAAAGTTGGAAAGGTGACATACCTATGGCCCTCTTGGGAATAATCCTATCTGCCCATAAAGCATCACACAGTGCTTTGTGCCACGTTATCTGATTATCGTCTACCAATTTCTTGATAATAGTGACCAGGTTCTTATTGCTCGATTCTACTTGGCCATTTCCCTGGGGGAAATAATTTGAAGTGTGGGATAGGGTAATCCCATAATAAAAATAGAATTGAGTAATTTCATGTGAAGAGAAACATGTTGCATTATCTGTTACAATCTTGAGTGGGACCCCAAACCGGGAGATGATATTTTCCTTGAAAAAATTGCACACCACTTCAGACGTAGTGTGCTTGGTTGGGATGGCCTCCACCCATTTGGTAAAGTAATCAGTTGCCATGAGGACATAATCATGTCCGACACTCAAAGATGGGTTGACTGTGCCAATGAAGTCAATACCCCACTACTAAAAAAGTTTTTTGATTATTATTGGCTTGAGAGGCAATGCAGCCAGTTTAAGCTTTCTGATGAACTGTTGACACAGTTCGCATCTATGCACCCATTTGTAGGCATCCTAAAACAACGTAGGCCAATAGTACCTTGCTCGCAAAATCTTGTGCGTTGTCACTGGTGTAGAAAAATATCCTCTACAGGCCAAATTGTGGAAAGAATCTAAGAGTTTATCTTGTTGTACCTTATCGACATAATGAAGAAATGCCCTGTCCAGGTTCCTTTTGTATAGACCATTATCTCACAAAACATAGCTAACAACCTTTAGTTTAACATTCTATTTTTTCTTATAGGAGAGATGAGTGAGACACTCACCATAAGTCAAAAAATAGGTGATGTCAGAATATCACTCATCAGTAGTGGCAACAAAGAGGACCGTGGGTACGCCTTCAATCTCTATTTCTTTATTTTCTACTTCATTGGGAATGTTGTTAGCAATCAACTGACAAAGACCCTTTCTCCACACGATTTTGGTAGGTTTGATGTTTAGATAAAATTTCTGAATCTTGGCGATCCAATTACCCCTCTTTGTACCAAACTCTTATTGAGTCAAAATAGACTTCATTATTGTGTCAGGCACCAGAACCTCAGTGTGTGAGTTCAAAATATAAAATCTGAAATGCTTGACTGCTTTAACCACTGCATATGCATGCTTCTCCATGTTGGAATATTTTAGCTCATGAGCCTTGAGGGGACAACTCATGAAGAAAATAGGAGATTCCACACCCTCTTGATTATGCTGAACTAAAATGGCTGAGAGTGTATGTTCAAAAGCATAACTATATATTTTGAAGCTTTTGGTGTAGTCTGGACAAACCAGGATTGGTGCGTGAGTGATTGCTTCTTTGATGTCTTTGAATGTTGATTTTTCCTCAGCAGTCCACCTGAAGGTAGCATTACCTTTCATCATATTGATGATGTGGCGAGTTTTTTCAGCAAACTCAGGAATGAATCTTCGAAGAAAATTCACCTTTTCAAAGAAAGAGTGAACCATAATTTTACTGGTAGGCAGAGTAAGTTCTTGGATGGATTTGACTCTTTTTGAGTCAATTTTAATACCTTCTTGGGACACAATGTGTCTGAAAAGTTTCCCTTCAGTCACCCCAAAGATAGATTTCTTTAGATTTAGAAAAATACCATTTTGACGATAGTGTTCCAGTAATCTTTGTAAATGATGGACATGGTCAGAACGGTGCTTTGAAAATACCATCAAATCATCCAGGTAAACTACAATGAACTTACCCATCTCATCCTTGAAAGCGAGGTCTATCGCTCCTTGAAATGTGGCACTTGCATTTATCAGACTGAAAGGCATTCTTCGATAGGTGAAGGTGCCCCAAGGTGTGATGAAAGCAGTCTTATGCTGATTTGCTTTTCCAACTTCAACCTAATTGTACCTCGAGAAACCATCCAGCATTGATAACATCTCTGAATTGTTACCATTTGTAGAACTTGATCCATGATAGGAAGAGGGTAGTTATCTTTTAAAGATAATTGATTCAAGTTCCTGAAATCTACGCAGATCCAAATTTCACCATTCTTCTTTCTGATAGGCACTATGTTGGCAATCCATGTGGAGTGATGGATTGAGAAAATTATCTGGGCATCAAGCATTTTTTGTATCTTAGCTAAAATGGTACTTGAGATTTTTGGATTATATTGCCTAGACTTTTGCTTGTAAGGCACAGAGTTTGCCTTAAGAGGAATGCCGTGGCGAATGTCATCAGGCCTGAGTGATTTCAGGTTGTCATAGGAATAAGCTAAGACGTCTATATATTGGCGGAGTAGATCAGCAAGCTTAAATCTCTCCTCGGGAGTGCAACATTTCTCAATATTTACCATCTTAGGATCTCCCTTGGTTCCCAGGTTTACTTGATCAAAATCCTGGGAGGAGTTTGAATCTATTCGTTGTTGTTTAATAAACTTGTCATGGTTATCAAACAATTTCTCTAGGGAAACCAGGCCTTTGGGAATCTTATTCCCTTTAAGCTGCAAAAAATCCTCACCTGTGTTTGCATTCGATTCAAAAGTTGCTTCACGTTATCGAAGTTCACTACCTTCAAAATGCAATTATTTGAAGCTATCCTTTTGCTCCAAGAAGGCGATGATTTGATCATCATTGTTAAATACTTGTCAATGGCTGGCATTATTAGGTACACTTGGTCGAAAGACCAGTTCAGTAGTGTACTTATCTCTTTTAAAATCTGGTTGGAGAACCAAGAGAGTAGCAAAAATATTCAATGCATCTGCCCGATCATTGAATTCTCTTGGAACGGCAGAGATGTTAAAAGCATCAAAATTTTCAATTTGATCCCAGACAAGATTGCGATAGTGGCACAATCTTTCATTCTTGGTCTGATAGAGGTTTCTTACCTAGCAAACCACCAATTCAATGTCTCCTTTAGCATGGAGTAGTTTAATGCCTTTTTCTCTAGCAGCCTGTAATCCAAGTAACATGGATTTGTACTCAATTATGTTGTTGGTGTTGTTGAACTGCAACTTGTAGAATAAAAGAACAATATCTCCTTGAGGAGATACCAACACAACTCTGGCTCCTGAATCGATAGAAGAGCAGCTGTCATCAAATTCTAAGATCCATACTTCATTAGGCACCACTTTTCCTTTGAAAACTCTTTCATTTGGGGGAAGAGGTTCTTCCATGCAATCATTTTGGTGTGCCGATTCTCCCGCTGTGTTAGCCGAACACATTTCTAAGTTGTCACCTGTAGGAGTTTCATCGAATGCCTCATGGACTTCATACGTAGATAAGAAGTAGTTGCCCATGCTAGAAGACTTAAATAAAATTTGAGCTTCTGGTGCTAATGATCGGGTGACTACATATCTTACCTCTTTTTCAGGAAGCAATTTCTTCATAACACCTTGAATTGAGATCCTCGTCTTTGATAAGTCCATGCTCAGCTCACCTCCAACATCCTTGCAAAAATTTCGCCCAAGCAGGATACCGTAAGAGGTTGGAACATCGGCCACTAGAACCGTCATTTTTATCCTCTTTTCTAGAAAATATGCAAAAGTAAATTGGGCATCTTTTATCTGACCAAGGAGTGGGACTTGCTTGTTTTCCATAGAAAAACACTCTCCAAAACTTTTGGTCAAAGTTAGACCAAGGGAATCTGCCACCTTGGCGGGCATGACATTATCTGAGGCTTCGGAGTCTATTATGCAATTACTCAATTTGTAACCATTTATTAGCAGGGAAACATAAAAAGGTTCTATTTTCTTGGGAGGAACTGGAGGAGTCACGACAAGATTATTTTGGGTGGATTTATCCTTGGGGGGATCATGAATGGCTTTTGAAGAATCTTGTCTTGTGGGGATGGCCTTATTTTTCACATATTCTGCCAACCTATCAAATTATTCAGGGTTAGCCCTCAAATATTCAATCTCTATCATTTGGATTTTAGTCTTTTTGGCGTGATCAATTATATCAAATAATTGAAAAGAATTTGAAACAAAGGAAAAGAGTCCATCATCTAGGTCTTTAGTAGGTGTGGCACTGGTCTGAGTAATAGAGGTGGAAGGTATGGGGCGGTTGGAGGTACTTACTTTTTTGTGAGTTACCTGATCTTTTGATTAAGGAAGCAATGGAGTCCCTCATTTAGTGATGGAAACCACTGGTTGAGGTTCTTCTTCTGATTTTTCTTTGTCAGCCTGTGGAGCTGATTGGTTTTGAGATCTGGTAAAAATAGCATAAGATCCATCCAACCTTTCTCCTTTAATTTTAGCTTCGTCTTGGTAATCTAGGAAACCAATATTGGAGTCACTAGTTAATTCTTCTTCTCCCTCAGTGAAGAGATTAGCATCATCTTTAGGATTTAACTTGGGTTGGAATGAGAAATCCGCTTCAGCTTCTAGATATGCGACTGCCGAGTTGTTTGGAGGCACTTCAAGGGTGAGGTTCCTCTGTGGAGGGAGAAGGCAATTTTACTGTCCCTGATTCTTGGCAGCATTGCCTTGGTATGCTTAATTCTAAAATGTCCTCCTAGGCATATCTCTGTATGTAGGGGCAGATGACATTCCTTGCACCATTTACTTTTTGAGAGCTAGCATTTCATTTGCTAGCTTTTGTACCATCGGGTCAGTGGTGACTGCAAGTGAATACTCAGAAGATGAAGAGGATTTACCTTTATTAAGGTCTCTTTTTATCTTTCCTACCAAGATAAGGTCATCCTCTACCTCAGTAGCCAAGTTCTAAGCAGCAGTAAGGTCTAGGTGTCTAGCCCATCTCAGCAAGAAACCTACTTCAAGCAATTGTGAATTGATGAAGAAGCATTTGAGGTTCTGAGTTGTCAGCTGGGTGACCATGGGAATTCTATGCCTCAGCTTGTCAAACTTGGCAATAAAATTTTTCATAGGTTCATGAGGCTCTTTCTTCATCTGAGTGAGATAGGCCAGCAAGGCATGTGCATCTTTTGCTAGTTTAAACCTTGCTTTGAATTTGTCTTTCAGGGTGTCCCAATCAGTCACTGATCTAGTCTGTAAGTGGTAAAACCAGTCTGCAACAGTGCCTTGTAGTGTCTCTACAAACAGCCTGCCCGCTATGTCTTCGAATTTCACACCTATGACACCGCAGGCTATGCTAAAAGTTGTAATGTGTTCATCAGGATGAACCTTCCCATCACCAAATAATTTGAGGAAATTCTTTATTGAACTACGTGAAAGCTCATGTAGAGGCAGAGTCAAATTCAGTGGATCAAAAGAATTACTCCAGGGGCCTTGAGCCATGATTTGATTATGAAAAATTGGGATCACTAATCCAGGTGGAGCTTGGATAGGTAAAGCTCAGCCAGTAGTAGAAAAAGAAGCTCTGCTTTGTGTTGGTGGCCTAGTAGGGCTAGGAGGAAGACTCCTAGTTTGTCTAAGGTGAGGTTGTGAAGGAAACAACTCAAAATTACTTTGTTGCACCAACTCAAAAGTAGGGTCAGCAACACCTTGGAATTTTTGGCCTCTGGTATAACGTGGAGTTGCCAGATTGTAGAACAAAAAATAGAAAAGAGTAAGATCTGCTTTAGTTTGAAGTTTGAGACTTCAAACTATGCGCTCTTCCCCAGTGGAGTCGCCAAAAAGCTGTTGGGTGAATATTTTGTTGTCAACTAACTGATGACAAAATGGGTATATCAACCATAGCATAAGGAGATTTATGCCACAAAAAATATGGGTTTACCAGATCTAGATGAGGTAAATCTCTCCTCTCATCAAGGGGAGGTTTCCTATGAATATTTATATGTTATATGTATATATAAGTAAGCAGAAAATAATACTCGGGGTAGTATAACAACATCCACCTCTTTTTTTTCAGAGATGATGTCCAAGGAACAAGAGAGAAAAATCTTGGTTGTTGGCTAAGAACATTCCTCTTCTTTCAGGAATGGTATCTAGATTAGAGTAGAAAATCTCCTGAAGTAGGTAACAAAGTCTACAAGGATACCTACGTAAGCACAAAGTCTTCTGTTGTCTCCTTCGCTGATCTAGAATACGCGTAACCGTAGAGTGAAACGATAAAACTACAAACTACAAAGGATAAAAGGATCACCAAGATAAAAGTAGCTCAAAGTCTCTCTTTTATCTTTTAGAAACATCCTCAAATAATGTCAACATACACACTTTGCTTATTAAATCAAACAGATAAGAGATTATCATGAAAGAGGACATAAGAACTATTTTCTAAATAACACAAATTACTTTAACACAAAGTCTAAAATAAACCTGTTTCTCATTCATTCAATAAAATATGATTTACAAGTTGAGCACAAAGTCTCAAGAAGTGTCTCAATTTCAGTAGAGTTTTTGCTCTTAATTATTAGAGATCCTTTTTACAAACGAGGTCTCCACTATATATAGGTAGAAACCTTTCAAAATTAAAAAGATTAAAATATAAAAATATCTTAGTCAAAGATGAGTCATCTCTGACTTTTGAGATATATTTTTATAGATTTTTTACATGTAATTACATATTATAAAATTACATGCACTTTTACATGACAAAAGTGCATGAGAAGAGAGGAAGAAGAGAGAAGGGAAAAATGGTTCAGCTCTTACCGCCAGACTTCTTCAGATGAGCATCATACATGGTGATAGATGCCTGAATTCTTATACTGTCTGGCGTGATGGTGTTTCTGAAGATGACTCTGGCCCTAATTGTAGTGTCCTTCAATGTTGTGATTACCTTAGCATGACTAGTTAACCTGGATCTTAGATTATCCATAGTTAACTGAGTATCTAAAATGTTGTTCACAGAAGTCATTGAGAAAGCTTTTTCTTTGAAATCCCTTTGAATCATACCTTTGAATCCTTAGATCATCTCTTCGGCTGAGAAAAATTGATTATCCCTGGAGGTGAGGTCGCAAGGCAGTTCTTCTAGTTGGTTCAACAGGCTTGTATCACTTTTCTCGCTAGCATCCTTGGAAGACTTGAGATCTTCAATCAGCTCCTTGAGTACCTGAATCTTATATATCAGTGATTCCTTGATTTCAACATAGGAATCTTTGCTGGAAATAACGCCGATGGATATCAAGGTGTTTTTCTTCAGATCCTTCATTTTCCTCCACTTGCTAAGATATTTCTCTGTATTATCAATGTCTTGAGAAATAAGTGAGACAAGGTCCTGTAAATCTATCCTCACCTTCTTCATCCTATCTGTCTTCTCAGTAACCTCCGTAAGTAAAGAAATTCCCTGAGTGTACATCTTTTCAATGTAATTCTCTAGCACTTTCCCTTTCATATAGGTTTTCTCTGCCTTCTGAATAACAGGGCCGTCTATAGAAAAGGCTTCTGGGGTTGTCGCTTCAGGGGCAAGGGAGAATTTCTTTACTACTGCAGTCAATTGCTCTACCTTGGCCTTATAGTATTCTTTCATCTCCTTTTCTCTGTCAAATTTTTGGACCAAGATGTCCATTGCAGACTGCAGATCGCTCTTCACACCTTTGTGAGTGACTTTCCCTAGCTCAACACGAGAAATGGAATAGCTGCTCATGTCAAAACCCTTAAGGGTTGCATCTTTCAGAGGTTTAGCTATTTCTAGAAATTTATGCCCCTTTTCCTCAACCAATTTTGAAAGGATCTTTGGTCTCTTAGGGGCCTTAGCTTTCACCGGCACTATCTTGCCAAAATCAAAGTCATTTGCAGAGATGTCTAGCTTCTTTCTTTTGAGTTTGAAAGCCGACATCCAAGGAGGGAGAGAAGAAGTACTTACTATGGCAATGGTCCCTGCATCTGGTGTCACTAGGGTGATGTCTGTACTGCTAGTGGTAATAATGGTTGCGGTTGGAGTAACTAGTGAAACCATACCGACCGTTGATTGATCAAGGGCAGAGCTTTCTCCTAGATTGAAAGGAGATGCCAGACTAGGAATATAACCTAAGGAGTGAAGAGTATCTCTAGAAGTGCCTTGAGGATCGCCAAACATGAATATGGAAGGAGAGGCAACTCTGAAAGAAGGAACACTGATAGGAGATAGAGGTGAAGGAGATGGCACATGAGATTGAGGTGGTGAAAGAGAGACGTTTGTAAGTGGATGTGCCCCTTTATAAGAAGGTAGAGGCTCAGTTCTTTGCTACTCTAAAGGCTTTCATCTATCTTCATTTGCTGAGCTGCCTATTCTTGGGAGCTTTGTTCTCCAACTCCTTTAGCCATCGATTTTGACTCCTCAATAACCTTTGATTTCTTGGAAACAAAGATGATTCTAGGCTTGTGAGGCCTAGATGGAGAAGGAACATCACCTTTATTCTTAGTCCTATTTTCTGCCTTCTTCCTCATTTTTGCTTAGAAGTCAGCCTCTGATCCTGTAATAAACTCCTTTAGCGTGATCCCTTTGGCTGCTAACCAATCATTGGTGTTAGCCAATATTGGTTCAAATCTTTTCCTCAAAGAAGTTAATTCTTTTTGAGACCACTGAATTGGAGGAAGAGGAGAGTCAGCAACCTTTTCAACCAGGTATTTACTGTTGATAATATTCTTATCATTGACCAAATCAGAGGGAATATCCACAAGCCCTAGATATTCGATCTGTTCCAGGGTCAGCCTGCTATAGTCCATCCTCCTGATTTCTTTGGTTGTCCTCAGGTCTACCCAGATGTCTTTGATCATAGGCTCATAGAATTGAGTCTTTCTTCTGATCATGTCTTTGACACCCCTCTAGTCAAAATTGTCCCTTCTCTTGAACTGTTTCATAGTAACTAGTTGCATCTTTGTCTCCATGACCTTGGCTTTGGTTGCTGTCAAAATCGAGTATCTACCAATTTTAATTGAAAATCTGAAACCTGGCTTTTTTAGTTCCATCTGTCTAGTGTGTACGACCACCATTTGTCTACACAGCTCCATTAAGACTAACTTATCATAAGGAAATCTGGGGAGCATATGAGGATAGCCTTGGAAAAAGCCAACCCAAATATAGTAGAAAGAGGAAAATTGTAGAAACATATAGCCATAGTCATTGACAACCATCCAGGCTTCATTAGATAATCTTTTGTGTTCAAGTTGAGGGTCAAAAAGGCATAAAAATATTGCAAAAAAGGCATCATTTACTCTCCTAAAATGATGGATTGATCCTTGCAGTGTTAACTGAGGGTAATATGAGTAGACTGGGGTGGTCTTCCTGTCTCCCTCAATTGTCAAACCTAAAAAGGTTTGCATTAAAGCCGCTATGTACACCAAGTATGAAGTCTTATAGAACTTTGAAGTGGTTGATACCTTGGTCAATTGCTCATGAAGAGCGTTGCTAATCTGCTCACCCCAGAAGATGACTTGCTTCCCTTGTAGGATAATTTTGATGAAGGGATACATCCACTCGTGAAATTGTGAAGAAAATGATAGACCTCATACCCTACTGAGGAGAGTAATCAAGTCACTAACCTCTTCAATGAAATCACTCATTATGAAATTTCATGACCATCTAGACAAGTTGGTTATGGGGGTTTTAAGCCACCTATGATTCATCACTTTCTTTGCCCTCTCAGAGTCCTTATCATACTCCTTTTGTGCCTCGATGAAGTCGATTCTCAGTACTTTAGTAGCAAGAGGGCACATGAAGACTTTGTCGATAAATTCAGGGTCTAGCTGAATTATCACATTGCCGCTGGCATCAAAGATCGATCTAGTCTCTTTGTTGTAAAACTGAGCGCACTAGAGGATGAACTCTATATGATGCCTCGCTATTGAGAAAGAAGCAACCAAATGAATGTTGCTCTCGATGATTCTTTTCATTTTGGAGCTCGGGTTTGTTGCCTTGGTTCTGGTCATGAACTCGGTGATATCCACGTGGCCAATTTTTGTGTCTCTAATGTTGTCGACATTAGAAGTGACCGAGGTGATCAGAAAAATGCCCTAGTATCGGTACTTCATGGCTTTTAACTTTTTTAGAGAAGCCTTAGTCATTAGAACTGGTCTTGGTTGAGTGGGTGCCGATGAATAAGAATATTCAAGGGGTACTACAACCATGATCATGCAATTTAAGGAATAGTGGGCAAATTGGGGAATTCGCACGTTGGGTGATCATGACCAAGGAAGGGCACTTGACAGGGCCGGGTTGGAAAATGAGAAAAATATGGGAGGAGATGAAAAAATGAAAAGGAGGAAAAATCCTCCAGAGTTAGAGAATTTTGGAGGAAAAATGCAAGGGCGACAAAATTCATCGCCCAAGCATGTAGAATGGCTTTACATGCACGAGCGGTGAATTTCGCCACCCTTGCATGAAGGGGAGGAACAAAAAAGGGCATGGGCAGAAAAATTTGCTACCTGTGTAGGTTTGGTAGGAAAGTGCAAGGGCGGTGAAATTTGTCGCCCGTGCACTTTTGGCCTGCATTGACAACAAATTTCACCGCCCTTGTAGGTAAATGGGTGTGAACTTGCATCGATGGTGAATTTCACCATCGATGCAGGAAAAGGGTAGGGAAAGGCTAGGGTGGCAAGATTTCTACCTTTTCCAGTATTGAGGAAAGTTTGGGGGGAAGAATGGAGGGTGGTGAAAATTGCCACCCCAACATGGGGAAAGTGACAGGAGGCTGACGGGAAAGGGAGAAAGAGAGGTCGGCGGGAGGAGAGGAGGAAGTGGGCCGATGTCCCTAGGGAAGAAAGGAAAGAATAAAAAAAAAAGACTGAAAGAAAAATTAAAGAGAGGAAAGAAAAAGAAATAAATGCCAAAAACAAGACCTACTTGGAAAACCACGCATGCCGCGAGCTCAAATCCATCAAAATGCACTTTTACCTGTTCGTTAGATCGTCTAGAGGTAGAAGGCAGGAGGAGGAAAGGAAAGAATGAATCAAAATGAGGCTAATATCAGATTAAATGGGGTGAAAACTGACCCCAACCACCCGGCATGTGCGGCAATAAATTCCACGTGAGAAAATTGAGGTAGTGCAGGGGCAACAAAATTTGCCGCCCTTGTACTGGAAAATGAAGGGACATGCAGGGGTGGAAAAATTCCGCTCCTGCATGTGAGAGATGAAAAATGTAATGGAAGCATAAAATTACCACCTGTGCACGTCTAGATGTAGGGGTGACAAATTTTGCCGCTCCTGCGTGTTGGAAGAAAAATGCACTGACTGCAAAAAATGCTGCCTGTGCACGAAAATAGAAGAAAATGGCTAACTCTGAAAAAGCCAAATTTTGGCTCCTGGTTGCATCAAGACCGTAACAAATTTCACATTTTGGGGAAAGAGTAACGAAAAAATTGTTACAAATTTTGAATAGTGTCAGTTGAGCCAATACAAGAACGAGTAAAAACCCGTCTCAAAATTGGACTTAAAGAGACAAAGGGTGAAACAGACAAGTTTTGCAGGGAGTTGTTCCAAAAATGAGCTTAGCTATTTTTGGAAATAACAAATAGTACCACAAACAACACAACAAAAAGCTACATAGAGTTAACAATAGAAGTAGTAAGATATAAATGCGAAACAACAAAAGAAAGTTAAAGAAGTAGAGGTTGCGTGCAAGTAAGCTAAAGAAGAGGAAGCTATCGAAAAGAAAGCTAAAGAATCAGAGACTACATGGAAGAAAGTTGAAGAAGTTAAATCCATAAAGAATAAATTTGAGGGAGCAGAAGCCCTACACAAGTAGGCTGAAGAAATGAGTCAAAGAAAAAATAGCAAGAGGAAGGTTAATGATAATAATAAGAGGCACAAGAAATAATAAAAAATAGAGGGAGAAAAAATATCAAACTAAGGCTAAAGATGAATCTAAAGCTAAAGTTGAGGAAGATGCTAAATCTAAAGCCCAAGCTGATACTCAAAATAAGGCCGAAAAGGAAGCTAAAGTGCAAACTGAAGCCAACACCAAGGCCAAGGTGGAAGCAACAACCCAAGCCAAGAAACTCAGTGATGCACAAGCATAGGTAGAGGTAGGAACTGCAACTCGCACTAAAGGCACTAAAGAAGTAGCACATATCTCTATCTAATGGCTATGGGATGTCCTTGCTACATCAACATGATGGACTATTTTCTTGCTTCCACTGGCTCAATTCACACCTGCTCTTGCGACATATGTGACCACATCTATGGCACTTTCCACCACTATGATGGAAACATCATTGGATGTGACCTAACTACTACTCTCCAAATATATTGAAGGAACAATCACCTTCCAAGAATACATTATGTAGAAGGCCTCACATTTGGAGTAAGAAGTCTTGAGGTTATAGAATGAAAAGGCTGAAGCAGAAGAAAAGTTAGAAAATGTGAGGCAATTTATCAATAAGATGTGTCCCACCTTAGTTTTGCAAGTACTAGATGATCAAGTCATGTCAGAAGACAAAAAATTCACTACTCTATTAACATAAATCATAAAGAGTTGGGGAGCTACACAAAAAGTTTTGGCATTACACACATAAGGACCAACTCTCAGGATGGAAACAAAGGTTATATGTCAACTCCTTGATGAGTATGATCAAGTCCTAAACACTTCTGTGAAGTAGGCCAAAGAAATAGCCCAAAATATGCTAAACTAAAGATAACATTTAAATTAATCCTTGGCTTACTATGAAGCCTGAAGTTGCCACTGTCGATAAAGATAAAGTCATAGTGGAGGATCAAATGGAAACTGTGAAGAAAATGAGCACTGCACTCAGATAATTGATGGATTCTAGGGATGTTGCCATATAAAATTTATAAGTATGATATAATGAAACAAGGCACATCACTTTTGTAGCCATCCAAGCCTAAATGATAATAGACAGATTAAATGTTCTCATTTTGGACATTCAATAGAAAAAATATAATGCTAAGGCATTGCTTAAAATTGTAGACAATGAGGATCTACAAAACATGATGATGATTTAGGTACCATTGTGCATCTTGATTTCCATGGTACATGAAGTGCTCACTAAATGGAAAACACTCAAGCAGGATCTTGCTCAAGTTGATTAATCCATTTCTCAGATAATAGAGGAACCCTAGTTCATTCCTCCATAACATCTTTGACAAATCATACAAGAGAGGAAGATAGATGCAAAGACACAATCTTCGAAACTACCTTTGGCATTAAATACATCAGAAGCCAATGGGTCAGTAGCTTCCCAACCATAGCAATCTCCACAACCACCAAGCCAAGCACCCCCTCAACTATAGCAGTAAGGTTCATGAAATTAGTTTTGTTATGACTTCTAACATAATACAATTTTCGTAAGATAGTGTAAACATTAAAAGCAGGGATAGAATGGTTAAAACCCTGTAAATGGTGGCCACTTGGTTATGCTAGTTTATTGAAAACATGAAAGGGTGGTAGGATAGTATGCTACTTAGTTGAAAACCCATAAGGGTGGATAAGTAGTACATAAAGGGTGAAAGCTGGTAAATGACACATGGAGCAATAACTACGAATTTAGTTTATGACTTATCTTTTTAGCTCAGCTCAAATCAGATTGTGAGTTTGTCTCAAGATGAGACAAATATTTAAGTCTAGGAAAATGTTGGACAAAGAATGGAGCTTGGTAAAACCATGAAGTATATGATATGGAAACATGTGTGAAGTGTATGATTTTGAATTTTATATAACTTTTTCCATGTATTCGACCTTATGAGCCTAATTGGGCAATAAAATAATGTGAAAAGTCTCTCATTTTGTATCTTAAAATGCTAGAATGTGAAGAGACAACAAGATTGTAAAATACTATATATAATAACTTGATGTAATAGAATCTGGTTCAATGTGTTGATAGGGATTAATAGAATTGCTTAGTTATGGTTTTACTTATCTTCTTTTATGTATGGTTTCGGCACAATGATTAAACTATTTTACTTTAATCTATTATCTGATGCGATACTAGTTATGGTTCAGCTTCTATTTGTATTTGTTTTATCTTGCTCTTCAGTCTATTCTATTACATCATAGATGGATTATAACATTGTCATCTCTTATTTACCTATTGGTATTATCCAATGTGCAAGCTATCCCTATAATTAGCATGTTCTAGAGTATTTCTAGGAACCTATACTAACACATATATTGTACACTTATCATTTAGATCTCAAAGTATAGTTCTTATGCATACATCATAGAGTTAAGTAGATCCACTAGTGCAGGCAAGGTCTACTCCTACGACATTGACACATACACATACTCTCCTATGGATACCATTATTAGAGAGACATATACATCAAATATATATCACATATTCTAGAGGACCTTCCTCCACTCAGTTTATGCTGAGATTAGTATTATTGGGTTCTCAGGGTTCTCAGCACAGGGCACCTAAGTCACCTACAACTTCTTCTACTAGATGGGTTCTTAAGACCCCTACAATTCATAGGGCATCACGGTCAGTGCCATAGATTCATAACATCACTACATAGGTAGATATAGACATAGATTACTTCACATAGCAGATTATGAGATCATAATTAAAATTTCACATAACACACATGATCACAATTCCCTTATTTGACATAGGTCATGGTGATAGTGAGCCTCCCATGAGACTTATCGGTTAGTATGGTTCCTACCCCCTTGTACATGCTTTATTATATTTTGTTCCTTGTACATAGTTTATTTTCATTTACCTATACATAGCTTATATCAAAAAAATAAAAAAATAATATAACATGCCAAAACACAAAAAACATTCAAATATTACTCAAAAGACACAAAATTTATATATTTTATGCATTACTTTACTTACATTTATTCTATTTTCCAGACACTACATATGCTAGCTATCTTAGTATAGTCAGTTTATCATACATATATGCTTCACTTGTTTTGTCGAGTGCTTGTAGATTGCTTACAGGATTCAGGTCCACCACACTTATCCAGACTCGCTATCACCTACCCACTGGGGGCATATACGCCAATCCAAGTTTATTCATTTGATACATCCACCCACTTGGGCTAATCTCATACATAGTTTCTATTACCAGGTTATATCCTTACATTCTATATATTCTAGTTTACGTATTGATATATATTGATATTGATAATTGCTACTCATACTCATATTTTTTACCAAATATCACTAGTTTAGACTTAATATATGTACATCCTAGCATTTGCATAAATTTTTTATTACATTCATACATATTTTCATTTCTATCTTTCTTATTTTAGACTTGATTGTGTTTCTTATGCTTCTTCTTTTCAAGGGCATTTAAATATGACATTGCTCTTTGGCTCTATGCCAATTCTATTCATGTATGCCTCGGACATGTGCTCATGTCCCTTGTGTGTGCTTTCCTAATTATGTATGCAGAAATTTGAACATGTCCTTTTATATGGTTCTAAGCCAACTTGCTTATATACTTGCGTATGTAGACATTTGAACATGTCATTGTATGTCTTTTGCTATTAGATTTAGTTACATGTGACCATGCCCCTTTATTATGGCCCCTTGGCCTATTTTTTATGACTCATGTGTTTTATAAGTATGCTTTATTATATGCATCATGTCCATGAACCTTTTTTTGATTGTAACACACACCAGTTTTCAATGCCTTAAGGGACCTCATACATCTATCTTTCCTACTTGGGTGTCATGATAGACATCATGCCCCATCTCCCTAGGTAACTACTTAGATTTTCTATTATACACATTGATTACATCTATCTTGACACCCTTGTGCAATGATAGATACAACACACATCTTACATTACATACTTATGCTTAAATTATCTTACATTCTAATGTTATGTTTGCACATTATATTGGATTATCATGTAATTATCATATATGCTCTGGCTAACACATGTAGAGATATTTATTTTGAGGACAGTTCTTGCATAGGTAAAAAACTACCCTTAAAAGAGGGGGCACTCACAAGGTTTTTTCATAGAAATCAGGGTCCTACATTGCATTCAAAGATCATTTTTAGCACATAGGCTCAATTTCAGGAAATCAGACACAAGTAAGACATGGGAAAAAATAGGGACTCAAAAAGTAGTTTAGTGACTTAGACTTTGGGCCAGACAGACATTAAAACCCAAATTGGGACACTATCACCACATGACATTACTATCTAATAGCCCTAATTTAAGGGTAGTTTAGATTAACTAAAACAGTTACCAAGTATAATATAGGTTTTCATAAATATGACTATAGGTTTGACAGTTATGCTTAGATTTTGTTCATATTCACACTAGTTCATCTCATATTCATATCATTTACTTAGATTAGGGGCATCATGTGTGGCATGATCATCCCCATATTTATTTTAGATACATAGATACATTTATTACAACTCAATCCAAAATCAAAATACTCAAATATCATATTGGGGCCATGTGCACGACACATTGTTTCCATATGTTTAGTTACACACAGGTTGACCTGATGGAATGACAAACTCTATCATTTTATACATTATATGCACTTGAAATCATATTCCAAGTTGTCACCAGTTTCATGTCTTACTCCATCTATAATGGTTGGCATTCTTGAGTGGTCCATAATTGCCTAATGTAATCGAGTGGCCATGAATCAGACATAGATAGTTAGATAAACCCAATTAGATATTTCCAACACTTTGCATAGTTCAATTTTAGATGCATCTAATATACATAGGTGGGAAATGATGGAGTCATAGCCTACTTGAGTTCTTGAGCCACCCACACATGAGGATTGAGCAAGCTATCAAATCAGTCCTAGCTATTTAATGATTTAATCACTATGTACACACACATAAGTTGTCACTAGGTTAATGCATTGGTATACGTACCCAATAAGGTATATTCATTCTTTTCCTCTTTCTCATATCTTTACTCAGCTTTACTCAACTACTTTATTTAGCATAGTATTTTACTTTTGATATCTCTTACATATGGATTGATTTTGGCATGTTTCATTGCAGGTCATGATTTAGATCATGCTTCACATAGGCAGACCCAATTTCACATAATCAAACTCATCTACATGAGATTTACTTCCTAGGTAAGTCTACGTAGACTTTTTTTTCCTTTATACTAGTCATTTTACTTTGATGTATTTCTAGCATAAAGGAGGGTAAATGTAATCACATAAAAGTGGTATTTGGATGCTAAGAGTGTTGCTTGAGACAACCTATTCCTAGATTAGCCATAGACCTATCCTAAAACATTTATCACATTTTTCTAGCTATTGTGAAAACCACAGATGTCCCTAGTTATCTCAAATGCAGTCTCTGACCTACATTCCTAGATCCTGGCCCTTTGTGCTCAATAACCTACCAGATGGACACTAGCACCATATTAAGGATAGTAGAGCCACATGGTGTTAGTGTCTCCAACATGGTGCTAGTTTACCTTGCCCTAACTCTATAAAAAAAATATATTCTCAAACATGTACCACTCCTAAGGTTGGCCTGAGTAAATTTTATTATCTACACAAGCTAACAAACACCATAAATACAAGACTCTTAGACCTATATACACTAGATGGAAATTATTTGAAAAATACCCATTCAAACATGGAACAAGTTGAGTAAAATCAAAGTTATTAATCCCTATTCTACCCTACTTCTACATACTACCATCTATAGTTGACCTAAGCCTAGATTTCAAATATTTTTAACCTTAAGCACAATCAAGGCATTTAATACCACTATCATTCTAGAATTCGATCGCACTTACACCAAGCACCAGGTGGGATAACTACATCAGGATTGATCCCTCCTTAGATTATTGGTATTTAGGCAACTCTCTTCACAGTGAGGTGTTGAGGATATCTAGCATATCCTACTAATGAACACACATTTTCAGCTCATGCCATACTTGTAAGGAGGATTAGGGTTTGCAACTTAAATCAGTTGTTATATACACAAAATATAGTTTCAAACTTCATGCACACAATAATGGAACCCAAAAACATAGGCAAAAGTGCTCCCAAAATTTAGGCATAGTCTTACAAAGAGGACACTAGTACCATTTTCAGGAAACTAAAGCCACAAGGTGCCACTGTCTAAGTAGGGCACTACTATCCATGGAATAATTTGGCTCAGGAACCATGTTGATGACACTCAGACCTATCCATAACCCATTTTTAGCACTCATATCTTTCATGACATGTGTTTTTTAGATAAGTCTCTATTTTCACATATTTATTACTATTTTAAAAAAGTCAAATCAAGTCAAATTCTATAACAAATTAGTGGTTATTTATTACATATTATTTCACTAATTCAGACAACTTATCCCTTTAATCAAATTTAGGTTTTACATAGTAAAACCCTAAATGGTTCAAACAGATACCTTATTGAAATCAATATAAAATTCATCATAAAACATATGAAAATAAAAGCATGAAACCATATAAATGGACAAACCAGTGCATGTGAGAGGGGCTCACATTTATAGATGAGCTTAAGTGGCATGAACTAACTACGTGCATGTGGGAATGACACTAGAATGTGTGCTTATTATAAATCCCATATATTCCATAAAGTGTTAAACACCCGTAAGGTAATGAAAAAGGTGGGGGCATCACCCATATGAAGGTATTCGAGCTGCAAAGTAGCAAAATGCAAAATATGGATGAAGAGGAACAAATCTAACATAAGGGCATGCTAACCTTCATGAAACTCATGGGAATGCAATTTGTCCCATTCATCTATAATGGTACATTGCTTTATCAACCAAAATTATACGACAAAACCATTCTTATTTCAAAATGTACAGTATCAAACAATGCCACTTTCAATTATATATTTCTCCAATAGAAACACAAAACCACACATTTTAATCTCTCTATTTCTAAATCTCTACCAAGATTATGTGGGTAAGGGATGTAGCACATTCATCATTAATAATAATGTATGTTGGCATTTTCTTAGGATAAAACATCTTAATATTCGATTGAGTTATGCATAAATTAACCATTTGATGTATTGAATTTGAGGTAAGGGCATGTTGATGTTTATGAACATTGCATGATAGGAAATGCAAGTAGGTGACATAAAAAATGTTGTATGACATGTGTGCATTACAAATCATGCCTCCCGATGTGGTTGACATTCTAGATGAGATTCATCAACACACATTAACTTCATGCATATTAGTGTGGCATCAAAATGTGTTGTTGCTATGAGGCCCATAGATTCCATAATGGGTTAAACATCTGTAGACCATTGGATAAGGTGAAGGCATCACCCAAATTGAGGTGTGAGAGATGTAGTGTACCAAATGTTGTGTAGTTAACCTCATGTGAATGAAAGAAGATACATGACAACTTTGATGTAAGGGCATGCTTACTTGTATTAACCTTGTGGGAATAAATTTTATCCCATTTATATAGTGGTACATTACCTTTTGACTTACACTTATGCAGGAAGTCCATTCCTCTTTGAAAATGTAGGGTATCAAAGAATGCAACTTTTAATTATAAATTTCACCAATAAATTCACAAAACCCCATAATGTAAACTCTCATATACGTAATATAGATAAAGCTTATGTGGATATGGAATTTGTGACATTCACTATTAACATCCATGTATGTTGGCCTTTTGTGTTGAATAAATATATAAATCCATATTGTTTTAGCATTTTACGTCATAATGAATGAATAAACTAATCATTAAATGTATTGAATTTGAGGTGAGGGCATGCTGACATTTATGGACACCACATGAAAGGAAATGCTAGTAGGTGACATAAAAAAGTTGTATGACATGTGTGCATTAAAAATTATGCCTCATAGTGGGAATCACATTTGTAGATGAGCTTTATCAACATGTACTAATTGCATGCATGTCAGCATGGCATCAGAATGTGTTGTTACAATGAATCCCATAGATTCCATAATGGGTTAAACATCTGTAGGCCAATGAATAAGGTCAGGCCATAACCCATATTGAAGTATGAGAGTTGTAGTGTAACAAAAGGTGTGTAGTGAACCTCATGTGAATGAAAGAATATGCAAGACAATTCTAACATAAGGGCATGCTTACCTATATGAACCTTATGTGAATGTAATTTATCTCATTTATCTATTGGTACATTACCTTTTCACTCGCACTTATGCAGGAAGCCTATTCCTCTTTAAAAATATAGGGTACCGAACAATCCAACTTTCAATTAAAAATTTCACCAATGAATGCACAACCCAACATTGTAATCTCTCCTATATGTAATCTTGACGAAGCATATGTGGATAAGGATCCTATCACATTCATCATTAATGTACATGTATGTTAGACTTTTTGTGGAATAAATATGTATATTCATGTTATTTTAGCATTGTATGTCATATATAATGAAAGATGTTCAAATATTTGATCGTCTTATATATAAATAATCATTCAATGTATTGAATTTGAGGCGAGGGCATGGTGATGTTAATGGGAACTACATGAAAGGAATGATGGTAGGTGACAAAAAAAAGGTTGTATAAGATATGTACATTACAAATTATGCCTCAGGTTAGTGTGTCCAACCCAATGGGGGTAACATTCATAGATGAGCTTTATCGAAACACACTAATTAGAAGGATGTCAATGTGACACTGGAATGCATTGTTGCTATAAATCCCATAGAATTTAGAAAGGGTTAAACATCCATAGGACATTGAGTAAAGTTAGGGCATAACCCATATTAAAGTATGAGATTTACAATATACCAAAATAGGCCACCAAAAAATTTAAAATGTTTTCCCCATACACCGCAACTACCATACTTCCCACCTACTCAACCATAATTTTTGGCCCCTAAATTCAATAAATCCCTTGAGATGATTAAATTTTATATTTATATAGTTTACATATAATTGATCATGATAGGGAACTCATTAGGGATGTTAGCCTTCCTAGGTTGTATAAATACACCTCACATGTATTTCCCTACCCCTCATTATTTTAGAACTGATATGCCATAATCAAATGACCCATGCAACCAATCACTTTACCAGTTGCATGAGACACTTTATATATCAATAACTCCAAACATAAGTGTGACAAACTAATGTTATTTTTTAGATTTAATGTACTTTAATTGAGTTCCCTATTCAACTATTAGCTTGATTTTCTATATGAATGCTCAATTAGTGCATATCCATCCCCCTAGACATAATTACAACAATGAGTCATGTCATTTGAGACTCAATATAACCTAATTTAGCTCCCCATGTATCCAATAACTTGATTGTTGTAGTGAAATTACTTGACCACTATAAATATATCAACAATATATCACAATATGATTAGTAGGAAAGCCTAGTAGTAGGTAGGATTTTTGGAATTTAAAATTTTTAAGTGGGCATGGAAAGATTTATTAGATGAAAAGGATGTAACTAGGGGGATAATAAAGAGATTAAAAATAGATGGGATATATGAATGTTAATAAGGGATTAGAAATACAGAGTGGGGGATTAGTTAATTGACAAGGAGGGGGTTAGTAAGACTTTATGAGGTGAAATTAGATGGAATTAGCGAAAAAATTAGAAATATAAAGTAGGCAAGAAAATTATGATGCATACAATAAGCATACAAGCAAAAATGCTAACCAAGAAAAATAGCAGAGATTTTAAGAACAAACTTGACCCTTTATTTTCATATTCATAGATTACACTCCAGACTCCAATTTTTTTTTCGTAAGCATCCATTGGCCAATTTATATATAGACATGGATCCTAACACCAATATAATAAGCATATCTATACAATATGACATAAAGTGTAAAATTATATACTGACTAGATCAAAAAGGTGGAATAACCTTACTAAGACAAAGTACTATCGGATAATAGGCATCTAATTTATTTTAGCAAATTCATGTTCAATATTCACAACCAACTAAAGATGCAATGAAGACCATTATTACCCAAGAAGGGGATAATGATCTATGTGCAACTTTCATGTGGTTTTTCACCCTCATAAAGGATTTGATTTTATTGCACTTGTTGCATCTTGTGGCACACACATAAGCTTGTTATATCCATGTATGCTACAAAAACACCTCACATCATGATATAAATAACAGAGGTGCATCTAATTACCATGCATTGTGCATCAACCTATGACACTTCCAAACAAATATATAGCCTCATGGTACCTTTGCTTATTATGATAATATTGATTAACATAATTTATTGGAACATCCACGTGTCATTATTTCACTTTCGTATGACATATCATTTGGCAATTTTGAGATTAATGCCATGTCAAAATTGATGTCAACATACCATAACTTTATAATTTAAAGTGTCATATCTATATTAAATCAAACCACCCCCTATGGAGAAGATGAATTGTTTGTTAAACTTTCACTTTTATAACTTCTTTCTTGTAATGACATATATTGTAATTTTGTGACCCATACTGGAGCAAAGATGAAAGACATCACATAATTAGATAGAAGAATGTTACCATGGGTTGAATATATAAAATATCACAAATATTTATAAATCGCATCCAATATAAGAAAATTAGGGTAAGTATTTCCCCTTCTGATCATAGGAACTTGTATTCTCAACCTTGATGCACATTTTCTACTCTCCATATTCTTTCTATTGAATATAAGTTGTATCCTTTTATAAATACTTATGAAATTAATTGTGTTTTGGTTTACTATTGTTATAGTTTTACTTTATGCATTATACAACCTGTAGCTTACTACCAAGTACAAGGTTGACCATCACATTGACATCTTGGGCATTATGGTGTGGATCATATTCATCTAAATTTATTTGTGACACATCATTCAAGTTGATAGTTCAATAAATAATTTTAAAGCAAATACAAAATGATCAATAATATTTTATATTTCCTTTAATTATTTTTAATTGAATGCATACATATTTTTATCACTGATAACTTAATTAGTTTTTAGTAACTTAGTTATAGTAATGGTTAGATTACTCCTTTGGCTTCTCTAAATTTATGGAAAGATAAATATTGTGACCATCTAATTAATGAAAATAATGTATTTAATTGAAAAATAAGGTCTAAAAAATGACTATAGTTATATTAGAAAACCAATCAAGTAGCATGTTGCTTCTCTATTGTCATGATAGGACTAATTAAAAAAAATTCAATATTAATCCCTTAACAAAAAGGGACAAAAATTGCTAATCCATTCATTAGATATATTATTGTTGAAGGATATATTATAGTTCTTGGAATATAAAGCTGAACTATATATGACATTACAAAAAAATCAATCTGAAGAAATTTGATGATCCAATTTTTGAAGGAAAGGGAAAAGAAAGCATCTGAATATGATAATATCAAAGCTACTTAACTTTTCTATATTTTTATTGTTGTTAACAACACAACATCAATAAATTGTCCAAATCCAAACATATATAGCTTAATAGTTTTACAATTTAGACATGTCATAGAAAAGTAATAATTCTACAACTTAAAAATATAATAGAAAATGATTTGCTTCCCAACTTTCAACCAAATAGAGATTTGAGAGCCCAGTTATTTAAAATTTGATCTTTGTTTGTTTTAACCTATAAACCACTAAATTAATGGAAAAATATAAATGGATTGAATATCTAGGAACACATATTTTATCATTCGTTTGGAAGGGTATCAACTATCGAACTAAGAAAATAGTAGCTGTGAAAGCAATGCAGAATATTTAATTTTCTGAGAGGGAAGAAATAGAAGAAATAAAATACTTAAATCAATTAAACCACTTGAATATTGATAAAGATGTTGGACATAATAAACCAAGATAAGAGGTTAAATTTGGTTTTTAAATACATGGAGATTGATCTACAAAAACTTATCACAAAAATAAATATTTCTTTGTCAGAGGATGCAGTTCACAGGTTTTATTTCTAGGTTTTGTAAGGGCTTTCGTATATACATAAACAAGGATATTACCATTGTGATATGAAGACCTCAAATCTTCTAGTCACCAATGATGAAATAAAAATTGGAAACTTAGGTCTTGTAATTAATATATGGGAAAGCAAAGGAATGAGACAATCTTTTCCCTTCTATGTTGTTACACGACCATATCGAGCTCCTGAGCTCCTTTTGAAATCTTCCCATTATGGATTCAACAAAGATATATGGGTAGTGAGTGCTATTATGGCATATATTTTTACCCAAATGTCTATTTTTAGTGATTTCATAGACAAAAATCAAATTTCTAAGATATACTCAGTGAATGGATCTCTAAATAAACATTGTAACTAAGGGTCTATGTGGTTTACTTGAGTGTAATTGACTTGTAAATGCTAGCTGACCTCCTATCCAAATGTCCTCTAAACTGGTGTGCTAGTTAAGTAAGAGCAAACTAGTTTTGTCCTATAAACTAGTGTGCTAGTTAAGCAAGAGCAAAATGGGGGAAAAATGGTGCAACTTTTAAAATTGGTTTTGGAGGTCCAAAATGGTGCAAATTTCTTGCTCTTTTATCAAACTAATGATGCCATGTTAGATGTCATGAGGTTAAGCCTAGAAGTTATTATTAGTGTCTATTTGGTCGTTAGTTGGCAGTCGTAGTTAGATAGCAATTGCATCGACCATTTAGAAATGGGTGGTGTTAGAAATGTTGCGATCAAAGGGAGCAGGTTACGCTAGCAATATTTAAACCATTGAGAAATATTAGTGTGGGGGGGGGGTCTATTATGCCTTTTTTTAGCACCCCTACATTTTTTTTAAATTTATACTCTTTTTCCATAGTGATGACCTAGTCATGACATATAAAACTATGAACGAGGACCTAAATCAATTAGTAGTATATTGGGATGCATATTTTCAATTAAATAAGTTGACGATGATTGGTCTATGAATTCATATTTATATTTTAGGTGGTTTCTAAAAGCATAAATGGATGAATGAATAAAATGTGCATATGTATTTATTAGTTCAACTCAATCACCTGTTTTTAGTTGATAAAATTTGATCAAATTGTAGTGATACTACCTGCAGAGTTTCACTTTGAAAAGGATAGTGCTTCTTATAGTTTTATCAAAATCATATGCATTATATGATTGTCATAATAATATTTAGTTATCTACAGTTGATCTTTAATTTTGAACACCGTATGGATTCATGATAATAAAATTTCATATCAATTTTCTATACGTATGGAACATTGATATTTTGGTTATGAAATAGATAAGTGTGATAACATTTAAGTTTGGTTTATAATGTTAAACCTAGGATTTCCTAAGGTGTTCTAAGTTTAATCCTAAATGTTTCATTATGCTAAGGTCCTAATTCAAATGTTATCTATCCTAAGTTCTAATGCAATATAACTAAACCTAATTCAAAGATTTTAATGGTTAGTTGAGGCTTATTCATTTCAAAGGTTAGTGACTTAAGTTTTTGTACTCGAGGCACAAAATTTTGAAGGACATAAATTGGTGACTTCAAAGGGTGATGTAGTTGAGTTTATTTGATTTAGAAAGGTTTATGGCATAATATCATTATTATTCAAATTCATATTTAATAAGTCATTACTTGATTTTGGAAGTTTGGATTTCAAGTCTCATGAACGTTCGGTTGGAAAGTGAGTTGGCAATCTAGAGGCACATGAATGTCGTAATGTTGAGTTGATAGTATTTGTGGCATGTTAGTTGGAAGGTTGAATAAATGTGAAGCATGATGGATGCTTTGAGATCTTATGATATCAAAGGTGGTTTAAGAGTTTTAATGTGAGACATACATGCCTTGGTTGACGGAGTTTAGTTGGTGATTTAGCAAGGTTTTGGGTTGTCACTAAATATGATTGCATTGCCAAATAGGTTGATCGATTGCTAAAGTAATAACCTTTATTGATGAAACAATCACGAACGTGCACATAAGCATGGGTAGTTATTTCACAAGACTTGGCTTATAAACAACATTATTTTCATTATTTTGATCATTACGTGAAGCTTTCTTGTAGAAATGACACTCTATTGAATTGGAATTTGGAGTTACAAATAAAGATTTGTGAGCAGAAAGTTAAAGGGAGTACACATACAAGTATGCCAATAATAAAGTAAATAATTTTGAGGAAGGTTTTTAGTTATTGTGATACATTTATGTTTGTATGGAAAAATAATGGTTGTTGGTCTGTATGTTTTAATATGTTTTGATATTTGTCTAAACCACTGTGTGTTTATTTTGGAAAGATTAAAAAAGGTTTATGATTTTAATGGTTGTTATGTTCTTTCTATGCAGGAGATATCAATGTGAATGCATTTTAGTTTTTGATAAATAGCCATTTATCTTGGTAATTGATGAAATAAAGGACATGTTGGTTGGCTAGTTTGGTTCGAGCATGGTTTTTTTGAGAATATTGAGGCTTTTCTTGTTTGAATATGCATACTAGTCTGGGTTTTTGTGAGTTATATATTGTTCAGTGGTGCTCCTAGCATACTAGTCTTAATTTCAAGCATGTGTTGAGACTTTAGGTTTTGGATAAAACAAACTCTATGGGTTTGCTTTTAAACATATGAAAGGTTAGAATGGTTTTAAAACAGTATGTTTGAACATGCAAATTTCTTATTCAGTGGTAGATTTGTTATTTCAAACTTTAGTTTCATGCATTCATGGGTTATGAAGATAAATTTTGTATGGTCATTTTATGGAAATATAGTATGTAATGGAGATTATTGTATGGATTAGCACATCTCAGTTTTGGGTTTTAAATGTATTTTGTTATAATGATATGATGGGTGTTTCAACACATTGAAAATGTAAGTTTTGTGCATGTTTAGGGTTTTATAAAGATGAAATATTTAAAAATATGATGGGTTCAAAATGTTTCTAACTATAATACAAAGACACATTGCTGAAATATTTCGCTAGATAGTTTCATTTACAAATAGTAGTGGTATTTTCTGAGTTTGTTCCTAAATCATGGATATGAAAGAACAGTGAAGGAAGTATTGATAGTTTTCCTAGAAAGTTGTAGAAAGTTATTTTCTCAGTTTCAAAATGATGTTTAGAAAAGATAAATGGTTTATAGTTTTGAGAAAATTATGAAACTGACTTGAAAAGATATGTTAATATTCAAAATCTATTATAATGAATTGAAAAAGAATTTGATGGCTTAGTTTCTACGTCAAATTGAGAAATGATATGTGGTTTATAGTTTGAGAAATACATATAATGAATGGTCTTTGTAAAGATTTTTCATTCAGTGGTGATTGAATAGTTTAGTTTTGGAAATCTATGCAGTTTTTAATTTGACAAAGATTTATACTTGAGATTATATTCACATATTGTAAATAGAATTCAAAGAAATATAGCAGGATATTGTGCAAATAAGATTATGAGGATATAATTTCATTTTTTTGAGTTTCAGTTAATTTTTGATGATATTTTGATGCAATCAAAATAAAATATTATGATGATAGTTGACACAGTTGGAACAATTTAGTTTCTGTTTTAGTCAATAAATAGTTTAGAGATCATTTGTTGATAATAGAAATTTTATAAGTGATTTTTTGTTTTTTATATAAAAATATAATTGGGTTTCATATTACATATATACATGCTTTTTTTTTTAGTAATCAATTTTTTAATATATTTCAAACTGTATAAGATGTTGGGTTGGGAACAACCTAGTTCAAGTAGAGATAATGATAGCAAAGATTGGGGAAGGAATCAAAATTTAGATAATGTGAATCAGGGAGTACCCAATAAACAATTTCCAAGGGGGGTTTAAGGATAAATGATTTGGTCCTAGGTATGCTAGTAAAGGAGCTACCCAATCCATTTTTATGCCACTGATCCTAAATTATGAAATGTATTGAACAATTTACCCTTTAATCTTACAAATCATAGGGGTAACAATGGATTTTGTGGTCGTAGATTTCGAGCCAGGTCTTATTGCCATAACAGTTTCTCTCACCACTTACAGAGTGATCCAGACCAATTACCTATTCAGTTACCTAAAACTAAGAGAATCCAACATATTAATAAACCATATCATGTTCATGAGCCAATTCAGCTAGATAATGAAATAACTTACTAGCCTTGCTTTCTTGTTCTGATGAACCCTCACAATCTTAGAGATCCTATTTTAGGATGCAAAAAATTAAGTTTGAAAGAGACACTTTAAGGATGCAAAAAGCTAAGTTTAGAAAAACCACTTCGTGTTATTCATCCTTCTTCTAAGAAGCATCCAATCAGCAAGAATGAGTCAGACACTCCTACTGAGATCAGAGTTATGAAGAAGATTAAATTGGAGATCAATGATAATACAAGTGAGTTGAGAACTAAGTTGGTTCAGTTTCTAGTAGTTGAAATAGAATATAATGAGTGTGTGAATGACCAGAGAAAACTAATGATTGAGGTTTTATCTAATTTTGATGACTATTAGATGTCAACACGATAAAGTTTCATTTCGAAGTTGAACTTTTAGGTTGGCCAAACTTAAGTACTTTCAAATTTTGATACATTGATTTTTAGATTTTAAGACTTTGGTTATAATATTTTAAAAGTACAATAGACTTTAAATTTTTAATATATATATATATATATATATATATATGCCTAAAATAATTTTGATAATATGTGTTATGGAATTAATATGGATAAAAATATCATTAATCTTTGATTTATCTAATTATTTATTGAAGTATGAATTTATTATTATTATTAATTGATTAAGGGTCCTCTCTTGTTGGAAAATACCTGGTCTATATTCAAATATTTGATCTATTAAGACTTTTAAGTCTTAATTTAATCTTAATTAATAACTGTCTATATGAATTGACTTTTAAAAAATCAATTAGTTTAGTTAAACAAATAACTAGCTAAAGTTAGTTTCAACTTATTTTTCCAATCAAATTTGAAGTATAAAAGGAGATCAAAGTTATATTTGAATGGGGTAACAACATAGGTATTGAAGACTTATACATTGTAAATTCAATCATTTATCTCTCTCTTCTATGCAACTTATTTAAGATAACATAATTTTTGTAAATAAATCAAATAGTACTTTCTTTGATGGTTGAGTAAATTGCTTAGGCAACGTAGGTATATTTAGTTTTATATTATCATTTATAACAAATTATCTAGAGTTTGTCAAGTTTAACATCTTTTGATGATTACTCCTTGCAGTCCTATATGTAGAATCCAATTATTCAACTTGAATAATGATGAAAACTTCATTGTTTATGACATTTTATTAATCTATTTGATTGTAAAAGTTGTCTCTCAAGATATTTTGTACATAAAAATGTTGGATTCTCAAATAAAATTGATCTATTTTGCTAATATGATTCTCTCTATTGACACTCACGTGTTTTATCTATATTGTATTTTATTTTGACTTTATCTTTAACTTAGTTTTATTTGATTTAGATTAATCTTTAATTAATCTAATTAATTTTCTATTTATTTTAATTTTAATATAATTTACTTTTAGCTTATTGTTTATTTTTGTTCTTCTTTTTAGTTAAGTTTCTTAGATTAATTTTCTTCTTTTATAGTTTATAGTTAGATTTAGTTTAGATTTAGATTAATTTAGTTTATTAGACTTAGTTAAATTAATTTGTTTATTTTTTAGTTTAGATTTAATATATTTTTTTCTTTTAAATAGTTATCTAATTCTTAGTTTAGTTGTTTTCTTATTTGTTTTATCTAGTTTGTTGGGTTATTTCTAGTTGCTTGCTTTATGGAGTATCCTTTACAAACTGATTTGCTTCTTAGTTCTAATTTGCTTTATATTTTTGAGTTATTATTTTGATATTATTGGGAAGAAATTATAGCAACAACAAGATTATTGCATAAGAATATATTACATAACCAAATCAAATTTCTTTCTTTCAAGAGACTATTTTGTTCATAGACTTTCTTTTTCGGATATGATAGATTATACATTCATATCTGAACCAATTTATTATTTAACAAGTGAATTTATAAATTATAATGGAATATGTTACATTTAATAATGTAATTTTTATTTATTATAATATTTAAAAAATCTTTCACATCTTTAGGATCATAATTAAACTTTTAGAACCTTATTATTAGATTGGTACAATTTCAACATAACCTTCATAATAGGTGAAAGGGTTGATTAGTTGATGGTACAATTTTCATCGTCAACAAATTTGATAACTTTGTTAGAGAATTTTTAGAAATATTATTTGTTTAGAACTATATTTTTTTGTTGCTCATGGTACTTGGAGGACAACCTCCTATTATCCAACCTAGAATTGATATTGTTAATGATAAAGTTGATGTTGCTTTTAATTTGACTCATTATACATGATATAATCATCCTCATAATCTTCAACATGTTATTTAAGTCACAAATGATGAAGAAAAAATTGTAGAGTTTGAGATAGATTAGTATTTTAATCTTACTCATAAAACTCAACAAGATGTTTTTAATACAAATAGATGAATTTGAGAAGATAGATCTAGAGTTTTAGCTGCTAATCCTTGATCTAGAACTCATTTTATTTTAGATTATTTTTCATTTAATGATTTGGTTATGCCCTCTAAACCTACTATTACAAATATGTAATTATATCAAGTTGATCAAGTTAAAGATAATCAATCGAATTAGGTAGAAGTGATTGCTAACACTTTCAATGAGAGACCAACCAGAAGAGAGAATACAGGATATGATTTAAGGTTTGAAAGACAATAGAGATCAGAATGATTCTGATCTCATTGAGGAAGAAGATTATTATTTGGATTAACACATCTTAGTTTTGGGTTTTTGATGGCTTTTATTATAATTATATGATGGGTGTTTCAACATATTAAAGTCGTATGTTTTGTGCATGTTTAGGGTTTTGTAAGGATAAAATATTTGAAAATCTTATGGGTTTGAAATATTTATAATTGTAATACAAAGACACGTTGATATATTTCACTAAATAGTTTTATTTACAAAGAACAATGGTATTTTATGGGTTTGTTCCTAAATCATGGATATGAAAGAACAGTGAAAGAAGTGTTAATAGTTTTCTTGAAAAGTTGTATAAAGTTTTTTTAGTTTCAAAATGCTATTTAGGAAAGATAAATGGTTTATAGTTTCAAGAGAATTATGAAACTGACTTGAAAAGATATGATATTATTCATAATCTATTATTATGACTTGGAAAAGGCTTTGATGGCTTAGTTTCTTTGTCAAATTAAGAAAAGATATGTGGTTTACAGTTTGATAAATACATATCATGAATGGTCTTTGCAAAGATTTTTCTTTCAGTGGTGATTGGTTCATTTTTAGAAATATGTGTAGTTTTGAGTTTGACAAAGATATATATTTGAGATTACATTCATACAGTGAAAACAAAATTCAAATAAATAAAATAGAATATTTTGAAAATAAGATTATGAGGATATAATTTTATTTTTTTTAAGTTTTAATTGATTTTTAATGATAATTTGATGCAATCAAAATAGAATATTATGATGATAATTGGCATAGTTGGAATAATTCAATTTTTATTTTAGTCAATAGATAGTTTAGAGATTATTTGATGATAATGAAAATTTTATAAGTCACTGTGTGTTTGATATATAAAAATATAGTTGGGTTTCATATTAGATATATACATGCTGATTTTTTTTAGTAATCAGTTTTTGAATATATTTTAAACTGTATAGGATGTTAGGCTAGGATAAATCTGGTTCACGTAGAGATAATGATAACATAGGTTGGAGAAATAATTAAAATTTAGACAATGTGAACCAGGAAGTACCCAATAGATAATTATCAAGGGGGGTTTCATGGATAGAAGATTTGGTCCTAGGTATGCTAGCAAGGGAGCCAGGATGTCAATCCACTTTGATTCCATCGATCTTAAATTCTAGAATGTATTAAACAATTTACCCTTTAATCTTGTGAAACATAGGTGTAATAGAGGATTTTATGGTCATATATTTGGATCTAGGTCTCATTCCTATAGAATTTTCTCTCACCACTTGCAGAATGATCTAAACTAATTACCTATTCAGTCACCTACCCCTAAGAGAATCTAACATGTTAATAAAGCACATCATGTCCATGAGCTAATTCAGTTAGACAATAAAATAGTCCATGATAATAATTTTATCAATTTGACCTTGCCTTCTTTTTTTGATGAACCCTCACCATCTCAAAGAGATCTTATTTTAAAATGCAAAATATTGAGTTTAAAAGAGCCACTTTCAGGGTGTAGAAAACTAAGTTTAGAAAAACTACTTCATGTTATTCATCCAACCTCTTCTAAGAAGTGTCCAATCAACGAGGATGAATCAAACATTCCTACTGAGATCAGAGTTGTGAAGAATATTAAATTAGAGGTTGATGATAATACAAGTGAGTCAAGAACTAAGTTGGTTCAGTTTTCAACAGTTGAAATGGAATATGAGTGTGTGAATGAATAGAGAAAACTAGTGATTGAGATTTTATCCGATTCTGATGACCATTGGATGTCAGTAGGATAAATTTTCATTTCAAAGTTAATATTTTAAGTTGATATAACTTAAGTAATTTTATATTTTGATACTTTGGTTATGATATTTTGAAAGTATAATAGACTTAAATTTTTGATATATATAATATGCCTAAAGTAATTTTGATAATATATGTTATAGAATCAATATGGATAATAATATCATTAATATTTGATTTATCAAATTATTTATTGAAGTATGTATTTCTTATATTATTAATTGATTAAGACTCCCCACCCGTTATGAAATACCCGATCTATATTCAAATATTTAATCTATTAAGACTTTTAAGTCTTAATTTAACCTTAACTAATAACTTTCTATATCAAATAACTTTTAAAAAGTCAATTAATTAAGTTAAACAAGTAATTAACTATAGTTAGTGACAACTTATTTTTTCAATCAAATTTGAAACATAAAAAGAGATCAAAGATGTATTTGAAGAGGAGAACAATATATGTATTGAAGACTTATACATTGTAAAGTTAATCATTTATCTCTCTTTCTTCTATGCAACTTTTTTGAGATAGCATGACTTTTACAGATAGGTCAAATAGTACTTTCTCTAATGGTTGAGTACATTAATTAGGTAACGTAGGTATATCCAGTTTTATATTATCATTTATAATAGATTATCTAAAATTTGTCAAGTTTAACATCTTTTGATAATTACTCCTTGCATTTTTATGTGCATAATCTAAGTATTCAATTCAAATAATTATGAAAATTTCATTGTTTACGACATTTCATTCATCTATTTAATTTTAAAAGTTGTTTCTCAACATATTTTGTAAAAAAAATGTTAGTTTCTCAAATAAAATTGATCTATTTTGCTAAGATGACTCTTTCTATTGAGACTCATGTGTTTTTATGTATATTGTACTTTATTTTGACTTTGACTTTAAGTTAGTTTTATTTAATTTAAATTAATCTTTAATTAATCTAATTTATTTTCTATTTATTTTAATTTTAATATATTTTACTTTTAGCTTACTGTTTATTTTTGTTCTGCTTTTTAGTTAAATTTCTTAAATTAGTTTTCTTCTTTTATAGTTTAGAGTTAGATTTAGTTTAGATTTAAATTAATTTAGTTTATTAGACTTAGATTAATTTTTTTATGTTTTCATTTATATTTAATATTTTATTTCTTTTAAATAGTTTGTTATCTAATTTTTAGTTTAGTTGTTGTCATGTTTGTTTTATTTAGTTTGTTGATTTTTTTTTGGTTGCTTGTTTTATGGAATATCCTTTACAAATTGATTTGCTTCTTAATTCTATTTTGCTTTATATTTTTGGGTTATTTTTTAGTGTTATTTAGAAGAAATTATTGCAACAACAAGATTATTACTTAAGAATATATTACATAACTGAATCAGATTTATTTCTTTCATAAGACTATTTTGTTCATATTTTTTTTTTATCAGATAGGATAGATTATACATTCATATCTGAACTGATTCATCATTTGGCAAGTGGATTTTTGAATTATAATAAAATATGTTATATTTAGTAATGTATTTATTATTTCATACAATATTTAAAAAAATCCCTTGCGTCTTTATGATTGTAATTGAACTTTCAAAACCTTACTATTAGATTGGTATGATTCCAACTTAACCTTCACAATAAACAAAAAGGTTGATTAGTTGATAGTAAATTTTTTGTCATCAATAAATTTGACGACTCTATTGAGAATTTTTCACAAATATTATTTGTTTAGAACTATATTTTTTTGTTGCTCATGGTACTTGGAGGACAACCTCCTCTTATCCAACCTATAATTGATATTATTGATGATCAAGTTGATGTTACTTTTAATTTGACTTGTTATAAATGGCATAATCTTCAACATGTTATTCAAGTCATAAATGATGAAGAAGAAATTATAGAGTTTGATATAGATTGATATTTTAATATTACTCATGAAGCTCAACAAGACATTTTTAATACAAATAGATGAATTCGGGAAGATAGAGATAGAGTTTTAGCTACTAATCTTAAACTTAAAACTTGTTTTATTTTAATTTTTTTGTTTGATGATTTAGTTATGTCCTCTAAACTTACTGCTATAAATTTGAAATTAAATCAAGTTGATCAGGTTCAAGATAATCAATCAATTCAAGTAAAAGTGATTATTGAAACTTCCAATGAGAGACCAATCAGAAGAGATAATACATGATATGATTTGAGGCTCGAAAGATAATAAAGATCAGAATGATCTCACTGAGGATGAAGATAGTTCTAAATCTAAAGTAGAATAATAAATAGCTATAAATCTATAGATTTTTGAAAATCTACTTAACATTAGAAATAAACCATGTAAGCTACCTTCACTAAAGTGATTAAATATACCAAATTTTTTTGGAGCTTCTGGAGAATATTGAGAAGATTATTTATATGCTTTTAAATTATTTTGTGTTACTGTTAGTATTAAAAGTGAAAAGATTTATTTAAGAATTTTTGCCCAAACACTTGGAAAAGCTTATCAATCGTTTGTTAGTTTGCCTGCTAAAGCAATCAACACTTGGAAATATATAGAAGATTGAATTGAATTAGTTTTTGAAAAAGCTAAAGAAGATCTTGATCTAGTCAATGATATTGTAAATTTTTATCTTGATCTAGGTGAGACCATTTATCATTTTATTACCATATTTATCAAGTTACGTCAAAAGATTTCTCGTGATCTTAGACCTTCTAAAAAAATTATCTAGACTTTATTTTTGTAGTTATTTACCTTTAACGTATAAAATAGCCTTAGAAGATAGAGACATTATGAAATATAATGAAATTGTAATATTTTGTATTGAGTATGAAAAGAATCTTAAATGTATTAGGTTTAAAGATAGGTCTTTTATAGGTTTAAATTTAGATAATATAATTTTTTAAAAAGTCACTCAAAGTCTAAGAAATGAACTGGTCACTGTTAAAAGGCAGTTAAATGATAAAACTTATTCATCTAATTAAAAAAAATAAATTAGAAATTGCTTATTATTATAATGTGTGTGAATTGGATTATGATCTAGATTCATGTATTGTTGTTTAGAAGTTCAAAAAAAATTTTCAAGGGAAAGATCTTATATCTAAATATCTAACAAACAACATAAACATGTGTGATTTTGATGATCCATCAAAAAATGAGGGTGCTTATGTTGTTAATACTAGAAACAAATATTATAATTTTTATCAGAATAATAATGTAGCAAATGATGATTCTTCTTCTAATGATAAAAGTAAAACAAATCATAATAATTTTTTAAGTAATTCTGATAATTCTTCTTAAAAAATTTCTTGATCAATTGGTTATAATAATACTCAATATCAATCTTATAAGCCTAAGAATTTTTGATAATTTGATGCTAAAAATTATAATATAATTGATGATTTATCTACAATTAAAATTGGATTTTCGTTATTACAAGCAACTAGTCTTCCATGAAAACTTGATAACATTAATGAAGCTATTAAAAATATTAAAATTGATGTAAGCTTACAAAAATACGATGGTAATAAAAAATCAATTATTTTTGCTTAAAGTTATAATCTTTTTGCAAACTATATATCTCCTTTTTATGTTTTGGGGTGCTTCAAAGAATATTGTGCCTAAATTTATTGTAGATCAATTAGATATATCTTTGAAACTTACAATAAGAAGCTTACTAGATTTGATTCTAGACAAACTAAAAATTATAGTAAGTTTTGAGACATAGTCATTAAGATTGCTCAAGATAAAAGAATTAGATGTATGACTAATGTTTAAATTTTAGATATTCTTAGTAATTATGTTATGTTATTAAGAAGAGATTGGTTAAAAGTAATGGGTGCTTTTGTTATAAAATATATCACATGAGTTCTCATTAGTAATGAGATTGCTTTTATTAAAAGAGTGGATTAGTCTAGTACACCTATAAAGTCATCCACTTCTTTCACTATTGCTTATGTTGAGATAGGAATTGAGACTTATGAACTGCTGAATTTAAATGAACTAAAAAATCAACAGAAAAAATTCTTTGAAAAAAATGTTTTATGATCAATATATTTTGATGAAATATGCTAACAACAAGGAAATGGTGTTAAAATTTGTTTAATTTCTCCTATTGATAAGATATTTCGTTATGCTTATAGGTTATATTTTGAAAACACTAATAATACAATAAAATTTGAAGCATTATATTTAGATTTGAAAAATGACATTAAACTTAATATTAAACATTTAGAAGTCTTTGAAGATTTTAAATTAGTTGCTAGACAAGTTTGAAAATTTTATAAAACTAATTAAACTCGTCTACATCATTATACTCAAAAGATTGATCTTTACTTGAACATTTAGAAGTTTTCAATATCACTCATCCTTAAATAATATAATATTAGAGATGATAAGATTGTTATTTTTGCATCTAATCCAACTCTAAATGAAAATGAACCAATTACAAACTTCTCTTTTTCTAAATTTTTTCGACTTAAAATTTAGATTTGGATAGTAGTTGACTTGTTTTTAGTTGTGATGAACACATAGGTTCATTCATTAAAAGTAATTATTTTGATCATGATGATATGTATTAAATTATGAAAATTATTTGTAATTAAGTATTAATAAATTACTTGCAAGTTTAGTAAGTTTATAATCTATGTTTACACCTAATGATCAGCCCAAAATTTTTAGGATGAAAGAACCTTCCAAGAGAATCATAGGTGAAATCATTCTTATCAACTTAGGTATAGAGAAAGATCCTAAATATGTTTATTTAAGAATATAAATTACAGCTAGTGAGAAGGTTAAATTTATTAAATTATTTAAATAATTTATTGATGTATTTATCTAGTCATACAACGATCTTAAAGGTTATAATACTGATATTATTAGATATGATATACCTATAAAACTTGGTATTAAACTTGTAAGACAAAAGATATGAAGAATTAGTTCTTTGTTAGAAAACACCATTAACAAAGAGCTAGATAAAATGATTGATGTTGGTGTAATTTTTTCTATAAAATATTTTGAATGGGTAGTTAATTTAGTGTTAGCTAGAAAGAAAAATGATGATATTAGATTATGTGTTAATTTTAGGGACTTGAATAAATATAGTGTTAAAGATAATTTTTTTTACAAGTATAAATCAGATTTTGTAACAAATTTCAAGATAAAAAATGATGTCTTTATTAGGTGATTTTTTTTACTTATAATCAAATTTTTGTAAATCTTGAAGATAAATATATAATTAATTTTACTACTCGTAAAGGGACTTTTCCTTATAACAGAATGTATTTTGAATTAATGAATGCAAGAGCTATGCATGTTGATTTTGATGACTTGATTGACATTGTTATTTAGGTCTATCTTGATGATCTTAAGATTCACTCGAAAAGATAAAAAAGCATTTAAATCATCTTCATGAGGTTTTCAAAAGATGTAAAATGTATGGTATTTTTTTGAATCTAAAAAAATCAGTGTTTGGTGTTACTAAAAGTAAGTTATTAGGACATATTATTTTTAAGGATGATATTTTTATAGATCCTGAACACATTAAAGCTATTAAAGAGTTACCTCTTCCTAAAGACCAATCTAGTTTAAGGTCTTCATTTGGTAAATTAAACTTTGTTAAGAAATTCACATTAAATTTTGATGATAAGTCTAATCCTTTGCAATTATTGCTTAAGAAAGATAAATTTTACACTTGGGATGAGGGTGTTGATTTAACTTTTAATAATGTTAAATATGTTATTGTAAGTGCTCTAGTACTTGCTAAACTTGATTTAAAGAAAGTATTCATTCTATATGTTAATGTTAATGATAAAATAATTGGAGCTATTATCACTAAATTTTTTAAAAATAATGATGAAAAATCAATCAATTATATGAGTCAAGTTTTAAAAGATATTGAAACTAGATACCTTGTTATTGAGAAATTTATTTTTTCATTGGTTTACTCTTTGATTAAATTTGAAGTAGGTTATTATTGGCCTACACTATTTCAAGATGCTTATAAGTTGGTTCGTTCTTGTACGCAATGTCAATTATTTGTTGCTAGAGATAAGTTACCTGTAATATCATTATATCTTGTTATACCTAAAAAATCATTTATGAAATAGGGCATTGACTTTATTTTAGATATACATCCTCCTTCATCAATTGGTCATAGATATATATTGATAGCAATAGATTATTTCACTAAGTGGCCCGAGGCCAAAGTATTTAAAAGTTCTGTAGCAGGTGAAATAATTTCATTTAATTTTTTTTTTCTAGATTCGAAGGTCCTTATGAAATCATTTCTTATAATGGATCTCAGTTTGTTTCAAATAAATTTATAGAATTTTTGGGAAAATATTTTATTATATTTAGTCATTCATCTAAATATTATCCTCAAAGGAATGGTCAAGTTGAATCAACGAATAAAAATCTAATTACAATCATGAAGAAATTAGTTTGTGAAAGTAAAAAAAATTAACATCTTAAATTTTTTGAAGCTTTATGGGCTGATAGAATTATTGTCAATGTAGTAACTAGTTATTCACCTTTCATGTTAGCATATGGATTTGAGACCACCTTATCAATAGAATTTTAGATGTTTTTAGCTAGAACTACTTTACAATATATTGTTGAAGGTAGAAATTTAATTAAACAAATATTGCATGATTTAATAGCTCTTGATGAGTCAAAAGAAACAACATTACATAAATTAGAAATGGCTAAATAAAAAAAAAAAAAAAAAAATTGATAAGAAAGTTTCTAATAAAAAATTTAAAGTTGGTGATCTAGTTTTATACTACAATAAAGCTCATGAAGATCCTTGTAAACATCATAAATTTGATTCATTATGACTTGGTCCTTATAGACTTGCCTCTAGGTTTGGAAACAATATTTTTCATTTGAAAGATCTTGATGGAAATTAGTTAGATTACTCAGTTAACTATCATTATTTGAAATTGTTTCATGATTAGCTCCTTTTCAGATTCATTTGTCTCTTATTTTCTTTTTGTTTTGTATTTTTTTTCTTTGTTGTTTTGTTCTGTTGTTTTGATTTGTTTGTTTGCTTTCTGTTGTTGTTTGTTTTTTCCTTTTGAGAGATCAACAAGTGTTTTAGGTGAATAAGTTTTCATCTTATGAAGGGATAATGCAAGGATGCTGAAATATAACTATAAGTATCACTTATCTTGAAGTATTATTCTTTATAAGCTCACTTTTTTTAATACATGAATAATATATGCTAAGTTGTAACTAGTTGTTGAAGTAATACTTGATTTTCAAATATTATATTTAAGACATTTGTATTAGTTTATGAATTCAACTCAATTTTTTTTGTTATATCATTCAATTTTTTCATGTCACACTAATCAAACATCTCATCTCTTATTGAAATTTATTATAAAGGGGTTCACCTATAACTGCTTAAGAAATGATTTACCTAGATCACACTCTGAAGATTATATTTTTATAATAGGTAATTTGATTGCTACTCAATTTTATTATTTTAAAATTGATGAGCAAGGTCAATAGTGTTATATTTATTTTTTACACCCTTACATTTTTTTGAAATCTATACTTTTCTGTCATAGTGATGACCTAGTCATGACATCTAAAATTGCAAGTGAGGACCTAAATCAATTAGTAGTATATTGGAATACATATTTTCAATTAAATAAATTGATGATGATTGGTTTATGATTTCATATTCATATTTTAAATGATTTCAAAAAATATAAATGGATGAATGAATAAAATGTGCATATCTATTTATTAGTTCAGTTCAGTCACGTATTTTTTATTGATAGAATTTGATCAAATTATAGTGATACTACCTACAGAGTTTCAGTTTAAAAAGGATAGTGCTTCTTAAGATTTTATCAAAATAATATGCATTTTATGATTTCCATGATTGTCATAATAATATTCAATATTTGTATTTGATCTTTAGTTTTAAACATTGTATGGATTTATCAACACAAAAATTTAGGTCAATTTTCTATAAGTATGGAACATTGGTATTTTGATTATGAAATGGATAAGTGTGATAACATTTAAGTTTGGTTTATGATGTTAAACCTAAGATTTCCTAAGGTGTTCTAAGTTTAATACTAAATGTTTCATTATGCTAACGTACTAATTCAAATATTATCTATCCTAAGTTCTAACGCCATTAAGTAAGCCTAGTTCGAAGATTCTAATGGTCAGTTGAGGCTTATTCATTTCAAAGGTTAGTGACTTAAGTTTTTGTACTCAAGGCACAAAATTTTGAAGGACATAAATTGGTGACTTCAAATGGTGATGTAGTTGAGTTTATTTGATTTCAAAAGGTTTACGGTATAAATTCATTTTTATTCAAATTCATATATAATAAGTCATTGCTTGACTTTGAAACTTTAGATTTTGAGGCTCATGAACGTTCAATTGGAAAGTGAGTTGGTAATCTCGAGGCACATAAATGTCATAATGTTGAGTTGGCAGTATTTGTGGCATGTTAGTTGGAAGGTTGAATAAATGTGAAGCATGATGGATGCTTTGAGATCTTGCGATATCAAATGCGGTTTAAGAGTTTTAATGTGAGACATACATGCCTCAGTTGACGGAGTTTAGTTGGCAATTTAACAAAGTTTTGGGTTGTCACTAAATATGATTGCACTACTAAATAGGTTACAAATTGATAAAGTACTAACCTTGATTGATGAACCAATCATGAATGTGCACATAGACACAAATAGTTATTTCATAGGACTTGGCTTACAAATAGCATTATTTTCATTATTTTGGTCATTTTGTGAAGATTTATTATGGACATGACACTCTATCAAATTGGAATTTGGAGTTATAGATAAGGGTTTGTGACTAGAAAGTTAAAGGGAGTACACATACATGTATACCAATAATAAAGTAAATAAGTTTTGAGGAAGATTTTTAGTTATTACAAACAATTTTTTATTTGCATGGAAAAAGAATGGTTGTTATTTTGTATATGGTAATACATTTTGATATTTGTCTAAACCACTGTGTTTTTTTTTTTAAAAGATAAAAAAATAAGATTATAATTTTAGTGGTTGTTATGTTCTTTCTGTGTATGAGATGTCGATGTGAATGGGTTTTAGTGTTTGATAAAAAGCCATTTATCTTGGCAGTTGATGAAATAAAGGACATGTTGGTTTGCTAATTCAATTTTAGTATATTTTTTTAGAATATTAAGGATTTTCTTGTTTGAATATGTATACTGGTCTAGGTTTCTGTGAGTTATACATTGTTTAGTGGTGCTCCTAGCATACAAGTCATAATTTCAAGCATGTGTTGAGACTTAAGGTTTTGGATAAAATATACTATGTGTGTTTGATTTTGAACATATGAAAGGTTCAAATGGTTTTAAAATAGTATGGTTGAACATGAAAATTTATTATTTAGTGGTGGCTTTGTTATTTCAAAATTTAGTTTCATGCATTCATGGGTTATGAAGATAAGTTATGTATGGTCATTTAATGGAAGTATAGTATGTAATAAAGAACATTGTCTGGATTAACACATCTCAATTTTGGGATTTTGATGGATTTTATTATAATGATATGATGGGTGTTTTAACATATTGAAGTCATAAGTTTTGTGCATGTTTAGGGTTTTGTACATATTTGAAAATCTGATGGGTTTGAAATATTTCTAAAGGTAATACAAAGGCACATTGTTGAAATATTTAACTAGATATCTTCATTTACAAAGAGCAGTGGTATTTTATAAGTTTGTTCCTAAATCATGGATATGAAATAAAAGTAAATGAAGTGTTGATAGTTTTCTTGAAAATTTGTAGAAAGTTGTTTTCTTAGTTTTGAAATGATGTTTAAGAAAGATAAATGGTTTTTAGTTTCGAGAAAATTATGAAACTAACTTGAAAAGATACGTTATTATTCAAAATATATTATAATGACTTGGGAAAGGCTTTGATGGCTTAGTTTCTTTGTCAAATTGAGAAATGATATGTGGTTTATAGATTAAAAAATACATATCATGAATGATCTTTGTAAAGATTTTTCTTTCAGTGGTGATTGAATGGTTCAAATTTTGAAATCTGTGTAGTTTTTAGTTTGAAAAAGATATATATTTGAGATTATATTCGCACAATGAAAAAAAATTCAAAGAAATATAGAAGAATATTGTGAAAATAATATTATGAGGATATAATTTTATTTTTTTTGAATTTCAATTAATTTGTGATACAATCAAAATAGAATATTGTGATGATAGTTGACATAGTTGGAATAATTCAATTTTTTTAAATCAATAAATAGTTCAAAGATTATTTTTTAATAATGTAAATTTTATAAGTGAATGTGTGTTTGATATATAAATATAGTTGGGTTTCATATTGGATATATACATGTTGATTTTTTTAGTAATCAATTTTTGAATATATTTCATACTGTATAGAATGTCAGATTGAGACCAACTTGGTTCAGGTAGAGATAATGATAGTAAAGGTTAGAGAAGAAATCAAAATTTAGACAATGTAAATCAGGAAGTACCCAATAGACGATTCCTAGGGGGGTTTTAGGATTAGAAGATTCATCCCTAGGTATGCTAGTAGGGAAGTCAGGATGTCAATCCACTTTGATGCCATCGATCTTGAATTATGAAATGTATTGAACAATTCACCCTTTAATCTTGTGAACCATAGGGGTAACAGAGGATTTTGTGATCATATATTTAGAGTCAAGTTTCATCCCATAATAGTTCCTCTCACCACTTGTAGAATGATCCAAACCAATTATCTATTTATTCACCTACCCCTGAGATAATCCAACATGTTATTGAACCACATCATGCCCATGAGATAATTTAGCTAGATAATGAAATAGCCCCTGCTAAAAATTTATTCAATCTGACCTTGCTTTCTTACTGTGATGAACCCTCACCATCTTAGAGAGATCCTATTTTAAGACAAAAAATTAAGTTTGAAAGATCCACTTTCAGGGTGTAGAAAGATAAGTTCAGAAAAACCACTTCATGTTATTCATCCAACCTCTTTTAAGAAGCGTCCAATCAACAAGGATGAATCATAAATTCCTACTGAGATCAAAGTTATGAAGAAGATTAAATTGGAGGTCGATGATAATATAAGTGAGTTGGGAACTAAGCTGGTTTAGTTTTTAGCAGTTGAAATAGAATATAATGAGTGTGTGAATGAGCAGGGAAAACCAGTGATTGAAGTTTTATCCAATTTTTATGACTATTGAATGTCAGTAGGATAAATTTTTATTTCAAAATTGAACTTTTAGGTTGGCAAAACTTAAGTACTTTTAGATTTTGATACTTTGATTTTCAAATTTTGATACTTTGGTTATCATATTTTGAAAGAATAATAGACTTTAAATTTTTGATATATATAATATGCCTAAATTAATTTTGATAATATATGTTATGAAATTAATATGGATAAGAATATCATTAATATTTAATTTATCTAATTATAAATTGATGTATTTATTATTATTATTAATTGATTAAGGGTCCCCACCTGTTAGAAAATCCTTGATCTATATTTAAATATTTGATCTATTAAGACTTTTAAGTCTTAATTTAATCTTAACTAATAACTGTCTATATTAATTAACTTTTAAAAGTCAATTAGTTAAGTTAAACAAGTAACTAACTAAGGTTAGTTACAACTTTTTCCAATCAAATTTGAAGCATAAAAGGAGATCAAGGATGCATTTGAAGGGGCGAACAACACATTGATTGAATACTTATGCATTGTAAAGTCAATAATTTATCTCTCTCTTCTATGCAACTTCTTTGAGATAGCATGACTTTTGAAGGTAGATCAAATGGTACTTTCTCTGATGGTTGAGTAAATTACTTATGCAACGGATGTATATCCAATTTTATATTATTATTTATAATAGATTATCTAAAGTTTATCAATTTTAACATCTTTTCATGATTGCTCCTTACAATATTATGTGCAGAATCTAAGTATTAAATCTAAATAATGATGAAAACTTCACTATTTATGACATTTCATTGATCTATTTGATTGTAAAAGTTATCTTAAGATATTTTGTAAAGAAAGATGTTAGTTTCTCAAATAAAATCGATCTTTTTTGCTAAGATGACTCTCTCTATTGAAACTTACGTGTTTTATCTATATTGTACTTTATTTTGACTTTGAATTTAACTTAGTTTTATCTGATTTAGATTTATCTTTAATTAATCTATTCTTTTTTTAGTTTTAATATATTTTACTTTTAATTTGCTTTTAACTTACTATTTATTTCTGTTCTACTTTTTCGTTAAATTTATTTGATTAGTTTTCTTCTTTTATAGTTTAGAGTTAGATTTAGTTTTGATTTAGATTAATTTAGTTTATTAGACTTAGATTAGTTTGTTTATGTTTTAGTTTAGATTTAATACTTTATTTCTATTAAATAGTTTGTTATCTAATTCTTAGTTTAGTTGTTGTCCTGTTTGTTTTGTCTAGTTTGTTGAATTATTTTTGGTTGCTTGATTTATGGAGTATCCTTTACAAACTGATTTAATTCTTAATTCTATTTTTCTTTATATTTCTAGTTTATTGTTTTGATGTTATTTGGAGGAAATTATTGTAACAACAAGATTATTACTTAAGAATATATTACATAACTGAATCAAAAAAAATTTCTTCAAGAGATGGTTTTGTTCATAGACTTTCTCTATCAGAAATGATATATTATACATTCATATCTAAACTGATTCATTATTTGACAAGTGGATTTCTGAATTATAATGGAATATGTTATATTTAATAATTTATTTATTATTTCCTAGAACATTTAAAAAATCTCTCCCATCTTTATGATCATAATTAAACCTTTAGAACATTACTATTAGATAGGTATGATTCTAGCTTAACCTTTGTAATAGGCAAAACGGTTGATTAATTGATGGTACAAGTTTCATCATCAATAGGATCAGTCTAGCTAACACCAACAAACACGTAGTTTGTGCATGTTGGTTAAACTCAGCCATCAAAAATGACAAAATGCATGTAGCTACCATTACAATTCATCTTTCCCACCTCACATTTATGAGTATTATGTTTTCAAGTATATTGGTTGGCCAAATATTCTAATTGAAACTCACAATTCTAATGATTTCATCATCTTTGAGTCTATGTTGAATGATATAGTTATAACTACATCTGGTAATCAAAAATTTACAATACCATAAATGCAAGAAAAATCCATGGAGTGATTTTTGGAGAATAACGCAATGTTTGGCTTGTATCAAATTGGGAGTATAGGAGATGAAGAAGAGAAAAAAACAACCTCTGATTATACTGATTACTTTAATGCAAATGAAATAAGGTTAGCCCTCTATAATTTCATGATTAATTTTGGCAACAAAGAGTTTGAAGGAGTAGATGGTGACAATATACCATTTTGATTTGACAATGGAAATTATAATTTAATCCCTTTTATTGAATATTATTGTTACTTATAATTTTGAGGTGTATAAATCAAGATTTATTTGTAATTAAATCAACACTTTTTAATATTGATTGATCAGTACAATTATTGTAATAACCATTTGATGCATATAATTTCTAAATGTGTTTGTCCATGCCAATGTTTATAATCTTTTCTTGCAATGCTAATTTTACTATTGTGTTAATAATATGGATGATAATGAATGAAAACATAAAAAACATATACATATGATTACCATATAAAATTTAATGATAATTAAAATGAGTTGGAGTAAGTGGCAAGTAATATTTCAAATTAATTTTTGGTGTGATTGGAGGCCATTGTGAATGCTCATATTTATCATTTAGTGTACATTCATATAAACTCAAAAAGAATATTAGAAAAATAATATTACCCTTCACAAACATAAAGATTTGAAAATTAGTACAATGGTATTTTGAGCATTCATTTTTATCTAAAATGATATTTTGAGAATTTAAATTAGGACTCTTTTGGTACCAAACCAATGTAAAACATTCAAAAAATAAAATGATGAGGCAAAAGAGATGGGTGCACCATACCTTTAAATGACCCAAAAGGTGAGCCTTAATGTGCCTTGGGAGTTCTAAATTGATCTAGGAGAATTGGTGGTGCTCCAAACAATGTACCTATAAATTTAAAATAGAGATAGAGAGGAGAGAAAAAGGGAACCGATAGAAAAGGGGGACATGAAAAAATATGAAAAATCTGCCAATAATATTTAATTTATAACAATTATCGATAAATAGACAAACATACTAAAGTTATATAATTAAAAAGTTAATAATTGCCAATGTTCCATGTTTTTAAGGTGTTTATGTTTTCCCCACTTTGATGTGTGTGTAGACGTTCTCACATACATATGAAAATAGAAAAATAATACATGATTAGGAACAAAAAATGTTTCATGCCTAGATATTTAGAATAGAAACCAATGTACCTAAGAATTTACAAAAAAAGTACTTTTTTCTCACAAGCATGGGTTAATATAATAATAAAAAATGAGATAAAATTAGTTTTTGCTATATCCACCACCACTTTCTCTACTTGCACATAAATATATAGCATGACTTTTGACAATGTAGTAATTTTGTCAGCAGTAGAAAAATCTATCTATATGTTCTTTATATTAAATATAGTAATTTTTCTATTTGTCCAAAGAAAAAAAAGAATCTCAATACAAAAATTATGCTAAATTTGCTTGCATTTTATAGGGAGCATAGTAGAATCTCCTAATAAAACCATGTGCCAAAAGAAGGGTTTTAGTATAAAGGTATAAAAATTGAGTGTAACCACCTCCAAGCTTGTTGGGATCTAACACAAAACCAAAAAAAATTGTTTAAGAGACTCAAATTGTCCACATGCAAGACATTTGGGAGATGGGATCCCCATATGAAGTAATATGTCACCCATTGGAAGACCTTAGTAAAGAAGAACCAAGAAAAAAGTTTTTTTTAGGCTTTGCCAATGTAGTCTAAGTGATTTGGAATCTTTTACTCTAGATAAATCTAGAGCTATTAAGATTCCATTATTTGTTTATAATTTTTCATGGCACAAAGTTGGGAGTTATTTATTGATAATCAAGCCAAGATTTATAATAAATCAAAGGAGTGGGCATGCTCAAATTCCACTCTTTTTACCTTTTAGGAGAGCCTCTAATTCCAATTGAATGTAAGACATAATTTGGTGCCACCATCTGAATCTCAGCAATGGATTCAAAATCCTAGTTGTTGAACTTAAATTGTGTTATAAAAGCTTACCAATTGGCCCAAGATCTAGATATTATTTTAAAATACATCCTTAATGACATGACTGCCTTTATAGAAGATCCAAGGATTTTGATTATAGGAATTTTTTCTAAGGGTTTTCGATTAACAAAAATTATTAGGGACCACCATAGGGAGTGAGAATTAATATAAAGGTTAGATATGAAGTCATCCTCCTTCCAAACCAGCCACAGATTAATGATCTCCCAATTCTTTCATATGCTATTAGCCATAAATGCACCTGTAATTTTGATAGGAATAGATATAATTTAAACAAGGTTTGAAAACCTGAGTTCTTTCAGGCTCCTTATCTAAAGGGACTAATAGAGGAGATGTAGTATATGAGAAGAACTTTCCAAGCTTCTTTCCCTTCAATGGACATGGGGATCCATTTAGCACAAAGGGAAGCTCCCTGTTTAGAAATATTTATAAGCCTTAGCCCACCAACCTCTCTGACCTTGAAACATATGTCCTAGGATACTCTGTGAAAGCATTTTTTACCTTCAAATTTGGCTCAAAGGAAGTATTGCAATAAATTTTCAAGTTTCCTATAGGCAAAATTAGAAGGAGTCAAACAAGAAGAAAAGTAAATATATGTGGAAGCCAAAACTTTGGAATATATTTAAAACTTATTTGTGAGAGAGAGGTATTTAGTTATCCAATATGAAAGTTTTTCCTCCACTTGCAAGACAACATAGTTCCATAGCTCAACATGGAAATCTTGTAAATTAAAAGTGATGTCCAATAATAATCCTCAATCTAACTAGGTTTAGGGCCATAAGATTACTTATAGAACTAGGTCTTGGCCCATTGAATGTTGGAGCCAGAGGCCAACCATACAACTTGGAGGCATTACATGGTGTTGTGGACCACCATTTATTCTTCCATAATAGGAAAGAATTATTCATCAACAAAATGGCCATTACTAAGTTGGTCTTGAGGAAAATGGGGAAGATTAAATCCCTTAATAAACCCTCTAGATGCATAATCCCCCCTAAAGTATCAAAGCCCTTTTGTAGTTAATAATTACCAAGAAGGATCTAAGGGGATACCTTATTTGATGGATTGAAAATAATTATCATATTGATTCCCATTAATGGTGTGGTAAGTGAAAGGATCTCAAAACAGATTATGAATAGATGAAAAAACTTAGGACCAAAACTAAGGGATTGAAACATAACAAGAATGAATTGCCTTTATATCCTCTAATAGGCATTCTCAAAGTCAATTTTGAAAAACATAACTTTCTTCCAAGGTCTCCCAAACTGTGTTGATATTTTTTTTAATAAGGGTAAATGATTTTTTTTAAAGGCATTAAAGCCTTATACAAAGGAGAAAAAATCTATAATAACGAAGCACTTGAAAAACACCTTTGTGAGTGGTGCACTAGGGATAAATAACCCATAATTAGCATATAATAAATAGCACGACAAATCATCAAGAAACACATAAACATATTAAAACACAACTGAATCCCACACTAACACTAGGGAACCTATCAATGAACAATCAATAGAATAACCCTCATCCATTATTAAAGTAGTCTGGGTTCGCTACCAAAGATCAGCATATCTACAGATTACTAAGAACTATCTATGTTGTTCCTCCCTCATTTACTTTTTAGGATAGAAGGATCAAGTTTGTTGGTTCAGGGACCTTTTTATTGTGTCCATTTTTTTCTTGTGCACTACACATTAATGGTATCAAAAATATATCTACCTTGAATAAATCCAATCTTCTCTAGCTAACCACTAAGGGAAGGAGGTCCCTAACTCTTAGGGATAAAGCCTTGGAAATAATTTTATAAGAAACCTTCAAGAGAGTTATAGGCCTATGATTAGTGATTAGATGAGGGTTGATAACCTTGGAGATAAGCTTGATATTACCTTTGTTAATGAGTTTTCTAAGAGAGCCATTAACTATAAATTCAAGACATACTTTCTAAAAATTATGTCCAACACAATCCCATAGGGTTTGGTAGAACTCACAGGGAAAGCCATTGATTCCTGGGGCTTTGTCATGAGCCATGTTGATCACTAAAATATAAATCTCTTTAAAATGAAAGGGCCTAACATGGGACATTATTTGGTTGGAAGTGAGTTTAATAAGAACTACATCAAGGCATTTTATTAAAGCAGAGTCACTATGTTTTAAGGGGAATTGAGTTTGAAATACTTGCTTATAATGTTGAACAAAGGCTTGAAGGATATCTAGAAGACCAGTGAGAAGGTCACCAACTTCTTTGATAGCTTTGATTTGTAAAAATATTATTGAGCTCTATGCTTATTGAAAATTTTCTTTGAAACTCAATCCATGATTTTTAGCCAATGGATTCTATCCTAGATTTGAGCACCATGAGATTGATGAAGCTCAACTAGTTTGATTTTATGCCCCAGCTCAATAGTTTTATTTTATAAAGTCTCATTCAAAGGGAATTATTCTAATTATTAAGAAACTATATCAAATTCCATTATATGGGCAGAGTTGGCCCATTTATTTAACATGGATAGTTGTTTACAAAACATCTTGAGGAAAGTGGTGGTGTAAACAATGGCCAAGAAATCCATTAGCCATAACTTCAAGATATGCTTTCTAAAAATCAAGTCTAATAAAATCCCTTAGGGTTTGGTAGAACTCATAAGGAAATCCATTGATTCCTAGGGTTTTGTCATGATCCATACCAATCACTACATTATGAAGCTCTTTCTTAGAGAGGGGCATATCATAGGACATTCTTTGGATTAGAGTGAGTTTAAAAGTAATTATGTTAAGGAATTTTATTAAAGTAGAGTTAATATCTTCTAAGAGGCCCTGAGCTTGAAAGACTTATTTATAATGTTGAACAAAAGCTTGAATGATATTTGGAAGACTAGTGAAAAGATCACCAGCTTATTTGATAGCATTGATTCTAAAAATAAATTTAGACTATTGATCTCTAATCTTGTTGAAAATTTCCTTTGAAAATCTATCTACAATCTTTAGCTAGTGAATTCTATCTTGGATTTGAGCACCATGAGGCTAATGAATCTCAACTAGTTTGATTTTTTACCTTAAGTCAACATTTTTATTTTTATAAAGTCTCAATTATATGGAATTATTCTAATTATTTAGAATTTGTATTGAATTCCCATATATGGGCAAAGTTGGCCCATTTCCTGAACATGGATAGTTGTTTACCAAACACCCTGAGGAAGGTAGTGGTGTGAAAAATGGCCAAGAGAGCCATTGGCCATAACTTGAAGATATACTTTCTACAAATCAGGTCCAATAGAATCCTATAGGTATTGGTAGAACTCATAGTAAAAGCCTTTTATTCCTAGGGCTTTATCATGATCCATACCAATCACTACTTATGAAGCTCTTTCATAGAAAGGGGCCTAACATAGGCCATTGTTTACCTTGGAGTGAGTTTAAAAGGAACTACAACAAGGAATTTTATCAAATAAAAGTTATTATCTTCTAAGGGGATATGAGCTCAAGAAAGACTTATTTATAATGTTAAATAAAGGCTTGAAGGATATCTAGAATACTAGTGAGAAGGTCACTGGCTTCCTTGATAGCTTTATATTTTACAACATAATATTGAGCTCTAAGCTTATTAAAAATTCCCTTCAAAACTCTATGCATAATATTCAACTAGTGGATTCCATCTTGGATTTTAGCACCAAGCACTTGATGAATCTTAGCTAGTTCAATTTTTTGCCTCAGCTCAATAGTTTTATTTTGTAAAGTCTCATTTAGAGGGAATTATTCTAATTCTTGAGAAACTCTGTTGAATTCCATTATACAAGGAGAGTTTCCCCATTTCCTAAAAATAGATAGTTATTTACCAAACACCCTAAGGAAAGTGGTGGTGTGAACAATGGTCACTTCCTAGTAGTCAATACAACCAGGCTCCACCATGTTGAAATCTCCATAGATTATCCAGTTGGCATCTGGGAGTTTCTTAGCCAGTCAACACTAGAGAGCCACTTTTTCCATGGTGTCATTGGAAGTGGAAATACTAGCTAACCCAAGTAATTACCTGTCAAAATCAAAGACCATCCAAACTACACAGTTAGATGGGTCCAATCCCAATATGTTACAAACAAGGTGAAAAATAACACTATCATAGTGATTATTCCCCCATGTCCCATGTCATGGTCAAACATGTGACAAGTAGCATCAATCCAAATGGTTTTGGTTTCCATCTGGGGAGAAAATCTAGTATTTTTTCACTTCCTACAAATATATAATGTACAAATATAAAGAGTTTTGACAATTGGACCGAATCATGGGGTAGTTAAACTATGTACATTCTATGAATAAACATTCATTAGAAAGTATTGAGGTGCATAGTTTCACCATATTGGCTTTCAAGCACCACAAATTAGTTGTTCAAAAACTTTTGTCATTGAAATTTAACAAGAAAGTTTGTTACTGACTTTTAACAAGAAAGTATGTAACATAGGAAGTCAATCACTATATAAGAAATCCTCCTCATTTCTATCAAGGGAAGTACTCTGCAAGTGTCACCAAGGAATGGCTAAATAGGTATAGGCACACTAGGAAACTCTACTCAAACTAGGACCTTGAGCTTAGCCTTCTTAGAGACAATGAAGTGTTTGGTAAAATGGGGAAATAAGTAATAAGTTTCTAATATAGAAATAACTATGCTTGTATATCATAACACAATGTTCAAAGATTTCAAATTTGAAGAAGGAGAAACCCTTGATTAGGTTTTGCACCCCTATAAGCTTGATGGCATAAATTTGCCATTAAGTTTGAACATAACTTTTTAACATAAACTTGGTGGATATAAACCCAAAAAAATATCCAATAAAAATATGACATCAAACCATTAGCAAACTTCATCAAATTCAAAGACATCACACAAAACATCAAGAAGATTTAAGTACAAACATACATACTTTATCCCATGACATTACTGCTTCCCAAAAATGAGTTACATCCAACAATTAATCTAAATAAAAATGTGAAGTCTCAACCACTACATTCGTTTAAAGAGGCCAAAGTGCCATCTCAACTACAACACCTAATTCTAAGAGTGTAAACCATTATTTAAAAAGTGGAACCTCCGATGAAAAGATATTATTTATATTGTGTGCCATTGTCACTACCTTGATCATTTGTATCAACTTATTATTTCATTTGAATTTCCTAAAGATAGTGCTAAACTTATGCCTGACATTGGCCTTAGAATAACTCTTCTAGGCTTAAAGCTTGTCTCAAGAGATAGGTTTTAAAGTTGAAATGTGAAGACGTATTATGGGTCTATGCAAAGGACTTCAAGCTCCCAAAATTTCTAGGAAATTCCATAGGTAGGTGATCAATTATAGGGAAAACAAATAATTGGGTACATATGCAAACTATTTCCTGTTCATTTATATTGAATCCTCAATAGCCTTCCATTTCTCAAAATCCACATTAAAAAGACATGGGATGCATTTCCCCATTGACTATTACTCTGTTTCACAATACTTAATATAAAACAAAATTGGGCAAAAGTAGTATATATTTTATAAGAAGAAGACTCACTGATATGTACAAATGGTATGTAAAAAGTCCATTTATTTAATTATAGTTTGATCTGTGTTTATTACCTTCATCATAAACTCTACTTTTTTTAATTTGTTTTTTTTTGTTTGTTTTCAAGAATATCCATTCCCATATAATCTATCAACGTCTATATAAATATTGGGCCAGAGAACATATGAATATAAATAGGCCATACCTAGAAGCTTAATATTGTTATGAGTTTGTAGGCTATAGGTGTATAATGGATGGTCTGAAATGCTTGCTTACAAATCTAGAAATTCATGGAGCTATCAATTCAGACTGTCTAGATTTATTAAATCTTATAAAAATAAGGTTAGAGGTGAATGCATCTTTTTTACCAGACCATTGGAAGGATTGCATAGCTGACATATTCAGGACATGCAACCTCTTCTCTATCCATTATGTAAATCTTTAGAGAATTGAACCTTTCATTTATTAAACAATAAGGTCACCAGATCTATTCAACCTCGCTTCTTATGTCATAAATGTTGACAAAATTTCATTGCAAGTACTTATGAACCCAATTCTTAGATCTCCAATTCCATCAACAAAAAGAGGAAGGCTGCAATGCCCATCACAACAAAGAGAGTAAATAGTCAGTGATTGAAAACATCATGTAGCTGTCATTACATTTCATCATGCCCACCTCATATTTTTGAGGAGTATGTTTTTAGAAATATTGGTTGGCCAGATATTCCAAATAGAACTCAAAATTTTAATGATTTCACCATTTTTGAGTCTAAGTTGATTTCACCATGAATGCAGGTGGAAACCAGTGAATGCTTGTTGGAGAAGAATGCAATGTTAGGCTAGTATAAAAAAACCACCTCTGATTACATCAATTTCTTTAAAATAGATGAAATAGGGTAAGCCCTCCAGAATTTCATAATGAATTTTGGCAGCCATGAGTTTGAAGGAGTAGATGGTGATAATATACCATTTTGATTAGACAATAGGAATTTTAATATAATCCCTTTGATTAAATATTATTGTTTTTTTTAACTAACTAGGGTAAAAATTTATACAAAAGCAGGCGAAACCAAAACCATTACACAGCCTTGTCCTGCTCAACCAGAAGACTTAGCTTCTAGGAGAAGTGCAAAGGCAGAAGATTATAATCAACGATCTCCCACTGGGGTCCTTGTTCTGAGGCCCACTTGGCCAAACAGTCAGCAACCCCATTCCACTCATGGGGAATATGTTTGAAGCTAACAGAATCTAACAAAAAACTTAACTGAAGAACCTTTTGCTTGATCTCCGCCAGATGCCACTCAACATTATCAAAATTACGATTGGTTAACATATCAATCACAACCCGGGAGTTTGACTCACAAATAATGTTTTGCAATCCCAGATGACAGCACTAATTCAATGCCTGAAGGATGGCCAACGCCTCCATGTGGTTATTGGAATGCCAACCTTTGTAGATAGAGAAGATAAACTGGAGGTTTCCAAAACTGTCACACCCAGCACCACCGATTCCAGCTTCCCCTGGGTTTCCTCTCGAGGAGCCATCGGTATTAATCTTCAGCAGGCCAGGAGAAGGAGGAAGCCATCAGCCAATTCTACAAACAGGCTTGTGACTTCGTCTATTTCTAATGAAAGAGTTCACAGGGGAGGCATGAACAGTTGTGCCCAGCACCTTACCCACAATGCTGGTGAGGATTGCGAGCTCATCCACGCCCAGACCATCCACCCAAACTCCTTTGGCAGTGAGTGTTTCCTATAGAGACATTCGAATAGTCTCCCATACACTATCCAAATGCCTGAGGTCAGCACGAAAAACACATCTGTTCCTCTCTATCCAAACATTCCAAAGTATGAAAGCAGGGCCAGCATACCAAGCAATCTGGAGGGCTTGCGCTTTGGAAGTGGGAGCACTAAGGCGATCCCAGAAGTCAATTAAGGAGGATGCATGCTAGCAGGGTCTACGCCAGGCACTCCACCATCTGTGCCAAATACACCTGGAAAAAGAACACTAAAAAAACAAGTGCACCCCTGTTTCCACCTCCTTACAATAGAGTACACATTTGGAAGGACCCTGAAAACTGTGTTTGCACAGATTGTCCCAAGTGAGACATCTATTATACACCAGCGTCCACAAGAAGTTACATTTAGGCCAGGTAAAGGAATTCCAAATTTTCTTCCCCCAAAGGAAATTGGCTTCCCCATGAGCATGCTTAGACAAGACCTGGTATCCCTCTGAGACCGAATAGGAACTCGAGGACCCACCCCCCCAAGCGAGTACAACCTGACCCAGAAGAGAATTACAGTTCTTGGAAGCTAATAATTGAGCAAGCTCAAACCTGTTATCCAAGGACCCACCCTGCGGCCATTCCATAGAGCTTTTCCATCTAAATCCAGTAGCCAGACCCATGCTATACTCCTCCTTACAGTGTGCCACATTAATCCAACCAACACCATGAAACACAACACATAAAGACTGAAGGTGCAGATGAGAGGACAAGATTGGGGGCACCCCATCCCATGAGTCTTCCTAGAAGAGAGCCTGCTCTCCAGTTCTACAAATCTAGAATAGGTTGCGTTTAATTAATTGAGCTCTAGCTTTGAGGGTACTCCAAATCATGGAACCGCTCCTCTCGAGAGGCATCCAAACAATGATCGAAGACTCCACCCCCAGGAAGTACTTAATAGCTAGGATATGGGCCCACATTTGGGACTGATTAGAACACCATCTCCAATATAATTTAGCAGCCAAAGCTTGGCAAGCTAGTATAGCTGAGCATAGCCCCAGACCCCCATCTTTCTTAGGCTGACAAACAATTTCCCACTTGACCAGGCTCCATTTAGCACACCAGAGGTTGCCACTCCAGAGGAATTGGTGGGACAAGGCATCAAATTCCTTAAGGAAATAAATTGGAGTGGCCTACACCAAGCAACGGTACACAGGGAGAGCTTGGATCACCGATTGCAACATAGTAGCTTTGCCAGCAGTGGAGAGCCATCTATGGGTCCAGTGATTAACCTTTTGTCTCAGCTTATCCAAAACATTTTGCCAGAAAAGATGTGGTTGCCACCCAACCACTATGGGAATGCCCAAATATATAACTAGAAGCACCTGAATTTGAAATCTCAGAATGGCTGCTATTCTCCTCTGTATCGGTCCAGGAGTGTTAAAGAAATAGATAGAGGACTTGTGATCATTGATCTTCTACCCTGTAGCATCCAAATATATGTCAAGGGTTTCCCTGAAAGCAGACACCTCATGTATGCGGGCTTTCCCAGCCAGGATAGTATCATCAACAAACTGCAGATGGGACGTGGTTAAGCCAACCCCCCACTGCCAACCCTGCACAATGTTTTGGGACACTTGGAATTTGATAAGGCAGCCCAAACCTTCCGCCAGAATGATAAAAAGATAAGGGGATAGTGGGTCTTCCTGTCGAAGGCCCCTCGCTGCCCCGAATAGCTCAGTTGGCTATCCATTAATTAGCACAAAGAAAGAGGGCGTGGTAACACAACTCATCACCCATTGTATCCAAGCAGGGCAAAACCCAAAGGCCCTCATAATTCTTTCCAGGAAATGCCAGCTGACCCTATCAAAGGCCTTAGCTAAATCTAGCTTTATGAACATGGCCCGTTCCTGTGAAGTGCACATAGAGTGGATAGCCTCAGAGGCAATGACCACCTCATCCAAAATCTGCTTACCAGCCACAAAACCTCCTTGTTCCTCTGAAATAACCAACGATAGGCAACTTTTAAGCCTCCCTGCTAAGAGCTTAGTGATAATTTTGTAAATAACATTGCAAAGCGCAATAGGCCTGAAATGCTCCAGCTGATCCGCCTACTCTCTCTTCAGAATGAGGACCATGAAGGTAGCATTCAAGGCCCTCAGCATATCTTTATTGGTGAATGATTCTTGAATAACTTCAAAGAGATCTTACTTGATGACATCCCAGAAGTCCTAATAGAACTCAATTGGAAAGCCATCCGGTCTAGGAGCTTTGCCTCTTTTCATACTAAAAACCACCCTTCCACTTCATCCCTCTCAACAGGTCTCTTAAGGAACTCATTCAGTGCAGGTGTCACCACAGAGGGAATGCATGACAACACATTGTTTTTAGCTATCACGAAAGGAGGTTGCCCTTCAGTGAAGAGACTAGAGAAATGCAAAACCGCAGCTCTAGAAATATCCTGAGAGGTACTCAGCCAAGAGCCATCTGGGCCCACCAAGTAAGATAAGTAGCTTCTATTACGCCTATCCTAGATAGATTTGTGAAAGAAGGTGGTATTCTTGTCGCCTTCTTGGAGCCAGTCAATCCTCGCTTTTTGTTTCCAAAAAATCTCCTATCTAAGTTCCCACTCACTAAGGTCTTTCACTGCATGGGACTCAGCCAAGTGAAGGTCCTCAGACAAACCAGAGTCTCTAATCTACCTAGTGATCCCATCCAGCTGATCATGCGCTTTCTTTCTCATAGTGTGGAGATTCCCAAAACTGTGAAGATTCCAATACTTCAACCTCCCTTTGACATACTGAAGTTTTTTTGTAAACAAGAACATGGCTGTACCATAGTTGGGTTCACCCTGCCGCCACCACTTTCCCATTAGCTCATTTAGGGAAGGATCTCTGAGCCACATGAGCTGGAACTTAAAAGGGGGTTTCCTTGGGCTAGATATTTGGTTAGTGGATATCTTGATCGGCCAATGATCTGACCCACCCCAATCAAGAATCTCCGAAGCAAGGGACGTGTAACTATACTGCCAATAACAAGATACCAGAAATCTGTCGAGGCATTCTGAGATACCATCCTCACCACTCCTCCTGTTACTCCAGGTGAAGGTGCCATTGAGGGGCTTAATATCTGTGAGGCATAGAAGGTCAATGTTTTGCTAGAAGATTTCCATTTCTAGACCAAGCTGAGCCAGACCTCCTCTCTTCTCCTCCATGTTGAGGACAGCATTAAAATCTCCTATCAGGATCCAGGGTAAATAGGGATGATAGCTTCTTATGTACCGGACATGATCCCATAACTTCCACTATCCTGGAAGATCCACAGGGGCATAAACATTAGTCACAAGAATAGTTTCCCCTGACTCCTTAGAAACAAAAATCATTGTAAGAACTGACTTACAAGCTAACCATCCAAGAGGGGTTAAACTTTTTGGGTTCCAACACATGGCCAGCCCACCTGAGCATCCAATTTCCCCCACGCATTGGCTGTACCTGTAGTACCAGCAGTAAGGCATAAAAGAGAACCACGATTTGACTGAGAATTTAGTCTCCTGTATACAAAGAATATCTGGAGAGTTAGCACGCACCAATTTAGAGATAGCTCTTTTTTGGGGAGAGATATTCAGATCCCTCACATTCCAGGAGATAACAATCATTGGGAAACATGTGGGAAATGCTCCTCCAAGGGCTTAACATGCCCTGCCTCTATTAAAAGATCCCATGCAATTTTCAGTTTCTCTTGGTCCTTCTTGCGCCTAGATCTTGTGGAATTGGAACCATTAGGCTTCTTGAATGGTCTAGGCAAAATGCCAAGGCTAGAGGATGAGCCTTTTTCATTCCTTGACACCTCCACTTCCTTTTCCAGGTTGGCCCAACTGATCTCCGTGTCCTTTTAAGGCTGCAGTTCAGCGTTGGGCGCGTCCTGCATAACCCGGTCAATCTCCTGGGTCGGCCTACTAACCAAGGCAAGAGTTTCCTCTCTTGGGGTGAATGGCACCATTGTCTCTTCCTCCTCTGTTTATAGAGATATCGAGATGCCATCCTCGATATGCATACTGTCCAAAATTTCAAATCTATTAAAATCAGCCTCATTCTGTCTATCCAAATTTGTCCTCTTCACCCCACGAGACTTCCCATGGCACCTGACTGTAGTAAAACCATCCTTATCTGGTCCTCTAGAGCCATTTGTGCCATTATTCATAGCTACTAAATAAATCAAAATTTTTCCTTTATGCTGTCTGTCTAATTGATCTTGAGCTATTCCACCCTGTTTCTGCTGTTTGAATCCTCTGACTCCATTGGCAGCCCGAGTTTTAGGCACTTCTCCTTGCGAGGCATTCTCTTTGACCACCTACGGGCATTGTCTGTGCAAATGGCCATACACATGGAAAATGTGGCAGCGGAATGGGATAGCTTCATAATCGAGTTGCTGGATCCAAGATGAGCTTCCCATATAAATCTCAAGAGAATCCAAAAGGGGGTTATTCAGATTAATCTCAACACAAATACGAGCAAAGGATATTACCTTTTTATCTAGAGTTTGATGTGCTATCACCATCGGTGATCCAAGCAAGGCCATTTTTTGACAGAGGATATCCTCCCACCAAAACTCCAGGGGTAGTCTCGACAAACGAACCCAAACAGGGATGCAGGTTGGGAGATCATCTATCGAGTTGAAACCAGCATGCCACGGTTTAAAGAAAAGACCAATTCTATCGTAGAAGTACAGTCCTCCTTCAAAAATCCTATTCTGATCCACTATTGAGGAAAAATTCACCATGAAGTAACTGTTCCCTGCCAGCATAATGTCAAAATCCCCATCAATCTGCCAGGTCCTCCTGATCCAGGCTTCCAATGCTGCTATAGAAATATGTATGCCCAAAAATTTGCATATAAGGGCGTGGCCAGTCAAATATGCGACCTCATCTTTCACTGAGTCCTGGGAAAGAACTAGAACCGGTCTCTCCTGACTCTTGGGCAGACAACTGTTGATTTTCCTGAGCTTGGAACTCTCAACCACAAACACCCTCTCCTCCTCCTGCGCTACTGCTCCAGACAGAGGATGCTCAACCCTGGGACCACCATTTTGGCTGCCCAGCTTCAGGCCGTTGCTTCCCACGCCTCCTACCATCATGCCTTCACTACCCCATCAAGTTCTTAGTTATTCCCAATTTCGATTAAATATTATTGTTACTTAGGTGTATAGTTCAGGATTTATTTGTACTAAAATCAGTGACTTATCAAATATTTATTGATTAGTAAAATTTTTGTAATAACCCTTTGATGTATATAATATCTAATTTTTTTTGTCCATGCAAATGTTTATAATCTTCTCTTACAATGCTAATTTTACTGTTGTATTAATAAATTGGATGAGTGATCAGTGGTTATCATGAATGAAAATAGAGAATTATGATATATAATTTAAGGGTAATGAAAATGGTTTGGATTAAGTTGCAAGTAATATTTCAAATTCATTTTGGTGTGATTGGAGGCTCATATTTCTTGATTAATGTGCGTTCATATAAACTCAGAAAATTCACAAACATGAAGCTTTGAAAATTAACAAAATAGTATTAGGAGCATTCATTTGTATCCAAAATATAATTTTATTTGGTATAAAAAATTAATAATGATACCAATTAAAATCAACCCAAACCAAAAAAAATGGGGATTTAATTTGGGGCAAATTCCTTTGAGATGCAATGGATCCCTTTGTTAATATTAAAATCTTAAAAGAGAGAGCACAATAATTTAAAGTGAGATGTTTTTTTTTTTTTTTGGATTGATTAAATTTAGGATTGATTAATGATATAAAATTTAATGGTAATGGAAATGAGTTGAATTAAGTGGAAATTAATATTTCAAATTTATTTTGGTGTGATTAGAGGCTCATCTTTCTTGATTAATATGGCTTCTCTAAATTTATGAAAAGATAAATATTGTGACCCTTCAATTAATGAAAAGAATGCATATAATTGAAAAATATGATCTAAAAAATGATTTTAGCTATATTAGAAAACCAATCAAGTAGTATATTTCTTCTCTATTGTCATGATAGGAAGAGTTTATTTTAAAAATGGTGAACATTAACACCTCAACTAGGAGGGACAAAAATTGCTAATCCATTCATTAGATACATTATTGTTGAATGATATATTATAGTTCTTGGAATATAAAGTTACATTACATATGACACTACAAAATAATCAATCTAAAGAAATTTGATGGTCCAATTTCTTAAGGAAAGGGAAAGGAAAACATCTGAATATGATAATATCAGAGCTACTTAACTTTTTTTATATTTTTGTTATTGCCAATAACACAACTTCAATAAATTATAAAAATCTAAACATATATAACTTAATAGTTTTAAATTTAAACATGTAATATAAAAGTAATAGTTCTACAACTTAAAATATAATATAAAATGATTTACTTTCCAACTTTCAACCAAATAGAGATTTGAGAGACTAGTTATTTAAAAGTTGATTTTTGTTTGTTTTAACCTATAAAACTCTAAAGTAATGGAAAAATATGAATGGATTGAAGATCTAGGAATAAGGGTTTTATCATTCGTTTGCAAGGGTATCAACTGTCAAACTAAGAAAATAGAACTTGTGAAGGTAATGAAGTATATTTCATTTTCTGATAGGGAAGAAACAAAAGAAATAGAATACTTCAATTAATTAAACCATCTGAATATTATAAAATTGTTGTATATCACAAACCAAGACAAGAGGTTAACTGTGGTTTTTAAATACATGGAGACTAATCTACACAAACGTATCACTAAAATAAATAATTCTTTGTCAGAGGATGAAGTTCACAAGTTTTGTTTCTAGGTTTTGCAAGGGTTTTCGTATATACATAAATAAGGATATTGTCATTGTGATATGAAACCCTCATATCTTCTAGTCACCAATGATGAAATAAAAATTGGACACTTAGGTCTTACAATTAATATATGGGAAATAAAAGGAATGGGACAATCATTTCCCTTATATGTTGTTACATGACTATATTAGGTTCTTGAGCTCATTTTGAAATCTTCCCATTATGACTTCAACAAAGATATATGGGTAGTGGGTGCTATCATGGCAGAAAATTTTACCCAAATGCCTATTTTTAGTGATTTCAAAGATACAAACAAATTTATAAGATCTGCTTAGTGATCAAATCTCCAAATAAACATTGCAACTAACTTGAGTATAATCAACCTGTAAATACTAGCTAACCTACTATCCAAATTTCTTTTAAACTAGTGTGTTGGTTAACCAAGAGCAAAATGGCTTTGTCTTATGAACTGATGTACTAGTTAATCAAGAAAAAAATGGGGGCAAAATGGTGTGAATTATCAAATTGGCTTTTGAGGTCCAAAATGGTATGAATTTTCTACTCTTTTCTCAAATTATCGATGCCACATTGGATGAGTTAAGGTTAATCCTAGAAGTTACTATTGTCAACTAGTTGGTGGTTAGTTGGCAGTCATAGTTAGCTAACAGTGGCATCAACCATTTAATAGTGGGTGGTGTTATAAATGTTATAGTTATAGTGAGTGATTTATGCTAGTAGTCTTTAAACTATTGAGAAGTTTTAGTGTTGTGGGTTTGGGCTAGCTGATGCCATCAATCACATAGTTTGTGCTTGTTGGTTAAGCTCAATGATCAAAAATGACAAAAAACATGTAGCTACCATTAAAATTCATCTTACCCACCTCACATTCATGAGGAGTATGTTTTGAATAATATTGGTTGGCCAAATATTCCAAATGGAACTCACATTTATAATGATTTCATTATCTTTGAGTATATGTTGAATAATATAGTTACAACTGCATTTGGTAATAAAAAATTTACAATACCATGGATGTAGTCAAAATACATTAAGAACTTATTGGAGATTAATGTAATGTTTGGCTGGTATCAAATTGGTAGTATAGGAGATGAAGAAGAGAAAATAACCACCTTTGATTATACCAAGTGCTTTAATGCAGATGAAATAGGGTTAGTCCTCCAAAATTTCATAATTAATTTTGGTAACAAGGAGTTTGAAGGAGTAGATGGTGACAATATACCATTTTAATTTGATAGTGGGAATTCTAAGTTAATCCCTTTTATTGAATATTATTGTTACTTACAATTTTTAGGTGTATAGATTTGAATTTATTTGTAATCAAATTAGTCACTTATTAAATATTGATTGATCAGTATAATTGTTGTAATAACCATTTTATGTATATAATTTATAAATGTGTTTGTCCATGCCAATGTTTATAATATTCTCTTGCAATGCTACTGTTGTGTTAATAATATGGATGATAATGAATGAAAATAGAAAAACACATACATATGATTACCATATAAAATTTAATGATAATGAAAATGAGTTGGAGTAAGTGGCAAGTAATATTTCAAATTAGTTTTTGGTGTGATTGGAGGCCATTTTGAATGCTCATGTTTCTAGCTCTATGTGCATTCATATAAACTCAAAAGAATATTAAAAAAATAATATTACCCTTCACAAACATAAAGCTTTGAAAATTAGCAAAATGGTATGTTGAGCATTCATTTTTATCCAAAATGGTATTTTGAGAATTCAAATTAGGACTATTTTGGTACCAAACTAATGTAAAAAATTCAAAAAATAAAATGAAGAGGTAAAGGAGATGGGTACACCATAGATTTAAAAGACCCAAAAGGTGAGTCTGAAAGTGCCTTGGGAGCTCTAAATCGATCTAGGAGAATTGGTGGTGCTCCAAAAAATGTACTTGGAAATTTAAAATAGAAATAGAGAGTAGAGAAAAAGGGAATAGATAGAAAAAGGGGACATGACAAAATACAAAAAATGTGTCAATAATGTTTAATATATAATAATTGTCGATAAATAGACAAACATATTAAAGTTTTGAAATTTAAAAATCAATAATTGTCAAAGCTCCATGTTTTTAAGGTGTTTATGTTTTCCCCACTTTGATGTGTGTGTACACGTGCTCTCATACATATGAAAGTAGAAAAAGAATACATGGTTAGGAACAAAAAACATTACATACCTAGATAGTTAGAATAGAAACCAATGTACCTAGGAATTTACAAAAAAATTACTTTTTTCTACACAAGCATGGGTTAATATAATAATAAAAAATGAAATAAAATTACTTTTTTTTTAATATCCAACACCACTTTCTCTACTTGCATCTAGATATATAGCATGACTTTCAACAATGTAGCAATTATGTCAAGAGTAGAAAAATATGTCTATATGTTCTTTATATTAAATATAGTAAATTTTCTATTTGTCCAAAGAAAAAAGATAATATCAATACGAAACTTATGCCAAATTTTCTTGCATTTTATAGGGAGCATAGTAAAATCTCCTAATAAAACCATGTACCAAAATAAGGGTTTTAGTATAAAGGTATAAAAATTGAGTGTAGCCACCTCCAAGCTTGTTGGGCTCTAACACAAAACCAAAAAACATGTTTAAGAGACTCAAATTGTCCACATGCAAGACATTTGGGAGATGGGATCCCCATATGAAGTAATATGTCACCCATTGAATGACCTTAGTAAAGAAGAACAAAAAAAATGTATTTTTTAGGCTCTACCAGCATAGTCTAAGTGATTTGGAATCTTTTACTCTAGATAAATATGGAGTTATTAATATTCCATTATTTGTTTATAATTTCCCATGGCACAAAGTTGGGAGTTAAATATTGATAATCAAGCCAAAGTTTGTACTAAAGCAAAGGAGTGGACATGCTCAAGTTTCACTGTTTCTACCTTTTAGGAGAGCCTCTAATTTTGATTAAATTCAAGACATAATTTGGTGCCACCATTTGAATCATAGCAATGGATTCAAAATCCTAGTTTTTGAACTTGAGTTTTGTTTTAAAAGCTTGCCAGTTGGCCCAAGATCAAGAAATTATTTTCAAATACATCCTTAATGACATGACCACCTTTATAAAAGAGCCAAGGATTTTGATTATAGTAAATTTTGATAAGGGTTTTCCATTCATAAAAATTATCAGTGACCTCCATAGGGAATGCAAATTAATATAAAAGTTAGATATGAAGCCATCCCCCTTCTAAACTAGCCAAGGTTTAATGGTCTCCCAGGTCTTTCATATGCTATTAGCCATAAATATATCTATAATTTTGATAGGAATAAATATAATTTGAGCAAGGTTTGAAACCCCAAGTTATTCTAGGCTCCTTATCCATATGGACTAGTAGAGGAGATGTAGTATATGAGAACTTTCAAAGCTTTTTTCCCTTCAATGGCAATGGGGATTCATTTATCACAAAGGGAAGCTCCCTGATTGGAAATATTAATAAGCCTTATCCCACCAACCTCTCTGACCTTGAAACATATGTCCTAGGCTACTCTGTGAAAGCATTTTTTACCTTCAAATTTGGCCCAAAGGAAGTATCGCAACAAGTTTTCAAGATTCCTATAGGCAACATTAAAAGGATTCAAATAATAATATTAGTAAATATATGTCACAACCAAAACTTTGGAACATATTTGAAACTTATTTATGAGAGAGAGGGATTTAGTTATCTAATATTAAATATTTTCCTCCACTTGCAAGACAACATAGCTCCATATATCAACATGGAAATTTTAAAAATTAAAAGTGATGTCCAATAATTTAAACATTTCCCCATGAGATGTCCATTTCCATTAATAAGCCTCAAGCTAACTAGGTTTATGGCCATAAGATTTCTCATACCACTAGGTCTTGGCCCATTAAATGTTGGAGCTAGAGGCCAACCATACAACTTGGAGACATTACATGGTGTTGTGGACTACCATTTATTCGTCCATAATAGTAAATAATGATTCACCAACAAAATGGCCATTAAGAAGTTGGTCTTGAGTAAAATGGGGAAGATCAAATCCCTTAACAAACCCTCTAAATGCATAATCCCACATAATGTATCCAAACCCTTTTGTAGTTAAGAATATCGAGAAGGATCTAAGGGGATACCTTGTCTGATGGATTAAAAAATGATTATCATATTGATGCCCATTAATGGTGAGGGAAGAGAAATCATCTCAAAATATATTTTGAATAGATGAAAAAACTTAAGATCAAAACCAAGGTCTTGAAACATAAAAAGAATGAATTGCCATTATATCCTATCATAGGCATTCCCAAAGTCAATTTTGATAAATGTAGCTTTCTTCCAAGGCCTCCCAAACTATGTTGATGTTTCTTTTATTAGGGTAAATGCATAGTTTTTAAAATGCCTTAAAGCCTTATACAAAGGAGAAAAAATATATAATAATGAAGCACTAAAAACACCTTTGCAAGTGGAACAATAGGGATAAATAACTCATAGCCAACATACAATAAATAGCATGATGAATCATAAAGAAACACAGAAACATATAAAAAACACAATCAAACCCCACACTAACATTGGGGAACCTATCAGTGAACAATCAACAAAACAACCCTCATACATTAGAAAACTAGTCTAGGCTGGTTGCCAAAGATCAACATATCTATGGATCACTAAGAACTATCTATCTTGTTCCCCCCTCATTTCCTTTTTGGGATCAAAGGATCATGTTTGTTGGTTTAGGTACCTTTTTATGGTGTAATTTTTTTTCTTATGCACTACACATTAATGTTATCCAAAATGTATCTACCTTGAATAAATCTAATTTTCTCTAGCTAATCATTAAGGGAAGGAGGTAACTAGCTTTTAGGGCTAAAACCTTGGTGATAATTTTATAACCTTTAAGAGAGTTATAAGCCTCTAATTCGTGATTATATGAGGGTTGATAGTCTTGGAAATAAACTTGATATTGCCTTAATTAATGAGTTTCCAAGAGATCCATTGGCCATAACTTCAAGACACACTTTTTAAAAATCATGTCCAACATAATCTCATAGGGTTTAGTATAACTCATAGGGAAAACCATTGATTCTTGGGGATTTGTCATGAGCCATACCGATCACAAAAATATAAATCTCTTTAAAATAAAGTGGTGTAACACGAGCCATTATTTGGGTTGGAGTGAGTTTAATAGGAACTACATCAAGGCATTTTATTAAAGTAGAGTCACTATCTTCTAAGGGGCCTTGAGTTTGAAACACATGCATATAATTTTGAACAAAGGCTTGAAGGATATCTAGAAGACTAGTGAGAAGGTCACCAACTTCCTTGATAGCTTTGATTTTTAAAAAACATGGTTGATCTCTAAGCTTATTGAAAATTTCCTTTGAAATTCAACCCACAATTTTTAGCCAATGGATTATATCTTGGATTTGAGCACCATGAGCTTGAAGAATCTCAACTAGTTTAATTTTATGCCTTAGCTCAATATTTTTATTTTCCAAAGTCTCATTCAAAGGGAATTATTCTAATTCTTAAGAAACTATATCAAATTCCCTTATATGGGTAGAGTGGGTGTATTTCTTGAACATGGATAGTTGTTTAAAAAACATCTTGAGGAAAGTGGTGGTGTGAAAAATGGACAAGAAATACATTGGCCATAACTTCAAGATATTATTTCAAAAAATCAAATCTAATAAAATGCTTTAGGGTTTGATATAACTCATAGGAAAATCCATTGATTCCTAGGGCTTTGTCATGAGCCATACCCATCACTACATTGTGAAGATATTTACTAGAGAGGGGCTTATCATAGGCCATTCTTTGGCTTGGAATGAATTTAAAAGGAACTACATCAAGGAATTTTATTAAACAGAGCCACTATCTTCTAAGGGGCCTTAATCTTGAATGAGTTGTTTATAATGTTGAACAAAGGCTTGAAGGATATCTGGAAGACTAGTGAGAAGGTCACTAGCTTCCTTGATAGCCTTGATCTAAAAATAATTTAGGTTGTTGAGCTCTAAGCTTATTGAAAATTTCCTTTGAAACTTTATCCACAATCTTCAACTAGTGGATTCAATCTTGGATTTGAGCACCATGAGGCTGATGAATCTCAACTAGTTTGATTTTTTACCTTAAGTCAACATTTTTTGTTTTGGAAAGTCTCATTTAGATGGAATTATTCTAATTCTTTAGAATTTATATTGAGTTGCCATATATGGGAAAATTTATCCCATTTCTTGAACATGGATAGTTGTTTACCAAACACCTTGAGGAAAGTGGTGGTGTGAACAATGGCCAAGAGAGCCATTGGCCATAACTTCAAGATATACTTTATGCAAATAGGTCAAATAGAATCCTATAGGTTTTGGTAGAAGTCACAGGGAAAGCCTTTGATTCCTAGGGCTTTGTTATTAACCATACCAATCACTACATTATGAAGCATTTTCATAGAGAGGGGCCTATCATAGGCATTTGTTTGCCTTGGAATGAGTTTAAAAGGAATTATAACAAGGAATTTTATCAAACCAAAGTTCCTATCTTCTAAGGGGTAATGAGATCAAGGAAGACTTATTTATAATGTTGAATAAAAGCTTGAAGGATATCTAGAATACTAGTGAGAAGGTCACCGACTTCCTTGATAGCCTTGTATTTTACAACATAATATTGAGATCTAAGCTTATTGAAAATTTCCTTCAAAACTCTATGCATAATCTTCAACCAGTGGATTACATCTTGGATTTTAACACCAAGAGCTTGATGAATTTTATCTAGTTCAATTTTTTGCCTCAGCTCAATAGTTTTGTTTTGTAAAGTCTCATTTGGAGGGACTTGTTCTAATTCATGATAAACTCTATTGAGTTTCCTTATACGAAGAGAGTTGCCCAATTTCCTAAACATAGATAGTTATTTACCTAACACCCTAAGGAAAGTGGTGGTGTGAACAATGACCACTTCCTAGTAGTCAATACAACTAGGCTCCACCATGTTAAAATCTCCATAGATTATCTAATTGGCATTTGGGAGTTGCTCATCCAGTCAGCATTAGAGAGTTGCTTGTTCCATGGTGTCATTGGAGGTGGACTATTAACTAACCCAAGTAATTGCCTGTCAAAATCAAAGACCATCCAAACTACATAGTTAGATGGGTCCAATCCCAATATGTTACAAAAAAGGTGAAAATAGCACTATCATAGTGATTATTCCCCCATGTCCCATGTCATGGTCGAACATGTGATAAGTAGCATCAAGACAAATGGTTTTGGTTTCTGTTCGGGGAGAAAATCTAGTATATTTTCACTTTTTACAAATAAAGAATGTGAAAATCTAAAGAGTTTTGACAATTGGCCTGAACCATAGGGTAGTTAAACTATGTATATTATATGAATAAACATTCATTAGAAAGTATTGAGGTTCATAGTTTCACCATCTTGGCCTTTAAGCATCACAATGTAGTTGTTTAGAAACTTTTGTCATCAAAATTTAACAAGAAAGTTTGTTACTGACTTTTAAAAATAAAGTATGTAACATAGAATGTCAGTCACTATATAAGAAATCCTCCTCATTTCTATTGGGAGATGTACTCTGCAAGTGTCACCAAATAATAGCCAAAGAGTTATATGCAAGCCAAGAATCTCTACTCAAATTAGGACCTTGAGCTTAGCCTTCTCAAAGATGATGAAGTCTTTAGTTGAATGAGGAAATAAGTAATAAAATTCTAATATAACAACAACCGTGCTTATATATCGAACACAATGCTCAAAGATTTTAAATTTAAAGAGGGGGAAACCCTTGATTATGTTTTACACCCCTATGAGCTTGATGCCATAAAATTGCCATTAAGTTTGAACATAACTTTTTAATATAAACTTGGTGGATATAAACCCAATAAAATATCCAATAAAAATATGAGATAAAACCATTATCAAACTTTATCAAATTCAAAGACATCACACAAAACATAAGGATAAAAATATGAGGTTAAAACATTAGCAAACTTTATCAAATTCAAAGACATCACACAAAACATCAAGAAGATTTAAGTACAAACATACACAATTTCTCCCATGACATTACTACCCCAAAATTAGCTACATCCAACAATTCCTCTAAAGAAATATGTGAAGTCTCAACCACTACATCTATTTAAAGAGGCCAAAGTGCCATCTCAACTACATCACCCAATTCTAAGAGCACAAACCATTTTGTAAAAAGTGGAACCTTTGGTGAAAAGATATTATTTATAATGTGTGCCATTGTCACTATTATTTGAATTTCCTAAAGATGGTGCTAAACTTATGCCTGAAATTGGCCTTAGAATAACTCTTCTAGGCTTAAATATTATCTCAAGAGATAGGTTTTGAAGTTAAAATGTGAAGGTGTATTATGGGTCTGTGTAAAGATGGACTTCAAGCCCCTAAAATTTTTAAGAAATTTTGTAGGTGGGTGATCAATTATAGGAAAAAAAATAATTGGGTACAGATGCAAACCATTACCTCTTCATTTATATCAAATCCTCAATAGCCTTCCATTGCTAAAAAATCTACATTATAAAGACATAGTATGCATTTCAAAGAAGATATTCACTGATACATGCAAATGGTATGTAAAAAGTCCATTTATTTAAATATAGTTTAAGATATTTTTATTACCATAATCATAAAATCTATTTTTTCTATTTATTTGCAAGAATATCCATGCCCATATAATCTGTCAACATCTATATAAATATTGGGCCAAAGAGCATATGAATATAAATAGGCCATACCTAGAAGCTTAATATTGTTATGATTTTGTAGGTTATATGTGTACGATGGATGGTCTAGAATGCTTGCTTGAAAATCTAAAAATTCATGGAGCTATCGATTCAGACTATTTGTATTTATTGAATCTTATAAAAGGAAGGTTGGAGGTGAATGCCTCTTCCTTACTAGACCATTAAAAGGATTACATAGCTAACATATTTAGGACATGCAAACCTCCTCTCTGTCTATTATGTAAATCTTTAGAGAATTGCAACTTCTATTTCTTAAATAATAAGGTCACCAGATCCATTCAGCCTCACTTCTTATGTCATAAATGTTGAGAATATTTCGCTATGGGTACTCGTAGACCCAATTCTCAGATCTCCAATTCCATCGATATAAAGAGGAAGGATACAATGCCCATCACAACAAAGAGAGTAAATAGTTGGCAATGGAAAACAACATGTAGATGTCATTGCATTTCATCATTCCCACCTCATATTTCTAAGGAGTATGTTTCTAAAAATATTGGATGACCATATATTCTAACTGTTGGAACACTTATTTTTGATGATTTTACCATCTCTAACCCTGAGTTGATTTCACCATGGAGCAGGTGGAAGCCACTAAACACTTGTTGGAGAATAATGCAATATTAGGGTGGTATCAAATAACCACCTCTAATTTCATTGATTGCTTTAATGCAGATGAAATAGGGTCAGCCCTCTAGAATTTCATAATGAATTTTGGTAGCGAGGAGTTTGAAGGAGTAGATGGCGACAATAACCCTTTTGATTTGACAGTGGGAATTTTAATTTAATCCCTTTGATTGAATAATATTATTAATTATAGTTACAATTTTGAGGTGTATAGAACTTGATTTATTTATGATCAAATCAGTCACTTATCAAATATTGATTGATTGGTACAATTATTGTAATAACCATTTGATGTATATAATTTATCTCTTGCAATGCTAGTTTTAGTGGTGTGTTGATAATGAATTAAAATAGAAAAACACTTCTAGATGAGATGATTACCGGATAAATAACACATAAAAAAATGAGTTGGAGTAAGTCGCAAGTAATGAAAAACACATACATACAGATGATTACCATTGCTAGTGCTCATCTTTCTTGATTAGCATGATTTTATATAAACTCATAAAATTCACAAACATAAAGCTTTGAGATTTAACAAAATGATATTTCCAGTATTCATTTTTATCCAAAATATAATTTTTCTTTGGTGAGGAGGATCATTATTATTTTTTATTTATGGAAAAAATTAAGAATAACAACAATTAAAAGCAACCAAACCAAAAAATTGAGTATTTAATTTAGGTAAAATTCCCTTGGGAGGATGCAATGGATCACCTAACCGCCTTATAATATCCTTTAAAAGAAATGTTTGCTAGGGGAAAGGTCCTAATCGTTGTGCATGTTCCAATAAAATAGATAATATCATAAATTTTATAATGTGTTAGACCTTGAAACCTTAGTTATAACTAGTTAAGATGACATATTAAAATGGATAAAAATTTCAAAATCTAATGTAATCTTATGGCACCTTAATTCACTATCCAAAGTTAGGGTGTGTAGCTATTGGGAAAGCAAAGTATAGTAATAACAAACCAAACAAGGAGTTATAAAGTACATATATATATATAATTATATTTTGATAATATATTAATTATTTATATTAAAATAATATTATATAATTTTTAAAATAATTTTATTAACAATAAATAGATCAGATTAAAATATATTATAAATAATTTAATTACTTTCAATTAAATATAATATATATTTGTAAATTAATAATAAATTTTTATTCATATGTCATAATTTAGAAGTAAATTATTTATATAAAATTTATTAGAGGCTATTTTGAGTATAGTAAGATTTAGTAATAATTGCGAGAATTTAAATGTAAAACTATGCCCCTACAAGTGATAGAGACCTCATAATTAATCTAATGATTAGAGGAGAACATATGTCAAAATAAAAATGAGCACTCCTCATAGGTACAAAACACCTACATGGTCATAATGAATGACAAACATCCTTAAAATTGATTTGATGATGATGTTCTTCTATTCTAAAAATTTAATTCCTTCACTCTAATCATCGTGATACAACACTTGTAACCTTAAAAATATATTTTCTTCTCTTTACCCTAGGTTGGAAACAATATGTACAAATTAAAGGAAGAATAATTGATTTGGGGCTTGTGCCATAGGTTATATGGGGTTTAAATGACTTCTAATTATTTGGCCTTTAAATAAAAACAATATATCAAAAATAATAAATTTCATAATTGGTGTGTGGTGTGAGTCCTTCCTCATTCCAATGATTTTATAACATGAAACTATGTACCTTAATAGAATAACAAATGCTATAATGATTTATTGATCTCTCTAGAATTATTATAAGTGCTAACAATATTTAATGTGCTCTCTTGATAAATCTCTATTTTAAAATGAATTATAATGCTTGAATATTTATAGAAAAATGAATTCAAATTAGGACTCTATTGGTACAAAACCAACGTAAAATATTATCAAAAAAATAAAATGATGAGGTAAATGGGATGGGTGCACCCTAGCTTTATAAGACCCAAAAAGTGAGCCTAAAAGTGCCCTGGGAGCTCTAAATCAACCTATGAGCATTGGTGGTGATCCAAACAATGTATTGGAAACTTAAAATATAAATAGAGAGGATAGAAAAAGAGAACTGATAGAAAAGGGGGACATGATAAAATATAAAAAATGTGCCAACAATGCTTAATTTATAACAATTGTTGACAAATAGAAAAACATGCCGAAGTTATGTAATTTAAAAAGTAATAATTGCCAATGATCCATGCTTTTAAGGTGCTTACATTATCCCCACTTTAATGTGTGTGTACACACATGCTAGCATATATATCAAACTAGAAAAAGAATGCATGGTTAGGTAAAAAAAACAATACATGCCTAGATCTTTAGAATAGAAACCAATGCACCTAAGAATTTAAAAAAAAAATCTAAACAAGCATCGATCAATATAATAATAAAAAATGATATAAAATTTGAAGTAATGTAAAACTAGATCTATAATATTTGAATGAGAGAGGTCTAAATACATCCTAAGTGGATTGTGATTAAGATATATATGGAGTCTAAGTCATCAGAGGTTGAAATGAGGTTCCATATCATTTTTAGGCCTTCAATCATTGTCATCATACATAATATTGTGTACTAAAACATTAGTAGTGATGGAGATAAAAAATAGATAAATATAGGATATGGTTTCACCCTTCAAGATTCAAGAATAGTGCATGAAACAACTATCTAAAATCATATCTCAAGAAAGACAATGATATTGTCTCTATATGGATATACTATAAAATGTCATATATCACCAATATGTATATAAAATTGTAAGATATTCAATATAACATAATAAATAATAATTAAAATACATGTTAACTATCACCCTATTACATCATGAGTCTTTGTATCAAAGGATAAGTGGGTCGATGCACAAATTTGGGGGACAAAAAGTATGACAGTCCCCCAACTTTGAATTTTTTTTTACAAATGGCGTATGCCCTTTTTTCAAATTTATAAGGCTCAAGATTTTGATCGAGCCTCAAGGGTGTACACCCTTTGTAGTTTACAAAGGGTCTACACCCTTTATAAAGGGTGATGTGCCCTTTACAAAGCAAAGGATGTACACCCTTTACAAAGCATAAAGGGTGTACGCCCTTTTACTGTTTTCATTTTTTTTCAAGATTAAAGAAACCCACAATCGATCTCTTGGAGTTTTTTTCAACAAGTTCATTATTTACTAATTTTATAGATTAACATATGTGCTTTGGACTTTCATCCTGCCAATGGGATTTGACATTTGGTATTCAGATTGCTACAGATCATGTATGTTATTTTTGCATTTTAATTTTTTCATTTCTATTTATATTTATTTATTCAAATAGGGTTTTGAATTTAGGTTTGCATTATATTTCTTACATTGCCTAAAAAACCTATATTTTTATTTAAATTTAGATACACAAGTTTGATGGATCCATTTCATGAAGAAAATGTTAGACAAAACCCTAAAAAATTTGATTTTGTACAAGAAGAAGTTGACTTGTATGAGCAATAAAATTTTAAATATGAATAATTATAAATAATCATTAATGGTTTGCATCACTCTTTATCTAGTAGTGCACAAATTTCACTTGCCAATACATTAGAGTTTATTTTTAATGAAATGGGAAATGTGACTTCACAACTGGATGAAGTGTTGCATCGAAGAGAGGTTATGAAACAATTTTATTTCGACAAATTGTCATATGAAGATGTGAAAGAAAAAAATAACAAAAGAAGGTGTGTGATTTATTTATTAAACCTAGAACCAACTAGCCTCCACTAAATAATTGCAAACACATTAGTATTGAATGGTGTGTTCATGAGGAGATTAAAAATAACTTTTGGGATAGGTGGTGGATGGTATTTGATGAGCCTCCATGCAACAATAATGAGGTTCCATTATATTTTTTGAGAAAATTGTATTGTGAGTTTGTGTTGCATTGTGTTGCAATAAATTCCAAAATATTTTGACATGAAGGCATCCTAAGGTAAGGGAGGCAGGTCTTCATTTGATAAACCTAATGCCAGGTGAGACCAAAAATGTCATAACCAAGATCAAAGAAATATAAGGACAATATCATATGCCTCTATTCATAAAATTTTGCATTATAACATATAGATAGACAACCTTGAGGTGGTTACTAGTCTGACACAAGTTATGATTGAGCATGGTATGCATACTTTGAAGACTTCTACTTAGCCTATAGGTGGTGCTAGTGATAGTGGTGGTATTGGTGGTAGTGGTAGTAGAGGTAGTGATTTTGGTGGTGTTGGTATAGGTGCTAGTGTCCCTCCTCCTACTCATGTTACAATTTCAATTCATTATTGCACATCATATGGGGGGAAGTGTACAGATCCTCCTATTTAGGTGTGACATACACAGAGTAAATTTATGGAGACTAACATGCTAGAGAATATGCCATCTATATATGTTTTATTAGTGCATAATATTAGCTTACCTAAAACTACCATCCTAGACATTAGCATAATAAAACACATGCCACATGTAGATGCTTCAATAGTGCATGACACTAACATTACAAACATTATGTGAGATGTAGTAGCTTCACTGACTCCTATCAAGATAAACCAGGCTCCTATTATAGAGGAGTTATCAACTTCACCATTTGTATTTGATCACATGTTTAATTTTAATTACTATTTATTTATGTTTGTAAAAGAATATTAAGATTATTTTCTAGTATGTGTTTACTTAATTGACTAATTTATTTGATTGAACTTGTTATTTGATTTTTGTATAGATGATTGGTGATATTTTGGGTACTTCAACAGGCTTTGACTCTATTTTAGAGGCCACAATTGGCATGGGTGTACCCTATACATAGGTTTGTAAATTTTTAAATTACATATTTATTCATGTACATGTTTATTATTCTTTGAAAACAAACTATATTTTAATATATATTATAGTCATAAATTTGTATCATGTTCATTAGATTCATATATTATTCATTTATTGGTTTTATAGATGATGAGGGATGATATGGGCACCCTTCATGGATGAGAATAAGGTTTAATTGATGTTGCTGCTACATAAGAGAATCCACTATCTTTACAACATATCATGATTTAGGGATGGAGACTAGTGAGAACACATAGTTTAATTATTTTTAGCTTTAAGAAATGATATTTTATTTCATATTTAATAATTTTATGCACATCTAGATATAAAAATATATGTATGCTTTATAGGATTCCCCATCACGAGTGTATATGTGGTTTCGTATCCCTAGACAACCATTTAGGTGGAATACGGTGAGTATAGAATCATTTTACAAAATTTTACATTCTTGAAAAATTTATCATATTTTCAATATATAATTTTAATGCATTATTTTTTATATTTTATATGTTGTGCAGACACAACAATTTTCATCAGTTGTCAATGAAATAATGGATGACTCACATGCTGAGAGGAGAGTATATCCTTGTATTGAGGCATCCAACACCCCTGACTTTACATCTATGGCAATAAAGCACAATTTATTTGGAGGAAATGAGGATCAAGAGAGCTAATTATTTTACTAGGGGTCTAGTTGTAGGCAAATCAATTTTGTATGCTGATACGACCCACATTGTATGCCTATATGGCACATTTTGTCTATGTACATAGTTTTAGGCATAATAAATTTTATATATCGATATGGCTCACATTGTATGCCTAAATGGTGCATTTTGTCTATGTACATGTTATGGTCTACATTTTTCTTGATATATGCTATATTATTTATGTTAAATTATGACATAGAACTTTGCATGTATCACATATATAATATTCGATAATATGATTCCTTCACCTATGCATATTTTCTATTTTGATCATTTAATGTTTACACATATTGTTTTTTAATGATCATTATTACTTCATATGGGGTTTAAAAATTTAACATTATTCTATAAGTTAGGTGCTTTGAATCATTATGCATATTTTACATTTACATTGATATTTCCTATTTACTTGTTTCATTAACATTTAATTATATATCAATTTACAATTGTGATGTTTAAGTGGATCTGGGTACAATTTCATGGACATGTAAATATTATAAATTGTACTTGATCATAAATTTTAGGAGGTATAGTGATGCACTTGTGTATGTATTTAGGTCCTAATTATCCATACAAAAAACAAAGACAATTATATGTTTCCATACAGTCACTATGACCTACTTATACATGGGATAATATTGAGATTGATAACCCTCTCTAGATTATCCACAAAATTACAATCTTGGCAAGGCAAGAATATAGACACAAATGAAGAGACTTAAGAAACTTTGATATTACTTGAATAATATATAAATATTGAGGTCATATTATTAAGTTTCTTAAATACATATTCAATCTTTATCTCAATATGGAAAACCAATCCATCTATTGGTTTTGTCTATTTGAACTCAAAAGACTCAAAGCTCTCTACAAGCTAATAAAACCTAAATGCTTCAAAAGGATCAAAACAAGAAATATTTGAAAATAAGTGTATAAATCAATTTAAAATAATTTATCACAATATTTTGTAGGTTACTCAACTTTTTAACACCTCAAAAGGTCTGCTACAAAGAATTTTATCAAAAACCTCTCATAGACTTACTAGTCTTAATGTTGCTCTAACATACCAAAACCCAATCTATATTGAATTAGCACTTTAAAACACCTCAAAAATATGTATTTAGGTGTTTTATGAATGATAAATGATTAGATAAAAGTTTTGGATTTCCACTTCTAATATTTTACCCAAAAACTCAAAATCATGTTTTATCTATTAGGCCTAATTACCCTCTAGTAGGTCAAAACTCAAGATATAGTTTTATTACAATAAATTATCCTGTTATGAGGTCTATACAGATGAATTAAAGGTTCTTCAACTTTAATTTATATTTTATAGACTCAATTTTGAAGTTTCTAAACCAATCTCTCTCCTTCTTGTCAAAGAAACACAGAAAAATGTATCTCTTACACATACTCGATTGGTACTATGTATGTATGCCTCCAAATGAATCAAACCACTTGAATGTATTATTAAACCTTATTATAAATATTTTCACAAATTTTTGGAATTTTAAAATGGTTGAAAATGGTTTTATGACTATTTTTTTAAACTTGACCCTACAACTAGGGTTTAACAGAGTTTAGAGAATCTGAGAGGAATTTAATGATTGTTCATAGCCTATTTAGGCTCTTCTAAAGAAATAATGCTTCAATAATACTCTATAATAATTATAATATCTTTAAAAACCTTTGTATTTACCTCATGCATAATCTAATACATGTTTTGAGAGCTCTGTGTTTGACTATTCATGAGAAAAATGAGGTTTTTATGCATTTTGATACTCCAATGACAAGAATGAACATCCAAACACATTAGAAAACTTGGAAGTCAATGTAATAAAATTAAAAAAAATATATTATCATATATATTGAAAAAAATCCTCTTAATTTATAATATAAAAAGATACAAATAGTACTCAGACCTCATAAGACTGTCATAACAAACTACTCATCCTCACTGCTCAATCACTAAACTGACCTCTTATTTTATTTCCTATCTTGGTTCATCCTCCAAATGTGCCTTTGAATGGAATAAATTATTAGGTTATTTATCCAATTTTAGGATGTGCCAAATTTGTTCCCAATTTCTCTCAATAGTCCTATCTTAACATAATAATTTGACTAAACATACCTTAACAAGTAGTTTGTACATACTTTTTATGACCTCCTAGTAAAACTATGACCTCTAGAAGGTCTATAAACCTCTATGATATGTATAAAATCTTTATTTACCACAATAAATCATAAAATTTTACAATTAATCCATAATTTTTACATAATCATGTTTAAAAATTCAAATTTTTGCTTTGGAGGGAAAACACTCCAAGACCTCTAAATGACTTGACACAAAATACAAATGCCTCAATGAGGATTATTATGACTTTAAAAGTATTTTAAGACCTATAATACATAATAAGACACAAATACCATCTCAAATAGGTTTATACACATGATCTAACTTATCATCCTAATCAATGAACCATCTACATGGACATGTCTGGATGGGTATTTTTAGGCTAGAATGATCTTTGTCCTATCTTGGTTTGGCCTAGGGAGTGAAAGTTGTAGTTGGTCAAAGGAATCCCTTAAGATAATTCACTCATTATTGAGTGTGAAAAATGAGTGAAATTTGGTGGTGCATTGCATGAGAATCATGAGGGCTAGAGATTATTCATTAGATCCTACATGTGTACGGATGAGTATTCTAATAAAGCACAGGAGGATTTTATCTAACTCAACATGGACAAGATACAAAAATGAGGTTTATCTCATGGTCAAATCTCTTATAATAGGCCAAAAATTGATTAACATGGGTAGTATAATCTAACTCATCAGCCTAATTTTTGGGTTCTTTTAGTTATTTCCAATTTAGTGTTGAAGCTTTCCCCCAACAAGATAACACACTAGCCTTTTCATGTGAGAGGTAAATCTTGTGCGATCACCTGAAGCATGCAATAAAAACCATTTCCCAAAGGATTTGAAGCACATTGTTTTAAAAAATCATTCACCACCATAAATATACTACTATTATCCTTATTGTCCTCAGTATAACTACCAATATAACTAAGATTACTATTACTGACTAGTGATAAAAGAAAGACACCCATGACTTGGAATTAAAACACATTCATCATTCAACACCTAGAATATTTCATCATCCATGACATAATATGACAAACACTAAATTCTCATTAATCACTTACTAAATTACAAGACAAAGTTTTTATTTTTATTCCCTAAAGGATCCTCCCTGCAAATGATTACAACAGGGTTTTTTATACTTGTTTTGTCCTGACCAAGTGTCATAATTATAATTAACATGAATAGATGGCACATAGACTCTCAAAAAAATAAGATCCATGGCTCTTACAATTAGTTGTTCCTATAGACTTAGGTCTCTATGCCCCTAGATCCTTGTTCTATGTTATATTCTAGCAGCCAAGTGTTTCTTTCCTCATGGGTTAGTACAAAACCTATGATTGGTGGGCTTGAAGTGCCCTACTTGACTTGCTCTTCTAACTACTCCCATGTCCCTTGCAATATATTTACCTCATGCACCCCTAGTCTTCCACTTCTTGTTTCAAGTCCTCTATCTTTGGGTCCCTTGTGACATGTTCTCTCTTAACTGGGTCCTCTCACACTAGGTCTTTTATGCCATTTTCCTTCCACACACATCCCATTTTGTGCATGTCAGCTATGCATCATGGTCCTCACGTGCCATGGTCTTCCTATGTCATGCTAGTACTTATGTCAAAATAGACAATGGTCCTGCCATGTTGCATACAAAAAATGGAACAACACTTATTAAAAATTTAGGGGTCAACATCACCCCACACTAAGCCCTTAGTCCATCCTAAATTGAGCCACACTAGCATCTTCCAAAAATTCAATCCCCTTCTACTTGAGTTCCATCTTTAGCCTATCCCAGTATGACAATGCATCAAGGACTTTAGTAGTTATTATTTCAATGTCCTCCTTTACTTCTTTTAGATCCTTAGGCTAAGTCAGAGTCTCAGTCTTTTTCACCTAATCATCTAGGGTTGTGTTATCTTCCTTCTGGATGTCTTCTAATTTAGAGACCTCCTTGTGACCTATCCTTAGAGTATGATAGAACTTACATTTATTTATTGATGATGGTTATTTATGGAATCTTCTATAGTTTCAACATCTTTAAATAATTTTGCATGCTTGGCATGATCTTTTATTATAAGGGTAGCATTAGCTGCTTGTTGTCTCAGGTTCTCCTCATCATGGAGTTAGGCTTCCACTATTTTATTTGGGTACACTAGGCATGCAAAAATGCCATCCAAAATGGGGATAACCTCCTTGACTCTATCCAAGGTGATTTTATAAATGTCTACCACAATGGTGAATTATTCAATTATTTCTTTGGCCTCATCTCTAGGCACGGGGTGCTCCTTATTTTTCTTGAGAAATAGCTCAACCAATGTTTCCAACTTTTTGATGGCATCCCCATACAATGGCACACCATTTGAAAGTACCAGTTCCTCATTCAAAATTGTTTTACAAAGGTTTAAAACCTTTACCTTAGCCTCGGTGTCCTCTTTAATTTGTTGCTTCAAGGAGGTCACATCATCAACTAATGCTTGCTTTTTTGCAAATGCTTTATTATACGTCTCTACAACCCTAACATGTTTCATTTCCACTGTGTGAACATCTAAATATAAAAAAATGTTTTGGTGCATCATTTTCATGGCTAGTTTCAAGAATGCAACACTTGTCATTATTGGAGAGAGTCATGGATCAATCTTTATAAGGTCTGATAGACCTAGAGCATCTGGGCCAAAAAAATGCAATCTAAGGGAATATCAAATTGAGGCTCCTCACTGTACATTTCCAAAAGGAAGGAAACCTACTTACTTATTTTTGGGGTTGCATCCTTAGGGTGGAAGTGCTTTCAAATATAGAGGTCCTTATCCTATACACTGAATTGGTGATGTTCATGCATAGTGGATGGCCTTCTCTATTATTGTTTCCCTTTAGTTATCCCTTTCCCATTTTCCAAGTCTCACCCAAGCTCACCCTCTTGATTACTTTCTGAAGCCATATTATTTCCCCCCATTTCATTAATATTAATTTGATCATCAATTAGGGCCTCTTGCACTGGGGATGGAGTCTTCTCTGAGTCTGATCCCAAATTATGAATCTACTCTTGAGAGGGGTCTATTTGGGATACTTGAATTGGAGGTTGTTATGGCACTGATCTTGTGGTAGTCTTTGGGGATGGAGGAGGTGAAGGTGGTTTTGGAGGTGAAGAAGGTGGGGGAGTTGGCTAAGGAGATGAATGGTTTAGGGTAGGTGAGTTGGAAGGAATGGAATGAGTAAGGGAAGGTGAAGCAGGTGGTGATGAAGTGTGAGGAGATGAAGATTGATGATTTGGTGAAGGTGAAGGATGAGGTGGAGAAGGTGAAGGGTGAGGTTGAGGTAGATGTGGTACAAAAAGGAAAGAAGTAGTGGGTCTGGAGGGTTATACCTCCATTATCCTCTATCATTTTTGAAGGGCCTATTTCCCACTTATACTAGTACTTGGCTATGGCTACTTCCTTCATATTTATGATGCCTGGGGGAGCCTCTCCTTGGGATCTCCATATTGAGGGTAATGGTATGGGTATAACATATAAAATAGTTTATAGACTTGCTCCCTGACTAGGATATTCTTAACCTTGATATCAATTAAGTCTATTTACCCTCTCTCTAAAAAGGCCTTTTTTTCTAGATACATAAACATTTTTTGGAGGGTGTGGCACCCCACATTGATCCATTCTGCCTACAAAATGATTGGCTATGCATCATAAATTTGGTTGATATAATCAATGAAGTAGCATGTAAAAAAGGCATATGGTAGTTTTAACCATGCTAAAATCTCTCTCAAAGGGTTCATATGAATGCATGCCAGGGAGTAGTGTTAATTTATAATGAATTTTTCTTGGTCTATATTTAGGGGGGGAAATCCTTTAGAATGAACCATTCATTCCCAAAAGTTGCTTTCATCTCATTGAACCAATGCCTCATCTTCAAATTGTATGTTAGGGTAATGTGTTAGGGGCAAGTGAAATCTTTGAAGCATTCGATGGGGGACCTATGAGTAGGAGGGTACACCCACTTCAATGATCCTAAGCTGTAGTCAGGCACCCTGATCTCATTAAAAACTATCAATAAAAGGATTGCTCCCCAAGGAAACTTGTACTTAGGCATTTTGTGTGCCTTATCTACATCCTCAGTTATCTTTTAGGTAAAATATAGTGCCCAGTTGTACTTTATGCCCTAGATAAATTGGTGAGTAATGTGTGGGTGGGCCATGTCCACCTCCTTCCATCAATTGATCCCTCTAACCTTGGTAGAAATGATCCATGCTATGACTCTAAGGGTGAGATCTTGTAGGTTCTATATGTGCATTGCATGACTTTATTTTTGGTACATCAACATTGTGGTGATATTTTAAATCTCCTCTGTGTCTACCAAGTCATCTAACACATTCATCCCCAAGCATTGAAGTCCCATGACTTTACTTATCCTTTCCATGGTGATATTCATGTTGCACCCTATGAAGTAGATGTAGTCCTCATGAACACACAAGAGGAGGAACTAAACTACTTCAATAGGCTTTTCAAAGTATGGTAGCTCAAAAATTTGAAAGAGGTTGACTTTGTCTAGATGATTCTTGATGGACAAGTCACAAAACACTTGATTCTTAGTGTTGGTGGTCTAGATTTGATAGTTTTTTTTGTAACTATACTTTGTTTCCCCATTGATGGTGGTTATAGTAAAAAATTGTGGTATTTGACACCTTAGAGACTGAGTTATCTACATGCAAGACTAATCTAGGTATTTCATCTCTTCTATTAACAAAGATAGAGGGGGAGATGATGGGTCATTCTACACTGATGAGGCCTACACCTAATTTCCTTTCTTTACCATCTTTGCTTATTTCATGTTATTTTTTACTTCTTCTTCCACACTTTCTCTCAAAAATCCCATGTGCTACACTTGTTTTGGTTTCTCTTCTTGGTTTCCCAAAGCCTCTTCTCTTATAGGGAACCAAGCTCCTCCACTCACCTCTTCCTCCTCTTTTATGGTTAGAAAATTTTCAAGTATTTTGGCCTTTTTATTTGTTTCCATAACCCTTCATGGTTCTCAAAGGTTAACCCATGGCCATCCCATATTTTCAAATGAATACGTGGTGGTAGCCCAAATTCCTTCAGCTCTCAAGCTTCCTACTTCAATAATGGTGGACATACAACCTACAATTCCAAAGATCCCCACTCTTATACACAAGTCTAAACTTAAAAACCTCTCCTCTTCACTTGGAAATAACATTTGTTACTTTTCCAACTTTGTAAATGCTTTACTTTGCAAAAATTTGGTTGCATTGATCTTTGGTTCTTTAGTTTTCCATTCACTCTTAGCACTCAAAGATTTAAGTAAGGTAAAGTTTAAAATGAATTCATAAAGTTTATTTATAATGCCTTCAAGGGGGTTAAATTACATTAATTCCTTCCCTCCCCTTGTCACCTCTATCCATAAATTCATATCTTTTAATGACCTTCATACTTCAAATATTGTATTGAGCATTTAGTGCCTTAACCAATTTGTCCCATCATTCCATTCATATGATTCTAACCATCACTAACATTATCACATTAATGATCTATCCCTTCTCATGCCTTTCTTTGGAGTAGATGATAACTATGTCCCACTTTTCTAATTAAGTGGAAGACAATTATCACCCAAATGGTAAGAACCTTTCAAAATTCTTTCAAAGTGCATTGAATGACTCACTCACCCTTAATCACTTATGTGTCATAGATGACTCTTGCCCATATGGTACGTGCATGCCCACATGTCTTATGTATTGTATTCATAATCATGATGTCTTACCCCACACTAAAAGGGTTCATGGTCCTCCATGAAAATAATCTAAGTGTAGAAACTCAAAATTACATTAAAGAGTCATGTGCCTCAAGGGTAGTGCTTTTTATTGAAAGCAATAAATTCTAACATAATGGCCTTGAGACTTATTGATTACAAAAGTTAAGCTAAATAAAATCACAATATGATTGCATATTACTCCCATTATAGTGCCCTAGGAGGAGCTAACCATCTATTTATTTTAACTGACAAGCTTCAGTAGGTCAAATTCTATGAACTATGAATGGTCCATCCCAACGAATCTGAAGCTTCCTAGGGTGGTGCATAAAATTAGAGTCATATAATAGAACTTTCATGCCTAGATAAAGGACTTTATTCTTCATATGGTGATCATGCCATGCTTTTTGTTTGCATTTTTCAACATCATGACTCTAGTGGGTGAGGAATTGAGCCTCATCTAGTTTCATCAAATCACCAAGCTAGGTTGTCAAAGAGGCTTCATCATCCAATTTTCCTACATGTTCTATCTAGAGAGATGGAACTAGGAACTCTACTGGCATGATCACTTCCTTTCCATATACTAGGTGGAATGGTGTACTTTTGTTGAGGTGATTGTGTGTAGTTTGGTATGCCCAAAGCACTATAGATACTCTATAATCCCAATTAGTCTAGGAAACATTGCAATTTTTTTTTATCAAAGTGGTATCAAGGATCTTATTGAAGGATTCAACTATTCCATTGGCTTATGGGTGGTATGGTGTTGTCTTATGGTGCAAAATCATAAACTTAGACAATAAGATGTAAATCATTTCATTCAAGAAATGTCTTCCATGATCACTGATGAAGCCTAGTAGACATACAAACCATGTTATAATGTTCTCCTAGATGAATCATATGGCAATTTATATAGTATAGTCTTTTGTTGGCATTGATTTAAGCTAGCAAATGAGATTATCAATTATTGTAATGATGTACCGAGAGCCAACTCATTGTCTTGATAGAGTGATAGGCCCCACAAAGTCAATAGCCCATTTTTCAAATGGTTCTTGAGAAAGAATAGGGTGAAATAACATGGAATATCTTATATTCAATTTTCCTACATGCTATCAGAAATCACATTGCTTAACATGTGCTTTTGCATATTTGAATAAAGTTGGCCACCAGAGTCTAGAGAGAAAAACCTTGTGTGTGGTAGCCTCTCCAACATAATGTCCTTTGGAAATACATTTATGGACATATCATAACACCTTAGGGTGCTTATGTTACATCACATAGCTATGAAGTACCTCATCATGGTCTATCTTATAAAGATATTTTGCTATGATCTGATAAGTTGTGACATAGATCACAAGTTATTTTCTCTTGTGAAGTGAGGGAGTCAGGTGTGCAGCTAGTGTTGAGAAATACTATAATATCTTCTAGCTCTTTAGGTACTTGAGAAAATTGAAATAGTTATATGTCAGGAATATCATCTTTTATGGCATGTGGGGGTTCTCCATTTTCAATTTAGGATAAATGATCAGGTCTATAGTTGGTCTTTCTGGGCTTTACTACTACTGAGAATTTGAATTCTTGGAATAGGACAATCCAACAACAAATCCTTCCATGTAGTACTAGTTTGTTAACAAGATACTTCAAGGCCTCATGGTTTATATAAATATAATAAGAGTGGCCAAAAGGTACTACCTAAACTTTTATAGAGCATAAAACATAGACAAAGCCTTGCACTTGGTTGTGGTGTAGTTCCTTTTCACTGATGTCAGCTTCTTACTAGCAAATACATCAAGTGATCCAAGTTTCATTCACCTGGTTGTGCAAGTATCATGCCGATTAGAATTCTAGATGCATCAACATGGACATTAAAAGTCTTTATCCAATCATTGAATTGTAAGATAAGAGTGGTAACTAACTTTTATTTGAGTGTTTTAAAAGTTAATTTTCAAGAATTAGTCCATATGAATTATTCATTGTGATTTAGAAGCTCTTCTAAGGGTACTGCAATCTTGGCATAACCTTGAATAAAATTTATATGGTAGCCCTCTTAAGAAGGTTTACATCTCGCACTAAGTCTTGGGCAATAACATATGAAGAATAATAAAGACCTTGGATGGATCCACCAGGAGTATTTCCTTATAAATGATATGCCCTAGAAGTACACCAAATGGTGTCATGAATAAGTACTTCTTTAAATTTAAATAAATTTAAAACACTTGATAGCACTCAAGCATGAGTATTATATTGGCACAATGGTCCTTGACCAACCCGTATACTATCTAGTCATCCAATTAAACTTGGAGGAATTTATGAATAAAATATTTGAAATCCTCAACTGCTATTTGTGAAAACACTATTAGGGAATTTTTTAACCTAAAAGTCATGATAGTATAGGAAAATGACTCTCATTTAGTAGTAAAAGTAGTCTGAGATTGGTCTTCTTCAGCTAACTAGATTTGGTGATACCCTCAGAACCCATCTGTAAAAGAGTATACTTCATAACTTGCAACACCCTCTAAGATTTACTCTATGAAAGGTGTTGGGAAAGGATCTGTCACACAAGATGCATTTAAAAGATGATAATCCACATAAATTTGGATACACCCATATTTTTTTGATATTGATTACCATGGGACTAAACCTTTTAGATTCATCAATGGGAGTAATTACTCTAGTGCTAAACATGTTATTGATCTCCTTTTTTATGTACACTTGGAGGTTTGAGTTCATATTGTATGGACATTTCTTCATGGGGCAAGTTTTGTCAATTAGATTTATGTGCATCTTCCCTAGAGAAGGGTGAACTCCTTTCATTTTGATATAATTCCTCAAAATTACATCTTGATACTCTTTTAACAACTCAAAAATCTATGACATTTATATCTCAGTCCAATAATTTATAATTGTAGCCTTCTTAGGCTCTTACTCTATACCAATGTTACATTGAATAGTTTGACTGGGACCATGATAAGGGTTGTCCATTAGAGAATTGTATTTTGAATAGTTCATGAACTAGTACTTGTAGGGACATCTAAATGGTTAGTCAATGGGTCAAGTGAAGTAGACCCTTCACCTTTGTCTACTTGGAAGATGAGTTTTTGCTTTCCCAAGTGGATCTCTTCATGACATTCTTCATTAGGAACCATCGATGGTGTAATAATTAATTGGGTGGGAGGTTTAGTGAATAAGTGCAAAGGTTATTTAGGTTCCTGATGAATATGGCATAGGTGGTCTTTGATGGGACTTGAATCCCCAACAATTTCTTCTCGCATGGCTTGAAGGGTGAGGTGAAAGTCCATCCTTAGTGAAGATTAATAAAGCACTGACATCATGTTCTCTTTTAGTAACTTCTAGAATCTAGTTCATAACAAGCCCGTGCCCAAGTGTGCAAAGTATCATATAATTCATGGGCCCAGAGGTACTCTGGTAAGAATGTTTCTTCAACTCACCATATTGTCTCATAAGACTCAATGTGAGGGTTAAGTGCTTGCACTCCATTGTAACTAAGTGTGCATATGATCTTATTGTCATGATGAAATCTATGATGTAGAGTAACTCACACTTGATCTTAGTATAAAAGGTGATCTTTATGAGTATGCCACCATCTAGTAGTGGTACCATAAAAAATGTGATATAATGACCTCATCCTATCATCTCTATATCATACATATATTTGAGGTGCTAGACGAAGTCACACACCTCCATTTGTCCTTGGAACCATGGAGCTTCATCAATTCATTCAAGTGGTGATCGCACTAGTGGTCCTCTCATTTTTAAACCCATGAGGTGCACAAACTTGTGATGTTTAGGAAGCTAACACAGGATGTTTTCTCCTCTATTTATGGTACTACACATCCTTTTAATGAGATTGTAGTCTCCATAGGCCCAACAGTTACAATAATTACTTGTAGTATCTAAGATAGACTAGTTGTCTATCCATCAGAGAATACCATCTGGTGTTGTTCATCATTTTAAGGAATCACATTATACAAGTTGTTTATGTCTTCATCATCACTCATGGGCTTGATATAGGGAGTTCCTTGTGATTGGTCTAAAGGTATTACTACATGTTGATTAGTATTATCAAAGCTAATGTATTGGTTTTTAAAGCTTAAATTTGCATGGTTCTCATAACATCAAGGCCTTCCTAGTAGGACTGGATAGTCATCATTTTTTGCTAACTCTGAGACCTCAAAATTTGCTTTGAAGGGAATCCCAAGTATGTCGATGGTGGAATTATTGAGAACTCCAATAGGATATGCTCGAGTCTTTTTTACCATGAAAAAGACATGAGGAGAGGGCTGTAGTCTAGACTAGACATTTTTTTCCAAACATCTTTAATGAGAACATTAACTTTCATGTCAGTTTCTACTAGAATATCTTGGATTACCGATCTATCAATAACAAAATTAACCAATATCTCTCCATCTTTTATGGAAGAAGAACTAGGACTTTCATGATATTAGGAATGATTTAAATATAGATCTTCACTTTGCCAACTGAGGTGAGGGTGGACTTCATTTGGTAAGCAGGCTTAACCTTTAAGCCAAGCGTTGAGCTAGGGAACAATGTATTCATCCAACATACATTTTCATAGTTCCTAAATTTTTTTCTACACTACTAGTTGAGGTTCAACTTCCCTTTGCACTATGGTGCACTATGCCACATCCTTGTCCTTGAGGAATTGAATCTCACCTTGGAGCTCTTGCATAAGTTCTATTGTATCCTCAAGGACATCCTTTTGCTAATGTGCCTCAGGGTACTTCCTTGCCTGTGGTTCTTCTTGATCTACCTTTTCAACTATGTTGGATATGGATTGAGTGTAACCCCCACTATGAGTGGTGATATTTACTTGTTACAATATGTGGATGGTTAGTTGTGCACATCATTATGGTTTATATATTCAAATCATTTTGATGACTTTTTCATTACAGTCTTTGGTGATAGCTGTATATAGATCATGACACTCTTCTAGTTGATGGCACTTTTTACAAAATGCACAAGTTAGGTACTCTAGGCAATCCCTTTGATAGTGGTATGATGACCCACATTTGTAGTAAGTCCTTAGTGGAAACTAACCACCACCTTGTCGTCATCCTCTCCCTTGCCCATGGTAACCACTAGTGTCTTGGGTATTGGTGAATGAGGTTTAACACATGCCATGTGCTTGAGCTTCATGAATATCACTGATCAACCAACAATCATTGGTGTCATAGGTGTAGGCATCATAAATATTATAATACTCAGACACCTTAGTGTTTGTATCCCACTCTAAAAGTGGATAGGAATGGACATCATGTTCCTCATGACAAATCTTGCAAGTTTGTTTTAGTAATACATGGATGTTCTTATATGGGTGGTTGTTCCTTATGTGCCCTTTAGTTTCACAATTAGTACACCAAACATCACTGCATGTCTCATGTGCATTATTTGTCATCAAATTTTCAAGTTGTGATTCCATGGATGCTATATGTGACTCCATAAAGGGACTAATCTTGATATCCATACTTTCAACCACTTTAGCATGGAGGGTAGCTTCAGAGCCTCACGTGCACTAGTGAAGGTTCTTTGTGACAAGGTCCATTGAAAAGGTAGCAATAATCCTCCCACAAACCATTATGCATGTTGAGTAGGGTTTATTTTAAATGATAACCTAGAAATCAAGGTTTTGAATTGTGCATCATATTCATATACACTCTTTTTAAATCCTTGATTTATGTCTTTTAACATCACTATACTTTGTTGGTCAAACTCAAGAATGTCAAATTCTTATAGGAAGGTTACTTTGAGCTGGTCATAGTCAACCACTACCTACTGAGGGTCAAACTTGTGATACCATTTGTGTGCGTGCTATAAAAGCATGGTTACAAGCTATGTAGCCTTTCATTCAAAAGACATGATGCCACACACTCACCAAATCAATTTGCACTTATGGACATGCTCAGTTTCATTCTTTACCCCTCTATATTTAGGTAAATGTAATACCATCTCATAGTATACTATCATGGGTTGTGGTTGAATGGGTGATTGATGGGAAGATCTATCTCTTATCCCATGAGTAGGGAGTCTTCATCCTTTAATGCCTCCTCCTATTCCTCCCCCATTGCCTCTAATAGCAGTGTCCATGGAAAGAGGTTTGGTAGAGAGTTGGTTACCCAAGTTTGGGCCTATATTTTGGCTTTGAGGGACATATCCACTAGGCATCCCAAGTTGTACCATATAATTCACTTGAAGAGGGAAAGATAATGTAGATTTTGAATGATCATCTAATGGCCTAGTTTTAGTTTCCCATACTTGATCAATTTTTGACTATGTACTATCTATATGCCAATTATGTATTTATACTCTTTCTAACTCAAAGGCATGAACACACACTATGGTGGGGGAGCCTAGTTGATTTAAGCTTAGTTACTCATCTCCTAGAGTCCAACTCATTTCTCCTTTGAAGGATAAAAGTGGCAAAGGATGTGGCTCAAAAGTGATGGGTTCCTCACACATGTCCACCTCCCTATGGCTTTTCACAACACTCCTCGAGGTTTCTCGATCTCTTCCTGCACCACTAACTCTTATGATACTCTACCTAGCTTGATCATAATTTCATTTTCATAATGCTCACTAGCTTGTTACCATGGTGAACCCATAATCTTAAATCAACCTCTAGTCTCCCCTTCCAAATGTGTAGCTCATGCACAAGAGTTTTTAGCCTTCCATGGGTAGAGTCTCTAATTTAAGGTCAATAATTATCTTCTTAATTTTGAAAGACAACAATGAAAGATAACATCCCCTTAACTCTCATAGAAATTGGAACTTTTATTCCTCAAGACATGAATAGGTGGTCATCATGTATTCCAAAATGTAGCTATTTTAAACACCTCTCCACTCATAATTAATTGCTTACATCCAAAGAAATCCAAGTCATTCTAAACTCCTATGCCATTCAAGTGTCAAAGGTTGCCTTCTTTCAATATTTCTATACCATCCTTGAGTATATGATAGAATCTAAGAATGCAAGAGAACTGGGACCTCAGAAAATAAATTTTCATATAAAAAATTATAGATATTCTACTCTACCCATTGTCATGTAAAAATTATTGGTTCAAGATACAGGATCACAAAATTATCTTCGACACTGGTAACCCATTATTCAATATTCTCTAGCGTGATGCACTCAAACATTTCCATGATTGTGCTTTAATTGCTTCATGTCCCAGCAATGGAACCAAAATGTTGGGTTCTTTTAGTTATTTTCACTTCAACGCTGAAGCTTTCCCCCAAAAGGCTAGTGCATTGGCCTTTTCACGTGAGAGGTAAATCTCGTGCACTCACCTAAAGCACATTGTGAAAGACTAGTTTTCAAATTCTTTGAAGCACAATGTTTTAAAAGGTCATTAAACACCATAGATATACTACTATTATCTTTATTATCCATGATATAACTACAAATATAACTAATATTGCCATTATTGACTAGTGATAAAATAAAGATACCCATGAATTGGAAGTAAAACACATTCATCATTCAACAATTAGAATATTTCATCATCTATGACATAATATGGCAAACATTGAATTCTCATTAATCACTTACTAAATTACAAGACAATTTATATTTTTATTACCCAAAGGATCCTCCTAGTAAATGATTACAACAGGGGCTTTTATGCTTGTTTTTCCCTAGCCAAGTGTCATAATTCTAATTACCATGAATAGATGGCACATGGACTCTCAACAAACTAAGAGCCATGGCTCTTACAATTAGTTTTTTCTATAGAATTGAGTCTCTACACACTAGATCCTTGTTCTATGCTATAATCTAATGGCCAAGTGTTCCATTCCTCATGGGTTGGTACAAAAACTCTTATTGATGGAGTCAAAGTGTCCTACTTGATTTTATCTTCTAACTACTCCTACATCCCTTGTGCTCTGCTTCCCTCATGCTCCCATAGTCTTTTGATTCTTATTCTAAGTCCTATATCTTTGGGTCCCTCATGACATGTTCTCTTTTGACTAGGTCCTCTCATGCTAGGTTTTATATGCCCTTATCCTTCCATGCACATCCCCTTCCATGCCTATCAACTATGCACTATGGTCCTCCCATGCCATGGTATTCCTGTGTAATATTGGAACTTATGTTAAAATGGATAATGGTCCCTTTGTGTCATGCACTAAAAATAGAACAATACTTATTCAAAATTTAGGGGTCAACACCAATCAGTAAACCATCTATATAGACACATCCATATGGATATTTTAAGGCTATAATGACCTTTTTATGATCTCAGTCACACCCCAAGAGTTAAAGTTATAGTTGGTCGGAAGCATCTCTTAAGAGAATTCACTCATCCTTGAGTATGTAAAATGAGTGAACTTTGGTCATAAATTAGATGAGAAACATGAGAGATAAATATTAGTCATTAGCTCTTACATATGCATGAATAAGTCCTCTAATAAATTATAGGAGGATTTTATCTAACTCGAGACAAATGAGACATGATAATGATTTTTTCTCAGGACCAAATCTCTCAAAACGGACCAAAAGTTGGTTAGTAGGGGTTGTATAACTTGAATTCTCAGCCCAATCAATAAATAATATATATAGACATGTCCAAATGGTCATTTTTAGGCTAGAATGAACTTTGTCTAGTCTTGGTCAAGATCTGAGGGTGAAATTTGTAGTTGGTTAGAGGCATTCCTTTAGATAATTCACTCATCTCTAAGTGTAAAAAATGAGCAAACTTTGGTCATGCATTACATGAGAACCATGAGGGATAGATATTAGTCATCCAATCCTACACATGCATAGATGAGTCCTCTAATAAATCCTTAGAGGATTTTATCTAACTTATGATGGATGAGACATGACAATGATGTTTTTCTCATGGTAAAATCTCTTAGAATGGGCCAAAAGTTGGTTAGCAGGGTTATATAATATGATTCATCAGGATAATCAATGAACCATCTACATGTACATATTTGGATGGGTTTTTTAAGGCTAGAACAACCTTTGTTCAGTCTTGATTAGGCCTTGATAATGAAAGTTTTAGTTGGTCGAAGGCATCCCTTAAGAGAATTCCCTTGTCCCTGTGTATGCAAAATGAGAAAACTTCAGTCATGCATTGCATGAGAATCATGAGAGCTAGAGATGAACCATCAGCTCTTACATGTGCATGAATGAGTCCTATAAGAAAGTATAGAGGATTTTATCTAAATTAAAATGGATGAGATGTAGTAATGAGGTTTCGCTCACCAGTAAATCTCTCAAAATGGGCCAAAAGTTGGTCAGTAGGGGATGTATAATCTGAATCATCATCCCAATCGATGAAACATCTATGTGAACACATCTAGATGGACATTTTTAGGCTAGAAAAAAAAATTATAGTCTTTTTCAGGCCCTGGGAGAAATTTTTTTAGTTGACTGGAGGCATCCCTTAGAGAATTTAGTGGTCCTCAAGTGTGCAAAAAGAATAAACTTTTGACGTACATTACAGGTTGAAATGTTATCTATTACACATGCATAGATGAGTAATATAATAAATTTAATAAGATTTTATCTAACTCAAGATGGATGAGATGTAATAATGAGGTTTCTCTCATGGTTAAATCTCTTAGAATATGCAAAAATTTGGTTAATGAGGGTCATATATTATGACTTGTCAACCCAATCAATGAACCATCTACACAAAAACATTAGGATGGTCATTTTTAATCTATAACAATATTTTTCCAGTCTCGATCGAGAGCCAAGTGTGAAATTTGTAGTTGATCAGAGGCATCCCTTAAGATAATTTAGTGGTCCCCAAGTGTGCAAAAAGAGTAAACTTCCATCATGTATTGCAAGAGAACCATGAGGGCTAGAGATGAACCATTAGCTCATACACATGCATGTATGAGTCCTTTACGAAAAACTAGGAGAATTTTATCTAACTTGATACAAATGAGACACAATAATGAGGTTTCTCTCATGACTAAATCTCTCAAAATGGGTTAAAAGTTGGTCAGTGGGGGTCATATAATCTGACTTATCAACCTAATTGATGAAATGTCTACACAGACATGTTTAGATAGATATTTTTAGACTATAAAAATATTTATTTAGTCTTGATCAAGATCTGGAGTGAAAGTTTTAGTTGATCAAAGGCATCCCTTAAGAGAATTTAGTGGTCCTTGAGTCTACAAAAGAGCAAACTTCCATCACACATTGTAGGAGAACCATGAGGGATAGAGATGAACCATCAAATCTTAAACATGCATGTATGAGCCCTATAAAAAATTCTAGGAGTATTTTATCTAACTCAATATGGATGAGATGCAATAATGAGGTTTCTTTTGCATGAAAATATCTCAAAATGGGCCAAAAATTGGTCAATAGGGGTCAATAGGGGTTATTATGCTAGAAAAATATTTGTATGGTCTCAATCAGGCCTTGGGAGTGAAAGTTTTAGTTGATTGGAGGCATCCCTTAAGAGCATTCAATGGTCCTCGAGTGTGCAAAAAGAGAAAACTTCTATCACACATTGTAGGAAAAATGTGAGGGATAGAGATAAACCATTATCTTCTAAACTTACATGGATGAGTCCTCTAATAAATAATATAAGGATTTTATCTAAATTGATATGAATGAGATGCAAAAATGAGGTTTCTCTCATGGCTAAATCTCTCTAAACATTGTAAAAGTTTGTCACTATGGGTCATATAATCTAACTCATCAACCCAATCGGTGAGGTATCTATGCAAACACATCTAGATAAACATTTATAGGCTATAAAAACCTTTTTAAATTCTTGGTTAGGCATTGAGAGTGAAATTTGTAATTGATTGAAGGCATCCCTTAAGAGAATTCAATAGTCCCTAAGTGTGCACAAAGAGCAAACTTCCATCGTGTATTGCAGGATAACCATGAGGGATAGAGACAAATCATCAGCTCCTACATGTGCATGAAAGAGTCCTCTAAGAAATTATATGATTATTTTATATAAATCAATATGGATGATATGTGTCAATAAGGTTTCTCTCATGGCCAAATCTCTCAGAATGAGCCAAAAGTTGGTTAGCAGGGGCTGTATAATCTGACTTATCAACCAATCGATGAACCATCTATGCGAAAATATCTATGTGGAAATTTTTAAGATATAAAAACCTTTATTTGGTCTTATTCAAGCCGTAAGAGTGAAAATTTTAATTTATTGGAGGCATCCCTTAAGATAATTTAGTGGTCTCTGAGTGTGTAAAAAGAGTGAACCCATCATGCATTGCAAGAGAACTATGAAGGATAGAGATGAACCATAAAATCATACACATGCATGGATGAGTAATATAAGAAAGCATATGATTATTTTATATAACTTGAGATGGAGGAGATGTGTTAATGAGGTTTCTCTCATAGACAAATCTCTCAGAATCGGCCAAAAATTGGTTAGTGAGGGTCGTATATTTGGTTATTTATTCGATGAATGCATTACAAGAGAACTATGAAGGATAGAGATGAACCATCAAATCATACACTTGAGGACGAGTGGTAATGAGGTTTCTCTCATAGACTAAGGTTATAATTGATCGAAGGCATCCCTTAAGAGAATCCACTCGTCCTCAAGTGTGCAAAAAGAGTGAACTTCTATTGCACATTATAGGAGAACTATGAGGGCTAGAGATGAATCATCAGCTCCTAAACATTCATAGGGGATTTCTATAAAATAGTCCAAGAAGATTTTATCTAAATAAAGATATAAGAGACAAAAATGAGGTTTTTATCATAGCCAAATCTCTTAGAACATGCCAAAAGTTGGTCAATGATGGTCATATATTTTGACTCATCAACCCAATTGACAAACTATCTATGTGGACACATCGAGATAGGAATTATTAAGTTACAACAACCTTTGTATGGTCTCGATTGGCCCTTGGAAATGAATTTTGAAATTTATTAGAGGTATCCCTTAAGAGAATCCACTCATCCTTCAGTGTGCAAAATGAGTGACTTTCATCATGCATTGTAGGATAACTATGAGCGATAGAGATAAACCTTTAGCTTTTACATGGGCAAGGAAAAGTTATCTAAGAGATACCAATTTTTTTTTATCTAACTCAATATGGAGACATGATAATGAGGTTTCTCTCACAGCCAAATCTCTTAGAACATGCCAAAATTTGGTCAGTGAGGCCCATATATTTTGACTTGTCAACCAATCAAAAAATCATTTGTGTGGACACATCAGGATAAGAATTTTTAGGATAGAAAAACCATTATCTAGTCTTGATTTTCCTCTAAAAATGAAGGTTGAAATTGATTAGAGGCATTCCTTAAAGGAATCCACTCATCCTTGAGTGTGTAAAAAGAGAAAATTTTTATCGTGCACTGTAGGATAACCATGAAGGATAGAGACAAACTATCAACTCCTACACATGCATAGATGAGTCCTTTAAGAAATCCCAAGAGTATTTTATCTAACTCAAAATAGAGGAGACATGGAAATGAGGTTTCTCCCATAGCCAAATCTCTTAGAGAATGTCAAAATTTTGTTAGTGAGGGCTATATATTCTGACTCATCAACTCAATTGATGAACCGTCTACATGGACACATCAAGATAGGCATTTTTAGTTTATAATAACCTTTGTATAGTCTCAATTTTCTCTTAATAATGAATGTTGAAGTTGATTGGAGGCATCCCTTAAGAGAATCCACTTGTCCTTGAGTGTGAAAAATGAGCGAACTTCTATCATGCATTGCAGGAGAACCATAAGGGATATAAATGAACTATTACCTCTCACACATGCATGGATGAGTTCTCTAAGAGAGCCTAAGAATATTTTATCTAACTCAAGATGAAGGAGATGTAGCAATGAGGTTTCTCTCACAACCAAATCTCTTAGAATATGTCAAAAGTTGGTTAGTGAGGGATGTATATTCTAACTCATCAACTCAATCGATGAAACATCTATGTGGACACATCATGATAGACATTTTAAGGCTATAATGAATGTTTTCTAGTCTTTATTTGCCCCCATAAATGAAGGTTGAAATTGATCAAAGGCATCCCTTAAGAGAATCCACTTGCCCCTAAGTGTGTAAACTAAGTGAACTTATATCGTATGTTACAGGAGAATCACGAGGGCTAAAGATGAACCATCATCCCTTACACATGCACAAACAAGTCCTTTAAGAGAGAATATATAAGACTCTTTTCATTTTTTATTAAAAATATAAACAAAGAGAAGGTGAAAAATGATTTGCTTAAGGTAGATGAAATTAATATAAATTGTTTTTTGGCTTCTCTTCATTTCAAGAAGATAACAATCTATACTCACAACACCAACCACATGAAGGTGGAAGCTCATATGGTGCCAATAACCTACATTTAAATTGTTAGTAAAAAAATTAAACAAAAATACAAACATAATGATAAAATAGTTGAAAAATTAAAATACATTAAATCAAATAACTTTACTATATTGATTTGAAACACTAGATAAACTTACTAATTCAATTTAATGTTTCTTCAAGATTAGCTCTATTTATAAGTGTTTCAAGAATTTCTTTGTGGTCAGATTCACACACTTTCCACAAAGTTTTATTGTGAGGCTTTCTTTGATATTTGATCATTTGAATATTTGTAGCAATAACTAGGTTTAAATAATGAATCACCACCCTGTGTGTTTTAAATTCCTCAAATAATTTTTTTTTAAATTTTTTATGATAGTACCTAAGAAGCCATATTCTAGTAACCACTACAAATATGGTGGGATAAATTAGCTCTTCTCCATCCATAACATTTGTGGTTGATTTTTTTGTTTCTACACAATGACACAAGTAGTAGTTTGTTTCCTCATCATTGTTCTCAAGTGCAATGACTGCAAAAACATGCCCTACATTTAAAGTATAATCAAACTGTAAGAACATCTAGGAAAAAATAAAAATATAACTAATATCTAAGGTTGTATATTGAATTAAAAAATAAATTGTACTTAATTGTACAAGATCTGAGACATGGTCAAAGTCAACTGATGATGCCATTTCATGATCTTTCAATTGTTGGAGTGAATGGCTACTCTTTACAGGTGATATGGGTCTACAATACCATTCATCCACCCATTATTTTGACTCACATTCATTCCAATTAAATTCCATACATGATGAATAAAAACATACTATATCCCTAGTATAAATAGTCCATGAACTTGAATTTGAGATTTAAATGGAGTGAAAAACACTTAATATAGGTACTTTAATGTAATCTTCATACATTGACTTATGTTTTTCCTCTATTAACCAGAATAATCTTCATACATGATAATGTTTAATTGATCTATGAAAAATATTTTCATTACACCAAGTCACAATACTTTTAGCATTGATCAAATTAACACCATCCTTATGCTTTACTTTCTCTCTTTTAAGGGCTCTTTTTACACATGTGCTAGTACCATAATTTTCCCCTTTTCCATGCTCAACTTCAAATAAGCTCCAAAAATGTTGAATGTCATTCTTATTAACTAGTAAAACATTCAAGAATTCTTAAACTGCCTTACACAATTGTCTGACCAAATATAGTGTGTATCAAACATGATTTATCTTTCATTCATATTTATATAAAATATCTCAAAAAAACATTGGACAAAATCTGGAGAATGCAATCTCTCATCATTCATATAAAAATGGTACTCACTCAGAATATTTATGTTGTCATCTATGATATCAGGTGCATGTCTGAATGTAATATGAATAAAAATTCTAACTTGAATTGAATTATAGTATTGGAATTGAACCTCATTTTGTGCTTGTAGTGTGTGGTTCTCACAAAAATCCATAACTAAAATAATGGTGCCAACTGGGAAGTTATCCTTGCATACTTTGAATTGATTATCTAACCATTTAAATTTGTGTGTGTGTCTTACATATTGGTAGATAATATTCTTCTTGAATTCAAACATGAAATCACATATAAAAACTTTGGTCATAACCAATTCACATCTTGATGATTATTTTCCATCTATTAATACATACTTAATATATTTGTACTTCTTATAATCAACTAGTTGCTTTCCATATTCATGTGAAATATCTTCATGTAAACAACTCATCAAATTTGAAAAACCACCACAATTGTTACATGTTCCATCTAGTCATTATTTGGTAAAAAAAAAACTATCCCTCAGGTCTTTGATAGAAAAGACCTTGGATTAATTCTCTTGATATCTTAGGTGGGGTAGACACCATACATTCCTAAAAAATCTTGTCAGTATGTAAAGTACAACATATGTGATGAAAAATAGCAAAATGCATAGCAAATTCAACATTTACCCTACAACATGTGGTGTATTCTTGGTTGATTTTAACATAGAAAGGCTTTCACATCTAAATGAACTTTGGCTAATTACTAATTGGCCATTAATTTTTTTATAAAATTATATTTGTGTTATGTCTAAAAAATATTTTTCATGTGGCTCACAATTTTTTGAGTATTTTATTCTTTTAACAACATCTTTTACATTATATGAGACCCTTGTGTTGTGCCAAAAATTTTCAATCAATTTTTTTGTTTATTTAACTAATACCTTATATTTTCATGGGAGTCTACCACTAAATGCCCAACAATCTGTGAGTGAAGGGTCATCAAGCCTTGTTCTTATTTTTACAGTATTTATTAGAGTTTTTCTATTTAAATTCAAGGATTTACTTTTTTTTATTAATAATTCAAGATTTAGATGTTGACTTACTCACTATAGATTCCATTATTACTCATCTTGCCATATTACTATCTTTATTTTGAATTTTATTACCTATTGCCTTAAATGCATTAAATATATTCTTTACTATTATACTATTTCTTCCCTCCATGTTTAATGTTCTTAACCCCAAATTATGCATCATAAGGTACATTTTTTGCATTTTCATTAATTGAACAAATAGTTGACATTGTTTAGTATGACTTTTATTCTCAAATGCATAGTTCCATACATGTTGAGCGTGATGTTGAACTGATCTTTTTAACATTTTACCTTCCATAGGTTCTATTATTTTTCATCTATTTAAACCAAATACTTTGGTTTTTGTCTTATTTTCCTTGGAGGTGTGGGTTTAGGAGCTATATTTTATATTAAATCAGGTGGTGTTAACACTTCAACCATAGTAGGGATAGTAGAGGGTTGCCTATCTACATTAGACCCTATAGGAAAATTAAATTCCTCTTGATTAGGAGACACATGATTCAAGGTCATTAATTGATGTTGATTATCATCATAATCCAAAAAATCATTATGAATAGATATTTCATTATATTTTGTTTATCCATATGTTTCATCATTTGTTACAAATTCATTACTTACATGCTCTAAATTTTGAATTTCATCTTGCAACAAAGATTGATTTAGTTCTCTTATCTCATTTTAAGACATATGTAAACTAAATTCTATAGAATTGGGTATGTTATTTTCATTTGAAGTATTGTCTGGTGTAGAAGAGGCACCTTCACCTTGCCTAGAACCCCTTATGGATGCTCTCCTATCTGCTTACCTTTTTCTTTCTTTTTCTCTTTTCTCTTCAATTTCCTCATTTGTTATCTCTTTGATTGGTGTTTTACGATGACTTCCTAACCCCATGATTAATTTTTACCAAAATAAGATAATTGTAGATTTAAACTTGAAGAATTTGTAGTGATTCAAACAAAATAAATGAATAATTTACCAAACTCACATAGATATAGCAGAAAAACCAATATGTGATTTGGAAAGAACAAAAAAAATGAGTAATTTTCATGGGAAAGGCAAGAGAAATTCATAAATCACAAAGGACATGTATGCTTTCAAAAACACACATGCCCTTTGGGATCCATGAAAAAATGGGCAGAAACATTGATGAGGGGAAAAGTTGGTGTAAAAAGGGCATACGCCCTTTTCATATTTAGTTTTTTTTCCCACTTACCTTCTAAATTTGCCTCGGTTTTAGGCATGGGGGGTCTCGAACCTAGTCTAAACTCTGTCATGGACCAACCAAGGGGATTTATAAGAAATTTAGGATTTATTTTATTTTTATTAAACATCTGATTAGGCAGCTGTTTATTATTTTTTAATAAAATTATATGGGTTTGTAGAGGGGAAAGTATAGTTTTATAATATAATTTTTTTTTTAATGTTAGAATATTATTTATAATTATTACTTAATTCATACATAACATACCTCATTATAGTTTATATACATATCATCAAAAATTTACTTATAAATTTTTGAATATTAATTGAATGTTTATAAAATTTATATCTCAATAATCTACACATTGTCAGCTATGCCTTAAAAAAATGATTTGCATGAATTTAAAGTCAAAAAGTTATGTTTGTACACTTGCAGTTTCGATTTTCCAGCTATCTTGACTTGTAAAATTATTTAATAATTTTATATAATAAAAAATTAAGAAAAAATATTCTCAACAATCTTTGACATTTCACCTATCCATATATGAAGTTTCATACAAAAATTCAATTTTTTACTAAAAAAAGTGTGTTCGTACACATGCAATCTCCTTATCTTTTCACAAAAATGACCAATCTATTGTCATATATGCATCTATTTCACACACTTTTATCATCTGAGTATTAAAAAAAATTATATATTTAGAAACTAAATTCAAAATTCCACAATTCATTTTTTTATGTCATTGTCAAATTCCTTTTCAAAGTGTCTCTAACATTCTCTCCAAAATCAACTATTTTTATTTTTAGAAAATAAGTGTTGCTTTATATCCCCCCTTTTGTCCCCCATTACCTTGCATCTATCCAAGTGCACAAAGATGGGGGCTAAAAGGGGGGTTTTAAATAATATATTTTTATGAAAAATAGAGATATTTGAACTTCAATAAATCATTTGAGATGCCTACATTCAAAATGTAAAATAATTTAAGAATAATAGATGTAATATTTGGAGTCTAATATTTAAATAACTATTTATTTTTAAATGGCAGACTTAAATTGGTTCAAATGGTTGATTTTCGAAGAGGTGAACCTAACTATTGAATAAAATATGTTAAATATGAGACATGCTTCCCACTAGTTTTTTAGTTTTGTAATTTATTTTTTGATAGCGTTTGGTAGAAAGTTAGAAGACATTACATAGTTTGATTTTAATATATATACAAACATGCTCCCCACCCTATTTTATTTAAAAAATAACAAAAAAATATATTTTTAAAGTGCATAGAATAACACCTAGTTTGATGCGAGATATGTTTTTTTAAGAATGGATCAATGGATCAAAAAATCCATTCAAGAATCAATGCATATAAATATATAGTTTTTCAATATATTTTCTTAAGAAATACAATTTAAATCATAAACCTTGTCATACCATATAAAAATATATATTTCTAGAAATTAGAAGACTAGGTGGATGTGTTTGTTAGTTTTTAATGAAATGTCTAAAACAAAGTCATGGTGAAAACTCAATTTTATTAGAATGAGTATGAAACACAATATTTTTTATGTTTTTAGAGTTTCATTCTTAGGCTTGGAAATTTCATCCATCTTCCTATAAAACAACACATACACATTATAAAGTGAATGTTTTACATTAGTTACACTAAATATTTGTGCCTATAGTCCTTTAAATCCCATTTGACACAATGTTTCACAATAGAACACTTATATTATGATTTAAAAACATTATTTTTTCATAAATTATTATTATGTAACTTGAATATGTCATTATGAGACCCACCCTAGTGCCATGTGTGTCAAATTAGGTGAAATTGTAGAATTTAAAGTTGATTTTTGCCTATATAATTGTAGACACCTAAAATTGGTATTTAAAATTTTTAAAACATCAACTTTGACATAATTAAAAATTATGCATATATTTGACTCTTGAACACACTTCCCTAAATCCATCTACCCATCTACTACATCTTATCCAACTCTAGTCTCTAGATACATTTATAAAATATTAATTGAGTCTATACATGAACCTTCTAAAATCCTAGATAAATCATTTTCATATTTTAGATCCTTGTTTTTCACTTCTAGGAAAATAATGATAAATCCAGATAATGCCATTTAGTGTAAGTGTCTCCCTTTGCCAACATTGTCTAGGGGGATCTCAATGGATATTTTTTAAATTGGTAAGTCTCCATTAGTTTGGCCTAGATATGTTTCATGGGTCAATCACAGTAAGAGTTAAAAAAGAGTCATCTATAAATACAAATCACCCCTAAGGTCATTATATACTAGAACATCACTTGGAAATCACCTATCACTCTATTGGAACAATATCAAAAGGAATACACACATTTTTTGACACTCACTTTTGGTATTAGACACTTAAAAATGTGTGATTTGACAAATATCCAACATACTTAGCTTATGTACACAAGTATCATGACTATTATATTCACATTTCCTCATAGCCATTCATTCATTTATGGGATTGACCTTACCAAAGTTACATTACTATTAAAAAAAATCCTAAATATCTGCCTAAAAATCTTAATATCATTCTCAGTTTGTCTTCTTGTCTTAGATCATTTTTCCTATTATTTGGATAAGTCCATGATTTCTAAGATAATTATTCCACTGCAAACCTATTTGTGTGGCTCAGACCTATCCCAACACTCATTAACGATTATTTTTACAAATTTAAATTATTCATACAAGGGACAACCTACATGTTTCACATGACAATTCGTAGGAAATGACCCAAATCATTAACTATATAAACATATCAAGCATAAGCCTTTTGATATCTAGCACATATTTATCTATCATTAGAAATCACTCCACAAATTAATAATAACTAACCTAAAGTTTTTTAATTTGAAATACCTCAGAGGAACAATCCTTGAGCTATGTTTAAATACCATTATGAGGTAAAATCATAGGTTGTCAAGTGTTCAAAGCCATACACAAGATTTCACACATTGAGATAGGTGGGAGGAATACATTCAATTTTATTTCCTTATTCAAATTATTCAATATGTAAGTAGTGCTTAGTCAAATGGTTGGCTATGATAAGCTCAACCCTTCCATTTCATTCATTATCCCTACTTTAACATGACATTTTAGAGCACATATAGGGTTTTGAAGTAAGGATTTGAAATACAAACTCATTCACATGGGATCAAATACATTTTCATGCATATTAAACCTTATTAGATGTAATAAAAATAGTCAAAATTATCGTAGATCAAAATAGGCACATAGGATAGTTATGCATTATATCAAACAATGTCATGTTATGCGGGTATCTAAGAAGTAAGGACTTATCTAGGTTTTCATAAACACTATGTTTCCATATTTGATAACTCATAAACCCTTTTCTAATAATTTTTTATGACTTTATCTTATCACAAACCTGCACAAACCCAAAACAAGCTAAGTACTTCATAATTTTAGTGTTTTAAATAAATATAAAATCATTATATTTTGCTAGATACACTCAAATTTGTTTATCTATTATACATCTTAAGAAATATAATTTATCTTTTTTTATACTATTAGGGTTGCACTAATCTAAAAATAAATAGATGAAATTGATGAACCCATTCCTTTTTTTGATCAAATTTAACCCTAGACTCCTTAGGGTTTCCTTTTATTGTTCTTACGATTTCCTATTTCAATATTAATTTTTTATTTTTAGACTTGATTTTAGATTTATCCATACAAAAATGTAATTTATACTTGATTATAAGCCCTTTTGATGTTTTTCATGCACATATTCTATGCCATCTAAGAAGGTTAGTTCTCTTATCCATGTAAAATAAAGTGATAGGTTAGTGGTGTTGAAATTAAACATAATCATATTTATTTAGATCAATCAAGGATGCCTAAGATGGATAAAATTGGTGAAACTGAAATTCCTCATTTTGATGTCAATGTTATGATAATGAACACATAGAAGTACAATAGTTTTTAACAAGTTGTAACTTCAAATAGATTATGAATAAAATAATTTATACAATGATTGAATACATCAAAATGACCTTGATGGTTTAGAATAGAAACAAGTTGTATCTCTTTATACATTTCACAAACAAATTTGTCTACAACTCGTGACTTACATAAGATCCTATAAATAATCCTAGAATTAAAAAATTCAAGGAATGTTGAGGTTGTCACATCTAAATAACAATAACATGAGCTCTTTAGTGATACTAATACACCTTTTACAGATATTGATTTTGCAAAATGTATTGATACTATATTATTATACTATTCTCATGTATACACCTTTGGTTACACTAATTTCAACCCATAGTATGGGGAAATAACACAGTTCACCTTATATTACTATGCCAATCACTACACAACATATTTTCATACCTTCTAAGTTTGCTACTTATGTCACACCATCTAGTACTACATAGTTTCCTTCACCTAATGATCAAACCCTTGTAAATTTTTTTATTGATTTACATAATAGAGATTCAAAATTACAACATAATTCTTCGAGAGTCGGCCATATCACTAATTCTCATGTGTTATTACATAGTCCATTAGCTCTTGATATCTCAACTTATCATTTACCAATAGGTTTTGTATCACTTAAGCTTACATTTTATGATGGTAAAGGTGATCCAAAACAACAAATTCGAGCCTTCCATGTAACACATTTGGATTATATGTAAAATGATAAGTTATTGGCTAAGTTATTTCTAATGAGAAAAAATGATCAAATTAAATAAGACTAACTATGAACAAAATAAAAGACTTATTTATTTATTATCTATGATATAACTATGTAAAACTAAGTTGTGAATGGAAATGATCAATAGAGATAAATTCTACAAGTGGCATAAGCACTATGATTAAGACTGATAAAGGATAGGATCATCCAAAGTAGAATAAGATTGACTGACACTATTGTCTTGAGTTGGTCGATTTTATCCTCTATTAAAAATTAGGGAAATTAGGGCATATCATCTATGATATCTCAAATCATATGTGTGTTGAATGATTAGTTTTGATAAAAGGAACATTAATAAGATCATTCTAAGCCAAAGATCTAAAGTATTAATAGCGAAAGTATCACAAGAAGAGTTGAAAGGATTGTAAAGATGATATGCAAAGACAAGGGCAGTATCATATAATATCCATAAAATAACTTGCTTATTATAAAGGAGAGGCCTTACATAAATAGGTAAGGAAAGATAAGAAGAAATAAAAACTAACCAATATGGGATAAATCCACAAAAGGACAAACTAGGAAAAAATAAAAAAACTATCTATAGAACCTAGAAAACATGAGAAAATAATCTACAATCCCCCTCAAGTGAAGTTAGGGGCTGAAAATAGTCAAAAAACAAAGTGGAATATCCACAATATGAGTCTCAAAAATAAGGATTGATCAGGTACTCATGTACAATATATATCCATGAAATGAAGAAGGAAGATGTCCTTAAGAACACCCCCAAGGACAACTTCTAAAACCCCAAGCATGCCACATAAATCAATGAAATGAGGTGATTCAAAAGGATTTGTAAAGATTTCAACAACTTGATACTAAGTCATAATATATTTCAAGAAAATAAATCCATCTTGAATGTGGTGATGAAAGAATTTCATGTGTATCTCAATGTGCTTGGTTCATTGGTGCTTAACTAGATTGTGAGAAATGTGAATTGCACTCTAGTTATCACACCAAAGTATAGTAGGCAAATATTGTGTGAATATAAAATCTATCAATAATTGATGAAATGAAATAACCTACTGACTCACTATAACTAATTCCATGTACTCAGTCTCTATAGATGAAATTTCAATAGCCTGATGCTTCTTGCATGCCCAAAAAATTGGAGAAAAACCAAGATAAAAGATGTAACTAGAATTGAAACTCCTGCCATCAAAAGAACCTACCCAATCTAAATTAGTATGCCTAACCAACTAAGTATAACCCTAAGTGTAGTGTAATCCAAAGTGGGAAGTGCCCTACAAATATATCAAAATCCTCTTGGTAGCCTATTAATGACTATCATGAGGAACATGTGAAAACTAAGATATAATCCCAAAAACAAATTAAATATTATGTTGACTCCCAACCATCTGTATATACAATGTAGGATTACAAATAACATTACTGCATGTGGAAGTGAGAGTGAATCTAGACTACAAAGGAGAGGGACTTAGCTTGCAATCAACCATGCCAAAATATTGAACAAGATCATGGGTGTACTTTTGTTGACTCAAATGAATCCCGTAATCTAATTAAAAATTTTACAAACCAATGAAAAATAAAAAAAGGCCAAGATTTGGCATATTAAAATTATTGTGGCCAACATAACCCCTTTTCTCTGAAATGGGAGACCCCTCTAAAAATTTCATGAGCTAGAGTTTTGGATTTCTCCCCTTGTTCTCATTGGAAACGTTTGGTCAAAACTTCAAAATATACATCACTTTGATTTTATTCAAGTAGTAATATACCCATTTTTAAGTTTTCTAAAAAATAACTAAGTAGTGTTTGTTCTCTTTTAGCATATCATGACACTAACGTTGAAAGTTTATTTTCACATGGAGATATTTTTAGAGTCTAATACCCTTATCAAAACATCAAATTCATTATCCTATATGGAAAATTAGGTCCTCCATGTCTAATAGGTAAGATTTAAAGAATCATTTTCTTTTTATCTTTCTTACTTCATCATTTTGTGAATCTCATAGAGCCAGACCCAATGGGAAGTTGTCGCATCACTTGGAGTCCAAAAGACCAGTCCTTCAGACCTATCAGAGATGTCAGAGCCTAGGAGAGCCCAACCCAATGGGAAGCTACCGTATCACCTAGAGTCAAAAAGGCTAGCCACTCAAACCTATTAGAGCTTGGGAGAGCCCAACCCAATGGGAGATCATCACATCATTTAGAGTTAGAAAGACCAGTCCCTAGACCTATCAGATATTTTATAACATAGGATAGCTTGACCTAATGGGAGATCACCATGTCATTTGAAGTCAAAGAGGCCAGTCAACTGGACCTATCAGAGATGTCAGATCCTAGGAGAGGCCAACCCAATGAGATATCACTATGTCATTTGAAGTCAGAGAGGCCAGTTGCTTAACCTATCAGAGATGTTAAATCGTAAGAGAGTTTGATTGAATGGGAGATCACCATGTCATTTAGAGTTAGAGAGGCTAGTCCCCCAGACCTATCAAAGATGTCAGAGCCTAGGAGAGCTCAACCCAAAGGGAGATCACCATGTCATTTGGAGTTAGAGAGGCTAGTCCCCCAGACCTGTTAGTGATATCAGAGCCCAAGAGAGCCTAGCCTAATATGGAGATACCACATCACCAAGTGTGAAGATGAACTAGTTTCCACTTATGACTCAAGAAGCTTAGAATGAGGTATGAGTGGTTAACCAAGGCCAATTGGGGTATGTCATGTGTCCCTGGGTGACACATCCCCCAGTCTATGGGGATGACATGGAGTTTAAATCATGCATAGGTCCTGACCATTAATGGGAGGACTAATAGATGGATGACATGTGTCAAAAAATAAGAGTTGGATGAGGGGCCTTTGTGAGATGTGACCATGTGCCTACCATGCACTGGGCATTAACAAAATTGGAAAATGGACCCAATTGGAAAATTTTGAAAACATCCCATTATCATTTCTATATTCAGATGGTAGTGGAGGATTGTAAACTCAAAATTCAATTCTAGATTTGGAAATAAAGGGAGAAAATCTAGCCACCAACTCAATTTCAAATTTGTAACAAGTGAGCCACCAAATTCCATTAATGCAAGGAGATATGTGCATAAGCTTATAAATCTTAAAAGAGGCCCATTAATGATTACCATTATTTCCTTAGAATAAATATCAGACTTCTTGTTTTCAAATTTACATATAACCCTTGTATCCCATGCCTTTAATGCCCAAAATATTCCTAATTTCCCCTCTATCCTAATCTAATCGCTACTACATGCTCTAACACAAAGGTAAATCCTAAGCATTGGGAGACCACTTTCCCTACTGGTTTAACTAGATACAAGCACTATAATGACATAATCAAATTAATTGAGTAGGTCCCCACTAATTCTATTGATGTTGATGACCAATTGGTCAAATACAATGATGCCCTTTGATCCTACAAAAGATTCAAACTTCATAGAGCCATAACCAAGCCATTAGAATTTCCTTGTGCCAACCTATTAGGTGACATCCTCTAAAATGCCATCCACATGTAAGATGGTGTTAATGATTGGGTGTGTTCACCCACCTTTCAAAACCAAATTACTGACATATTCATGAATGCCTTCAAGGCATATTACTCCCTCTTGAACTTCTTATTCTCATACGATATAATGGTAGTGTTGGTTTAGATGAATGATCACCAGATCTATGATGTCCTACATGATTGGGTTGAGAATTTAAACTCCAACTGGGCTAAAAAATAAAATATCAATGCTTACATGGTCTACACCTTCCAAGATGAGTTTTAAGTAGGCATGATCCTAATGAACTAGCTATTCAGGAACTCAAACTACCAACATATCAATGAGCTATGGGTGCCCTTGTTACACATGATCCTAACTCATTTTGACACCCCAAACCTTAGAGGCTTGATCAACTTCAAGTTGATCCATGCCATTTTAGATTCCCAAAATGGGGGTGACTTCTATATGATGAGTACCTAATTGAATCCATCTTTGGGATGCTTTCATTCAACCAATTAGCCTTTCTATCATGGGTTTTATATGGCCCAACTATCCACATGATTTTATTCAAGATCTATGGCCATTAATTCTAACAACATGTCTAGGATGTCTATGATTAATTTTAACCAATGATGTACCAAGTGATCAATGAAGATCCTATGCCCTAGCTCTCAAAGATAATCCATGACTCCATCACAGCCATTGGGGACTACTAGCTATATAAAAATGACATAGTGATCTGAGTCATAGGCTTCCTCTAAGACCCCATACTCCTAACATATTATGTGCCTAACCACCTAGCAGAGTAAGAGGTCACTTATCAATTGGTGAATGATATATTTAGCTTCTACATATAATTTTATAAGAAGGTGTACCCTCCACTCTTAATCACCATATGAGGGCACATCTATAAAAACTTCCCCTCCATGTAAAATATGGTGGCCAAGCAAGACTCCTTCACCCTATACAAATGTAAGATATCACAGTGGGACCCTAAAGGGGTGATTTAGGCCCACTTGGCACAATATTAAACTCAACTCAACATCAACTAATACATTTAAGCTAAGGATAATGATGAGCTCTATCTGAAAACTATTAATGACCAAGAAGTGCTATCCCAAATAATAGCTAAGAGGAAGGAGAAAAGGAAAAAGGCACAAGTAGGACCCTTGACAACCCTTTTAGCTCTTGCATAGTTTTTGGAAGACCCAAATCCAATAGTTCTAGCCATCTCTTTGATATTATCTTCTCCTCAAGATCTAACCCTAGATCTCACTTCACTTCCACTAACATCCCCAACTCCCTGAGTTCTACCTCTACCTCTTATAATTAATCCCCAAGCTCTACCTACACCTCCTCAATTTGATCCTTATGCTCTACCTTTACCTCCTCTAGTGGCCACATCTCCTTAAGCTCCACCTTCACCAGTAGTATCACTAGGCCCCAATAGAGTCGATCCTAGACTAAATGATGTTAGGCAACCAAAACATAACCCACTCAACCACCATCAAAACAAACTCTGAGGTTTAACATGGTTGATAGCTTAATAAAAATCCTTAATCAAGGAACTCAAAAGGAATACATCTAGGTTACCCTGCTCACTCCATCTCCTCCTATTTCCCTTTCACCCCTTGATCTTGATGCATTACAACTCCTTATTATGGTTCCCAATAGTTTGCATCCATCTCCACTTTATTTGTCTTTGTTTCCCATCCATATTTCACCCAAATACCCTTGGTCTTAGTCTTTTTGAGCATCCTCACTTATCCATTACCTTTTTCTCCACCCATCTCATAGCCTAGGGTCTTCCTAATGCCTTCCTTAGGCATTCCCTCAATAGTAGATATGACTTCAACCTTAGGATCCTACCACCTCTAACATGGACCCTCTTGGTCCCCACCCTAGTTAGCCTAATTCTCCCCTTCATGGATCCCAGTATTTTATCATAAACCCCTATAACCCCAACTGTCAGAATCAGATTATCCACTATAAGACTCAAAGTCAACTTAGGGAAGAGTCTAGAGAAGAAATAAGAGACCCATCCTTTGGATCTAACATGAAGGCCTTCAATTCAATCCCCACCTCCTCTATAGGTCTCATCAACATCTCTATCTCTAATAATAATAGCCTATTGATTGGATCCCCAACCCCCTCTCTTCCTTACCTAAGGCCCTAATGGCTTTTATTTTGACCAACCTAGCTTGTCCTTATTATTCCACAACATGTTCCTAGGGGGAATCTTGCCTCAGATGAACCTCACACAAGAGCAATGGCATGCTCAAATGTTCCCATGGGCCTCTCCTTTCATTTTCTCCCCTTTCAAACTCATGCCCCCTCTACCTCAACTCTTTTCTGCTTTCCCTCCTTCCACTTCTTCCATCTCCCCTTTCCCTCATTATCCACCCTTCTCTACCATTTCAACCATACTTCCTAAACTCCAAGTAACCTAAGGGATGGTATTAGGGTCACATGCATCACAGATGAATGTATAGGGTGACCTAAATATGCACTGGAGTCTTGACATATCCTCTAAGAGCATGAAGAGGATGTTCACTCAAAGGATCATCTAGGAGGGAGCCTAGTGGTATGATGAACCCATTAGGATAAATTTTCCCTCACCAATGTGAGGACTGTTACTAGAGAAGAGAAGATGTCTAAGGACCCATTATTTGTCCTCTAAGATACTCATGACACATCTTTAAAACTACTTGAGGACATGTAGATCCAAGTCCAGAATCTTGAGGCCCAAGTGTAGAGCACATTCTCAATTAGATTAATTAGGTATGTCAAGGATGCCCTCTACTACTTCTCTCAATCTTTGGAAAAGTAGTGGGGACTCAAGCTGAGATTAATACAATTACATAAAGGACACATTCCTACATGAGGATAATCATAAAGATTGACAAGAAGTGTCAAAATATGTAGGTCATAGCCAACAAGGGGATGCTATCAAAGCTCAAATTGATGTCAACCTTAGATTTGGGGTTATACCAAACTTATGCTAGGAACATGAGAGCAATGATGGAAGAATGGATAGCCTTAGCCCACACTGTAATATAACCCTTGGAAGAGGGTAAGAAGAATATACTGACCTATTTTTAGGAGGTCAACATCTTAATGTTATTCCACTTGGATGACACTCTACTCATCCAAGGGGAATTCAGAGTCCACCTAAGTCAATTTGACTAGGTTATGAGGGAGAAAGTGGCCAAGGCAAACTAGGAAGGAGCCTAGGTGGTGCTAGATCTATCAGTTCAGCCCACTACAAGCATCAACTAAGTTCTATATTTCTAAACATCGATGGAAGTAGCTTTCCATATCTCTCAAAGACTAGTAGCTTAGGTAGAGGTGATCTTCAGTGAACCTCTCATGAACTTGGCCAAGCTGGATAAAGAGTTTAACCTCGTGGTAGCTACGTTAGAATCTGGGAGTGGCTATTCAAAGTAGTTGGGAGCTGACCCCTCTTAGTTTCCTTTATGTGTCTAGAATTGGTCCCTATAAATTTGTTATAGGTATATTGGGATTTTATTTTGGTTCAAATTTTGAAATATGGTTGTAGCTACAATGAGTGGCCATCGTGACCCAAGATGGGATCCTCATGCTTTTTAGAGATGAGCCCCAATCCTAATCTATTTATAGAATAGTTTTATTATATTTTAGGGTTGACCAAAAATAACTCAAAAATGTTGTGGATTATTTCTAGTATTCAACTTGCATTTCCCTCTCACTCTAGATTATAACCTAATCAATTATTGTAGTAGTTTTCCACCTTTTAATGAATACAATTTTTGTTTTTGTAAAATGGTCTCTTCTATATTAAATTTTCTTTCATCTTCATGTTTAAATGACCAAAAATACTATGAAAACTGGATTAACACTTTGTCACTTTATATATTTTATGATTATGATGTGCTTAGCTATTATACTCTTTACATGAGTTCTTTTGTTTTTCTTTCGGTAAGTGCTGATAGTTTGTGTGCTTAGTTAAAAATTTTCATATGGGGTTTATGTATTTTCAATAATAAACCTATAGTAATAATCTATGTTAGGAATTCACATTGAAGGTATACACTTGTTTCCCCTATACTCTCCCCATTGTATGTTTTTGGAGGTAAAACTTTAGTGAAACTTGGTCTACAATGGTATAACTATGCTAGAGTCACTTAGTTCAATGACAATTTCATTGATCTCATTTTATACTTGAAGGCATCTTTTTATGATTTATCTTTCCCTCTCTTTTGATGTTTATTTAGTGGTTATAAAATGCCCATTTATCTTGTGTTAAGAAATAACAAACCCAACATTCCAAGTATTCATAGCTGAATTTAAACTGTACAAAGCATAGTGCATTAAAAATTTGATGGTAATAATGCATATTTTGGAGACTATTCATGCAAAATCTATTTATGAAGTTCAATACCCATATCTGTGCCCTAGGTTGATCCCAAATAATTCTTAGAATAGAGGACAAAAATCTATATTTATCCCCACCTTCCCCTTTACAAGAAATGCCCAATCTCATGGGCATCTCAAGGTAAGGAGTAGATTAGAATGAAAAATAGATAGCACTAGAAGGAGGGCCTGATTCATGATTATTTTAATTTTATCTCATTTTATAAATATTTTTAGTTAGGTTTGTTGTTAACAATGTGCTAACTAATCTTTGATCATGCAACATATTGGAGACTAGTTCACCTATTACCATAGCTAGGTCCCGCTAAGGTAGATTGGTAAATCCCCCCTAATTTTCCATATAAAACCCAAATCTAATCAACCCAAACCTATAGAGATTCCTACCATCTCCATTATACAACCTATCATAAACATGAAACCCAAGATGGCTTGGTTAGTTGGCTCAACCATTAACATCTTGGGAGTCATCCATGATCTAACCTAGGAATCCAGAGAGATATCTCCCTCATTTTACCCTTGGTGTAGGAATAACTGTAGAGGAACACATAAACTCCTATAAGACTACTATGGGACTCTTAAATGTAGAACATGAGGATGTGGCATGTAAGTTATTCCCTTTTACTCTAATGGAATCTAACTATGATTGGTTCCTAAATCTTCCTAAAGACTCTATACTGAGTTGGGACCACTTTATTTCTACTTTCCATACCCAATTCAGCCAAGTGATAGACCCCAACATCCTATACCATTAATTTTATTATATTAATAAGGAGCCTAATGAGCCCATTATAAATTTCAATGTTAGGTTTTTAAAGATGTATATTTTATTAATAACACTTTACCAACCCAATCCTCAACTAGCACTTGAAATGTACAAGAATGCCCTAGACTCTTGGATGAATATGTTCCTGAGAAGATGTATAGATATAATAAACTTATCCTTAGCATATGTAGGGGCCATAAAATTGGATAGGCAATTGAATCCTTAGGGATACACCATGGCCCCTAGTCTTAACATGTTACTAAAAATTCCTATGTTAAACTTCTTATCTAAAGTTAACCAGAATGCACCTATGCCCCAACTGCTCCCCACAACACATCAGGTCTCATTGGGTCATTCCACTTCAAACTAACCACTAGGTTTCCTAAACTTGGGGATCTAGATCTGATTTTCTGGACTCAACATCAAGTGACGTTAGTCATAGATAAAAACACTCAGACCATGCTTCAAGAGTTGACTAAAAATTAGCTAGATGCCATTCAATGAATGGTATAAAAGCTCAGTAATGACTTCCTAGGGATACAGAGACAAATGATCAAATCTAACATATAAATATCTGGAAATAATTTCATGTATCAAAGACCAAACAAGAGATACAATCACCCTCATAATCCCCTATAAACTTCACCTAATAGCCCCCCCAGCTCAATATATTTGAGATAGCCTTTCCACAACCAGTGTCGAGTGCACAACACAATAGCACATGGAGAGATGGACTGTAGAAGTTTAGTTCTACTTTCAAAATCTTCCAAAAGTAAATGGAATAATATGAGGTAGTTCCCAACCATACATAATCCTCCAACTAGAGTAAATCCTCCAGTATTACCATGGTATTGGAAACATTAGACTTCCCTAGCCAAGAAGAAAACAATTTGGAGGAAGGTATTAACAAGGTATACTAATTTTAGAAATTATATAAGAGAAATTATTCCATTAGGAGTAGGTAGAAACAACAACCCCTTACTACCTCAACCCCCCAAATAATGATGTAACCCACCAGACCAAAATGCTAGGAATGATCCTCCACCTCCAAGACCTCAAGAGCATAAGGCACTTGTGAAAACCCCACCAATCTAAAGAAAAGGGGGTTAAAATATAGAGGAGGATATTAATAAAATAAAGTATAACATTTCTCTTCATGAGATTTCCCAAATCATAGAGTAGTGGGACCTTTTGTTAAAATCTTTGACCCAAAATCCAACCCCATACGCCAGCCAAAACTAAAATTATCACATGCTAATGTGCTTATCCACAAGAACAAGATGGAGGTTTCTCCATTCCTTTTGACCATCTAGTTGTTTGGAAAGAATTTGCATGACTTCATAGTAGATTCTGTAGCCTCCACCAATGTGATGTTGGTAGGCATATACAAAAAACTCAACCTAACCCCCATAAAATTAGATAAAGTAGTGGTATAATAGGATAAGTTAGAGATGAAAGTGATAGGTGAGTTGTTAAACATCCACATCCATTTAGAGTATAAACCTAGGATTCAACACTTTATATACATTCAAGTGGTTGATATTCTAGAAGCCTATGGTATGCTCCTTAGTAGAGATTGGTCCAAGGACATAAATGGGTATATGACCACAAATTTCTCACATATGTGGTTTCCATGGAGAGGATTAGCCAAACAAATATGAGTGGATATGGAACCACACATGAAACAAATGATAACTGAATACAACACTATTAATGAGAAGATAAACCTAGTTTCCTTGGACTGAGGCATATATACAATAAACACCAAGTCTCTAAAGAACCAAGCCAATCACAACCTAGGTTTGTTTGTCCTATGGTTTTTTTATGTAGATAGATCCTACTCCAAAAGAGGTAGTGGAACTAGTGTTTTACTTATAGATCCCTTAGGGAGAAAACATATAGTGTCTTATAGGCTACAACTCTTTTGTACAAATAACTTGGTGGAATACAGAGATCTAATCCTAGGATTACAATTTGCATTGAGACATGAGGAAAATGAAATAAGAGAATTTAGTGACTCTGAACTAGTAGTCAACCAGATCAAAACTAAATTTCAATGTAAACTATCATACCTTAAAAGGTATAAATATAGATCTTGGGACTTAATTGAAAATTTTAATGTATTCAATATCATCCTTATTCCCTAGGAGGAAAACTAGGTAGCAAACTCACTAGCTTCAGTTATAGTGAAATTAACCCCTCTAGATGATATTGAACTATAAGAGTTCTCTATGAAAATCATTCCCTATCTTTCTATCCCAAATAATGTGACTAATTTTCAATTCTTTGAAGATGACCAATAAATTATCTAGTTACTCAGTAATGAAGGGGTATTTGAGGCCCAAATCATAGATGAAAAAGATAGAGACAACTCTAAGGTTGAGTCAGATAAGGATGGGATCCTGAACATTCATAGGAATAGGATTTCAAAAGAGATGATTTCACTCAAAATATCATTTAATGTATTGGACCCAACCTTTCAGGATAAAAGGCCTAAATTTGAAGATCAAAAATGCCAACTCATTAATCTTATTTCAGTGAAGAATCCCTAGATAGTTAATCTAGGTCTAAATTGGATGGAACTTGAGTTGGAATAGTTAAAAAAATTATTGCTAAGATACAAGGATGTAATTTATTGGGCCTATGAAGACCTTAAGGTCTTTGACCCAAGAGTAATTAATCACACCATCCCCTTGAAACCTAACCAAAGACCCTTAAAAAAAAGGTAGTGGATACTTAATCCAATCCTAAAGCCCTTAATTCACAAATAGGTTCATAAATTACTTCTACAGGGATATCTTCCCAGTTCATCACTCTACCTAGGTGGATAACCTAGTCTTGGTGTGGAATAAGAATGGTGAAATCCACTTTTATGTGAGCTTCCAAAATAAGAATTGGGTCTCAGATAAAGACAATTACCCATTGCCCTTACTAGATTAGGTAATCTAAATGGTGAGTGGGTCCTAGATGATGTCCTTATTGAATGGATTTTTGGGATATAACCAAGTCCTAGTCAACCCAAGAGACAAAAATAAGACTACCTTCACCACTAAGTGGGGTAATTTTGCTTAAAAACATAAGATTTTGGTATAATAAATGTTAGTGCAACCTTTCAAATGGAATTGGACTTCAACTTTGAGGGCCTAATAGGTAATTACATAATTATATATGGATGACCTAACCATGTTTTCTAAATATAGGTCAGATCACATGTACCACCTAAAGAGTGTTTGAAAGATACAAAAGGTATGGCATCTCCTTAAACCCAAAGAATAACATGTTCCATGTCACCGAAGGTAATATTATCAATTAAATTGTCATGAAGGAAGGTATTTCTATCAAACCCAAAAGGGAAAATATAATTTGTAAAATACCTTTGCCTAAAAGTAAGAAAAAATGAAATCTTTCTTTGGGAAAATCAAATTTAAATGCAATTTTATTTCTAGATTTGCTGAGATAGTGTAGCCCTTGAATGCAATGTTAAAATAGGATGCTAAAGTGGAGTGTCTATAAGAATTGAGGAAATATTTTTATATTATAAAATATGTTATCATGAAATCCCTAGTCCTTATTAGCCTAGAATATATGTAGGACTTCTATGTTTACCCTTTCACTTCAGAGCACACCATCATCACCTACCTCACCTAGAGGTTAGAAGGAGAAGAACACATAATGGATTTTATGAGAACCAATATTCAAGACACCTAACTCTGATATTCTAACTTGGACAAGCATGATTATGTCCTAATTAATGTAGTAAATAAATTTAGGCATTACATCCTTTGGAATAGATTGCATGCCATTGCCCCAAATCTAGCTATAAATCAAATGCTATGATAGAATGAACTAGGTGAGAGGAGAGGCTAAAGGATGATGAAATTGCAAGTATGACTTAGAGATCAAGCTAGCCAAGTTGGTCAGGGGATAAGGCATGACCCAACTAATCATAAAGATAGACCCAAGAATCATAATACACCAGATGGACCAACAAAGGGTGCAACACTAAGACTGGTATGCCTTGATTATGCACTTTCTACTTTATGGAAATGCACCCATGAGACTCAACCCTATGCAGAAAAGAGACCTCTAGTTGAAAGTCATGCATTATATGCTGAATAAAGGAATTATCTTTAAAATAAACCATGAGGTCATGTAACTTTGGTGTGTATTAGAAGAAAAGGCCAAGGACATAATGTCTAGTTTCTTTGAAAAGTTAGGAGCCAACCATCCTATAGAAAATTTATAGCTCACAAAGTTCTCCAAGAAGGTTACTATTAGCCCATGTTGTTCAGGGATTCTCACACTCATGTTCATTTATATCACCAATGTTAGACCTTTTCCAAAAGGGAATCACATACCGTAATGCCACTATAACCTATTATAGAATCTGTGCCATTTATATAATGGGGAATAAATTTCATGGGGGTGATTAATCCTAATTCATCATCTAGACATAAATTCATCCTCAATGGCATGGATTAGTACACTAAATGGTTTGAGGTAGTCATGACCAAAAGAAGCACCACTGCTAAAGTCATTGAGTTCTTGGATACTACCATAGTCATCCATTTTAGGGTTCCCATTTCTTTAGTATGTGATAATGGCCTCACCTTTCAATCCATAGAATTCACAGAGTGGGCCTATGATAATGGAATCACACTCAAGTTCTCCTCCAATTAGTACCCATAAGGTAATTAATTGGCACAATCCAGCAATAAAAACTTGATCGATGCCATCAAGAAATTAGCTAGAGAGAAGCCCCAGGAATGACACTCATTGCTAAAATTTGCCGTATGGGTAGACCTCACTAGGTATAAACAAGAACTTAAAATCTCTTCTTTCCTTCTCATCTATGTATTGGAGCAAATAATATCGGTCACTCTCAAAGTGCCTATGTATAAGTTCATGTAGAAATTTTCTAGACCAGATGATAAAGTAAATTTTAGACTCCTAGACCTGATTTAGTTAGAGGAATCCTAGGATGAAGCCTTGTTGAGATTTAACAAGCATCAAAACATAGTAAAGAGGTGTTTTGAAAAGAGGGCAAAGGATAATACATTCAAAATCAAGGATTTGGTCTTGATGTGGGTCAAAGCCCATGATAATAAATCCCATCATTCAAAATTTGACCCCCTCTCGATCAGCCCATACCAAATTATCAAAATACTAGGCCAGAACACCTTTTGTCTCAAGGATATCTAGGGAAATGACTTGTTGCTTCTAGTAAATGGGAATTTATTGAAGCACTATTTCTCTATTTTCCCCTCCAAAGTGGTTTTTAAGTAATCCAATTAGGAGGTGATAATGTATATATTAAATAGATTTTATTTTATTGTGTGTTTATTTATGTTGTATGCTTTTAATTATGTTACATTTTAACCTAATGGACCCTACTCTTTGTTTTTGATTGTTCCTGTGACACCCATCCTTTTGTTAATAAATGCTTTAGGTGGTGGCCAAAACCTAGGAGGATTGTTGAGACACAAGAAAGCCCAAGTTTAAACTTTCGATCCAAGCGATTCCAAAACTATGAAAGGGGACTTTTAACACCATAAATATAATAGGCCAATGATTCTAAAATTAAAATGTGTATTTTATAATAATTTACACCTAAGATGTACACCAAGATGCACTTACAATAATAAATCCAAAAGATATTGGATTATTCAAGTTGATTAAGGACTCGCTGGCTATTCAGAACTTTCCCTTATCCATTCACCCTTGGCTTGGTAATAAAACCTCAATGGATAAGGATAAATAATTAATGATATCTTCTCAAGAAACTTGAAAAATAATAATGAAATCATCTAAAATCTAAATTTTGAGTCTACCTTGAAAGGGTTATATAGACAATCTCCATCTCAAGCTTTTTGTTCTGGTTGGCAGTGGAGCAAGGCCATGAATGGGACCAAGGGCATATATGTCAGGGATATGGATGTCCATATGGTATTAGATCAATTCCCTAGTCAATACCCCTAATAAATCAATTTAAGAATGAATAAAAATGAAAAATACTTATCACACACATTGGTGGACATCTACGGGTGAAAGCTTAGTATGTTACTTACTATTGCAAGACTTTTATGATCCATATTTTTTGTGGATGATAAAATACTCCTATATAATATTTGTGATGAACAAGGAAATAAGAATAAAATATTGGGTTCTAAGTTCTCATCACTTTCCCTGTGGAAGTTACCATTTTTTGTGGCTAACACACCCCCTTTTCTCTAAAATGGGAGACCCCTCTAAAAATTTCATGAACCAGAGATTTGGAGTTCTCCCCCTTGTTATCATTAGTGATGCCTACTCCAAAATTCAAAATATACATTGCCTTGATTTTATTCAATCAGTAATAAACCCCTTTTTAACTTTTCTAAAAAATAACTAAGTAGTGTTTGTTCTCTTTTAGCATATCATAGCACTAACGTTACAGGTTGATTTTCATAAGGAGATGTTCTCAGAGTCTAGTACCCTTATCAAATCATCAAATTCATTATCCTCCATGGAAAATCATGTTCTCCATGTATAAAAAGTAAGTTTTAATGAACCATTTTCTTTTTATCTTTATTACTTCATCATTTTGTGAATCTCGTAGAGTCTAGTCCAATGGGAAGCTGATGCATCACTTGGAATCATAAAGGCCAGTCCCCTAGAATTTTCAAAGATGTCAGATCCTAGAAGAGTCTAACCTAATGGGAAGTTACTACATCACTTAGAGTTAGAAAGGCCAATCCCCCAGATTTGTTAGAGAAGTTAGATCCTAGGAGAACCTAACCCAATGGGAGATTACCATGTCATTTGGACTCAAAGAGGCCAGTCCCTAGACCTATTAGAGATATCAAATCCCAAGAGAGCCTGAACCCATTTGAGATCACTACATCATTTGGAGTTAGAGAGGCTAGTCACCTAGACCTATCAAAGATGTTAGAGCCTAGGAGATCTCAGTTCAATGGGAGATCACTGCATCATTTGGAACTAGAGAGGCTAGTCCCTAGACCTATTAGAGATGTCAGATCCTAGGAGATCCTAGACTGATGGGAGATCATTGCATCATTCAGAGTTAGAAAGGCTAGTCCCCTAAACCTATCATAGATGTTAGATCCCAGGAGAGCCCAACCCAATAGGAGATCACCACACATTTTAGAGTTAGAGAGGTTAGTCCCCTATATGTGTCAGATATGTCAGAGCCTAGGAGAGCTTAACCTAATATAGAGCTTCCATGTCATCCAGTGAAAACATGAACTAGTTGCCACTTATGACACAAAAATCTTAGAATGAGGTACGAGTGGTTAACCAAGGCTAATTGGGGTGTGCCATGTGTCTATGGGAACAACATGGAGTATATATCATGCATAGGTGCCAAAAATTAATGGGAGGACCAATAGATGGATGACACATGTTAGAAATTAAGATTTGGATGAGGGGTCTCTATGAGATGTGACTGTGTGCCTACCACATGATGGGCATTAATAGAATTGGAAGCTAAACCCAATTGGATAATTTTGAAAACATCCCATTTCCATTGTTATATCTAGCTAATGGTGGAGGATCATGATCTCTAAATTCAATTCTAAATTTGGAAATAAAGTAAAAAAATCTAGCCACCAACTTAATTTCAAATTCATAGCAAGTGAGCTACCAAATGTCGTTAATATAGGGAGATATGTGCATAAGCTTATAAAACCTAAAGGAGGCCCAATAATGGTTATCATTTTTGGCTTGTAATAAATATTAGACTCCTTGATTTAAAATTTACATATAACCTCTGTATCTCACACCTTTAACACCCAAAAGCTTTCTAATTTCCCCATATAACCTCTGTATCTCACACCTTTAACACCCAAAAGCTTTCTAATTTCCCCTATGTCCTACTCTATTGGTTGTTACATCTTCCAACCTGAAGGCAGATCCCAAGTACCAAAACACCACTTTCCTTAGTAGTTTAACTAGATATAAGAACTAAAATTACATATTCAAAGTAAATAAGTAGGTCACCAAGGATTATATTGATGTTGATGACTAGCTATCTGAATAAAAATATGCCCTTTGGTCTTACAAAAGATACATACTTCCTAGAGCCACAACCAAGCTAAAGGCATTTTCTTACACCAACCTGCTAGGAAACATACTCCACAAGGCCATCTATATGTAGGGAACTATTAATGTTTGGGTGTTTTCAACCACCTCTTAAAACCAATTTTTTGACATATCTAGGAGCTTCTTCAAGGCATATTACTCCCTCCTAGAATTCTCAATCTCATATAATGCAGTGAAAGTGTCAGTTTGGATGAATGATCACTAGATATATGACATCCTCCATGACTAGGCTGAGAACCTAGACTCCAAGTGGATCAACAAATAAAATATCAATGCCTACATGGTCCACACCTTTTGATAGGAGGTCTAAGTAGGCATGATCCTACTAAATCAGTTGTTTGGGAACTCAGACTACCAACATGTTAATGAGCTATGGGTACCCCTACTACACAAGATCTTGACTTGCTCTAACACCCCAGACATTGGAGGCTTGATCAAATTCAAGTTAGTCCATAAGATTTTAGATGCTCAAAATGATGGAAACTTATATATGATGAGCTACCTGTTCAACACCTTATTTGGGATGATTTTATTCAACTCATCAGCCTTTCTAACATGGTTTCTTAGTGGCCTAATTATCCACATGGTTTTATTCAATATCTATGGCCACTAGTCCCACCAACATGTCTAGGACATCTGTGATTACTTATATATGGTGGTTTACTAAGTGTTCAATGAATATCCCATGCTCTGGCTCTCAAAGATAATCTAGGACCCCATCACAACCATTGGGGACTATTGGATGTATAAAAATGACACAGTAATATGAGTCACAAGTTTCTTATAAGACCCCCTATGCCTACCATACTATGTGCCTAACTACCTAGCAGAGTAGGATATCACCTATCAACTAGTGAAAGACATCTTTAGCTTTTATGTACAACATCAGTAGAAGGTGTACCCTCTACTCCTCATCACCATATGAGGGCATATCTATAGAAACTTCCCCTTCATATAAAATATGGTAATTGAGTGAGACTCCTTCACCCTCATAAAATGTAAGATCTAGCAGTGGGACCCTAAAAGGGTTATTCAAGCCCATTTGGCACAATATTCCACTCATCTCAACACCAATTATGACCATTAGCTTGAGGAAGATGATAAGGTCTATTTATTGATGACTAGGAGGTGTTAATTTGGATAGAAACTAAGAGGAAGAAGAAAGGGAAGAAGGAATAGATAGGCCCCTCAACAATCCCTCAAACTCTTACTTGGTCTATGGAGGACCTAACTCTAACAAATATAACCATCTCCTATAGAATATTGTAGGGTGTCCTATCACATTATCCTCCTTGAGATCTAGCCCTAACTCCCACTCCACTTTTTCTAGTGGCCATGGCTCCCCAAACTCCACCTTTGCCTCCTCTAGTTGTTCCTTGACCTCTACCTCCACCTCCTCCAATTGATCCTCATGCTTTTCCTTTGCCTCTTCTAGTGACCCTAGATCCTCAATATTTGCCTCCACCTCTTCTAATAACACTAGTGATGAGGCCCCAATAGAGTTGAACCCAAAATACATAATACTAGGAAGCTCAAGCATATCCCACTCAACCACTAGCACCCCAAACTATAAATTTTAACACATTTTGCATCTCGAGAGTAAATCCTAATCAAAACACTCAATAGGCACCCATCTAGGTTCCCCTACTCACTCCTCTATCTCCTCCCATTTCACTTCCACCCCTTACTCTTGTTACATTCCAACTCCCTATTTTAGTGCCCGCTAGTTTGCCTCCATATCCCCCTTTATTTCTCATTGTTTCCCCTCATTATTTCACCTAAGTACCCTTGGCCTTGGTACTTATGAGCATCCTCACTTCCCCATTCCCTTCTGCTCCACTCATCTCACAACTTGGAGTCCTCCTAGTGCCTCCCTTGGGCATGCCCTCAATAATAGGTGTGACTACATCCTTCAAAATCTTTCTACCTCTAGAAAGGACCCTCTTGATTCTAAATCTAGTTAGCAAAACATTTCCCTTTGTGTCTCCAATTCCTCCACCATCGACCCCTATAACCACCATCATCAAAATTAGACTGTCCATCACAACACCTAAAGCTGACTTAGGAAGAGGATGAAAAAGAAATAGAAGGTGACCCATCCTTCAACTCAAACTCAAATGCTTTTAGTTTTATCCCCACATCCTCTATGGGTATTAGTGACTCCTACATCCCCAAAAATGGTAGATCGATGATTGGCTCCTAGGCCCCATCTCTCTCTTACCCAAGGCCCCACTAGCTTCACCTTTAACCAACTTATTGTTATTGTTCCACAACCTATTTTTAGGGGCAATACTACCTTAGGAGAAATAGAAATCCCAAATGTTCCCATGGGCCTCCCCTTTCATTCTTCCCCATTCTTCCTCTACCTCCACTCCTTTCCTCTTTCACTGCTTCCTCTTCCTTCATCTCCCCTCCCCCTCATCCTCCACCCTTATCCACCATTTTAATGACACCTCCTACACCCCTAATAACCCAAGGGATGGTCATTGGGTGACATGCATAATATATGGATATCCAAGGCAACTTGGATGTGTACTTGAGTTTTCATAGAGCCTTCAAGAACATGAAGAATATTATCACTGAAAGGTTCATCCAAGAGGGGAACCTGATGCTATGGTAGACCCATCAAGATCTATTTTCCATCACCAAGGTGAAGACTAATATCATAGATGATAATATGTCTAAGGACCCATTTTACATCCTATGACCTACCCATGACATGTCTGAGATACTCCTCAAGGACATACAGAGTCAAGTCCAGACTCTTAAGGCCCAAGTGAAGAGTACATTCTTGATTGGATTAATTAGGTAGGTTAAGGATGCCCTCCTACTAATTTTCTCAATCCTTAGGAAAGTAGTGGGGACTCAGGCTGAGATAAATGTAATGATATAAAGGATGCATATCTACATGCAGAGAATCATGAATATTGTTGGGAAGTGCTAGAAGTTGTAGGTCGTGATCAATAAGGGGATGTTCTTGGAGCTCAAATTGATACCAACCTTAGATTTATGATTATACCAAACTTATGCCAGGAACATGAGAGAAATGATGGAGGAATGGATAGCCTTTGCATGTATTACAATAGAACCTATCCAAAGTTTCATTACCATTATTTTTTTTTCCTAAATCTCTACCTAAAATGCTTAATATCATTCTCAATTTTTCTCCTTGTCTCATATCATTTTTCCTATTCTTTGGATAGGTTCATGCTTTCTCAAATAATTTTTCCATTTCAGACCTATCAATGTGGCTTAGACATATCCTTTCACCCATTAATGATTATTTTTCTAAATTTAAATTATTGATATATGGGATAACCTACATGTTTCACATGACAATTCATAGGAAATGACCCAAACCATTAACTATATAAACATATATATCCTAAGCCTTTTTATATCTAGCACCTATCAATCTATCATATAAAATCACTCCATATAGTAAGAATAACCACCTCAAAGTTTTCAAATCTAAAATACCTCAAAGGAACAATCTTTAAGTTATGTTAAATACCATTGTGAGGTAATATCATAGGTTGTCAAGTGTTCAAATCCATACACATGATTGCACACATTGAACTAGGTGGGAGAAATACATTCAATTTTATTTCACTATTCAAATTATTTGATATGTAGATAGAACTTAGTCATAGGGGTTGGCCATGGTAAGCTCAACCCTTCTATTTCACTCATTTTCCCTACTTTATAATGGTATTTTAGTGCACATATAGGGTTTTGAAGTAAGGATTTGAAATACAAACTCATTCACATGGGATAAAATATATATTCATGCATATGAACCCTTATTAGATGTAAGAAAAATAGTCAAAATTATCATAGATCAAAATAGGCACATAAGATAGTTATGCACTCTATCAGACAATGTCATGTTATGCAGGCATCCAAGAAGGACTTATCTAGGTTTTCATAAACACTATGTTTCTATATTTGAAAACTCACAAACCCTTTTTTAATCATTGTTTATGAATTTATCTTTTCATATACCTACACAAACCCAAAACAAGCTAAGTACTTCATTATTTTAGTGTTTTAAATAAATATAAAATCACTATATTATACTAGATACGCTCAAATTTATTTATCTATTATACATTTTAAGTAATCTAATTTATCATTTATTTATACTATTAGGGTTGCACTAATCCAAAAATAAATAGATTAGATTGATGAACCCACTCTTTGTTTTGATCAAATTTAACCCTAGATTCCTTAGGGTTTCATTTTTTTTCCTACAATTTCATATTTCACTATTCATTTTTATTTTTAGACTTGAGTTTAGATTTTCCCATATAAAAATTAATTTATACTTGATTATAAGCCCTTTTGATGTTTTTCATGCTCATAATCTATGACATCTAAGAAGGTTAGTTTTCTTATCCATGTAAAATAAAGTGATAGGTTAGTGGTGTTGAAATTGAACATAATCATATTTATTTAGATCAATAAAGCATGTCTAATATGGATAAAATTGATGAAATTCAAACTCCTCCTTATTTTGATGTCAATGTTAATAATGAACACATAAAATTAAAGCATTTTTTAACAAGTTTTATCTTGAAACAATTTATGAATAAGATAATGCATATAATGATTTAATACATTAATATAACCTTGATGGTGTAGACCAAAAACAAGTTGCATCTCTTTCTACATTTAAAAAACAAATTCATTTACAACTTGTGACCTACATAAGATCTTACAAATAATCCTAGAAGTAAAAAAATTAAGGAATGTTGAGGTTGTCACATCTAAATAACAATAACATGATCTCTTTATTGATATTAATACACCTTTTAGATATATTGGTTTTGCAATAGGTGTTGATACTACTATTATTATATTTTTCCCATGTATACATCTTTAGTTACACATGATTTCAACCAATGGTGTGGGGGAAAAATATAGTTCACCTTATATTACTATAAAAATCACTATGCAACATACCTTCATACCTTCTAAGGTTGATAATTATTGTTTTCAATTAGACTCACACCCTTTTTAAGTTAGTTTTAGGCCTTCACAGTCTGTTAAAACATGAAAATAATCCTAGGTTGTGGGTGGCCTAATCAGCAGATTGAATCTCTAGATTCTAAGGGCTAGCTCCCTTTGGTGTATCAATTAGGATCTCTACTCTATGCTACAAACTATAGGGGGAAATGGAAGATGGAAAAGGTAAGAAAGAAACTTGAAGGAAAATCCTATCTAATGATGGTGATACACCTGTATTTTGGTTCATCCACTCAATTTAAGCTTCTAAAACACTGATTAGACAAGAAAAGACTGAATCTTCAACTCCAATTGATTCGTATCCATCAATATTTAATGAAAAGGTTTTATTTGATGATCAAAGCTTGAGGGAAATGATGGAATAGGCCTAGTTCATGTCACTAATGACCACTTATATCTGCTATAACTTTAGCCAAAAGACATTAAACATAGAATATGACCTGCATAATTTGATTAGCTAGTAACTAGGTAAGAATCGAGACTTGACAAGGAAGAAAATTCTATCACATATGAAAATCATTGACATAAGTACACTATAATAGCATCTTAGAATATTGAAATAGTCATTATATTTATTTTTACAAAGGTTATAAAACTCAATCTTTGGTAGAGTATGATCTTTCCAAAAGAGGGATCCTGATTCAAGGCTGAAAAGCTAACTTATATAGAAAAATCATACAAAAGCCAAGAGATTAATACTAAAAATAGAAGAGGAGATCAACTCCCACATATCACAAGTCCAACTTTAGCTATCAAAAGATAAATAAGCCTTCAAATAATATATTTTTGTCTTATGTCCTACATGAAAAAACTCTTTGTCATTGGAAAAGGATGGTGGGCCCATCTTGGACGAATCTAATCCATGCATGAAAGCTATGCCAATCCTTAGATGAATAAATTCAATTTGAATAAGAGTTAAAGACCTTCAATTAATAAGATAAATTAGAAAAGATGTCACACTTTAACAAAAGTCCATCAAAATTAAGACCAAACAACTCCAATAGGCCTCTACTTGCATGAAAAAGCTCTTTAAAAACTGAGGCATACATGAAATCCCATGTTAGCTCTTTGAACGTCCATATAATGTTAAACACCTTGAGGTCTTTATGCATTCAAGTCTCCCTTTTAGAACTAAGAGATTCATGCTTGAAGGCAGTTGCATGTCTTTTCCAAGTGTGAATGATTTAATCCTTGAATTAAAAAACTCAACGTCATCCTTATTGTAGTCTTGGACTATAGATCTTCTTATAGATGGAAAAACAATATCCTTATTAGTTTTTTGCATGTTCATGCTTATCCTAGATGCATCTAATCAAGATTGGGTCACTCTACGTGTTTTGCATGTAGACTATAGACCATGTTGATCTATTTATTGGCTATCTAAATCCTTTGCCTTTTGTTTCTACATGTATACCTTTAAGCTATACTTCTTTTGGGCTTTTGTTTTCTCCTTTCTCATAGGAATTATTTCTATCCATTTCTTGCAAACAATTTGTTTGAGACTTTTCTCTTTGGGATTTTCCTTTCTTTTAGGAAAATTGATCGAAATAATTATTTTGGCTTATTCATTCTTACTTTTCCTTCAGACAATCTATTCAAAGGAATTAATATCTTCATTATTTTCCTTTGGGATTTTTCCTCAAAGGGATTGTTTTGGATTTTTGGCCTTCAGACTTTTCCTTATGCACTTTTCCTTTAAAAAATTTGTTCAAAGGAATTCATGTCTTCAATTTTTTTGCAAAGGATCTTTTGGATTTTGAAAAGTGCCCCCACTTCTTTAAGAAGTGCCCTTTGGAGTTTCTTTAAAATTCCTTTTCTTTAGGAAAAGTAGCTTTCATAAAAATTGTTTGGTCCACTTTGTCTTTGAGAATGCATTTTTTTGAAGGGAAGGTACCCTTCGGCTTTTCTAAAGTGAATCATTTAGAAATTCAAAAAGTCCCTTCAGAATTTTTGTAATGCCCTTTTGACCTTTGGAAATGCCCTTCAGACTTTTTGAAAAATCCTTTCAAAAAAATTGAAATTGACTTTTTTTGAAAGAAAAGAACCCTTCAGAAAAGTTGTAATGAACCTTTGACTGAAATAAATGACCCTTTAGACTTTTGGAAAAGTCCCTTCAGAAAATTTGGAATGGTCCTTTGAAAAAATCCTTTGGAAAAAATAAAATTATCCTTTCATAAAAATTGAAATTGACTTTTTTGAAGGTAAAGAACCCTTCAAAAAAGTGTAATGGTCCTCTTGCCCTTTGTAAGAATTGAAATGGACCATTTACTGAGAGAAGTGACCCTTCAGATTTTTGTAATGGTACTTTCTTCAGAAAAGTTGCCTCACCCTTTTGAAATTTTCCCTTTGATATTTTTGATAAGGTCCTTTCAAAACTTTGCAATGGACCTTCAAAATTTTTTCTTCAGACAAAATGTTTGAAGCAATCCCTTCAAAAAATATGTCAATTCCATTAGCTATTGAAAATAACCCTTTGAACTATTTGAACAAGCCCAATTCCTTCAGACTTATGAAAAACCCATTTTGTTGAGAAGTGCCCTTTAGGAAAACTATTGAAATGGACCTTTTTAAAAGGCAAGAACCCTTCAAAAAAATTGCAAAGACCAATTTCTAACACTTTGATAAAAAGGCATGTTTATGCAAAGTTTTGAATGATAAAGGTTACAATTTTTACTTGTGGGGCCAAAATTGTCGACACTTACATAGTTTCCTTCACCTAATGTTCAAACCCTTTTACAAAAAAATATTGATTTATAGAATAGAGTTTTAAAATTACAACATAATTATTCTAGAGTGATCCATATCATTGATTGTTGTGTGTTATTACATAATCTATTAACTCTTGAGATCTCAACTTATCCTTTACCAATAGATTTTGTGTCACTTAAGCTTACATTTTATGATGGTAAAGGTGATCTAGAAAAACAAATTTGAGCCTTCCATATAACACATTTGGATTATAAGTCCAATGTTAGCTTATTGCTAAGTTGGTTCCAATTATTCTTAAGGGATACACTTTGTGTTTGTTCTATGATATCCATTCCCAATCAATCCAATGCTTCAATCCTTTGGCTGATCAATTTCTAGCACACTTTTCAATCAACATTAGTGATAAGATGTCTTATGCTCAGATTATAAAAATAATCAAATGTCTAATGATCCTATCATTGATTATGTATGTTTTTACAAGACCATTCTATCTAAGATGAATGTTCAAATGGAAAATAATTAATTTAAAATAGATATTTAAGAAAATATTTATTTCCCCTCAACATGAGTCTATTGTGTTTAAGATATTCCAATAATTTGATGACCTATGCCACACAATTAAGGATCAATAAGTTAAATGTATTACAATGAATAAGATAAAGTAGGAGTTAAACCCTGCAACCACTTATGGTGTAAATTTTAAAAGTTAAAAAACTTTCAAATCAATATCAAGTGATAAAAAGAGTGATTCAAAATAAATAATTAAATCAATGTCATAGCTAACTAATCAACTTCTTCTCTCAACTCTACCAAGGAGGCTATCCTCATATTTACTAGAACCTCCTCACAAGGTATTAAAATATATAATTCAGTGTAATTTTATATATCTTCCTCCCCAAAAAGAGGTTGATATGAGTAAGCCTCAATATAAGGGATTGGATAATAATGCATATTATAACTATCATCGATACACATGACATTCAACTAATAAATACATCAATTTATGACATAAGATATAAGATGTGATAAATGATGATATAATTGATCTTATTAAATATAAATATGATTCACAGACATATTCTAATGGGAATGCTAAGTTGAATAAATTTAATGATCCCTTCCCAAATCATGCAACACAAGAAACTTCTCCTAAGTTTGATATGTTTATGACTTACAATGCACATCCTCCTCCAGTTTGTTATAATTATATAATTTAGGAAGAGCATCCTTTATATGATGTTAATGGAAAAAATCATACTATATAAACACATAGAACTATTATTACATTTTATGAGTATGTTATTATTGATAATGAGTATTTTGATGAGGCATTTTTTGTATGTGCGTACATAGATTTGTAGCCTATACATGGTGCCATGGTATAAAATGGTTTGAATGAAAATATATACACCATGACACTCTTCACTAGCCTTGGATATACACAAGCATATTTTATGTATTCAATGAAGACTGTTAAGTGATTTGATGGATAAAAAACAAATTCTATTTGGAAGAATTATACTACCACTCAAGATGGGTCATGCTATATTTTCTAATTTATTTTTAGTTCTAACTAGTACAGGTTCATTTGACATGATGTTTGGATGTCCTTGGGTACATAAGATGCATGAAATACCAACTAAAATACACATATGTGTGAAGTATATACATGAAATTATGGTGGTCATAATTTCATGTATTTAATATGAACACACTCTTGAGTAGGATATTATTCCTCTTCCACCCCCACCAGCACCACAAACTTTAGTTGTTCAACATATTAAATTTCATTTTACTTAGAAAATTTAGAGGAAGATAGTGAATTTTCATCAACAATGAGTACTACGATGTCCATTACATCAGAGATTTATTTAGGACTCTTGGGATCCATTATCTACTCCATCTCATCCTAGACTAGTGTTACAGACTCCTTCACATGTTCCATAATGAACATAGGTAAACTATCATATTATGTTTTAGATCCCACACATGACTAAGATTCATAAAATTACATATCATATAAAACATCTAATGGATGATGATGACCGCACTGTATATGTCACAAAAAGAGATTACTTTTCAAATTTTAACATAGATACACATGTTTCTAATCGATTATGATATTTAAAATTAGTGACATTTGACAAAGGACCTATATTTGAGCATCCCATTAATGGGATAATTGGTTAAAATATCATGACATTTAAAAAAAATCAAAATAAAAATATTCTAAAAAAAAGGATCTATGCATTTCATGTATTTCTTTTTTACATGATTTGTTTATTCTTTATCATTTATATATTTTATCAAAATTTGAAATTAATGTGGTGATTAACCATAATTCAAATAAATTAAATAGAATATAGTAAATTTTGTAAAATAACTTGTTACAAAGCAGAATGAAATAAAAGTATTGAAATCGAGAAAACATGATCAAATAAAAGAAGACTAACTATGAACAAAATAAAAGACTTAGTTGTTTATTATCTATGATCTAACTATGTAAAACTAAATAGAGAATGGAAATGATCAATAGAGACAAATTATTCAAGTGGCATAGGAATTATGATTAAGACTAATGAAGGATTAGATTTTCCAAAGTAGAACAAGATCGACTGACACTATTGTTTTGAGTTGGTTGATTCTATTCTCTACTAGAAATTAGGGAAATTAGGGAATATCATCTATGAGAGCTCAAATCATATGTGTGCTTAAATTTTATCTTTGATAAAATTAAAATCAATAAGATCATTCCAAGCCAAAGATTTAAATTATTAACAATAAAATCATCACAAGAAGAGTTTGAAGAGCTACAAAGATGATATGCAAAGACAATAGAAATATCATATAATATCCATAAAATAACTTGTTTATTATAAAGGAGAGGCCTTATGTAAATAGGTAAGGAAAGACAAGAATAAATACAAACTAACTAATGTGAGATAAATCCATAAAATTAAAATGAGGAAAAAGACAAAAACTATCTATATAACCTAGAAAACATGAAAACTTACTCTACCACCCCCCCTAAAGTAAAGCTATGGGATAAAAATAGCCAAAAAATAAAGTGGCATATCTATAATATGAGTCTTAGAAATAAGACCTTATCAGGTACTCATGTATAACATATATCTATGAAATGAAGAAGGAAGGTGTCCTCATGAACACCCTCGAAGGACAACTTATGAAACCCCAAGTATGCCACACAACTCAATAAAATAAGGTGATGCAAAAGGATTTGTAAAGATGTTGACAACTTGCCACTGAGTCAAAATATATTCCAAGTAAATAACTCAATCTAGAATGTGTTGATGAATGAATTGCATGTGTATCTCAATGTGTTTGGTTCACTAGTGCATAAGTAAGTTACAAGAAATGTGAATTGGACTCTAGTTATCACACCAAAGTACAATAGGTGAATTCTAAGTAAATCTAAACTCTATCAATAATCAATGAAGCCGAAGAACCTAATGACTCACTATAACTACGACCATGTACTCAGTCTATGTAGATGAAAGTGAAATAGCCTACTACTTCCTACATGCCCAAACAACTAGAGAAGAATCAAGACAAAAGATGTTTCCAGAAGTTAAATGCCTATCATCAAGAGAACTTTCCCAATATAGATTAGTGTGCCCAACCAACTAAGTAAAACTCCTAGTGTAGTGTAATCCAAAGTGGGAAGTGCCCTACAAATATCTCAAAATCCTCTTAGAAGCTTGCCAATGATCATCATGAGGAACATGTCTAAATTGAGATATAATCCCAATTGTAAATGAAATATTGGGGTGAGTATGGTTCAAATACATAAGACTCCCAACCATATGCCTATAAAATGTAGGATCACAAAGAGGAGTAGTGTAGGTGGAAGTGAGAGTGACTCCAAAATGGAAAGGAAAGGGACTTGGATTGCAATCATCCATGCCAAAATTCTAAAGAAGATCATGGGTGTAATTTTGTTGACTAGAATGAATCCCTAAATTTGATTGAGAAATATGCAAACCAATGAAAAGGTGAAAAAGGCCAAGACCTATCTTATCAAACTTATTGTGGAAAACATGCCCCCTTTTCTATGAAATAGGGTACCCCTATAAAATTTTCATAAACTAGAGATTTGGACTTTTCCCCCTTGTTCTCATTGGTTATGCCTAGTTGAAACTTTAAAAATACATCGCCTTAATTTTCTTCAAGTAGTAATAGACCCCCTTTTAAATTTTATAATAAACAAATAAGTAGTGTTTATTTTATTTTAGCATATCATGGAACTAACATTGTAGGTTGATTTTCACAGGTAGATGTTCCTAGTGTCTATTACCATTCCTAGAGTAACAATTCATTATCCTCCATGGAAAATCAAGTTATCTATGTCTAACATGTAATCTTTAATGAATCATTTTTTTAATTTTTATTACTTAATCATTTTGTAAGTCTCATAGATTTTGTCCCAATGGGAATCTACCATGTCACTTGGAGACAGAAAGGCCAATCCCCTAGACCTATCAGATATGTAAGATCTCAAAAGAGCCCAACCTAATGGGAGATCACCACATAATTTGGATTTAGAGAGGCTATTCCCTAGACCTATTAGAGATGTTAGAGCCTAGGAGAGTCTAGACCAATGGGAGATCACCATGTTATTTGGAGTCAAAGAGGCCAATCACATGGACCTATTAGAGATGTTAGAGCCCAGGAGATCCCAACCCAATGGGAGATTATTGCATCATTTAGATTCAAAGAGGCCAGTCCCTAGACCTTTTAGATATTTCAAAGCTTGACCCAATGGGAGATCACTGCATCATTTAGAGTTAGAGAGGCCAATCCCCTAGAATTTTTAGAGATGTTAGAGCTTAGAAGATCCTGACCCAAAGGGAGATCACCACATCACTTGGAGTTAGAGAGGCCAATCCCCTAGGAATATAAAATATGTCAAAACTTAGGAGATCCTATCATAATACAAAACTTCCATGTCATCGAGTGTGAAGATGAAGTAGTTTCCACTTATGAATTGAGAAGATCAAAATGAGGTACAAGTGGTTAACCAAGGCTAATTAGGGTGTGCCACATGTCTATGGGAATGACATGAACTATGGATCATGCCTAGGTGTTGACCATTAATAGAAGGACCAATAGACATATCACATGTGTCAGAAAGAAATAATTGGATGAGGGGCCTCTATGAGACGTGAGTGCATGCCTACCATGCATTGGGCATTAATATAATTAGAAACTAGACCTGATTGTATAATTTTAAAAACATCCCATCACCATTGTTGTATCCAATTGGTGGTGGAGGATCATATGCTCCAAATTCAATTATAGATATAAAATAAAGGGAAAAAATCTAGCCACCAACTCAATTTCAAATTCATAGCAAGTGAGCTACCAAATGCCATTGATGCAGGGAGATATGTGCATAAGCTTATAAATCCCAAAGGAGGCCCATTAATGGTTACCATTGTTACCTTAGAATAAATATCAAATTCCTTGCTTTCAAATTTGTATAAAACCCTTATATCCCACTCCTTTGATGCCCAAAAGCTTATTAATATCCCCTCTATCCTACTCTAATGGTTGTAACATCCTCCAACCTAAAGGCAAATCTAAAGTACTAGCACACCACTTTCCCTACCATTTTAATGAGATATAAGCACTACAATAACATATTAAAAGTAATTGAGTAGGTCCTTAGGGATTCTAATGATGTTGATGAATAGTTGGCCAAATATAAGCATGCCCTTCAGTCCTAAAAAATATGTAGATTTCATAGAGTTGTAGCCAAGACAGAGGCATTTCCCTATGCTGACCTACTAGGCAATATCCTCCACAAGGACATTCATGTGTAGGATGTTTTTAATGATTGGAAGTGTTCACCCACCTCTTAAAACCAAATTTTCAACATATCTAGTAATGCCTTTAATGCATATTACTCCCTCCTAGACTTATCATTCTCATATGATGTAGCAATAGTGTTTGTTTGAATGAATGATCACCAAATCTATGACATCCTCCATGACTAGGCTAAGAACCCAAACTCTGAGTGGGTCAAAAAATAAAATATCAATGCCTACATAGTAAGCACCTTTTGAGAGGAGGTTTGAGTATGCATGATCCTATTGAACTAGCTGTTTGGGAACTCAGATTGCTAGTATGTCAACGAGTTATGGGTGCCCCTGTTATAAATGATACCAACTCACTCTAACACCCTAGACCTTAGAGGCTTGACTAAATTCAATTTGGTCCATGCCATAATAGATGTTATAAATGGGGGTGACTTTTATATGATGATCTACTTGCTCAATGCCATATATAGGATGTTTTCATTCAACCTATCAACCTTTCTAGAATGGGTAATCGATGGCCCAATTATCCATGTAGTTTTATTCAAAATCTATGGCCATAAGTTACACCAACATGTATGAAAAATATATTATTAATTATACCTGATGGTATACCAAGAGGTCAATGAAGCCCTCATGCCCTAAATCTCAAAGATAATCTAGGACTCCATCACAAATCTTGGGGATTATTGACTGTATAAAAATGACATAGTGATCTAAGTTGTGGGCTTCTTCCAAGACACCCTATGCATACCATACTATGTGATTGACTTCCTAGCAAAGGAGATCACCTATCAACTAGTGAATGGCATATTCAAATTCTACGTATGGTTTTAGTAGAAGGTATGCCCTATACTCTTGATCACCATATGAGGGCACATCTACAAAAACTTCCTCTCCATACAAAAGATGGCATCTAGGTGATACTCTTTCACCCTGACAAATACAAGATCTAGTAGTGGGAATCCAAATGGGTGATTCAAGCCTACTTGGAATAATATTTAACTTAGCTCAATTTTAATTATGACCATCAGGCTAAGTACAATGATGAGCTCTATCTAAACACCATTAATGACTAGGAAGTGTTATCTCAAACAAGAGCTAAGAGGAAGAAGAAAGGGAAGAATGTAAAGGTAGTCCCCTCGATAACCCCTATAGCTCTTGCTTAGTCCATGGAAGACCTGACTCTAATAGCTCCAACCATATCCTAGAGAATCTCATAGGGTGTCTCACCACCTTCTCCTCCTTGAGCTCTAACTCCAACTCCTGCTTTACTTTTATGAGTAGCCTTGGTTCCCTGAGTTTTGATTCTACCTCATTTATTTACTCCTTAAGCTCTACCTCCACTTCCTCTAATTACTCCTCATGATTTACCTTTTCCTCCTCTAGTATCCTTGGCTCCTCAAGTTCCACCTCCATTTCCTCTAACAACACCAGTGACTAGGCCTCGACAGAGCCGATCATGGATGACACGGTGCCAGGTAGCCCAATCATAGCCTATTCAACCACCAACACTAAAACCTCTAAGGTTTGAAATAAATGACATCTTAGGAGTAAAACCTGATCAAGGCACACATTAGACATCCATACAGGTTCCCTTGATCACTCTTTCATCTCCTTTTGTTTCTCTTTTACCCCTTATTCCTATTGCATTCCAACTCCCTATTTTGGAGCCCACTAGTTTGCCTCCATCTACCCCTCTATTTCCCATTATTTCCCTTTTATATTTCACCCAAGTACCCTTGGCCTTAGTCCTTTCAAGCATCCTCACTTCCCCATTCCATTTCACTTTGCCCATCTCATAACCTAGAGTCCTCCCAGTACCTCCCTTGGGCATGTCCTCAATAATAGGTGTAATTATAGCCTTTAGGATCCTACCACCTCTATAAGGGACCCTATCAATCCCAACTCTAGTCAACCTAATGCTCCCCTTCATGGATCTAAGTCCTATGCCATCAACTCTTGTATCCCCCATTATCATAGTAAGCTTTTCCATTACAACACCTAGAGTTGACTCAGGGAAGAGGGTAAGGAAGAAACAAAAGGTGACCCATCCTTCAACTCTAGCATTAAGGTATTTAGTTATAAACCTACCTCCTCTATAGGTATTAATGTATCCTCCAAACCCAGTAGTAATATCCCAATGATTAGCTCATCGACCCCCTTTCTCCCTTACCCAAGACGCCACTAGCTTCACCTTCAACCAACCTATCTCATTATTATTATTCCATGACCCATTCTTGAGGGAAATATCACCTCAAGTGAACCTCATCTATGATTATTAGCTACACCAAATGTTCCCATGGGCCTCCCATTTAATTCTCCCCCTTTCACCCCCATTCCCCCTCTACCTCCACTCCTTTCCTCTTTTACTCCTTCCACTTCCTCCACATCCCCTCCCCCTCATCTTATGCCCTTCTCCACCATTTTATCCACACCTCATACATCCCCAACATCCCAAGGGATAGTTTTAGGGTCATATACACCATATATGGATGTCTACTATAACCTAAATTTGTTGTGGAGTTTTGACAGAGCCTATAGGAGCATGAAGGTGACTCTCACTCATAGGTTCATACAAGAGGGGAAACTAGTGATATGGTAGACCCATCAATATCTATTTTCCCTCATAAAGGTGAGGACTAATACTAGAGAAGAGAAGATGGTTGAGAACCCATTGTCTATCCTTTGAGATACCCATGACATGTCTGAGAAACTCCTTGAGGACATGCAAAGCTAAGTCTAGACTCTTGAGGCCCAAGTGAAGAGTATATTCCTGATCAAATTAATTGAGTAGGTCAAGGTGCCCTCCTAATTATTTTCTCAATCCTTGGGAAAGTGGTGGGGACATAGGCTAAGATCAATGTAATTATAAAGAAGACAAAAACCTACATGGGGAGAATCATAGAGATTGATGGGAATTTTTGGAAGCTATAGGTCATGGTCAATAAGGGGATGTTCTTAGAGCTTAAAATGATGCCAACCTTAAATTTGGTTTCATACCAAACTTATGTCAGGAACATGAGAGCAATGATGTATTAATGGCTAACCTTGGCCCGTACTATAATATAACCCTTAGAAGAGGGAGAGAGGAAGATACTGACCTACTTCTGGGAGGTTAACATCTTTGTACTATTCCACTTGGATGGTGTTCTACTTGACTAAGTGGAATTTGGAGTCAACTTGGGTTAATTTAACTAGGTTATGAGAGAGAAAGTGGCTAAGGCAAACCAATAAAGAGCTCAACAAATGCTAGGTCTATCAACTTAGTCCACTACAAGCATCAACCAAGTTTTAAGAGTCCAAGACTTGATGGAAGTAGCTTTCCAAATCTCCAAAATATTGGTAGCTCAAGTAGAGGTGATGTTTAGGGATCCTCCCATGAACTTGGTCAAGTTGGATAAAGAGTTCAACCTCATGGTAGTCACATTGGAATTTGAGAGTGTCTAGTCAAAGCAGTTGGGAGATGGCCCCTCTTATCTACTTTTACATGTTTAGAAGTGGTCCCTATAGATTTATTGTGGATTTTTTGGGATTTTATTTTCATTCAAATTTTAAAATATGGTTGTAACTATAATGATTATCCATCATAGCCCAAGATGGGATCCTCATGTTTTTTGGAGGTGAGCCCCAATCCTTATATATTTATTGAAGAGTCATATTATATTTTAGGGTCAACCAAAAACTATTCAAAAGTGTTATTAGATTATCACCATGATTTCACCTACATTTCCCTCTATACTCTAGATTATAACAACAACCTAGATCAATTATTGTAGAAGTTTTTCACCTTTCAATGAATATAATTTATGTTTCAACAAAATGGTCTCTTATATGTTCAATTTTATTTCATCTTCATGTTTAAATGATCAACATTTCTATGCTAATTGGATTAACACTTTGTCATTTTATGTATGATGTGATTATGATGTGCTTATCTATTATACTCTCTGTGTGGTTTTTTTCATTTCTATTTATGTAAGTGTTGATAGTTTGTGTGGTTAGCCATAAATTTTATTATGGGTTTTATTTATTTTCAACAATAAAACTCTAGTACTAATACTTGGTAAGAATTCACATTGAAGGCATACTCTCGTTTCCCCCCACTATTTGTTTTTGGAGGTATAAATTTAGTGAAACTTAGTCTATAGTGGTATAATTATGGTAGAGTCACTTAGTTTAATGACCATTGCATTGATCTCATTTTAGACTTGGAGACATCCTTTTCTACCTTACCCTTCCCTCTCTTTTGATGTTTATTTAGTGGTTCTAAAATTCCCCTTTCCCCTTATGTTTAGAAAGAACAAGATCATAATTCAAAGTATTCATAGCTGAATTTAAATTATATGAAGCATAGTGTATTGAATTTTCAATGGTAATAGTACATCTCTTAGAGACTATTCATGTAGACTCCATTTGTGAAGTCCAATACCCATAGCCATGCCTTAGGGTAATCCCAAATTAGTCATAAAATAGAGGATGAAATTATTTAATTTTAGCCACCTTCCCCTTTCCAAGGAATGCCCAATCTCATGGGCATCTTGTGGTAAGGAGAAGATTGAAATGAACAACAAAACTATGTTGAAAGAGCCTTTTAAATATCTTGAATCTAAGAAGAAGAGATTCTTGTAAGAAGTAAATCATTAACATACAAGACTAGTATAATAATATCCTCTACAAAATATTGGATATATACTATGGATTTGAGTGGTATTGAATAGATCCATTAGAGAGAAGAAAATAATCCATCTTCTCATACTAGGTCCAATGATCCTATTTGAGACCATAGAGAGACCTATGAAGTTGAAAAATAAGAGAATAATCATTAACAAACCTAGAAATCTAATCCACATAGATTTCATCCTATAAATATCCATGTAAAAAATCACTCTTATCATCCATCTAGTACACTGGCCAATCCTATGAGGTAGTAAGATAAAGTACAAAGCACACTAGATCCTTCTTGGTAACAGGTGTAATAGTCTCTGAGTAATCAATACCTTTGACTTGTGAGAAATGATTTGTAATAAGATGTGCCTTATACTTATTAACAAACCTATTAGATGCATACTTAGTGTGGTAAATCCATTTTCACCTAACCAACTTTCTTCCCTTAGGAAGAGTGACTGAATCCCAAGTATGATTCTTCATTAAAGAAGAATACTAATCTATCATTACATCATCTCACTCCTATATCCCATGAGCCTATGAAAAATACTGTGGATATCTAGAAAATTCTTGACACAAAATTTTAAAACCTATAGAATGTGCATGATTATGTCCAATGGGTGAAAGATCCTATATAAAAGATGATGCCTCAAAAATTTTAGTATGAGGCCACATAGGCATAATGATAACATCAGTGGGAATAGGATCCCTATCATCCATAACCTCCATAGGGGCCTCCTAAAATAGCTCCTTAAGGAAGGAATCCTCAAGATAGAGTGATGAATCATCAAAGGAAGAAGAATAAGGCATAAAAGAAGATGAAGACTCATGAGAAGTGAAGCACTCATCAAACTAAACATGTGTTTGAAAAATAACATCATGAGTATCAATATCCAAAAGGTGATAAATGCTCATTTCCTCATAATACCCTACAAATATAAAGGGTTTGCTCTTCTTATCCAAGGCTTTCCTTTTATTCTTTGGTACAAAATCCCAAGCATGGCTCCAAAATATTATAAAAAATAAGACATCAGGATTAGTTCCAGACCAACCTCCTCTAGAGTCAAATGCTCAAGTTCTCTATGTGGTGTGTGATTCTGAATATAATTCACACAATTACTACTTTTGCCTAATAGATGGGAGGTAAATCCCATGAATGCATCATGTAGTTATCCATCTCCTTCAAAGTTTGGTTCTTCTTTTCTACTAATCCATTCTATTATGGAATATGTGGAACAAAATTTTGGTTAATAATACCATGAACTACCAAAAAATTAGAGAACTCTCTACCGAATTACTTCCCCCATTATCCATATGAAGCTTCTTTATGCAACTAGAAGATTATTTCTCAACAAAAGCCTTAAAGACATTAAGTGTGAAAAAACATCACTCTTTTAATTGAGAAAATAAACCCAAGTATGCCTTGATAAATTATTAATAAAAGTAAGATCATACTTATCTTTTTTGGAAGGAGTATGAAATACCATCAAATCACTATGCACAAGATCAAGTGGTAAAGAATCTCTCTTGCACATACCCTTAGGAAATGGATCTTGGTGTTGGTTCCCTAATGCACAAATAGGGAAAACTCCATAAAGACATGAAACTATAGGGAGACCATCAACCATACAATGAGTGCTCAACTCCTTCAAATATATGTAATTAAGATTTCAAAATCTCTCATGCCAAAGCTTACTCTCAAAATCCATGAGAAACCAAACATGTCCATATAGGAGAAGTGTCATAAAAACACTCAAAGAAATATATTAATAAATATGATCAACAATACCTTGAGTATTAAGTGTTTGAGGATATAAAAATGCTCAAACTTTATCCCCTTATGGGGTGAAAGTCACTATCTTGCCTTGACCAAAATGACAAATATGATATATAGAAGGAAAATTTGTAGTAATGTCAGGAACATATAGTGTATCATTGATATGACCACCATCAAGATGTATGTCAACATTCCCCTTAACATAAATAGAGGAAGACTTTCCAACCTCAATTTTGGAAGTAGAACTCAAACCAAAAGATACAAAAGACTTCTTAGAAGAAGTCACGTGGTTAGAATTACCAAAATCTATAACCCATCTGTCTGAAATAGGTGATTGAGATATACAAATAATATTAAGTGTTTTTCCATATTTATTGGAAGGAGGTGGAGTGGAGATATAAATATTGTGTTTTCTAATTATATCTTATAAGTATTGCATTCTCCTAAAACACCTAGATTCTTCATGACTAGTCCCTTCACAAAAGGAGCATGAGTGGCTAGACTTATTCTTGGATTTATAAGACTCTTTGAGTTTAGAGTAATTGGGCTTATAAGAAATTTGTGATGGAGGATGAGTGTTTTTGGATTTACTCTTTGATTTTCCCTTGCCTTTAGGATTATATTCTAATAATGCTTTTTGAGAGGTAGAAGAATCAAGGGTAGACAATTTGGATTCTTCCCTAGTAAGTGTTTCAAAAAATAACTCTAAGTCAGACATTTGGAATGCAACATCTAAGGCATACATGCTAGAGAGAAAGGTAGAAGTAAATATTTGGAATGGTCCTTTCAACTTGGAGAGAATCAGGTAAACATGTTCTTCATATTTCTTATCTCATCCATGCCCTTCAATTATGTTAACAAGTGATTAAACTTAGTAAGATAGTCTAAAATAGATGAGAAATATTCAATATTAAGAGAAGTAATCTCAACTTCAAGCTACATGGCTCTCATGCAATCTACTTTTCTAAATAAAACCTTTAGTTTATCCCATATTTTCAAAGTAGATTCACATCTATCCAAATGAAACTAAATACAAACGCTCGTATAAGTTTTTATTAAACTCATACACTAATAAAATTTGCATTGGTGCTGAAATATTTAATATTCTCTAGTTAACTATAGTTGAACTTCAGTCATTAAGTTTCATAATCCTTTGCATTTAATGATTATTTCCATTCTAGGTCTCCATGTATGGTAATTATGTGTAGTTAAAGGTTCACAATGATCTTAACTAGAAGAAGCCATGCTAGTAAATCATAAAAGAACAAAAAAATGCAAAATGGTGCATAAAAAGACACCGAGACACCCCCTTCCCCCCCCCGCCCCCCCCAATTTGGCACTTTATAAGATTAATAAATTTTTGAAATAAATGACACCAATGTATGAATAATTGAAAATCATACACTTTTGAAAAATAGGGAACTTGATTTCAAGTTACGGTTCTAAAGTTATGGCTTTTACAAATTTCCCATTAATGGGTCAAAATAATAATGATTGCACCAAAGTTAAATGCACTATGAACCCAAAAAAAAAAATACCATTTTAGTAAAATGTGGTTTGTGGGATTTTATCCCACTACCTTCCATGTAAAAATTGTTCACCAAAAAAAATGGTTTACGCCTCACCAAATGCTTAGCTTCAAGAAGACTCTTTGCAATATCTAACAAAATTAGTTGACTGGGTCTTGTTCTAACGTCCCAAAAGGTGGTACATCCTAATGCACAATGGTACTTATTGTTATAGGCTGAAATTATAACTAAAATAATATATATTACAAGAACCATATATTAAATTGCATATCATATGGCTTTAAACTAGAAGATTGCTATATTAATTTTCAAGCTACCAAAAGAGTTGTACGACCTGATAAAAAATGCCTCTAATTGGCATGAGAGAATTTTGGGGCTATTATATAACCATACCAAGTTTTAGATTTGAAAAATTAGATCTGTACCACCAATGGTGATAGAAAATTGAATAGGTGGTAGGCATATGCCAACAAACCAACGAATAGGTTTTTGAGTACAAGGGTTGCATGACCTAATCTTTGGATATTCTAATGGTACAACCTAGGATTCGTATGGCCCATTCAATGTCCAAATAAAAATATATCTTAGATCCATAAACAAACACCTCCAATCTACCAAGAATATTTATTTATAAATAGATAAATCATTTCTAAAAAAGCTCGTAAATGGATGAATGTAACACCTATAACTATGATACCATGAAAGGAATGTCAAAAATATTGTTCCAAACTAAAAATATGATGAATTAATATCAAAATCATCACAATAAGATTTGGAAGATCTACAAAGATGATATGCAAATACAAGGACAATATCATACAATATCCATAATAATTTGCTTATATCAAAGGAGAGGCCTTGCATAAATAGGAAAGGAAAGATAAGAAAAAAGACAAACTAACTAATGTGGGATAAATACACAAAAAGACAAAATAAGAAAAAGCCAAAAAATATGTATAAAACCTAGTAAATAGTAGAACCTACTCTAACGTTTGAATGCATGCAAAATACTTGTAAATTAATTCTTTAAAGCTAAAACACTAATAGGACTTGCAATGGCTAAAAACCAACCAAAATAGAAAAGGTGTGAGTGTAATGGGCTGATATGGCCCCAATCACTCCTAAAATTAATGATTGTTGCCTATGTATCGAATATTACAAAGAGGGAAATCAAGCCCATAAAATTCTCCTAAGATATGAGTGTTTTATGTGAAGGTGATCCTTTAAATATATACATGCATTTAGAAATGGATTGAATACTTGAAAATTATTTATTATGGGTTGGATAAAATAGACTCTTGACTTGGATAAGGACTTATTCAAATGATTATAATTAGAATTTTAAAGAGGGAAGTTTGCTTAGTGTGCAATAGTGTAAGTGTGCCTCACTATTGAAATTTCCAAGTGATATAATAGATGACTTAGATGTGACTTTATATAAATCTAAAAGGGGAAAACCTCATTCTACCTATCCTAAAAATATGGACCAACATGTAAGGGAGGGTCTAAATTTTAAAAGTGATTGTTAAAAGTGTTAGGGACAAGATTGACCCATAAGGGACAAAAATGGCTGCCATTATTGTCCCTTACTGTTCGATGCTATTTTGAATGGAAAAATGTGAGTTATGGGTCCTATGATGCCCATATATATATATATATATATATATATATATATGTATGTTTAGATGGGTTTTTATAAATTTTAAAATTTATATAGGATAAGATACCAATTTATAAATTAATGGGTCCACATAAGTTCTTAGGATAGAGTGAGGTGACAAAATAGGTCAAGATTAAGTATTAAAGTCAATTAAAGTGAAAGTGGGTCAGAAATGACATTATCAAGTATTCATGACCAAATTTGAGTGAAAAAATTCTCCCCCAACCCTATCCCCCCCATGCCCCCCAAGTATAAAAATGAAATTACTAGACTAAAAGAAAGATATACTTGAGTGTGTACAACACACTTTGCTTTTGGAAGAAAGATCCAAATCATGTAAAATGTTCCATGAAAAATCTAAAAATGATGTAATAGTAGATAATAGTCATACGTGAAACTAAAAACTTGAATTTGAAAAGATGGAAAAGAATACAGAAGGAGTACATCTATATATATGAAACTAATGTTGTTCTTGTAACTTTTCTTGGAGATTATGTTGTGTAGAAGCATTAGAGAATTGGTGCTTTCCATGAAACACTTGTAAGAGTTGGTTCCTTAGTTTAACCAATGGATAATTAATGGTGATAAATACCCAATTTGAATTTAAACTATATAGAAAATAAAACCCATCAAGGAATACATAAAACTCAATTTGCATTGTTGGTATTTGTAACCCCAAGATGTGAGATGGGTTAGAATCCATAAAGGATTCATATGCAATAATGCTAGAGGACACTAAACCTCTAAGTTATGTATTATGAACTTTAACTAAATAAACCATTGTATATGTATTGTATATTTAATTTTCACTTTGTTCCTTAGTTCCTAAATGCATGATCAGAGATAATGGAGAACATCCATTATCCTATCATGTCCACAAATAATAAGCAATATTGAAATCATGACATGAATATATATCACATCCCCTAAATTTTAAAAATGGATAGTATAAATTAATCTATATCATGCTCTTATTGATAAATATATAATCTACAGTTGTATGTAGATTAAAATTCATAGATTATGCTTGAATCTTATGCATGAATATGTATCATGTACCTTTAATTGTATGGATTTATACTTTGTTATTGTAATGAGAGTGAATATACATGACATATGCCACCATAATTTGTACCAATGATATAATTTTAAACCTTTTTAAAACCTATGAAACTATAGTCTATAACAAAAAAACTAATTTTTCTCCTGAAGAGGTTTATCTCATGTACAAAAATCTCACTGAAATGCCCCCCTTTTTAAGTGAGGGAATTATGTCATTCTTATAATGTGCATACATATGCATGGAATATGCCCCCATAATTTGTATTAATGAATTAATTTAATCCTTTATTAAACCTTTGAAACTATATTTTATAACAAAAAACTATTTTTTTATCTTGAAGAGGCTTATCTCATGTATGAAAATCCCACTGAAATGTGCCCCTTTTTAGGTGAGGGAATTATGTCATGAAAATAACTCATCTAAAAATAAAATTTAACTGCATCATGCATAGCAAGACATAATCATTGAATAATTTTACATATAAGATAGTAATATATGTACTATTTGAATCATGTATGTAACATATAAGGCAAGGCCTAAAAATTTATCAATGAAGCTCATAGTAGTAGATTATAAAATTAGAATCATAGGCATTAGTTAGTGAATGATATGGATTGTGACACTCATCAAACTTAATAAGCTCAACAAGAAAACAAAAATAACAAAAAAATGTCATACAATAAGGCCAATGACCACATTTAAGGGACATGTTAAAATTTCACATAAGTAAAGGTTTCACACACAAGGCCAAGGGCCACATGCAAAGGACATGACTAATGTCATAAATAAGGGAAATTTTTAAATTTCATGAAAAATATAGGGCTAAGGGATACAAACAATTTATGTGTTTAAATGTCACACATACTGAACAATATCTCATAAATATGTTCAATAAATTTGACATAAGGGCCAAGGGCCATACACAATAGACAAGGGAGTCTAATATACTATGTAAAATTAACAACATCAATAGAGCATAAAACTAGAAAGATAGTATAAACCATGTATATGTAAGGTGATCATATCCTAGATAATAAAATATCGATGTACATAATGTAGGATAGAGATGTTATCAAAACATTTGTAAAAGTGTGTATAGATTAGCAATATAGGAGTCATATAATGGTAACACCTTTCAATACTATAACTAGTGGAAAATAATGCTCCCAGTTTAACAAGGCTATTAGTTAGAGGCAAGTCCAAATATTAGTCCATGTAAAATTGATACATATTACATAACACTATGAGTACTAGTAAAATGCATGTGCGATACAAAAATAATATGCTATGTACCATTCATGAGATAAATAACATATGAAAATTATGTAAACTAGATATTTAATCATAATTAGGCACTGATTTTGGATTTTTTAGAATATTTTTATAGTTTTGAAATATTTGATTTTTTTTTGTAATTTTTGAATTTTAAAACTAAAACCAAAGAAACTAGTGATAACCATGGGTGTGAAATTAGAAGAAATATGAGGTATTTGAACAATCTACAACATGTTTCAATTTAAGAATACATTGAAAATGATGGAAAGGCCATGTATGAGCAAAATTCCCCCACTATATATGTGAATTGTAAGTTTGAAAATCATGTAATATATATAATAAATATGTGGAAGAGAGATTATACATCCTCATCTCATCAAATTTACACTTTTCAATGTATGTAGCATGTATGAGTAATATAACATAGGCAAACAAATATTTTTCATGAATAAGTACTATTACATTTACTATAATTAAGTGAATTATTAAGAAATTGGAATTATTAAGGCTTTATGTTCTATATTTTGTATTTTACTATGAAAAAAGGTACATGCTAGGATTGACCAACTCAAGATAGTAATGGAAGTTGTTTTTATCCGTTGCTATTCGATGTTGCCCTTGACATAAAATTAAATTTTTCTTAGTTTAATGTGAAAACAATAAGATAAATGGAAATATCTAGCATAATAGATCACTATTTTATATTGTTCATATCTATAAAGTGAAAAATAAGAACCAAAAGGCTAAAAATTTAGTAAGATCTAAGGATTATAAAAATCATTCAAATTAATCACATGTGCAAGTTAAGTATAATAATAGCATGGTAAAACAATCAAAAAGCTATGTACACTTAATTTTATGATTGTTTGATTACATTAAGTATAGTATTTATGTAAGTTCATTAAATTCATAGGGTTTTTCTTCACTTCTTATTAATGTGTAGCTATCTGATAATCCATTCTACCCACTTTTTATGTAATCACAAATGGATCCAACTAGTTGGGTTTGATTTTTCCTTTATTTTCTTTATTTGCATTTGCATTCTTCTAATTTTCTTTTAGCACTAGATCTCCCACTTTGAAATTCTTGGTTACTGACACTTTTTCCATATTCATGCTTGATATGATATTGATATACTTTGAGATGTTTAATAACTTAAATATAATTATCGTTAATCATTTAGAATTCATGTAATCGTTGTTCTCTATATTCATTTTCTTTGATTATATCTTTAATAGAGAATCACAAAGAAGGAATTTATAGTTTAAATGGTAATATTGTTTATGCCATAAAAAATAGAATATGGTGTAACCTTTTTCAGTGTACGAACAATTTTACAATATAGGAAAGGTGCATAAATGTTATGATTATGCCAATATGTTCCATGCTTTGTAATTATTTTGCTAGAAATATTTTTTTTGAGTTTTATTTTTAGCTTCTACTTGACCATTATCTTATGGATAATATGGTTTTAAAAAGTGACAAATTTTATATTTTACACAAAATCACTTAACTATTTTGTTTTTTTAAAGATGATCCATTATCTATAATAATAGTTGATGGCAATCTAAACCTTGAAATAATGTTTACCATTAAGAATTGTAAAACATCTTCACCTATAGTGGATTATAAAGGTATTACATTAACCCATTTTATGATATGTATATATAGAAATAATGATGAATTTATGACCATATGATGATTCTAAATTTATTTTTTCAATTAAATCAAATCCTTAAAGGGTAAATGGCCAAGGTAAAATGATGGGTTTTAATTTAGATGATGAAGCATGATCGAGATTGATATGATTTTGACATTGTGGATTTTTTTTCATATTCATGACATTCATGTTACATTTTGGGCCAATAGTAACCTTGTCATAATTATATATATATATATATATATATATATATATATATATATATATATATATATATATATATATATATATATATATATATATATATATATATACATACCACTAAAATGACCACCACATGTACTATCATGTACTTTAAGTATCTCTAACTTAGTTTCTTCATTATTTAAACATTGAATTAATTTTCCATTAAATGATCTTTTGAATAAATACCCTATAATAATAAAATAATGTGTACTTTCACATTTTAGTTTCCATTTTTCATTACATGTAACATTCTCTAGTATTACTAATTTATATATCTCATTGCACCATTCTGAATTAACTACATTGCAAGTAACTGCTAATAGTTTTAAAGCTTCTTACATTAGGACATGGATGAGAAGGAAATGAAGGGAAAGGAGGAGATGAATATGTCCCAATTATAAGGGGACTAGGGGTAGTCTATGCCACCATTGACATCCCCCATAATTTTGAATGGAAAGTTGGGTGGGAGAGATTCAGTGTAGAATAGCTCCAACATTTTGAATTTTAATTTGAGTAGGAAAACCAAAACACCTATTTTGACATGGATGGGAGTGGAAGGAGTAGGAGGAGAAGAAGGAAAATTATTCCAATAATACATGGGTGAGAAGTAAAATAAGGGCAAGGAGGAGATGATGATGACCTAAATCTAGGTGGACTGGGGATTATCCATGCCATCAGTGACATCCCTCATAATACTAAATCAAAAGTTGGATGAGAAAGAACCAGTTTTGTAGAATGGTAGAAGGAAGTTTATGGGTGTAATTTAGAAAATAAAATTAGAGAAAAATTTGCTCACACCACCTATTGGGTTTCTTCAAGAGCCCCTGCTAAAGTAGGGAGTGAATCTACATGGGGATTCTGTGAGGAGATCCCAATCCCAAAAAAGTATCAGGAGTGGAAGGTGTAAAAGACCCTCAGTAGTCTAAATTTTATTTTGAGCTAGAAAACTAGAACAACAATGGCTACCCATCTACGGTCCTTCTATGGGGTGGATGATGGAGGATCCCACCATAATATTTTGCTTTGGGGTAATATGGGTATTAATGGAACCCACTCCCCTATTTCATTGAGTGGCATGGATAGTAGAGGAGTCCATGATTTAATCCCATTTGATGGTTTGGACAATGGAAAAATCCATTTATCTCACTTGAGCATTGTAAGTAATTTGGTCTATCTTAAAGTGCTAATTTTTTTGGAAAGTTGGTTTTTGGGTTTAGGAGGACCCTACCTTTCTATAGATTCTTTTTTATATTTAAGAGTGGATGATAGAGGAGTCCACCCTTGGTTCCTTCAATTAATAGGATTATAAGTAATCATCATAATATTTTATGGAATCAAATCTGATATGGATGAAGCCTCTTCAGGGGTTGAGTTTTATTTAGACATGTTTTTACTCCTAAATTATGTAGGGAATGTGGAGGAAGGGAGAAAACAATGTTGAAGTTCAAATCTATGGAATACCCTACTCAGTTCAAGCTCATTTGGTTTGTGATGGATATAAGTTTCCCAACCAAATCCTATCTTAATAGAGTGGATGATAAAGGAATCCACCTTATTGGTCTCAGTAGGACGAAATGCCTACTTGTTATGTCTCAGTTGTGAAGAAGACTCAGGTGGCAAAATATCTTTTACTCTTGGTGGCTTCTTGTTCTACATAGTAAGCCTCAAGGAAGTCCTATTGAAGGATATTTAGGTCTTTGAGTTTCATTATTCTATAACATCCTTGACTGTACTAAGGTTTTGGGAACCTTTAAAACCCTCATGTAATGGTTTTGGGAGCCTTAAAAACCCCTTGTTATGATTTTTAAAGGTTGTGGTATTCTCAAAACCTTGTTATTTCACCAAGGTTGTGGGAACCTTATTTGTGCTTTAAGTTGTGGAATTCTTTAAAACCCTCATGTTATGGTTGTGGGAGCCTTAAAACCCTCTTCTGATTCATTAGGTTGCAAGATGCTTAAAACCCTCATGTTTCACCAAGGTTGTGGAAACCTTTAAACCACTTATCATGTTGTTAAGGGTTGGGGGAGCCTCTAAACCCTCATTTTTATACTTGGTTATTTGAGGTATACTTTTAATCCTATTTGTTGTGCCTAGTTCCATTTTGGTTATGGGTCTAATGTGTAAAACCCTCTACCTAGATGTGGGTCCAATCATTAAAACCTTGGTTTGGTTCATATCTCTAGTTTCAAAGGCGTTTACCTCATCAAATAAAAAAATAGTTATAAAGCTTCTACTTGTGTTTTAGATATGGATGATTGTTGTAACTATTGTATAGTAAAAATAACATCATAATTAGTAATATAAATAAGAATTACTGAAATCACACTACCCATAGCGTTTGATGTCAATTAACTTTTCAAGGGATGTTTTCTATGATAAAATATTCAAAATGTGTCATTAATTGCTGTAACTAATATTTATAGGGGGTTAAATTTTATTCCTTTGTTTGGTAGATGTATGATACTTAATTAACCACTAATTAATAATATCAATATATCCTTAGAAATTTTTAACTATAATGTGCATGTTGTGTATAAACCCAATATTAATGCTTCATTCTATGCTATAGGGATACAACCCATTTCATAGATACAGTGGGGGCACTTGTGCCATAATATAGATGCATACATATGATTTGAGGTCTATCTAAATTGAACTATGGCTAGAACAACTCTCTCTAAGCTATCAACTAACTCTCTCTAGAGACAACTATTTGTTGTAATAAAATTCCAAGCGATATACACATGACATAGGTTTGCCTTCAAGTGTAATGGAAAAATACCAACACCAATACATGTGGTTCATTTAGATCCATAAAAAATCATTGTCTAAATATCATCATCAACATGATAGGAAATGGAATCATCTCTAAAATCATCATTAATTGGTAGTGTATCTACTAATGGAGCTACTGCTAGTTGATATGTGATAACTTATCATTTTAATGATTTATGTAAAATAATTTTTAAATATAATTTTGTGACTATCATGACCCATTTATCAATATGTCTTGATAAAAGTGGTTTAGACATTAGAAATCTAAGGGAATCCACCTTTGTAATAACCTGTGTTTCATTATTTAGCATGTAATGTTGTAACTTTTGTGTTGTAAAAAATAATGCAAGACATCATTTTTCCATAGTATTGCAATTATTTTTTAGTCAATCAAAGTATGACTGACATAATATAATGCATGTTCCTTGTGATCAACATCATACTATGTGAATAAATCCCCTAAGGCATGATTTGTAGTAGAGATGTATAATAATAAGGGCCTTTCAAGAATATGCCACATAAGAATAGGTGGTTGCAATAAATATTCATTGATAACATCAATTTTTTTTTGACAATTTTAATCCCATTCAAACTCTAAACCCTTTTAAAATAATTTTGTAAATGGTTGTGTTTTATCTATAAGTTGAGCCACAAAATGTCTAATTTCCTAATTGTTTCCTGGTAAATATTGTAATTGATTTAAACATTTTGGTGGAGGCATGTATAAAATAGGTTTTAATTTTGTAGGATCCACTTCAATGCCTCATTTAAAGATGATTTATGCTAATAAATTTATAGGATTGACACCAAAGACACACTTATATGGATTTAAGTGTACATTGTATTTGTGTAAATACTCAAAAAAATGTCATAAATTGATTGCATGATTTTTTCATTGTTTGGATTTATTAAATAAATAATATACATAATATTACATTATATTATGTATGTAATCATGAAAATCATTTATAATATCATGTTGATAAGTGGATCTAACATTCTTTAATCCAAAAGGCATAATTTTGTAGTAAAATGTTCCCCAAGGTGTAATAAATGAAGTTTTTTCTTGATTCTTGAGATTATTTTTGATTTGATTATATCCTAAAAATCCATCCATGAATGATAACATCTCATATCCAGTTATAAAATCTATGATCATGTCAATATTTGGCAAAGGGAAGCCATATTTTGGACAAGATCCAAATAATTTTTATAACATATGATGTTTTCATTAGGTTTTGAAATAGGGACTATGGTTGATACCCATGAAGGATAGTCAATAACTCAAATAAATAATACCTTGAATAATATTTCAATTTATTTCTTAACTAAAAATGCCACTTTGGGATGCATATTTTTTATTTGACAGGCTGTGCATATGGATATATAATACTATATTATGCATTGCTACTACGGGATCTATTCTTGATATATATGAATAAGCCTAAACAAATAATTTTGGGTAATATTTTAAAACGTAACACAAATTTATATATTATTTTTTTATAAAAAAGCTACTAATAGTACTAGCCATGAATATTTATCTATTCCAAAACTAAATTTCACTAATTTTCATTAAGTAAAGTTGATCTATCTTTGACATAAGGTGTTTTAGGAATAGTATATGTACCATCCATTTGGAAATGTGTACCAGATTCATAAATATATTTAAAATATACATGAACATTAATAGAATGGGGAACCTATTATTATGGTATAATGGAAGGAGATCCTCATATGTACCCAAATATTCTAGGAAAGTTTCATCACTATAAAATTCATCCAATGTCAGAAGTTATGGTGAAGTTATCTCAATCTCTCATATTTGGGTCCACATAAGTGTTTAAGATGAAGAGATCCTCATATATATCAATTGAGAAAGGAATGGGTCCACATAAGTGTTTAAGATGGAGTGAGGTGGAAAAATAGGTCTAGATTAAGTGCTCAAGTTAATTAAAGTGAAAGTGGGACAAAACTAACATTATCAAGTATTTGTGACCTTATTTGAGTGACTAAATTATAATATATTATATATAAATATTTTTGAATGCACATGCATTTCACAGTACATATGAGTGAGATGCATGACATATAGGTTCCATATGACATGGATACACATGCGATAAATTCTTAGATCTTGGAGATACCTTCCTATAGTGAGGGACCATTCTTAATGGGAATCTTATTAATTTACAAATGTTATATATATTTTATTTCCAATGATCATATTGAGATACTTTTATAATGATTATATACGACTTCCTCTAACTCATACTAATTAGATTTATATTTAACTAGATATTGTATTTTTATATATGAAATGATGGCATAAACTTATAATGTAAATTAATATTTCTTTTTTATGCATGATTGATGTTTTAATGTGTTACATAGTGTGTTTCTTGATTGTGTATTACATTGTGTGAGTCATTTTATATTTGAATATGTTTATTGTTTAACAATTAATTGTCCTTTTTGTTTGACTCTAACCTTGTGTGACATTTGATTGCCTATTGTGTGTGGCCCTTAGCCTTATGTGACATTTGATTGTATATTATGTGTGTTTCTTTCCTGGCATGACATTATGTGGTATTATGTGTGATTTATTGAGTGTGTCATGGCCATAACACCATGTGTGACTCTATTTTATATGTGTGGATACATATAGGATTATTTGTTGAGCTTGTTATTTTTTGATCCATATCATGCACTCTTATAATATTTGGTACCATGTTACATATCATGCATCTTCCACATAGTTATAAATTAGTTTATGGATGCTCAATTTTATATAAAATATAAAATGCATTATTCATCGATATATCTATGTTGACATGACTGATCTGGGCAACAATTTAGGCGATAATTCGGGTGACAGTTCCACCCCAATTGATGATGGAACTTCTGGGAGGCATAAATTTTGCATTGTAGCTCCAATTGACTCACCATTTGAACCGTTGGAAAGATAAGAACAAGGAGAAAATTGTGAGATGGAATGGATCTTTGATAAATGAATTTTTACCCCTGAAAACGCAATAGAAGTGCCCCAAATTTCAATTTTAGTAGTGCAGTCTAAAAATAGTAAGTTTTTAAAAATAGTAATTCCTCAAATTCTGTATTGTTTTAAAGCATGGAAGTTGAACCAATTAATCTCCCTTGAGATTGGTGACCTTTCACATCCTCCCCCTAATTTCAAAATGGGTATAAATTAAGATGTAACCTGAAATAGAAAATCAGACATCTCTTCCCAGAGATAAGCATATAGTTGTATTGTGATCTTGAGTAATAATACATCTCTTCTCAGAGAATTCATTACTACTGTGTTATTTCTATGTTCTTGAAATATTTATCAACCAAAAATTTTGAGTTTTGGATCAATGACACTTGTATTCCTTAAAATACATGTTTCATATAAGCTCAAATGATCTATTAATACTATGATGACATACTATCCACATGTTTTACACTACTTATATATGTATATATATATATATATATATATATATATATATATATATGTATATATATATATATGTATATATATATGTGTGTGTATATATATATATATATATGTATATATATATATATATGTATATATATATATATATGTATATATATATATATATATATATATGTATATATATATATATATATATATATATATATATATATATATATATATATATAATGATGCATATAAATCCTTTATTTGAGATGATTAATTTGTAGGCTAGATTCATCACCTCAAAACATGGATCATACACAATCTCTTGTCTAAGAAAATGAGCCTCCATAGTAAAACATTTTAGATTATGGGCATATATTACTTCATAGCTAAACATGTTTACTTACATTACTATAGGTTTTACTCAAGTTATGATAGCTTTGACATAGATTGGAGGCATATGAAAGGTATATGTATGTTATTTTACATTATTATAAATTATATTTCATAAATTATATGACTTGGATTACACAAGTTATTAGATTGGGGGTATATGTGATGCATATGTTCACATTGTAATAGATATTATGATACTTTGGACTTATATTATGTATGTAATTAGATTGGAAGCTTATTAAAAACTTATTTGACACAATTTACAAAACATTAAACTCAAGAATTACTTAGTTTGAATCATATAATCTACCTGCAGGGGATGATTCAAAAAAGATATGCAGATTCTCAATCATTTCTTAGATTTATTGGAACCCTTATTGGATTACATTTCTTAGATATAGTGAATTGTGTGGGGATGAATTCATTGTTGACTTTATTTATAGGAAATTATTCATTTCAAATGATGGTTAGAGCATATATATCTCAACCCATGATTTTACACTGGCATATCCAATGGGGCATGATCACCCCATTCTCCATTGTCTCCAAAATATAAGTTTCTATAAGACAATGTGGTTCACATGCATACACTTTTATTCATTATTTAATATATATTATCATATATGTTCAATGTTGTTACTTTAATATTTTATATCATAAGTAAAAATTAATTATACATGTTTCATTGTAGGTATGAATGGAGCAAGGTGTAACACAGTACGTTTTTGAATAATTATTAAAGAATAATTACATTACTAGAAAATGTGGGTGGGTGGGAGGGGGGGAGGATGTAGACACTCATAGTCATCATTATCTTCAACACACTTAAATTATGCACACATACATGACTCTTATTTGTATATATTCATAGCATTCATTCATAAATGAGCCTAAACATATTAATGTGTCATTACTATTACATAAAATTTCCTAAGTCTCTACCTGAACAACTTAATCTCATTTTGAGAAAGTCTCCTAATATCATATCATTGTTCCTTTTATCTAAATATATTTTCACTTGCTCATATAGTTTTTCCACCGTGGAGCTATCCACTTGGGTTGGACTTGACTCCATGCCATTTAAAGACTATTTTTAAAAATTAAAATTCTTCATATGGGTCATCAAGTACATTTCAAATGTCATTTTAAAGAACATTACCCAAAGAGTTATCTATATAAACATATCAAGCGTAAGCCTTTTGATTTCTATTACTTATCTATCACTAAAAATCACATTAAACATTAACAGGAACTATCCCAAAGTTTCTAATTATAAAATATCTCAAATGAGAAATACCTAAGTTACATTTGAATACCACTACAAGGTCAAGTCATAGGTTTTCAAGTGTTAAAATACATACATATGAATGCACTGCATGTTAGCATTACACAAGATTACACAAACTCATTTGGGTGGGAGAAAAATGTTGGGTTTGAATTCCATTTTTGGATAATTTGACACATAGGAATAACTCCACCATAGGGGTAGATAAGATTAGATCACCACTTTCTTTTAAACTATTGTCATGATTTTACAATGGTCCTTTAGTGCATAGTTAGGGTTTTTAAGTAAGGAAAATAAAAACATATCCATTCATGTGGGATCAAAGGAATATACATTCACATGAACCCTTATCAAATGTAGGTTCAATAGTCATAATTTTCACATATCACCATATAAAAACATTATAGTTTTGAAATCTATATAGTAATGTTGTATTATATAGGCATCCAAGAAGCACAAAATTATCCATACTTGTACAAATGCTATATTTATAAATATGAGCACTCACAAGTTATTTTATAATCATTGTTTATTATTTTATCCTACTATAGACCTTACACAAACTCAAAACAATATAGATACTTCATTCCTCTAATGTTTTCTGTAATGAACAATTCATTATATTTTGTTAGTTACTCTCAGATTTTATTAGTTATTGTACATATTATGCAATATTATTTATCATGATTTTTATACCCTTAGGGTTGTATTAATTCAAAAATAGATTAAAAAAAAATCATATCAAAATTTCAAGGAGCATCCCTAGAGTAGTCCATGGTGCCAAATCTGAATACTTAAAGCCAAAGTTTCTTGGTTTCAAGTTTCAAAGGTCAAAAGATGGCATTACATTCTATATATTTCAATATGTTTCACATAAAGACACACATACATGGGATAACTACATTTAGTTTGTGCTATATTCAACATATTAGAATGTATACAATGCTCATACATTCAATGGGGAGTAATTAGGGTCAGTCTAACCCAAAGTAGTAACCCTTTTTAAGGGATATTGTCATTAAAAAAACATAGTTAGGGTTTAATTGAAAGATAAAAAATACAAAAATTTTAACATAAGATCAAAGAAGCGTGCACACACATGATCACATTATATCATAAGAATAAGGATACTATAGGTTTTAGACCCCAATTTTGTGCAAGGACACTACTATTAAACCTTGATAGTGTAGTTTTCTAACTTTTTTAGCACCATTTGGGCATTTTTTCATCCATTATTTCTAATCTAAGTAGTTGAAAATATATATATAGAGCATTTATAGATTTAGTCATGGATTTTGTGAGAAATGGGTATGAAAAATTATCTAATCACATCATCCCTCTCCTTATTTGTGATTTATAAATTAAGTAATTAAGTAAGTAATATATATATATATATATATATATATATATATATATATATCCATTTAACTTCATGTTAATGTGTTTATTTCTACATTTTACATAATATGAATTAATGTATAGTTTCCATATTTTATATATATTACATGTAAAATAAGTAATTTTTTTTTATGAACCCAATCATTGATTTTACTGGGAAAAACCCTAGGGTTCCTTCTACATTAGGATTTTAAAATTTTCTTAAGGTTTTAGATTTTTCCCCTAATAGGGTTCAAATTTTAGGTCTAATTCTTAAATTCCCCTTGTTACATGAGAAAATTGGATTTTCCCCCTTTTATATAGTTTTATTAGTGTTTTCATGTATACATTCTATGCCATCTAAGAAATTTAGGTCCCCTCTACCTATACACCAAAGTGATAGATTAATTTTTATTAAAATTAATCATTAGATTCATTTGACTCAATCACATGTTTTTGTGCCAATTATAATGGTGAAAAATAGTGAATTACATGTTGCTTCTTATCTCTGTATAAACATTGATATTGAACATACAAATGTAGATCGTGCATGTCGTTAATGATGATATGCTTGAACTTGAAAATTATTATAATATCATATTAAAATTTTGTTGATCCTCTTAGATTATTACATGCTTTTAATCCTTTGTATGATCAATTATTATTTTATTTATGTATCAACATTAATGAAAAGGTGATCCCAGTCAAGCTCAAAGCCTATGAAAATAACTTTTGGGAACTTATTAAGGACAACAGAATGAAAATGGAGGAAGTTACGTCCAATATTTGTGTTGTTGCTGTCAATATAGGTAAAAGAGCCAATGAGGAGACCAAAGCCTTAGAGGGACCCAACAAAAAGATGAGACAAAGTTCTAGAAAGAAGGTTACACAAAAAGGAGCTATGCAGGCAGCAACCACTGCCCAGGATACTGTTATGAAAGGAAAAGAAACTATGAAAATGATATTGGAACTGGATGAATAATCTGGTTCTTCTGGTTGGTTTAGTAATTGGTCCTATTTTTTGTTTTCTTTCTGTAATCCTTTGCCTTTGGTGATACCAGATCTCTATTTAATCTGGGTTTTGACCGGAAGTCTTTCTGGTGGTTTCAGGTCCTTGTAGTAGTTTTTAGGCTTTGCCTGTGGTCTTGGACGATCTTTCTTTCTTTCTTTCTTTGTAACAGGGTTTCGGGGCCCCTTCAAAACCTGCTTTTACCTCAGTCTAAAACATTAATGAAAAGGTTTCTTATTCTCAAATTTCACAACTTAGATAAGGACCCAATGAACTCATTAATGATAATGTGATTTATTACAAGACTATGCTTTCAAAAATGAAACATCTTATGGTTGACAAAGAATTACAAGATATTTTTGAAACAAAAATTGCTTTTGGCCATCCATGAAACTATTGTGTTCAATTTTTTTTAAATATTTTGATGGCATGTGTCATATGGTCAAAAAACATGAGGTAAAACTTCCTTCCACATACACACTAAAGTATGAGAACAATCCTCTAACATATTATAATGTTAAATTTCAAAGAAAATTACTTTTCAAAGCTAATATTTCATGACTAAAAAATAGGCCAAAACAACAGTTAATGTGATTTCATAACCTACTAATATGTTGGTCCTTTTTATTTCTCCATAGAAGTTGTTTATATAGTTATCAAAACCTCTCCATAAGGTGTTGAAAAATTTACTTGAATGCAACCTCATATCCATTCCTCCACATATGGATATTGGCATGTAAGGACACAACCAAATAGTCTTGATATTAATGTATATTATGATTGGCATATATGCACATGAAATTAAACTAATATATTCTTTGATTTATGATATAATACTCATGACTTAATTGAAAATAATACAATTGATCTTAATGATAATATAAAACCTATTAATGATTTGGTTGCAAAAATTAATAAAATGTTTAAGATATTTTTTGATCCATTTCCAAAGCATGAGACACAAAAAACCAATACTAATATCGAATTACATATGACTTACAATGTGCACCCATCTCATGGGAATCCTATGCTATTATAACTAAGGAGGTTTATCCTATAGATAGTTTTATTGGTACATTTATGAATAATCAAGTACAATGACCTATGATTACATTCAAGGAACATGATATTGTTGAGGATGATTCTACCAATGTGTATTTATTAATATGTGATTTAATTGACTCACATCATGTATAGAGTGTTATGATGGACAACCTATAAAGTGAAAATATATTCACTATGCCATTACTTAATAATTTTGGATACACACATAAATATTTTATTGGTACAACAAGCATCGTAAAAAGATTCAATGGAAAATGACAATACCCTTCCAAGGGAATTTTATTACCACTTATGGTATGACCTATGGATATTTATACTTGGTTCTTAGTTTTTCCCAACACTAGCACATGTGACATGCTATTGTGATGACCATGGATACATAAGACACATGCAATACCATCTTCACTACATTGATGATTGAATTATATCCATGATGAAAAGGTGGTTATAATTTGAGTGTTCCATATGAGCACACTATCCAACTTGATACCTTACATATTGTGATTACAAAAAAATATATTGTACAAATTACATAGGTTACACTTCCATAAAAAAATCAAATTCAATTAGAATAACAAGTGATTAATTTTACTAAATGACCGATTTTCTAGCATTCTATATGTAAGTGGCATATTTGAGTTAATCATACATTATCTAGTTCATCATGTTCTATGTTAGTCTTACTCCAAAATTATGAGCATGTTCCACAAATAGCTTTAATAATTTCTCCTAACATACAATGAATTCCAAATATTACTTTGACTACTAGATCTATACAATACATTCATGATGATTTCAGCTATTCCACAACTCATGAATATTTTCTAGATTCAAATAGTGGGATATGTGTGTCATCTCTAGAGTCTGAATGTGAAATTTTAAATAATTTAAATGGGATATCCACTTGAGCATCCCATTGATGGGGTTGTAGGTTAGTTTTAACACAATTTACTATACATAACTTCTTGATGTTTGTTTACTTGATCACACTTTCTTGATTTGATTGATTTTTTCCTCCATTATTCTTTATGGATAGGTACATATGATTTTAATTATATTATTATTTTATCCCTTACTTTTCTCTTGATTATCATGTTTTATTATCCTTTGAATCTTAATTTCTTCTCTTATCTAGATATTAATGTTACCTATCCTATGATGACATATGCATATACATCCTTTACAACATCTTGATTTCATTTTCCATTCTTTTAGATAAGTTACACCTTGATGTGGCATACTACTTTCCCACTTATCTATATTTTATATCTATGTTTTCTTTTTTCATGGAACACATTTAGCTTACATGATCATATACTTTATGCCTACGCATCTTATGATATTTGCACATTGAATATTTCCCACTAGGAGCATGAACCTAGTATGAGTTATTTTAGATATTCTTTTGAGAGATGACTTCACCATATACTGGAAGAATAACATGTTCTTTCCTTACTTAGACTAATTTGCTACTACATTTGGTGGACACTATGCATTGACATATGCTATTAACTATTTGAATCTTTGTTATTTTTTTTATTTTATATCATTTACCCTTGGTCTTGCTTCATTTACTGGGTGTTTGTTTCTATCAATATTTTAAAAGGTGAAAAAACTTTAAAATATTAAAAAAATGTAAAACTAGGACCTATACATGGCTTGTTTTGAAGATACACACAATTTCTTAATGTCATTTTTCATATACATGGTGAGTTACATATCCATTTTATAATCACATGATTTTCATGGTATACATGAGTTATATGTAGAATATATAAGTTAAAAATGAGACATGAGCATATAAATGAATGACATTTATCACACCCATGGAAAAAAATTCCATATTTGGGGGTCTACTCATGCTAGGGGCATCTTGGTACACTTTTCAGGTTACATATTGCTCATTATATTGATTGTATTGAGCTACTTAGACTTTTTATACATGACTTTGTCTTGTTTATACATTTTATAAATTCCACTTCCTATGGATATTATGCTTTATTATACTAGATGGTGACATTGATTGATTATGATTACTAACATTGCTTGCTATATGCTTATTATATGGTGGTGATTATGGCATTGCTTGATCATTTTTGTATTATATGCTTCTTGTTATATTTTTTATGGGTGCATTAATTGTGTCTTGTCAAGTCTTGCCTTAGTTATGCTAGAGGATCATATAGTCCATGTTGGGTCTATGTCAGGTTAGACTCAATTCTTGTTTTCTATGTTTGTGTGCTTATGATTTATTCACTATAATATTGTGTGTATATGTTTGTTTACATACTTTTTTATGAAAAAAATTATTGTTTCTATGTGCTTAGTTTTGTGATTTATATTGTGCATGTTTATATTTTGTGCATTTTCATGATTTATATCATGCATGTAATGTGATTATAACTAATTCATGCTTTATTGATATATCTAGTTATATCTGACAACTAATTTCACTTGAATTATCATGAATATATTTTATATGTGATGAAAAAATAAATTCCTTTGCATTAGGTTACATTTTATAGATGTGCTTACATTATTCAAATTATTTCTATGATGAGATATCCTATCATGAAAGGACATATACTTAAAATGATTATCCTTTTCTATATAAGATATGATTTACATAAATAGTTCTTTTGAGATGAGTGATTCACATGATTCATCCTTCATATAAAAAATGAGGCATAAAATGGGATTATTTAGATATTCATGCCACATAAAATAGATCAGTTTACATTCTAAGATAGATTATATGTTTAGATGTGTGGAATTGGGCATATTGAGATGTATTCTACATGATTTAGAGGAAAATTTTGGACATGAACTATGGTATTGTGAGATATATTTTGGAAATCTACATCATTTTGAGGGATAGATGGATCTTATAGGGCATGAAATTTTTTCACGTAAACACTTTTATATTTTATTTATTGAGGATATATGGGGAATGATGGTAACTATGTGAGCACTTTGGGTATATATCCATCTACAATAGTTGATCATTTTTGCATATAGACCTATTTTTTTACCTAGGGTAGTGTCATTTATGTTTTGTATCTCTCAACTTATAACACTACTTTCTTAAGATGGGTAGTTTTGGAATTTACACTCTTTAATTCCCAATTTTAATAGTTACATCTCCTTTAGACATGATCACCCCATAATTTCCTCTTGTCAAGTTCAACATGTGACAACTTATTTCCATTACCATTAGGTGTAATAAATCCTTAGCTATTTAATTTCAAGTTTTTTAATGATTCATATTATTTCATATATCTTATTTTGAGGAGATATTATTCTATACATGTTTCTCATAGGTTTCACATGGAAAAATGATACATTTTGAATAATCAAATACAACCTATAAGTCTAGTAAATTTATATGATTTAATCAAGTCTAACTTATAATATTGGTAATATTGAACAATTTATTCAACTCAACCTTCCAAAGTGAACCAACCACTGCAATAAATTGGCTCAATAATGGTCTATAAAAGTACAACCTAGGTATAATAATAGTCCATAATAGTATTTGAAATCTAGAATTGATTTGATTTTGTAATTTTAGGTGCTGTTTGCATGGAATATACACCTCATATATGTCTCAAGCTGAAAGTTGGGTATAGTAATATTATCAATATATAGAATGTTGCCATAAATGTGTATCTAAATCATATCTATGAAATCTAGTGAATCTAAAATCAATGAAAGTGTGGATAATAGGTTTACATAACATGATCCCATTATAATTTGGAGAATATAAGAACTGGTTCAAATGTGGAGAACATGTTTCCATAACATACCCACACTATAGTCTAGATTATCTAAGAACTGGTGTAAATGTGGAGAATGTGTTTCCAAAACATGCCCCCACTATAATATTGGGATTATATAAAAGTGTGGAAACCATGACTTTATTACATTCCCCCACCAATATGACCCCATTTTTGAGGTGAGGGGAAGTATAATATGGTAGTTACTATACCTCAAAAGGATAATATAAATATATAATTTGTGTATGCATCATGTAGCATATAAGAGTAACATGTCTAGGTAGATATAACAATTAGATACACAGTTATGTGATTACATCAAGTCCTAATATGGATGATGTAGATCATGAAAATATCTAGAGATTAAAAATACAATATTAATAAGCAATCAAGCACACACACAAGAGTACTCAAAATCAAAGCAACAGAAAATGGTCCAAGGAGACCTCATACAAGGGGCATGTTCAAATGTCACATAATCGAAGGGGTATGACTTATTAAAATGTCCACACGTAGAATAAAATTACATATTTTAATTCCGCAATAGGAAATCATAAGAATTAGGGCCATAATTAATGAAGCATATTAAAATACTCAAAATAGGCAATGCAATGCAAGACAATAGAAAGCAAGGAGAATAAGCAATCAACATGACCATAACATACTAATTCCTAAATATATGTGTTTGAAATAAATGTTAAGTACATAACATATAGAGTATATTATGAAAGGTATAAGCATGTGTAAGTATATAATCTCAAACATGATAATAGAAAGTTACCATAGAATATTGTAACTTGGGTGTATCAGATTAAAGAATCAGATACCCTAACTTACTTAAAATGTGAGTCGATGAAAATCCTAAAATTGGTATGTGCATATATCATGTACCTGGGTATTCTTGTATTACACTAAAATTAATCATGAAACATGTTTATATCAAAAGGAATGATATGCTATCTACTAATATGGAAAAAACAACATATGTATAAGAAATAGTAAAACTAGGAACATGTTGATTTTTTTGGTATTTTTGAAATATTTGAATGTTTTCAATTTTTTGGAATATTTGTTTTTTTTGGGTATGTTTTATGTTTTCAACCTTAGGTTGGATCATTTGCATTTTTTGGAATAAGGTTGAATAGGTGAAAATGGTGCATGACGTATTCTTCCTCACGATTTATATATGAAGTAGAATAATGGTTACCATCATGTGGTATATGAATCAATATTTACTCATGAAAAAAGGAGATGCCTTTATTATTTTGATTAAATTTGACTTCAATATAGTATAACCAAAGGGATCCTACATGATATCTAACATCCTTAAAATATTTTTGATGACATGTTTGTTCACTTGGAAAAATACAATGGAAAACTATTATCACTCCTTGATATAAAGTTGGATAGTTTCATAATCATAATCACCAAAATAATATATATCATCCTCGATGAAGGAAGTAAATAAAACAAGTATTAGGGATAAAAGGTAAAAAAAATCAAGTATAAAATACTTATGTGACAATGAAACTCATAGGACGGGTTCACCAAAATTTTAACCCTAAATTTAGATAAAGGGGGATTATCTAGAGTTAAGGGGTATTAGATTAACTTTTAAACAAGGATGGTGAACTAACATAATGAGTAGGCCAATCAATAGAAACTTAGATAAATAATATTTTGAAGTTATTCAACTAATATTATTAAAAATAGTAAATTAAAACTGTTGATAAATATTTAAATGAATAAGAACTATTGATAATTAGTTGGTTTATTGTGATCATGTAGGTCTGATCTGGAACAAGCTAGAAGTGTACTAGAAGGTGATCCTATAATAATCATTAGATTTTAGGAATATTCTTTTTTAGCCTCAAATGCTTGCATAAGATCTATATGATTGTATTGATAAATGTGTATAAATTAGACATAAATGTCATGTACAAAATATTGTTTAGATATGGGTGCAACCAACTGGGAACTTATGGGTTTTTTATTACCTTTATTATGATGTATACATATCATGCTCATATGTTGTTTCTCTTTGTCAAATGATAAAACCCTATATTCCTCACCCTTGGATTGACTATGGATAAAATTGGTTAGTAGGCTCATAATGTCAAACTACCCCAAGGACCCCTCTATCAGTGGGTGATGCCTCCATATATAATACTCTAAAGAGGGTCACAAACTTATGTATTTCTCCCCTACATGTTGTTTTCTATGCACACAATGATGTGATGTGTGATAAGCATAGACATGCAGTGACCTAGCTTGTAACTTAAAAAATATGGCTCATGGAATGCTTTTTGAATGCTTTAGACCTATAGAAATACTGATCCTATGATTGATATATAAATAGGGATAAATAGGATAGGTTTTCTCATTTGAATTATTGATTGAGTACTTCTTCATATATTGCCTTGCGATATGATTTATAGCTGAGGAATGAATAAGAGTTGATTTTGTATATATACCAATCCCTTTTTTAAAAATATCATACTAAAGTGTTTAGGTTGACCTTTAGGATATGTTTCATTTGTAAATTAGATGAATTTTGGGTATTAGACACTTTAGAGGAAAAGTGGACACTTGCATTAATGAAAGTGTCCACCTGGGATGCAAGTGTCTAGGAAGCGAGGAAATAGGTATAGGTCAAAAAATGGTAGTGAAGGATAAAAATTAGGTTTAGAGATTTTTTACAATATAGAAGGCCTAGTCATTAGAATAACAATGGTCAGAATAAGAGAAAAAAATTAGGCATGAAGAGATAGTGAACACGATCCTTTCAACAACTAATAGGTCTATAACAAAAAGGTACAACCATTATGGATATTTTTTCAAGTCTACAAGACTAGATTACTACATAAATCAGATTTTAGTATCTACAATTGGGTACATGGCATACAATTTACTAGACTTTTTTGTTGTTATATGTTTTAATGTTATTTTTATACTAAATTTGACTCAATAGGGCCCCTAAAACCTTTCATTGATGATTTTAAGCATGGTTTTAGGCTAAGGCCATACAATTAACCATAATTTATCATTTTGTGTGTTTGTGGGTAATTTTTAGATCAAAATTGACTTAATTTATCCCTTATAACACTTAAATTTGTGTAAATTATGGGTGATTATGAGGTATATAGCTTAAAACTGACAATCATTTATCATTTTTATGCATTTACATGTCATTTTTAGAGATGAAATGACATAAAATTTGCCTAACCCTTTTAATCAATGATTTGAAGCCCAAATTTTGGTTATGTCCATAAAATTGACCATAATATTTCATGTGTGTGTGTTATATGTCATTTTTAGACCAAAAATTATGAAACAAGCCCTAGCAATTATAATCAAAGAAATGTATAGTGATTATGAGGTATATGGTATACAATTGAGAACCATTTTTTTATGTGTTTGTATGTTGTTTTTGCAATGATTTCAACTAAATGTACAAACACTTTCAATAGATGATTTCATGCTTGATTTTTTGTTATGGCCACATAATGTATCATCATTCATCCTTTTTGTGCATTTGTATGTCATTTTACACTAAATTTGACTAAATAGGCCATAAATTTTTCAATTAATAAATTGAAGACTAATTTTTTGTTATAATCGACAAAATTGACCACCATTTTCATTATTTGTGTGTCACATGTCCATTTTATAATTAATTTTATTAAATGAGGTCCCTAACACTTTTAGTTGATGATTTTGAGTTTGATTTGGGTTATGGACACAAAACTTACCACCATTTGTCATTTTTTGTGTTTGTGTGTCATTTTGAAACAAAATTTTATTGATACATTATGTCAATAGGGGCTTCTATTACATTTCATATTTAACCAAATGAGTATTGCATTAAATATCATATGCATTTGGGGCATCACAAGCCTCATGCATTGAATTATGCCCATTTAATCTTAATTGGGAATCCAATTACCTTCCAAATTAAACAAATCAATAATTATCATTTGTGTTTATAGACAAACAAGTCTTGCATAACTAATCGGTCCAAATTATATTAATTAGGGATCCGATTGCATGCCATATTGGACCAACTAATTATTGCATTGAATTTCATGTGTGTTTGGGGTAAAATTATCCTTTCACATTGAATTCCATCCACCTATGTCAACTGAGGATTCCATCACACTCCATATTAAACCAATAGAGTATTTCATTGAATTTAATGCACATGTGGGGCCTTATAAGCCTCATACAATGAATTAAATGCACATTATGTCAATTGGGGCTTCAACATCCTACCATATTGCACCAACCAAGTATTATATTCAATGTCATGCATTTTTGGGGTAAAATGAGTATCACACAATGAATTGCATCCACCTTATGTCAATTGGGGCCCTCATTGCATGTTATATTGGACTAGCTAAGTATTACATTTAATTCCACTCACATTTGGGGTGAAACAAGCCTCACATAATAAATGATGTCCACACTATTTAAATGGGCTCTAATTTCATGATATATTGGACTAACAAAGTATTGAGTCGATTGTCATGCATGTTTAGGGTGAAATGAGACCCCCATAATGAATCACATCCACTTTAAGTTGATTGGGGATCCTATTGCATGCCATATTGGACTAGATAAGTATTATGTTGAATTTCATGCATTTTTTGGATGAAAATATTCCAACACAATGAATTATATCTGCCTTACATCAATTTGGGTTCTCATTGCACACCATATTGTAAAAAATGAGTATTTTGTTTAATATCACACACATTTGGTTTGAAATAAACCCATTTCAATTAATTGCATCCACATTATGTCAATTATGTATCCAATTACCTTCCATTTTGGACCACCAAATTATTATGTTGAAATTCACATACATTTGTGAAAAAATGAGCCATGCATAATGAATCACATCCACATTATGTAAAATAGGACTCCCATGTGATGCCATATTAAACCAACTAGGTATTGTTTTGAATATCACATACATTTTAGATGAAATGATCCTAGTTAAATGAATCTCATCCATATATTGTCAATTGGATCTTCCATTGCATGCCATATTAAACCAACTGAGTATTATTTGAGTGTCATTCTCATTTGGGGATATACATGACTAGACAACAAATCACATACAAACTATATCTATTATAACATGGATTATTATATTTTGAGATAAATTTTGTAATTCTACATCATTTTTAGGGACAAATAGATCCTATATGGAAAGAAATTTATTCATGTAAACACTTTTGAATTTTTTTTAGGATCAATTTCCATATCTATTTGTAGTGGTTAATCCTTTTACATATGGATGTAATTTTTGGGTTCTTAAAAAAGACATTTATTACTTGAGGAAATGTAATTGAGGTTATGCATCTCTCAACTTATAATACCACCTTATCAAGATGATTAGTTTGAGAATTTACATTCCTCCACTCAAATTTTCAAGTTATATATCTTTGGGCATGTTCATACCATTATTTTCTATCAAGTTCAACAAGTGACAACTTGGTTCGCATACCATCAAGTGTATTCATTCCTTATATTTTTAATTTTAAGTTTTCAAATTATTTCAAATATATTATTTTGAGGATACATTGATCTATACATGTTTCTTGTAGGTTTCACATGAAACAAATGATACTTTTGAATGTATTTGTCAACAACAAATAGAGTTATAACAATTTTCAAGTGGAGAAAATGATACATTTTAGATGTTACTATCAACACTAAGTACAATTATTACATGTACCAAATTTGATTTTTTATCCTTTTAATTAAGCATTTACAACACTAGATTAAAAGAGTATCATCTATAGATGCCTAATTTTGGTATTTGGCACTTTAAAGACATCGAATTTCACATAATTTGACACAATTAAAAATTTTGCATATATTTTACACTTGAGCAACTTTACCTCTATCCATATACCCATATAATATATTATCCACCTCTATTCACTAGATAAATTTATTCAAGATCATTAAATTCTATATAGGGACCTTAAAAAATCCTAGACAAACCATCTCCATATTTCAAATCCATGTTTTTCCTTCCAGGATAGAATTGGTACCAAAAAAATTAGTTACTTCAGGTGTCTCCCTCTTCCAACATTTTATAGTGCGGCCTCAACGATTATTTTTAGAATGTTAAAGTCTCCATTAGGTCAACCTAGACAAATTTCATGGGTTGGTCATAGAAATAATTAATGAAGATCCTATATAATAAAAAACTCCCCTAAGATTATTATACACTAGAGTATCACATGGTGATCAGTACTAATCTCATGGAACATTATCAAAAAGCATACACATATATCATAATTTAAACGATCATTCCCAGAGTAGTCCATAGAGCCAATTCTAAATATATAGTCAAAGTTACATTATTCCAAGTGTCAAAGGTCAAAATATAGTATTGCATTCTACATTGTTCAAGATGTTTCACACACACATTTTTAATGTAGGCTTTTTCCCACTTTCAGTTTTACCTCCACAGTTGTTAGTAGATTTGTTTAGGGTTGTTAAGCTCATTAGAGTAAATACACTTTATGTGTTTTCTAATTGTGAGTTGAGTTGTTACCTTTATGGTGACCTAATTTCTCACTATCTAATGTACCTCCTTTGTACTTTTTGGCTAATCAACTAATAAATTAGATAATCAGTTTATGAAGCTCTCTTTTGCTTTGCATTTAATCTCACCTACTACTAGGGTTTTCATGAAATATATGACATTTAAATATCTTAAAGTAATCTAAAATGGTATTATAGCTCTAATCTGATGGTCGGTTTGCCATTTTTGAATATCCTTTATGAGTGATTTCTTCCATCCATCCTATAGGGTTTCTTGATTTATTATTTCTTCATAAGTTTGGTGAGATTTATTTAAAATTCATAAAAACTATTTATATAGAGTCTAAAATAAAAAAAATAGATAATAGAATGAAATTTAAAAGGTGACAAAACCCTTGGATCAGCTATAAACATGACTTAGTTTTGTGATAGTATATTTTTGACCTTTTTTGAGGGATTTAGGGTTTTTTTGGTGATTTTGTGCAAATCTGTACTAGTAGGTTCTCAAAGGGAAAATATTTTTTGGTTTTTTTTGGGTTTTTTTGAGATCCTTAATGTGTCTTTGGTGATTTTTACATAGCTATTCTGCATATGGAGTTTCTAATCTAGGTTAAGTTTCTGCACCTATGTACATATTATAGAAGTTTTTAATATTCTCAACATTGTAGGAGTTTTTAGCATCTTCAGCACTATGAGAAACACACAGAAACATGAAATTGAGGGAAACAAATGAACCCATGAAAATAAGATAAATTTTATTGATCCAAACATTGGGTTTCTTTTTATGGTCACACAGTCACTAACCCTCGTATCAAGATTCCAAACCGTGGGAGTAATTAGAAACCCTAACCCTGAAGGGAAGGGTTACAACCCCAACACTTTTATCCACTATGGGAAATGTCAACCATTATGGCATTATAATTTATTGGTGATCATGTAACCTCAAATCCTAATATAAAATGATCTTACAACCCTGACACCAGACATTTTGACTGTAAGAGCAATCTTGACCTCCCACATCAAAATTTTTGACACTACAAGCAGTCACTACAAACCTAACAGTTTTATCTAATGAATGTAGGAGATATCTATAACCTTGACATCAAAATTTTTGACTATGATAGTAGTCAAAAACCCTAATAACTATGCAAGTCCTTCAAAACTCTAATGATGATCTAAAGGGTGATAAATTCAACACCATGAAGTGTGACACTATTTATTTAAAAAATAGGTGAATTTTTTAGATGATGTCACTCCCACATCAATCACATAAATAAAAAATGAGATGGGAGATCACACACAATAAGTCTTATCCATTATTCATATGGTGTGGTCATATGAGGGAAGCACCCAACTGAGCCCTTAGCTCTTGGTCATATGGAAATTAAGCCCATGGTCACTTCCAACCCAAAAATGCAAAAATTTGTTCCAAAGGACCTGAATTTTTTTTGAGGAAATTGATTCATAAAAAATTTCAATATTTTACTCCAAAGGGCCCTAAGTTATTTTTTAAAGAAGATCATCAAAAATAGTTTCCACCACTATTTCTACCCAATTTTTTCATCTGGTCTAAGATTTTCAAATGGCCATAACTTTTAATCAGTAACTCAAATTTAAGTGACATCTTTTTCAAAGGTACTTATTTTTTCATGATATATGATTTAGTGACATTTTTGGGATCCATTAAAATTAAATATTGTATATTCTTGGATGCATTATTGGTGGAGTTTGAATCCCTCCAATTCTTTCATATTTACACATTTATTGCTCAAGATGCATTTTTGGTTGTGTCTGACTTCTATACAAGCGTGCTTATATTTGAAAATTTAGGGGGTCACTTTGATAGTTCTAAACAGGTACTATGTGGTGATTTGTATTTATTTTTTTAAATTTCTTCTTTACCTTCTACAACAAGTTTTTCTTCTACGCTACGGATTCATGTCCAATAAGTCCATTCACATTGTTTAATTATCACAAATAAAAATTATTTTAAAATATAAGGGTTACCATAAACTTATAATGTGCATTGAGAAAAAATATACAGTGGTAGAAGTGAAAATCAAATGGTTTAACCATTGTGATAAATTATATAGACTAATATGTTTTTCCATCTCCCTTGATCTACTCTTTCACATATAATCTGCCAAAACACCTACTCAAGTGTGGACTACTCAAGGAACACTCTTTTGGAAGCACGAAGTGATAAGAGGAAATGAGATCATTAGTTTGAGCCTAGATGACTATGAAAGTATACAAGACTTTTTTACCAAGATTAGACTTCTAAGGTTGTAATTGAAAGAATGTGTAATTGATAAGTCTTGACGTAGTGGATTGCACTCAAGGGCAGGACGCCTAGCTCCCGCCCTTCCACACAAAACAATGGAAACTCCCCTCTCACCTGTTGGATCAGTGAAGCTGGAGGGGAAAGTCTCTAGATGAGGGCTAGCTCCCTCTGATGTATCTTTTAGGCCCTGGTTTCTCCTACTGCTAACAAACAAAATGTAAAAAAGGGGGGGATGAAAAGGGAGAGAGAGAGATGCTGAAAACAAAGCCTAAGCCTAAAAAAGAAAAGGTGATACACCAGAAAATGTGACCCACTCAGGCCCGAACATACACTTTTCACCAAAAAAAGTGCCTATACACTTCATTTGTCATGAGAGAACCTTCTGCCTCGGTGGGTTAGGGGTCCGTGGAGATACAGGGAGGAAATAACTACTAGAGGCATTCTGAGACACGCTGCAACAGCCTATCCACTTCACCTATACTCCTCTAGGGACACTTTTGACAGACCTATAAAAGGAAACTTGAAAATGCACTAGACATGCTAGAATAATTCTATAAAAACATTAAGAAAATGACTTAACATAGAACCAAGGCATAGACACATACTAAAGATGTAAAACTCAGAATGGAGGTAAAAAATAGCTAAGTTTTGATTCAAGGTAAAAAAATTGGTAGAGCTCTGCCTTACAAGCCCGAGAGATTTTTGGGCAGAGTTTTGCCTTAAGGTTGAGAGCGGATCCCTTTCTCAAAAGAGAAGTTTACAATTTATAGAATGAGGAAGAGAAAATTGGCACTTTCTGTGAAAGATTTTGGCACTCATTTCTGCAAGTGGCCCATGTGCATTCTGAATCTTGGGAAGAAGGAACCACTATTACCGATGTCATTCTTCAGAGGATGCCTACTAGAACCATGCTATACAATCACCAAAATTGACTTTGGCATTCAAACATTAATATAAGAGCATGGCCATGCCTCTTTTCTGTAAATAGACTGCAGTTTGTCCCCTCATCAATGCCAACTATAGAAAATAGGTCACGCCACTCATCTGTAATAACTCACCTTCCCTTTGCCACTTGGATGCTTTATCTTTTTTGCTCCTTGTCATCTTCCTACTCTTTCAGCCCTCGGGGGCAATCTTCTAGCGGGTCGCTGCATTCCTCAGGCTATTTCCATGATTTGGTGCTCAAGAAGTTCAAAAATAGTGGCTACTTCACTGTGTTAAATTTGACATTCACACGACTGTCACCCAACAGCTAGTTCATCTGCTTAAATTTGATGGCTTTCAAGGCATCACCCTCCTTGGCAAAATTCATCAGGCCTTTTTTTATGGATTTTCTGCTTCATGGGCTTTTGTTTTGGGCTTCTTTCCTGTGGACAAAAGTTCACAAGAATTTGCCGCTCTCTATCCTTTTCTTTAGGCTCTTTGAAACTCTCTGCCCTCTATAAGGGCTTTCAGATCTTGAACTACCCTCCACTGTAGGGCACACCCTTGAACCAAGCCATTGAACCAACCCATTGAACCAAAATTTGTTCAATGGTTCAATTGGTTCAACCACTGCGCGTCGAGCCCATTGAACCAAGCCTTTGAACTGACTCATTAAACTTAAGCATTGAACCAAACGATTAAACCAATCCACTGAATTAGTTCAATGGTTCAATGAAGCGTGCCAAGCCTATTGAACTTTGTCATTGAACCATCTGATTGAACTAGAAGCCGCTTGAACTGATGTCATCAAACTGAGTGGTTGAACCAACGCCATTGAACTACCCTTTGAATCGGTTCAAAGGTTCAAAGTTGCATGCCGATGAACCAAAATGCATTGAAATTTAACCACTGAACCAAGCCTATAAAATGAAGTGTTGGACTTGAAGTGATGAACCAGGCTTTGAAATGGAGCGATTAAACTAGTGATTAAACTAAAGCTCAAACCCAGGCCGATTGAACCACCGATTGAACTAGGCATTAAACCAAGGCATTGAAATGGGTTCAATGGTTCAACGATGCCAACCTTATTATGATTTTCTTCAGACAAGATCCCAAAGAAGCCTTGCAAAAAACCTATCACTCTTTGAACCGATCCTTCATGTGCTAAAGGACTAGCCTGTAGAGTCTGTAGATTTAGACCTGCAGAGTCTGTAAAAATGAATAGATTCATGCAAAATCAAAAAATGAAATGGCCTAGAATAGCAGGGAAAGAAGGGGACCAATTTTTTGTCCTGTTGGGCAAAAAATGGTCAATAGATTGGTGACTCCTAGGGGAAGCATGCCTGCTATGCTTAAAGACCAGTTGCCTTGCAATCCATTGGGCACAGAGTCAGATGTAGCTTGAAGAAAGGTTAGCAACAGCCCCAAAGATCTAAGAATCAAACATGAAGCTTCTTACCCCACACACAAAGGGAAACACACAAGGATAAAAAACACTACTTGTGTAAACTGCACTTAGGGAAAATAGGAAAGACAACTAAAAGCAAACTACTATATACAGCTAACCAGGAATGTTTGCCTCCCTCCTAGATCAAAGGGAAAAATTCTTAAGTATCCTTCCTGGCGAGAAGACTAATGATGCCAGGCAAGTGGCTAAATGAAAAGGAGATTTGGTGACCTACTCCTCTTGCTTGTCACCTGGATTGGCTGGTATCTGAGTGGATCAGATTCGAACATGCCTCCAACATACATGTATTCTTCTTGTCCCTAGAGGCTTATTGAATGTTGGTCCCTCATACTGGTGCTCTTCACCAAGAAATTAATGGCTACTGGCTCATCACCATAAGCCCTTTGATGTGTATAGCTCCCTTGCAGTGCATCACAGTCTGACCCATTTCCTTTTACTTCATTGAAAACCCTGTCAAACTCATCCTCTGCTCCCTCTTGGCCTTCTTGAAGAAGGGTGACTGTGATGATGTCTTAAATGGACTCACAAAATGATTGCTCATCCCATAGAACATTGCCTCTTTATTCGAAGCTTTCTTCTTCAAGGCCTTCCTCCAAGAAGATAGACCTCTCCTTTTCCTCCTCAAAGATCAGGACCTCTAGATGTTCAAAGGTATTCTCTTGATCCTCCTCTAACTTAGGCTCCTCAGCGTAGTCATCCTCCTCATCGAAGCAACAAGGAAGTTCATCGAATAAAGGGGAAGAGAGCTCACCATGCTTTTGTTCCTCATATTGCTAGAACATCTGCATGTATGTGTGACTTGAGTCTTCTTTATTGATGATGATGCCTTCACAAAAAGCCTTGATGATGATTTCTTCTTCACTATCGCTCATGATAGCCCCTTGAAAAACTATAGATTAGATCTTCTACTCCTCACTCACCTCTTATAGAATAGGTTCCTCCTTGAGAAGGGGTGAAGTGGAGAAAACATGTGGAAGAGGAGGCAGTCCTTTAGTTAGAATCAAATGATTCTCCTCTTTCCACTTGGTCAGCACTTCATCTATATCAGGTGTGGCTTGATAGCTCTCTTGGAGGTGTGTAGATGGGGTGTGTTCAAACATAGAATGTGCCATTGGGTCTAAACCATCCATCACACACTGGCTAAGGAATCTCTCTTTAGATTCCAACACTGCAATTCTCCTAGCTAGATCCTCTTGGAAGAGCCTTTCCTAGAAGTCACTAGCATCATCATGAGTAAGAGCAGCCTCAGCTTCTTCAAGGTTTTGAGAAAAACCTTGCTTCTCCTCCTTCCTACCCCATGATTCTACTATTTTCCCCTAGTTTAGGATCTTGAAATTGGAATTTTACTCCTGTGAACAGGTAGCAACTTTGCTTTCTCCAAGGTCCTGGGGCTCCTCTACGAGGTCTAAAAGTTCTATCTCTCTTTCATGAAGCAATCTCATCCTAGCCTATAAATCTTCAATTTGTTTGGCTACATTGTCTTAAAAGAGTCTTTCTTGGAGGTCACCAGCATCATCCTGTTCAAGGCTCTGGGCTGGTTCTTGGCATTCCTTCTTCCAACTCAAAATCTGCACATTGCATTGAAAAACTTGGGGAGGTTGAGGAATGCTAGGAAGAGACTGTTGATGCACTGGAAGAGTCTCTAGAAGAGGGATGTGTTGGCTCATGGTATTCCCCCCAATGGAAGATTCAAATTATAAGGAATTGAGAATATTGATCTCCATGGGGGGTTGTTCTGATGCCCTTTGATGTTGGAAAACTAGGCGCACAGGATTGAGAGTAGATGCATCAGGCGAGCTGGAGCGAGAAAATGCTATCTAATAAAAAGGATTTGGTGTAAAAGAGGGGGCTTTCTTTAGAATAGGAGGGGGAAAATAAGGCTGATTGCCTTGAATAAATGGATTTCTCCATTTTGATACCTCCTCCTCCATGGATTGCAAGGCATGTGCTTGCCTAAACAAACACTCCTCTTTATACATCAGCTCCTGTTGATATCCACATTGCTCCTCCAGTTTGTCAATTTCCATCGTCTACTTCTCAAATTCTAGGACCATTTCCCTTATCATTGAAGGGAAACTAGGAGGGTTGCTTGAGGTGATTACATAAATATCTGGAGCTTGATCAAAATTATAGGAAGGAAAAAAAGGTCCATGATTTTGTGCAGAGGGATTATACATACAAAAGTGATTTCTTAATGGCACTAGGGCTGCTTAACCAGCCGATTCAACTTAGAGTCACCATTGGTGTTGATGCAAAAGCCTCCAAAGGCTAGTTAGTTGAAGAAGACACCAAAAATTCTTCAACTCTTTAGACACAACTTGTCATAGTTGGTCCCACCGGGCGTGCCAAAAACTGTTGACATAATGGATGGCACCCAAGGGCAGGATGCCTAGCTCCCTCCCTTCCACACGCAATAATGGAAACTCCCCTCCAACTGTGGGATTGGTGAAGCTGGAGGGGAGAGTCTCTAGATGAGGGCTAGCTCCCTCTGATGTATCTTTTAGACCCTGGTTTCTCCTACTACTAACAAACACAATGTAAAAAGGGGGGATGAAAAGGGAGAGAGAGATGCTGAAAACAAAGCCTAAGCCTAAAAAAGAAAAGGTGATACACCAAAAAATGTGACCCACTCAGGCCTGAACATACACTTTTCACCAAAACAAGCACCTATACACTTCATCTATCATGAGAGAACCTTCTGCCTCGGTGGGTTAGGGGTCCGTGGAGATACAAGGAGGAAATAATTACTAGAGGCATTCTGAGACATGCTACAACAGCCTATCCACTTCACCTATACTCCTCTAGGGACACTTCTGACATACCTATAAAAGGAAACTCAAAAATGCACCAGACATGCTGCAATCATTCTATAAAAGCATTAAGAAAATGACTTAACACATAACCAAGGCATAGACACATACTAAAGATGCAAAACTCAGAATGGAGGTAAAAAATAGCTAAGTTTTGATTCAAGGTAAAAATTTTGGCAGAGCTCTGCCTTACAAGCCTGAGAGATTTTTGGGCAGAGTTTTGCCTTAAGGCTGAGAGCAGATCCATTTCTCAAAAGAGAAGTTTACAATTTATAGAAAGAAGAAGAGAAACTTGGCGCTTTTTGTGAAAGATTTTGGCACTCATTTCTGCAAGTGGCCCATGTGCGTTATGAATCTTGGGAAGAGGGAACCACTGTTAATGATTTCATTCTTCAAAGGAGGCTTACTAGAACCATGTTGTGAAATCACCAAAATTGACTTTGGTGTTCAAACATTAATATAAGAGCATGGTCATGCCTCTTTTCTACAAACAAACTACAGTTTGTCCGCTCGTCAATGCCAACTATAGAAAATAGGTCGTGTCACTCATCTGTAATAACTCACCTTCCCTTTACCAGTTGGATGCTTTGTCTTTTTTGTTCCTTGTCATCTTCTTACTCTTTTAGCCCTCAAGGGTGATCTTCTAGTGGGTTTCTGCGTTCCTTGGGCTATTTCCATGATTTGGCACTCAGGTAGTTCAAAAATAGTGACTACTTCACTACGTTAAATTTGATGTTCACATGGTCATCACCCAATGGCTAGTTCGTCTGCTTAAATTTGATGGCTTTCAGGGTGTCACCCTCCTCAGCAAAAGTCATCGGGCCTTTTTCCATGACTTTTCTACTTCGTAGGCTTTTGTTTTGGGTTTCTTTCCTATGGACAAAAGTTTGTAGGAATTGGCCACTCTCTGTCCTTCTCTTCAGGATCTTTGAAACTCTCTGCCCTCTGCAAGGGCTTTCATATTTTAAACTACCCTCCACTATAGGGCACACCCTTGAACCAAAATTGGTTCAACGATTCAATCAGTTCAACCACTACGCGTCGAGCCCACTGAACTGATTCAATGGTTCAATGAAGCACACTGAGCCCATTGAAATTTGTCATTGAATTGTCTGATTGAATTGGAAGCTGCTTGAATTGATGCTGCCAAACTGAGTAGTTGAACCAATGCCATTGAACTACCCTTTGAACCAGTTCAAAGGTTTAAAGCTACGCACTGATGAACCAAAACACATTAAACTTTAACCGTTAAACCAAGGCCTTGAACCAAGCCTGGAAAATGAAGCGATGGACTTGAAGTGATGAACCAGGGTTTGAAATGGAGCGATTGAACTGGTGATTGAACCAAAGCTCGAACCCAGGCTGATTGAACCACCGATTAAACTAGGCATTGAACTAGGTTCAATGGTTCAACGATGCCAACCTTCTTGTGATTTTATTCAGACAAGAGCTCGAAGAAGACTTGTAAAAAACCCAACACTCTCTGAACCGATCCTTCATGCGCCAAAGGACTAACCTGCAAAGTCTGTAGAAATCTAAAACCTACATAGTCCATAGATTTAAACTTGCAGAGTCTGTAAAAATGAATAGATCCATGCAAAATCAGAAAATGAAATGGCCTAGAACAACAGGGATAGAAGGGGACCAATTTTTTGGCCTGTTGGGCAAAAAATGGTCAACAATAAGAAAGATGAACAACTTTTTTTATTGATACTATCTAAAATGGGTCTAGATTATTTGTATTTGTGTCCACTTTCCATATCATAAACAATTATCTTACTACCACATGGAATATGCCTTATTTAGATACCTTCATTTCTAACCTGATTCAGGAGAAAGATAAGTTAATATAGATGGTCACAATGAAGTCCTAAAATCCACATGAAATCTTTACTAAGAAAGAAAAGGCTTCAAACCACAAAAAGAAGAAACATAATAAAAAGGATCATGAGAAGTATGTAAATCCTCCCAACTCCAAATCCAACCATGATACCTCTTCTTCTAGTTATAAGCATAAGAAATATTGGATCAAATATGGATTTTACCTATAAAATCATGATGAAATAAAATGTTTGAAGAAATAGATTGATCAATTGACTAAGATACTCAAGAAGCACTACATCAGTGTTCCTGATTCCACCAATCAAAATTCATCAACCCATGAATCCTTTAAGGAAAATGATCATGGTAAAGAAAAGGAAAAGAGAATAATAAAGGGAAAGTAAAGATCAAGGCCCTATTTTTAATTGTACCTTAGAATATTACATGGGTCATTAACTCTAGTGTTTCACATCACATGGCCACTTCAAAGATTGATTTTAGTTCCTTGGAACCATGTGACATGTCCTCTGTATAATTAGGTGATAACACTTATAAAAAGGTTCTCAAGAGAGGGTATATTGAATTGAATTTTGGAACATTCAATAACTTTTTAATCATTCCCTCACTTTCAACTAATCTCCTATCAGTTTACTAGATCACTCACCTTGGTCTGAGCATGTGAGTTGAGTTCACTCCAGATTTAGTGTATGTTATAGAGTTACATTGTGATACTAAATTGGTAGAGGGAATGGTCAATCATCAAACTCAACTATATAACTTCTCCCACTTTACTCCTGAATCTACTTCAAATTCTTCTTCTTCAGACTCACTAAAACTTGATGACATTTTTGAGCTTGAGCACACTTCTAATATTAATGACTCTTCTTCTAATAAAAATGACTATAATAGTGATGGGGATATAACTCCACCATATCTTTGTCATCTTCCAAATATTGAGGATTTATTCCCTGATCAACCTACCCCTAGTATACTTAAGACATTACATGAATAGGTATATTGATCCAGGACACATCAGACATTAGGTATTCTATCCCATAGTTTCAAGGCATTCAATAGTCCTTCATTGCCTCTACTCCTATTAAAACATAATTGCATAGAGTAGTTATCCCTCCTACCTTATATGATTATAAAAATTCCTTGTATAGGAATAACACCTTGGTTGAAGATCCATCAGGTGCTTGGTAGACACATTCACTATTCTAGGGTGATCCACTCTTCACTACATCTACTTCTAATCCATAGTCACTTCCAAAATCTTTGTTGTAGGATACAAGATGGATAGAGATAGTTGTATAACCTAGTGGGGATTTGTATCCCCCTTCTCTTATTTGTTCTCTTTTAGGGGAGAAGTTTTATCCTATGGGTTTTCTCTTTTTCCCTACTTTATGGGAGTTGCATTGTACTTGGGTACCTCATCAAGCCTCATTGCTTGGACCCAATTATTATACCCACCTAAGTTATGCTTCAGGCGGGTGTTAGTGTAGGATTTTTCTTGCTTTCAATTTTACCTAAATGGTTGTTAGTCAGCTTGCTTATGGTTGTTAAGGTCATTAGGTTAAATACACTTTATGTGCTTTCTAATTATGAATTGAGTTTTTACCTTTATGGTGACCTAGTTTTTCATTATATAATGTACCTCATTTATACTTTTTGGCTAATCAAATAATTAATTTATGAATCTCTTTTTTTCTCTACATTTTATCTCACCCAATACTAGGATTTTCATACAATCTATGACATTCAACTAATGAATCAGATAATCAATTTATGAATCTCTTTTTTCCTCTACATTTTCTCTCACCCAATACTAGGGTTTTCATACAATCTATGATGTTCAAAGATCTTGGAGTAATATGACACACATAATTGGGATAAATACATGCGGTTTGAACCCTATGTATAATATTGTAACATAAGAAACACTTGGCTATTCAGTGGGGAGTGGTTCCGGTAAGTCCAAACTAAAGTACTATTTTTTTTTTAAAGGCATCTTATGGTTTAAAAAACATGGGTTTGGACAAAAGAGTAAAAATATAAGCATTTTAGTGTGTGCACACATGTGATCACATTTTAGGTGAAAGTGTAGGGCTCTAAGAGATATAATACCCCCATTGTTTGTAGATATTTTGTCGATAAACCATAATAATGTTAGTTTACACAAGTGTCTAACTTTTCCAACATAGTTTAAGTAGGTTTTCAACCACTATTTATGATCTGATTAGCTGACGAAGCACTTACATAGAATTTATAAATTCAGTGATGAATTTTGTGAGTATAAGGTAATCAAAATTATCTAAGTACATAATGCCTCTCTTTATATCATTTCTAATTTAAGTAATATAAGTGTCTATCAATCCATTTCAATTCAAATTAATGTGTTTATTGTTATATTTTACATAATCTAAATTAATACATAGTTTCCACATTTTATATCTCTTAGGTGTAAAATAAGTAAAAAAAGAGTCATTATTGAGCCCAATTTGTCATCATCTATGTTTTTAAATATTTAATAAACTCAATTTCATTATTAGACCCCTTTTTTAATTTATTTGTTTGTGTGTTGTTTGACTAAACTAGCATGATCAAGACCCCTATTATTTATAATCTACTTAATGAAATCAATTACAAGGTATGCAACACAATTGATCAAGCCAAATGTCATTGTTTTACATATTCACATGAATATTTTAGCCCATAATTTACCAAAAAATTCCCTTAATGGCATATAATTGACTATATTTTTTGGTAATGATATATTAGGGTGCTATAATGTGACTTAATTTGAGTGAACATGACCTCTAACACTTGTAATTGAGGTAATGAAGGGTGATTATGGGTACATGACGTACAATTGAACAACATTTTTTTAAACATGCATTTATGTGTCATTTTAAGCTCAAAATTGACTTAAAAGGGGCCCTAACTCTTGAAATCAAGTATTTAAAGTTTGATATGTTTCTATATACACATAGTTGACCATTATCATTTGTGTGTGTTTACATGTCATTTTAAAACCAAATTTGACTAATTAGGGCTCTTAATAATTTCAAGCCTATGTTTGGGATATGGCCATATAATTGACCACCATTTTTTATTTTTATGTGCTCATGTGTTTTTTTGAGACCTAATTTGATTGTACATGCCCTATAACACTTAAAAACAAGGTAATGATGGGAGACTATATGGTGCATGACATACGATTGACCACCATTTGATGTTTTATGTGCCTGCATGTCACTTTTACACCAAATGTGATGAAATAGGGTCCCTGGCACTTTATATTGATATTTTTATCTTGATTTTGGGATATGGCCACACCTTTGACCACCATTTTTCATTTTTGTATGTTTTTGTCTCATTTTCATATTGAATTTAGCTATATAGGCTTCTTAACACTTGTGTTTGATGTAATGAGGGGAAATTATAGGTTACATGACATATATTTGACCACCATATGTCATTTTTATATGTTCTTATCTCATTTTTAGACAAAATTTGCTTGAATAGTGCCTTGACACTTTCAATAGATAATTTAAAGCTTAAATTTTGACTATGGCCATATTCTTGATCACCATTTTTCATTTGTATGTGTTAATCTATCGTATCCATATAATATTTAATTGAATAGGCCTCCTAACATTTGAAATTAGGTAATGAAGGGACATTATAAATTACATGACATATATTTGGTTACCATTTATTATTAGTGTATGTTCTTGTGCCATTTTTAGACTAAATTTGAATAAACAATTCCCTTGCCACTTTAAATTGACATTTAAAGATTTATTTTGGTTTATGGCCACACCATTTACTATTTTGTGACCACCATATGTCATTTTCCTTCATGCATTATTTTCAAACCAAAATTGTGTGAAAACCCCATTAACTCTTGTAATCAAGGTAATACATGGAGATTACAAGGTACATGGCATACACTTGACCATCATTTCTCATTTTTAAACTAAATTTGATTGAACATGGCCCTTGACACTTTAAATTTATGATTTTGATCATGATTTTGGGATATGGCCACATAATTGACCACCATTTGGCATTTTTATTTGTTCACATATTGTTTTTACACTAAATTTGACTGAACAAGGCCCATAACACTTTCAATTGATGCTTTCAAACCTCATTTTGGGATATGGTGACATAATTAACCATCATTTTCATTTTTTTATGTGTTCATGTGTCATTTTCTAAATAATTTCATTAAACAAGCCTATAACACTTGAAATCAAGGTATTAAAGGCAGATTATGGGATACATGGCATATGGATTACCAAAATAAGTTATTTTTATATATTATTATGTTGTTTTTAGATCACATTTGACTAAACAAGGCCATAAAAATTTTAAACAAAGATTTCAAGTAAGATTTTAGGCTATGGCCATATAGTTTCCCAACATTTATCATTTTTGTGTGTCATTTTCAAACCACATTTGAGTTAATGTGGGCCCTCTAACACTTGCAATCTAGGAAATGAAGGGTGATTATAGGGTATATGGCTTACAATTGACCACTATTTTTCATTTTTAAGCATTTACATGTAATATTTGAGTGAATTTGATTGAACATGTGGCCTGACACTTTTAATCGATGATTTGAAGGCTAATTTTGGGTTATAGCCACACAATTTATCATTTTTTTGTCTTATTGTGTCATTTTTAGATTGAATCTGATGAAACAATCCCCCTACCAATTGTAATTGCGGAAAGGTATAGTGATTATGAGGTATATGGCATATAATTGACTACCATTTGTTATTTTTATGTATTTACATTTGTTTTTATAATGAAATGAACTAAATAGGCCCTATAACACTTTTAGTAAAATATTTACAACTTGATTTTTGGTATGGCCACATAATTTACCATCATTTTTTATTTATGTGCATCTATATGTCATTTTTACACTATATTTGACTAAATATACCCATAAAAATTTCAATAAAAATTTTGAAGCCTAATTTTGGGTTATGACCAACACAATTGACTACTATTTGCATTATTTGAGGTTTCCATGTCATTTGTACACTGAATTTGATTAAACAGGACCCTTGTCACTTTTAATTGATGATTTTAAGATTGATTTGGGATATGGCCACAAAACTAACCACCATTTATCATTTTTTGGGTTTTTATGTCTTTTTAGAATAAAATTTGATTTAGTCTCGTGAAAAAAATTACATCCACCTTATGTCAATTAGCTCCCATTGCATGTCATATGTAACCAATCTAGTATTTTATTAATTGTCTCACATGTTTGGTTCTTAATGAGTCCCATGAAATTAATTGAGTCCAATTGGGCTCCAATTACATGCCATATTGAAAAAACCAAGTATTGCATTGAATGTCATGCATGTTTGGGGCTAAATGAGTCATGCACAAAGAATCAGATCCACCATATATCAAATGGGGCTCCCATTGTATGCCATATTAGACCAAATGAGTATTTCATTAAATTTCATGTATATTTAGGGTGAGATTATCCTTTCACAATGAATTTAGACCACCTATGTCATTTGGAACTTCTATTTCATGCTATATTAAACCAATAAAGTATTGCATTAGATGGCATGCATATTTTGGTCCTAACAAGCACCTTACAATGAATTAAATCTACCTTTTGTCAATTGGGCTCCAATTTCCTACCATGTTAATCCACCCAAGTATTACATTGAATTTCATGTGATGTTGGGGTGAAATGAGTCTTCTGCCATAAATTGTGTCAACCTTATGTCAAATTTGGCTCCCATTGCATGCCATATTAGACCAACTAAGTATTTCATTTAATTTCACTTACATTTGGGGAAAAACATTCCCAAATAATAAAACACATCCACATTTTTTAGTTGGTGCTATAATTGCATGCCATATTGGACCAATAAAGTATTGCATTGAAAGTCATGCATATGGGGTGAAATGAGACCCACATAATGAATCATATCCACCTTAAATCAATTAGGGATTAATTTTCATTCCATATTTGACCAAATGAGTATTACATTAAATGTCACAAGATTTTGGGATTAAATTAACCCCATACAATGAATCACATCTAATTTATGTCAGTTGGGGCTCTCATTGTACACCATATTAGACCAACTGAGTATTGTGTTTAATGTTACACAAATTTGGGGTAAAACAAACCCCTTTCAATGAATTTCATCCAAATTATGTCAATTAAGGATCTGATTGCATGCCATATTAGACCAACTCAGTATTATGTTGAATGATAGGTGTGTTTTAGGAAAAATGAATTGTGTATAATGAATTGCCTTCACCTTATGTAAATATGGACTCCCGTTTGATGCCATATTAAACCAACTTAATATTATGTTGAATATCATACAAATTTGGGATGAATTTATCCTCATTTAATGAATCACATCCACCCTTATTTTATTTGGAGCTTAAATTATATGCCATATGGAATTGACTGAGTATTTTGTTAAATGTCATGCTCATTTAGTTTGATACAAACCCCACACAAAAAATCATGTCTATCTTGTGCCAATTAGGGATCCCATTGCATGCCATATTAAACCAATGAATTCTTTCATTGAGTATCATTCACATTTTATGCCTAATAATCATCACACAATGAATCATGTCTAATTTATGATAATTGGGGATCCAATTTCACACAATATTCAAACAACCTAGTATTGCATTAAATTCATAATGCATGATTAGAGAAAAATAAGTTCCATAAAATGAATCACATTTTATTGATGAAAATTGGTGCTCCTATTGCATTCCATATTATATTAATTGAGTATTGTGTTCAATGTCATACACATTTAGGGAAACATGAGGCCACACAATGAATTGCATCCACCTTATATGAATTTGGGTTGCCATTGCATGCTAATTTAAATCAACCAAGTATTATGTTTAGTATCACATGAATTTGGATCCAAAAGGGCCACACATAATAAATTGCATCCACCTTATGTTAATTACAACTCCAATTACTTGACATATTATACTAATTGAGTACTGTGTCAAATAACATATATGTGTGGTACAAAGTGAGTCCCATGAAATTATTCATGTCCACTTTATGTTAATTTGGAATCCCAATGAAGGCCATTTCATTTTAACTAAGTAGTTCATTTAATATTATGCATGCTTAGGAAAAAATGAGTCTTGCTCAATGAATTACATCCACTCTATGTCAATTGGGGATCCTATTGCATGTTGTATTTGAAAAACCAAACATTTCATTCAATATCATGTGTTTGATTTGAAAGGAGACATACTTAAAAAATTAAATTCACATTTTTTCAATTCAGCCCCCAATTACACACCATATTAGACAAACTAAGTATTGAATTGAATTTCATGCACATGTGGGGAGAAATGAGCCCCACACAATGAATCACATTTAAATAATGTCAATTGGGGATCCTATTGCCCATCATATTAGACCAATTGAGCATTGCATTAAATTTCACCAACATTTTGGGTGAAATAAATCACATCCACTTTATGTAAATCAGGGCTTGCATTGACAAATAATAATTAATTTTATTTCAATGTTGCATCTACTATAAAAAATGGTTTTTTTAATCTTGATTAGAGTTAATCTATATGTTATATGTTCACTTAATTTCATTGCAATTAGTTTATATATTCAACAAGATTATTAGAGTTTCATGGTAACAAAACATATCTTATTATCAATCTATGAAAGACTTCCTTTTAATTAATGAGATTAAAAATGTATACAATAATATGAAACTTCATAGTTTATTTGTCATTACATCACTTTTTTTCATTGTAAAATCGAGGTTTGATGGGCCCCTCACCCTATCATTAATATCAAAATAAAACTTACATGATATCAAAGTTACCCCAAGGGAAATAAATATAAAAAATATAAATCTTCTTAAAATCTTACAAAATATAACTAAATATTCAGAGCTTCCTAGCAGCCTATTTCAAAGGTAAATTTCTAAAAACCCAAAAAAAATTAGAAAAAAACTCAAGGGTATCCACCATACAAAATCTAAATACTATTAAAAGCTTTAAAAATAATGTTTAGCTAAAGCCTAATACTTCCCTGATCAAGTCTTTCACATCAAGACAAAATACATTGAGATTATTAAAAGCATTTAAACCCACACAATATGTGTTTCATGGATAATATATAGGTCATTTGTAGCATGTTCAAGCATTAGCTTTAATATAAGAGACCTTATAAAACACTTCCATTGCTATTGCACATAATATTTTGTAACATTAGCCAAATAAAAAACTTATACAACCATACCCCATTAAACACTTCCACAACCACTACAAATAATTTCCACAACCACTATTAAAGGTATTCCATATCTTCAAAATATTTGCAAGCAAACACCCATAAATTTTATAAATCTATACAAAATGAAATCTACTTAGATTTTTTCCCAATCCATGTTAACCTCTACATCCAAAGTCTCTTCCCCTAAAAAATCAACATCATCTAAAATTTATAATAAAGTGTAAAATCCAAAACATCCCAAACCCTCATAAGCACCTAAACCTATGGCATTAGTTGGTAGGAAATCCCAAACAAGGTTAAATCAATAAGATAGTGGAGAAACATGAATTGAAACAAGAAAACTCATAACTTTACAAGATTAAATTAAATATATAATTAAAAAAATGAATGAAGGAATCATTTCTTTGCAATGACCAAATTGGATATTATGCTTCTACAACCCATAATATTTTGTAAATGCAAAAAAAAATCTAACAAAATTATCATCTACAACCCTACGTTGAACTATCACAACCTCTACCCAACATTTATGAATTCAATCTATCTTATAGTAATTAATACAATAAATTACACCTTATAAAATTCATATCATCTTCCATAGGGACTTTTTGAATAAATCCAAAAAAAACTTGCAAAATAAGTTCCACTACATTGTTATTCACCCTCCATATTATAACTAAGAGTTTACACAACCAAACAAATCCAAACTAAAATCATTTCTCAACAACACACTTGTAAATTCTATAGAACTATATGAACTAGATTTTATCTTCAAAAAAAAATTAAATTCCTTATCACCAAATCCCTATTACATCTATAGTCTCTTCCCTCAATAAATCAACATCTCTAAAATTTACAAAAAAGGGAAATTACAAAAATCCCAAAACCTCATGATGTAGAGCTAATAGCACCTTTATAAAAAACTTTGCCTATATCCTTGATTCAATATCTTGTTGATGCTTCAAAATGTACCATAGGTGCTCTTTAGTGTTGATGAACACTTCTCATTTTAGGATTTGAAAAATCCAAGGCATGAGTTGTGGTTTGTGACAATTTGGTGATGTCTATGGTGGAATAGAAGCAGAGTATGGGAACTATCCATAATATTTGTTTAGTTTAGTGGTTGGGAGCCACCAGGGTCTGAATCTTTGGATCTTTGTGAATTTGATGATTTCCAGACTAATATAAATGAGTATTAACAATGATCTTTAAACTAAAGTGAGTCTTGATAAAAAAAATAAGAAAAGAGAAGGGTAAGGTAGAAAGGAAACATGATTGAAAAATCTCATCTCAAATATTATGATAAAATTCTAATTACTTTGAGCACACATGAACCAATTTATGTTATAAAATAACATGAACTCATATTACATCACAAATCAGGCAAAATTTAGAGGAAATATAAAAATCATAAGTAAAAACCAAGTTTACTTTAAATGTTTGCTACTATGTTCTAAATAGCCTAAGCACATCCAAATGCAAATCAAAATAAAATGAAGTTTACTTGATGTCTTTATATTTAATCTAGTGTTAGCACAAATCAATAGCCCTATGATAGAGAATGTGACTCAAAGTACCAAGAATCCTTCAAAATTAAGATGAAAACATACAATTGAGAGACAACATTGACATTTAACAACTATAAAGATAATATTTTCAAAATTCCTTAGTTATCTTAAATGCTCCTAGTTTACAATTGCTTAAAAGCTCTCCCTTTACAAAATGGTAATCCTTTCCTATTTATAGGAAACATAGGTGGTTCACTAGTTAACTTTCTCAAAATATCCACATGCAGGATAAGGATAGCTATCCTTAATACAAATATTACAATGTGTATGACTTGCTATGTCAAAATTAACAAAAGAAAACCATATATGCTAATAGGTTAGCATATATTTTTTACAAAGGGATATTCTTTTACAAATTACATTGGTAGTGGACCCCATGACTAGCCCTATCTGAGGAAGTCCTTCACCTTGGTTTATTACTCTTTAATTAGCTCAAAATACACTACAGGTTTCATTAGACAATCCCCTCTTGATTTTCCAATCTATCAAATTACTTGTCAGCCTTAGTCATGAGTTCCTTGATACATTGTGCTTTCATGATTTGCTTCCCTAAATTAAGGATGGTGTCAAGGATATTCTGATTATCCTTGGTAGAATGGCCTTGATTGTCCTTAATGTCATAGATGTGGACACCAACTCTCTACTTAAATTCTCCATCACTGATTAGGTCCATATCAGTGGTTTAAGAAGGGTTGTCCAATAGGCTCCCCAAACTTTTCTCCATTCTGATTACTAGGTCCTTGTCTTCCTTGATGAAGTTGTCGACATTACTACACTAGGTGATCAAATCTTCTTTCTTATCCATAAAAACTACCATGAGGATATCTAAATGTCTAAGCTTGATGATCTTGAAGTCCAAGGCTTGCTTTATCATATGCACCTTGATGAGTTCTATCATCTAAGCTTGAGAATCCTACCATTGGGTGATTAAGGCTTGTGCCATCTCAACTTGATGGTTTAAAACACTTAATCTAAGCTTGATGATCTTTAAATTCTCAAATGTATCCAACAAAGATTTTATCAACACCTATAATATATCCTCAAGAATTGAGAGTAGGACTTGAGCCTCCAAATCCTATTTCTCCTTCTCAAAGTTGAGGATCCTTTGCTTCATTCCTTAGATTCTGGCCACAGTCATCATTGATTATGCTAACACCAAACTAGTTACATCCTCTTGATGGATGGGATGTTCCCCTACTACCTACCCTTAAATAGGAGTTAAGCCCATAAAAGGTTCCACCTTTTAAAAAGTGAACTCCTTGGTGCCAATGGTGACCTTGTTTGTCACTATTCTCTCCAAATTTGATGTATCTAGATTGAAATGCACTATTGTGTTAAAATCCTTGAATTGTGGTTGCTTAGGAACTTCTAAATTTGAACTCCTAAAGGCCCTTGGGGTGTAATCCTCTAGCTTTCTTTGTCATGAAGGATTTGGATCCTTCTTTATTCTTGTCTATTTACAATGTCCTAGATCCATGGCTTGACATTATCCTACACATCTATGCCAATTCAGATTAGGGCCCATAATGGAGAGAGAGAGAGAGAGAGAGAGAGAGAGAGAGAGAGAGAGAGAGAGAGAGAGAGAGAGAGATGGGATTTTTTCTAATTTCCCATAAACAAACTGGTTAAGAATGGTTGGTCCATAAATAGGGTTCTCATCACTGAAGAGGTTAACTTCATTGGTAGGATGAGTGAAGGTTAACTTAGGCTTCTTTTTAGGTGCCAAGGGCACCAAGGCCAATTTTGCTTGTCTCTTTACTCCATCTAATGGGATCAAATCCTTAATTACTATATTAGAGGGATCCTCCTCCCTATTAGAACCATAGACAGATGTAATGTCAACAAGGGCACTCTCCACTATTTCTCCTACATCTAGGGCAATCATGCTAATTATTTCCACTGGGCAAGGAGACATCTATGGGGATGCATAGGTTTGAGGACCTTCACCAAGTCTATGCTCTATCCTTGGCTCCTTAATCACAACTTTACCCTTTCATTTTATATCCTCAAGTTGCCCAACCTTAGGTGGTTTTGTCAATTCTACTCATTGAGGCTCAGAAGATTGTCCTCCAATAGGTGGCTCTTGATGAGCAGTCCCAGATGGTCCTAGAGATAAGTGATAATTTAAGGGATGAAATTTCCATCTCTCTCTTGAGGTTTTATTGTCTTTAACCAGCCTGTGCTCCAACTAGATATTATATCCTTTGATCCTGGACATGACCTCTTCAAAGTTATTTACCTTTGTATAGATATCATCTCCCACACTTAGTTGATGTTTGTATTCAATATTTGGGACCTTTTTATCTTGGATGTGGTTGGTCAATCTATTATTTGGGTTTCACATCTTAAGATCATCTAGTTGGAAATTAAAATATATTTTTTGGATTACCATAACTTCCAATTGCTTCCAATCCTTGATCACAATCTTGCCAATGTCTAGTTGAAAGGGGTGAACCTGAGCCTTCTTATTTTTATTGCATATCCCATCCACACCTTAGATGATTTGATAGGAAATCTCTTGATCTATAATCTGATTAGGGACATGAATGGGCAATTGATAGGGTTGAATCATGATTCCTTCTATTCTTATTACAATGCAATATGAATAGAACCATACATCCCCCATGGCTTCTAATTGATTTTTGATTTGAGGGTGAAGTCTTGGAATAGGGACACTAGTGATTGCCTCATAAATAGCTAGGAAAACACCATCACAGATAAATTGCATGTGGTTCCTATATTTGAATATATGCAATTTAGAGTAGTGGTGAGAAATAGTGGTTTCGCCATCAGGGGAGCAATTTTAGATGCTAGGGAAATCTACAGAGGCCAAAAGTGAATCCAAGAGATAGGACATCATATGAAATTGTTTTGAGGTGCTTCTCTTGATGGCTATGAATTGTTTGGCCAAGAAAAATCTTATTAGGTCTCTAATGGGAGAGGTTAAATTCCATTCCAACATGCATTAAACATAATATACCTAGATCTTGCTCACATAAGTAGTAGAAGGGGAACCAAAGGCTCTATTCAGTATGGTCATAGTTATCCTAATGCCCTCCCTAAATTGGACAATAGGAATCCCACTATCAGGGGACCTAAAAACATGGGAGCCTTGGATTAACCAAGGTGTGAGGACTAAATCTAGGTTTTGGGTGTTCGTCCACTCTCTCAAGGATGGGAGATCAATATGAGGCAAAGGGAGCTTGTAATAATTTTTTAAGGCCATAGGGTCTATGCATGAAACCTTATTAGTGCTTCCATCTTGAATGATCCATTACCCATCTATTCTATAATCAAGGAGGTCAATACAATGCATTACCTTTGGTTTGGCTACAACATGGTGGAGGCTTGCCAACTAAATTGAGACTAGGTCATTGTATCTCTGGTGCATAGTAGCATTCCTCTTTTCCTCCTAGGAAATTAGTTATAACTCCTCCAAATGGAAGAATAACTCAGACTAGTTCTTGATTTCATCCACATTTAGGGCTATCAGGTCTAGTTCCATGTCTTTGAAGATCCTCCCCTCACTATCTGAAGTTAGATAAAGTTTTGATTCCATCTTCATTTGTTGCTTGCCTATTGCCATTAATGACACTAAATTATATTTTTAAGGTAACCAAAGGTTTCACTAGGGTACTTGATTCAAACTTTAGTTGCACTATTTTAATTTCTTTATGACCAATTGAGCCAACTCAAGTCTTATTTATAGAGGGCTTAGGGTTTTTGAGCTTTAATGGTGTAAATATCTAGTTTCTTAATCTTATATGTGCCTTAGATTTGATGGGACCTTATTCTCATGTCCTTTGCATTTTTGAGCTTAGGAGATCTTTGATTTTGATTCTCCATGCTTATGTGGAGCCTATGTGGTGTGGCTCTATGCCTTTCATGATAATTTTCATAAATGCTAGTTGGAAACTAGCTATTGGATTTTAAAATCTTTCTTTATTTCACTCTGATAATCCAAATCCAAGTTCCTATGTTCTTATTAGTCCCTTGATCTTTAAGTTCATGACTATGCCACTTGTCATCCTGACAAATCTTCCCTATGTTGTTTACTCTTGCCAGTTGCTATCGCAACCATGAATTATCCATGTGTCAAGTTCATGGGGCCTTTGAAAAGTCTTTGGTTTCATCACACTGTTGGATCAAATATATCGGGTGAGCAATCACCATTAATTTTTACAAGGTTCAAGTCATTTAACAGAGCATCTTTATTAAGTGGGTCCCATCTAATTTTCATCCTTTGAATGGCAAGTTACCACGTCTTCCTCATGGGGCTCTATGTACCTCTATGAATTACCCTGGCCATGGGTAGGCCATGTGTCAAACTCGTGAAGCCTTTGAAAAGTCTTCAAGTTCAATAAACCATTAGATCAAATCCAATAGGTGAGTGATCATCATTGGATCTTGTGAGATCCACACCTTTTAATCAGTCTTATAACTATATAAACTTAGACTTAAAATGATGTTCTTAAGGTCCTTTTATGTTAAAAAACACAAATTAACTTAGGTTAAAGCCTTTTATGATAAGTCTTTCTACATACAAATTCTAGGAAGACGTTTGAAAGGGTATTTATAAATGCTCCCTTTGCTTAGGCTTTGAAAATTTGTATAGGTTAAATTTGGCAGGCTTGGCAATGTCAACTACATCCTCACAGATGTCAAATGATGAGAGTGAGCTTGTCAAATTTAAGACAATGGAATTACTTTGGTCTAATGACTGAGTGACACATGTCATGATATCAAGAATTATTGGGGCTTTGGGGTTGATGTGCATCATTGGATCAAATCCCTTGAGGCAATGAGGACTATCAGATCATAATTTGAGTTCTTGATAATGATTGGCCTCCCTTTTGGTGTCATCTTTGGTTCATTCCATTAGATCAAAATCTTTGATTGAATGCAAGGCATCAGATCTATAAAAGTGCATGAGCTTTAAGTTAAGGCTCAATATGTATAAAGGTTTAGACTAAGGTTTCAACCTTTAAAATTTTATTCGTGCTTGCAAACACCAAGATATTTAAACCTTAATAAAAACCTAATTAATCCAAAAGCACTCTTAGGTTTTAAAGGGAAAAATAAAATGTCCAAGTATTGATTTTATATTAATGTTTGGTCATGTTTAAAAACATAATCAAAGCTTAATATAAAGTTAGACTTAGGGTTTATATAACTGAAAGGAAATATAATTTCATACCAAACTTTTTATGTGGATGTTTGAATTCAAACCCCTAGGGTTTACTGCGTAGGAACCCTAGCTTTCTCCATAGAACTTGTAACTAATCACCTCAAAGAAAATCATTAGCAACATTAGTCCATAAAACATAATCAAAACCAGATACACTGAAGCTCATGTTTTTATTTAAATTTAATTTCATTTAAATTTCAAGAGAGAATAACCCTTTTACATTCAATCTCAAACATAGATGTTTTGAAACATTCATAAGGGTCCCTTTTCAGCAAAAGCAAAAAAATGGGGGGTATGTTAGTCTCAACAGATCATCTTTCCTTAATTCACTCATTCCCATAGGGAAATCATGCAATAATGGTTATAATTTACCTTCAAAATGTTTCATAAATCTATACTAGTTTCAAATTACCTTTCCATTATCAAAAAACCATCCAATTTTACTCAATAATCTATATCATACTTTGTTCATGGGTTTTTTTTAACTTTCATGAAACTCTCTTCATTGGTCAATGCCAATGTAATCTTTGAATAGGACATAAAAACACCATGATGATATAAATCACATCTAAAACCTTCTATCTTCTTATAACACTCCTTCATATCCCTACTCAAACAACTAATACAAAATACCTGCTCTCTTTCTTCACATAAAGACCTTTTAAGCCCTATTTCCTACTAGCCCTATTTTGGGTAAATTCCTTTGGTTTGGAGTATCAAAAAACTTTAAAATCAAATTTAAACCATTATCAAGGTTATTTTTGTGTATTCTAACTCCCCTATTCCCCATTTTATTCCACTTTATCTACATACTTCATTTCTATACTATCACAGTCCTTAATTAGGTTTATTATGCCTACATGTCAACTCATTCATCTCCACACATGTTTATTTGTAAATATACATCTTTAAACCATAAAATATAATATCATATATGGAAACCAAGCTTTCCTAAAATTTTGAGTACTTTTTGATAGTTAAAAATGAAGTTATGGCCTAAACCTTAGTTTAGGGTTTCCTAGACTCTATCGTAGGCTAAGAGTGTATAAATTTAAATAACTTGAACCAAAAAATATTTCAAAACAAACCAATGGTATGAATAGATCTATCTTGGTCTTATTAAAAAATTTCCTTCTTTAAGTAGGTCACTATATGCCCTAGATCATTCACATTAATGACAACTTAGTCTTGCACAGTTATGTTTGCATATAAGAAAACTAGGGTATTCTAAGTTTCATTGTATTTTCAACTTATAAAGACTTAACACACTAAAATTAGTTTATTTATACCTTAAAATACCATTACAAATCCTTATTAATCACCATTAGATCCAAAATAAAACTCAACATAACATATCTCAGTCCTTATACTGTATTTTGCTAACAATAAATAAGATATATAGGGTTTTTATCCTTTCATTCTCTAAAAACTCCCAAAACCTTAAATTAGGTTATTATAACCTTTCATGACTTGTATAAATGTTTTCCCGTCCCTTTTTAATAAAAAAACTCAATGTTTAGTATATCAAGGTACAGAACTATAGTTTGTAGTCTATAGGTTATCATTAAGGAAATCTTATAACTAAATAGAACAAAAACAATATTTGATCATATATATTTGAAAAAAATAATTCCAAATATTAATATGTGTGTTTCAACACATAAATAAAATTAAAATAGGATCAAATACTTAGTTATTTTGATTGAAATAATTTGAATGGTTTCATACCCTGTTGGCAGACTACCACAATAACAATGACTATTTCCAATTCAATCTTGGATTTCCTATAACAAGATATAGTATATCACATGATTATAAACAAGATCAACTAATTATAACAAATTAATCACCATTTTTATCATTCAAATATACATGTGATCTGTCTCAACCAAGCCATTCCAATTCACATAGAAATTTGAGAACACAGTCATCCTTCCTTTTCAATACGGTTTTATTTCATTTCCTTTTATTTATCATCCTAAAATGGGATGAGAGATTACCACCTATAAAAACCTAATTTCACACACTAATAAAATCTTAAAACAAGATTCATAGCTATTCCTTGAACAATATTTCCTATCAACCTCCTAGACCTATGTAGGGTGGTGGACTGCCACCTCACACTAGCTTGACCAAAGATTTTAAAACAAACTTAAGGCCTTCAACAGACCATAAAATTTCATTTACAAATTTTTTAACAATTTAATCGCATCACACTCTCACCTATACCACTAATACAACATGAAAGGTTTAAATTCCTTTTTGGTAGAAAAACCAATTCAAATTCAAATTAAAATTTGCATCCACTTAAGACATCTTCTAGACCTTGTGTGAGAATTTCAAGATGCCCCTACATCACCTCACAAGCACCAAATCCTATGGTAGTAGCTACATGAAATAAGGATACACAAAGCAACATATTTGAATGTAGTTATATAACCATAAGGTTTGAGATTTCCAAATAAATGCAACATACAATATATCCATCAACCCTTGGCAGAACAAAAGGAAGAAACATACCTCCAAAGGGTTCTAAATCTAATAGATAATCTCCAAAAAAGGATAGATACATAGCCACCATGATCTAAGTAGCCAACAGAGTCGTGTGTAACCCTAGATTCATAGATTCCTAGATCAAACTAAAATGGGAATAAATAAACAAAGATGGAGATCATTATAACAACTCCCATGACCAAAAAAGGCTAGATGTTTGGCATGAATCACATAAAAACGTGGAATATGGATAATAAAACCTACTAACTAGATTTAAAATTTTGTTTTCATTCCTATTGGATGAACCATACCCACCAAAAAAATTCCAAATATGCACAAAATAAGTATAATCAACAAGGATTTTGTGTTTTATCCAATTTTGGATTTGGTTATCTAAAAAAGATATTTTTTTTAAATATTAGATTGTATATGTATAAGTTACACATATTTTAAAATAAAAGAGTAAGATTTATTTATTTCACTTGATATTTATATAAATAACCAATAATATATGGTACTTAGCTTGTTTCAATTTTATTCTAGTTTGGGACAATGTACAATAATCAACAATTCACTAAAATGGATTTGTGGTCACTCAAATAAGGAGAATTATTAGTCAAACCTAGATAGATCTAGTAATATGATGATGCCTAAAATAATTAGATTCATCTTAATCTTTCCTAAAATATCCTCTATGTTTTTTCCATTATGTTCTACTATAGGTCATTACATATGCATGTCAAGATAGTTCATGTGCAGTTTTAGAGGCTCAATCATGTGCATAGTTTCATATTTTTTTCTCCTTCACCTTGAAACCTTAGTTTCACTTCCAACACTTCACCTATAAAAATGGGTTGGAAAACATGGTTTGGATAGAAAAAAATAACTCTTAATTAGTATAGAGTGTTTATTATGTTCCAAAACTCTGTAGAAGAATAAAAATCACATAGTTCTCCCATGTAACTATGTGTGTGTTTATCAATGATACGCTAGGATGTATGCAACCTATGTGGCTTTTTATTCTTATAAACCCATGATTTTTACCTTACACTACTATTCATACTTGGTTTAGTGGGTGTTACTTTAAGGGGGTTTTATATTTGGATGCTTTAGGGTAATGCCTCAAGGATGTGCAAATGTATGCCTTAGTGTGAAATTATATTTCTAGGGGAGTGCTAGATGCTTCCTAGATAGGAATAGTATTATGCTTAATGTATATATATATAGTAACATATTTGGGTAATTTCCCTCCATGACCGACATGTAAAATATTCCAAAGGAAGGGGTTGAATTTCAAATATAGTTGTTTGGATAATCTAGGACATATTTAGAAAAGTTAGATGCTACTTGTAACCAATACTAATTGATTATTTTCAGAATTATCTAGGATGAAAAATATAATGGCTTGGATAATAGTGATAATATTATTAGGTTGATAAATTATATGGGCATAGATTAGGAAGATCCTGTATGTGAATGATGGAAAATTGATAACGTCAATCCCATAAATAAGTGAATGGCTAAGAGAGAATGTCAACAAGAGTCATATGCATACACACAAGTCATAAATGTTAAGGATTAGTCAAAACTAACATTTTCAAGTGTTTAATACATATTTTGTGTCTAAAAATAAACCTTATTTAGTCTATTATTTAAATTTATATATTAAAAGGATGCAATAATAAATTTGGTACCTAAGTGTAACTACATTTGGTGTCTTCAAGTATGCTTTAAGTATTTAGCTTGTTCCATTCCAACTTGTAATGAAACATGTATAAATCAATGTCTACTCATGATAGAAAATATGAAGCAATCATTTAAATATTTTAAATTGAAAATAAAATGACTGAAAACACATGTAGGTATGTAAATGAAATTTCCCTATTTTTTTGTATAATTTTTAAAGTCAAATCCGTTTAAGTTAAGAACAAAAATGAAAATTTGATGTCAAATTTCTACGTCAAAATAAAAAATGAGGTTTCACAAAAATGTATAATTTGTTTTAAATGGTTAAAAAATAATCAAACATTCAAAAAGTGTGTTTCCATACCATGCGTGCCTAAGAGGTCAGGCTAGTATGTCCTCTGGGACATGAAAGACATAGAAAAATGACATCAGTAGATTGCACCTTTACCCATGCCATGTCCCCATAGTTTGGACCTCCTATCCCCATGAATGTGGTGATTTTAAATCCATTTATGTGATATGAAATCACATTTGTCATGCCTACAAGGCCAAGCAAGACTAGTCATAATGATGCATAGAGAGTGCATGGGTGCTCGACCACTCAAGCATGTAGATAACCCTCACAAATGATTTAAAAATATGAATAAGGCTTATTTACCACAAATATTCTGACCCAACACTACTAAAATATCAATAATTATACCATTTTGCTGATTGAATATGGATTTTCATATAATGATAGTTAAAATAATCATTTTCTTATTACTTCTCATTGGTACAACTTTTATCAAGTTTTTTTCATAGTTTTTGACAAGAGGGAAGTCTGCATTCTAGTAAGTCCAACAAAATTTTGTGTTTTCACCATATTTGATTCAATATTATTCTCAATAAATATAAGTTATTTAATGACCACCACAGTCTAGCCCTTGTAACCACATCAACATTTATTTCCTTCTAATATGCCCAATTTACAAATTCTCACTGAAATAACCCTTCAAATCTCTAAATCAATGAAGATGAAGTGCACATAAATGGGGTTTGATCATTTTTTTGTTTTGGACTATGATATTCCTAAAATAGGTGATTTATATATTGTTTATGTAGACCTTGAATATTTATATAAAAGGATAAATGCATAAAATATGAAATCTTAGAGAGTGGTTTTCTAGAAGCAATAGGTTTCCCTATCTCTATGAAATGCTTAGATTTGGTATTCACATGTGCTCAACACTATGAACCTAAGGCCAAAGAAATAAAATCAAGTGGGTGGGTCTTTGATGGCCAAATTATATGGAAAAACCATAAGCATGACCCTAAGAATACCAATACATGAAACCTATGCAAGAATGAGTGAGGTATCTAGGCAATGCTATTGGGATAAAAACCTAAACAAACACATGACCACCATCAATGATTCATGGCTGAAGCAGATGAGAAGAAACCTTTCTAAGTTCCTAAATAACTTATTCAAATCTAAATTTAAAGAAGAAGTATTAGACACATTAACTCTCCTCAAATATATAGTTGATAATGAGATCATCATGAATTTATATCCATGTATTATCATGGCCATGAACATTACCTACAATGGGAAAAAATACATAGATTAGGGAATACAATAACTAAAGTGGTAAAAAAATTTAGAAAAAACAAATCTACCTAGGATAAATAAAAATCTAAGAGCTCTAATGTTGGTCCCAAGTCTTCCACACCAACTAACACTCTAAATAAAACATCCTAGGATGCTCAACACTATTTTCTAATTTTGTCTATTTTCTATTTTGGTAAAATTATATTTTTGGAAAAAATAAAAAAATAGTAGAAAGAGAATAGGACAAAAAAGTGAATTCCAAAGGCCACATAGTAATGTGAAGGTAATTGCATTCCCTCCTATCTCTATAAAAAGGATAAATGACAATTGTAAAGGGTTATTTGATGCTTTATATAATTTTGCTTGAAATGAATGAGAAAGAAAATTTGTGTTCATTCTTCAAACTAAGAACACAGAAGAAATTATAGAACTTTGTGTCTATCTTTTACTTTGTAGATGTGTATTTTTATTATGTTAATGCATATATATTTATTCAATCAATACTTGTATTAATCCCAAAAAAGTATGTTACTTTTAAAAAACACCTTCTTTTCATACATTGGATGAAATTTGTGTTTTCTCATTCATGTCTAACCTTTCATCTCCCTTCTTTTTATTTTTATTATCGGTTGAAAGTAACGCAACCTATTACTCCATTCAACTTGTAAATATTGTAAATAGGTTTATTTTAGTTTTTCATATTTATAATAAAGATAAACTCCTCTTCGAATAGATGAGATAGTTTTTTATCCTTCACTATTTTAAAATCTCCTATTTGTTATGCATGCCAAATATTTCACCAACTATTTTTGGTGTCCACCTTGGGGCACATTATATGTTTTCCATTCAACCCATAGCTATTAGTTTAGTCAATTATTAACCTTTTTTGTAAATAATTATAAGGATAATAGTCTAATAAACTAAGGAATATACTATTCTAGAAATAGGCCAATTAAATAATCTAGATTCACAATACATTATAATACAGTGTTGAATTATGGAAATATGCTAAATATAGAAAGTACAATGCCAAACAATAATTTGATTATTTAAACATGATGAAGGAATGACATTTAGATTAGTAACTGATGCACAATTAATTATGTGAAATATAGGTGTAAAAACAATCAAGATGATGCTTAACTATGATTCGTCAGCTTCTAAAAATCAACTCTCTATCAACCTAGACACTTCCATCAAAATAGGGACACTAGCATTCTCTCTTATGTGGGATTGTGTATAAAAATTTATGAAATACACTATATGTAAGAGCATGTAGTGATATATCTTGTAACTTGATAATTTTTTCTCATGGGATACTCTTTGAATGCTTCATACCTAAAATAAGACTTTTTCAATGATTGATTTTAGAATAGGAAAGAATAAGGTAATGGAACTTAGTTGTGAATATGATTTATTGAGATTGATAGGTGATTGCTTGTTAGTTGGTAGATGATCATAATGAGTGGGATTTGTTTTGTATTTATAACACAACTTTTTAAATTATCTCATAGGAGGGATAATTAAGACATAAATAGTTTGACCTATACATATTGAAATATTTACAAATTTGAGTGTTTTTGGAGTATGGACACTAGTGTCGATATCAGTGTCCTAGTCTAGATGGTAGTGTCCTAGAAAATAGAAAATTATTGAAGATATTTAATTTATAGTGTAAGGTATATATCATATTTTAATCATATTATGGGCTACAAGTAATCTAGGTAATCATAATGTTAGCTTCGGACTATAAGATAAGCATTTAGGCATAATGAGATGGTGAATATGAGCCTTTCAATAGTGTAAAGGACCCAAACTAAAATTTTTATCCATGAGTGATATTTTCTAAGTGTATAAGACTATTTTATCATGTAAAATCAAGATTTATCATCTACATTTCCCCTTTTAATCTAGTAATGCATAAAGATGAAATTACTAGGTTAAGAGAAAGAAATGCATACCATGGTGTGTATAACACATGTCACTTTGACTTGAGACCTGTTTGAATGTTTCATTTGTGTATTACCTAAAACCAAGATCATGTTTTAGTTTAATTAGTGCATATAATATAAAAATTTAATAATTGTAATACATGAAAGAAAAAAGAACAAGGAAGGAGTGCACATGTGTGTCGATTCAACCTTGTTTCCCCTTGGTAGTTTTGATTTGGTAATTATGATTCCTTGTTGAAGAATTGGAGAGAGGTTCACAACTAAAACTTTGATATGTGAGGAGGATAATTTAAGGGTGATCATGCCTTTAATCCAATGTAAAAGGGTTAGTTATACCAAAGCTATCGAGGTCATTAAATCTTGATGCCACAACTCAAATGTATACACAAACTAGCTAATCTCACCCAGGTTAAATGGTATAATCATATCAAAATTTAAAAGGGGCCTAGTGCCAAGGTTATGAATGGTGATAAATTTTTATTTAAATACTCAAGGGAGCCAACTAATGTAGATAGATAAAGGCTCAAATTATGCATCTTGGTAAGTTTAATGCATATATAATCTAAATGTATATATATAATTTAGTGCATTTGCATGGAATATGCACCTCTAATGTGTCTCAAATTGGAATATCTATCAAAATTTAACCTATGATTTTTAAAATGTGTATAATATCTATCAAAAATCTAAGAAAATTTACCAAAGTCTATGAAAATTGATGCAAAGTACATAATATTCTAGCCCATGTCTATATCTGAGTCATGCAAATTGTATCAAATTATGTAAATTATGAAAACTATGTGTATGTGGCCTTATATCTCTATGACATGCCCCCACTAATATACCCTCACCCCTTTTGAGTTTGGGGGAATGTTATTTAACAGTCACCTTATCTCAAAAGGATAAGATAACCATGCTATATTTGTTAGGTTGTGGAGCTAAAAGCTTCACTGATGCAGACATGGAGGAGGTAAGAGGAGGTTGCTGAAGTGTCATAGACACTGGCATTGGTAAAGCCAACCGATGTCAGTAGGGGTGGATAGGAATGCAACCGACGTTGGTCAGGGATCGGCCAGCGTCAGTCACCTCCAGGCATATAGGGACCGACGTCAGTCACCTGTGTGGTTTGAACTGTGAGTATTACGGATAGTTAGTTAACGAACTGGTTATTTACATGATGAGAGCCAATTTTAGACTCAAAGCTATGGATCTAATTATTGTAATTAGGTGTCTAATTATTGTTTGCATGAGATCTATTTAAGAGACTCATAGGCTGTATTGTAAAGTGTGCTAGAGAGTAAGAGAGCAAAATATTAGCTCCTTCTGTGTGTGAAGAGAGCATGGTGTGTTCCTCCTAGTGCCACAGTGCCAAGAGTGGGTACTGGTTTGGAGAATCAGAGGGGTTATTCATGTATGTAGGATCTTGGTCAGTAGGTGTTGCATGGCTACTTTTGAAGATCTACATGGGTAAGTAAGATCATTGATCTGCAGGTGTATGTGGGTGCATGATCCAGGTTTGCAAGTGTGCAGAACCAAATTGATTTGCAGGTGTGCAAGATCAGGGAGGACAACAACACAACAGGGAGTAGTATCAGGCAAGATCTACTTGGAGTACAGTGTGTACTTAGTTTAGAGCAGAGAGGAAGGCAAGGTAGTTCCTTCCATAAGTAAGATCATTGGGTTGCAGGTTGTTGCAGTTCAAGGGAGATCTACTTGAAGTATGATTGAGTACTTGTTGGAGTGCGTGGAGCACTGGTGTACTGGCAGTAGTGGATACTGACTGGTTGGAGAGGTGAACACCAACTCTGTGTTTGAGTTGTGTGTTGGGACCGTAAGAGAGAGCTTTGAGGAAAGAAGTATTTTTCACTTGAGGTGTGGGAAGCCTCTGTAAGGTGGTGAAGAAGAAGTGGCATCTTCTTTATTGTATTCTTTTATGTATGAGTATTAATACAAGTTGTGTATTGTCTCTCATATTCTGTGTTGTTTATGGTTTCTAGTTACTTGTTACTTTTGGTTAATTTTGCATCTTAAGTTGCTTGTATATGGTAATCAATTGTGTGCTTCCTCAGGTTCCTAACAGTTGGTATTAGAGCTAAGGTTGCAGGGAGCAGGTTTTGTGTTTGGTTACAGGTCACTCTCAAGGGTTTTTGATTGAGTGGGAGTATAGCGACGGCAAAAGAAAGTAAGCTACGAATGGAGAAAATGAATATCATGAATGGTCACTTACGGTCTGATGGAAAGAAAGAACAAGAAAATAAATATTGTTGGTTGGTAGTAGATTAGCATGAAGAAGCAGATGTTACAGGTGTGTTGCATAGGATGCTCTGGATAAAGTTGAATCTTGGTTAATAGATTCTATTGACTCTTTCCATGCAGCCCCAAGTAGAGGGGTTGGTGAGCCTTGTCAGATTATTGGCAAAGGGGAAGTGTTGCTGAAATTATAGGTGGCCAACACATGGGTGTTGAAGGAGGTCATGCAGGTCCCAGGCTTGGAGATGTGGCTAATTTATTTAGGAAAGTTGGGTGATGGGAGATGCACAAGAACTCTCATAGCGGATGCACTTGAATTAGCGGGTGGTAAGAAAGTAGGTACTCTTTATCTACTTGCTTATATTACTAATTCTTCTTTTGTTGTGAAGATGTGGCTTTATAGGCTTGGTCACATGAGCAAGAAGGAGATGCATGTTCTTAAGCAGAAGACAGATGTGTTTGATAGACTTAAGAACTAGAAAGCCTTGGTTTTCTTGGAGGAGATGACGAACAGAGTTTAGTGGATGAGGCTGGATACATCTGAGCAGGGCAGTTTGGACATGGGTTTTGATTCAAAGGAGCTCGCAGTTAAAAAGTCATCACTCACAGGCATACACAGGTACCGACGTCGGTCAGGAGGAACCAACATCGAAAAAATAGTTACTGATGTCAGTCATGTGTAGACCGAAGCTAGTGATGTCAGGTAGGGTAAGACCGATGTCAGTTAGGAGGACCGATGTTGGCAATAGGTAAGACCAACATCGGTCAAGAGGACTGACATCGGCAATAGGGACACTGACGTCGGTAGAGTTGGTAGTCAGGACAGGTGCATGGAAACCAATGTCAATTGGATGCAGACTGTGTAGTGACCGAGGTCAGTCACTGTAACAGATTTTGGGTGGACAACACTTGTCAAGGAGTCTCAAACACCCATATGGAGGACTGAAAGTGGTAAGTAAGCCTCAAATTTTTTGGTCCTCTTCTTTATACTTGTTGCTTATTGCAAAGAAGGAAGGATCCAAGAAACAGTGGGAGTATGGCATGATGAGAATGCAGAACCAAGCGGGAGATTTGGTAGGGTTGCCAGTCGGTATGAAAGCATAGAGATGAATGGATACCTTAGTTAAAGAATAGAGAGAATGGACACGTGAGACAAAAGACTAGGTCATATGGTCTTGAGGAGCTGCAGGACAGTGGTACAGGTTTGACAGGTGGATGACAAAGCATGGCTTTAGTCAATGTCAGGGTAACTATTGTGTTTGTCTTACCAGGTGGATGATGATTGCAACATTATAATGTTGTTGTATGTGGATGGTATGCTAGCTAGTAGGTTTGTACATACAGGGTTTTGCTGAGCTAAGGGTAAGCTTAGTTCAGTGATATGTCATGAGGAATTTGGAGTAGAAAAATTCTTTGGCATGGGAGACATGGGAGATCACAGGTTGATTTTGTCTCCAGTGGGAGCTGATGTGAATTAGGTGTTGGAAAGGTTCATTATGCAAGGTGAAAAATTGGAGCACACTAAGGGCTGGATAGTTTTATGTTTGAAATCACATGAGGTCTGGTATAGACCTGAGTTTGCCCAAGCAGTGGGTGCTGTCAGAGAGTTAGGAGCCAATTCGGGGAAGTGGGTTCTCAAGTATTTGAGAGGGACTAGTAGTAGGGATTCATGCTATGCAGGGTTAGGACTTCACTACATGGGTTTGTAGGTTCAGATGTGGCAGGGTACTTGGATGATAGGAAGTGCACCACAAGTTGTGTGGTGGGTGGTCTTTAGGATTGATCTTGAAGAGGGATACAAGCCAGGAAATAGATTAGATGGGGTATAGGTATAGGTATAGTGTAGTTGTTTATCTCCAAGTGGGAGATTTTTAGGTTGTGGAGCTAAAATATTCACTGATGTAGACATGGAGGAGGTAGGAGGAGGTTTTTGAAGTGTCACAGACACCAGCATCGGTCAGGCCAATCGATGTCGGTAGGGGTGGACAGGAATGCAACTGATGTCGGTTAGGGATCGGCTAGCATCGATCACCTCCAGGTATACAGGGACCGATGTTGATCACCTATGTGGTTCGAACTACGAGTATTATAGATAGTTAGTTAATGAACCAGTTGTTTGCATGATGAGAGCCAATTTTAGACTCAAAGCTGCGGATCTAATTATTGTAATTAGGTGTCTAATTATTTTTTGCATGAGATCTATTTAAGAGACTCATAGGTTGTATTGTAAAGTGTGCTAGAGAGTAAGAGAGAAAAATATTAGCTCCTTCTGTGTGTGAAGAGAGCATGGTGTGTTCCTCCTAGTGCCATAGTGCCAAGAGTGGGTACTAGTTTGGAGAATCAGAGGGGTTCTTCATGTATGTAGGATCTTGGTCAACAGGTGTTGCATGGCTACTTTTGGAGATTTACATGGGTAAGTAAGATCATTGATCTGTAGGTGTATGTGGGTGCATGATCCAGGTTTGCAGGTGTGTAGAACCAGATTGATTTGTAGGTGTGCAAGATCAGGGAGGACAATAACACAACAGGGAGCAGTATCAGGCAGGATTTACTTGGAGTACAGTGTGTACTCAGTTTAGAGCAGAGAGGAAGGCAAGGTAGTTCCTTCCATAAGTAAGATCATTGGGTTGCAGGTTGTTGCAATTTAGGGGAGATCTACTTGAAGTATGATTGAGTACTTGTTGGAGTGTGTGGAGCACTGGTGTACTGGCAGTAGTGGATACTGACTGGTTGGAGAGGTGAACACCAACTCTGTGTTTGAGTTGTGTGTTGGGACCATAAGAGAGAGATTTGAGGAAATAAGTACTATTCACTTGAGGTGTGGGAATCCTCTGTAAGGTGGTGAAGAAGAAGTGGCATCTTCTTTATTATATTCTTTTCTGTATGAGTATTAATACAAGTTGTGTATTGTCTCTCATATTCTGTGTTGTTTTTGGTTTCTAGTTACTTGTTACTTCTGGTTAATTCCGCATCTTAAGTTGCTTGTATATGGTAATAAATTATGTGCTTCCTCGGGTTCCTAACAATATTTGTATCAATCATGTAGTAAAGAAGCACATAGTGAAATTATGTCTAAGTAGATGTATCAATGAATCTCATCGTATCCAAATGTAACAATCCCTGTGATGAATAATATGGATCATGGAAATGTCTAGAAGTAAGAATCAAAAGCTTAATATATAATCAAGCACACAAATAAGAACACTCAATGTCTTGAAAAATGGGTCTAAAGATACTAAAAACAAGCGGCATGTTGAAATGTTGCACACTCAAGGAGAGGACATGTTCAAATGTATGCACACCAAAGAAACACAATTTAGTGGCTCTGGGACCAAAAAACAAGGAACATGTATAAATTTCCATAGTCAACCCTAGATACCAAAAAATTACACCCAAGTAATCCATGTGATAAAATGAATAAGTGAAGTATAAAGAACTAGCATAAGTATATCATACTAGCTCCTCCATACATATGTTAGCAAAATGTCTTGTAGCATAACATATCTAGTTGTTGTGTAAGATATAAGCATGAGTATAAAAATGTGTAGGAATTAATATATGATCTCAACATGATTATGTAAAGTGTTTATAAAATAATAAAACATGTATCAATCATGATCAAATATCAACAAGATGCCCCAAACATAGTGTGTCACATGAGAAGAGGAATGGTCCAACATCTGCAAGCTCATGCACCATGGATCTAGTGTATTCTTATATCACAATCAAGTAATTTTGAAACATATGTGTGTATATAAAATAAATGATATGCTATTTACTGACATAAAATAAACAACATATGCAAAAGCTAGTAAACATGTAAATGCTAAGTAATTTTTGTATTTTCTATTTATTTGAATATTTTTGTATTTTATTTATTTTTTGTTTTTTATGTGTAATAGTTACACAAATTCATGATATTCATTTTGTTATTGAGGATATTTATTTCAAGTGTATTTATGTGGTATAAACCTATTCACAACTTTTCTATAACTATAAACGGACCTAGCTAATTTGGCTTAAACTTTCCTCTTATCTTTTTATACATTTGTGTTCCTTTTATTTTATTTTAATATCAAATCACCCACATTAAAATCACATGGCCAAAATTTATTATTTTATTCTCTCTTAAATCGATCCCAATAAACTTGTATATGCTTAATAACATGTGTGTGTTTTGTATCTAGTTGTTCCAACTCATGTAGTCACTTCTCTCAACAATCATTATCTTGAATAATATCCTCAAGAAAAATCTACAAAGATGGAATTTAAAGATTAATTGGTAGAAATTCCTTTGTAACATAAAAAAAATAAGGCTTGGCTCAGGTAGGTGTCAATATGCTAATGTGGTATGCCCATAAGGTCTAAACCATCTGTTGAATCCAATTTTTATTGTATCTTTCAATTATTTTTCCAATTATTTTGACTATAGTATTTTTTGTTGATTTTGATTGACCATTGCCTTGTGGGTAGTATCATGTAGAAAAGGTGTGTTTAATTTTTCATTTATTACAAAAATGCTTCAACATTTTGTGCTTTAATGATGATCCATTATATGTAATAATGGCAAAAGGTAAACCAAACAAGGAAATAATATTAGTCATCAAGAATAAGTGTATGTCATTTCTAGTAATAAAATAATTTGGAATAGCTTCTCCCCACTTGGTGAAATATTATGTAGCTGTGATTATGAATTTTTGGCCTCATGTTGATACCGAGTGAGTTATCTTTACAATTAAATGAAACCCCCAAAGGGATAATGACCATGGTGAAACAATTGGTTGTAACTCATGAGATAGATCATGACTTAAATTTCTGTATTTTTAACATTAGAAACATAAATTGGTATGTTTGATACATTCTTGTTCCATTGTGGGACATTGATTTTCCAATAAAGTGTCTGTCACACTCACTATTGTGCATCTCTAGAAGTACGATTCTTTCCTCATATTTTTTAAGACATCGAAGTAAATTCCATCAAAACTTATTTTGAACAAGTAATTCACTATAATAACATAGTTAAGCGCCTCTTTCTATAGTTTATAGTTATCAATCTACATAAATATAAATATCATTGTACCATTTGGCATTTTACACACTACATGTAATTACAAGAACTACTAAAGCATAAATTTTATTTGGTGTAATTTAAGGTTGGTGTAACTAGCATATCTTAAAATTGATTTAATCATCATTTATATCAAGTGGTATTAATTATCCTATGTTTTCCATTGCATTAGCATGATGGTTGTCCTTATGTGGGATACTTTTGATATAAAATGTGTCGAATGATTATTTCAATATACCTACCATTTATTTAGATGGAAGTAAATGCTCTCCTTTGGTCTGGTAATGATTTGTAACTTGATTAACAAAAAATTGAGAATCACCATAAATCTAAATATTCTTGGCATGAAGCTTTTATGCAATATACAACACAATGATCAAGGCTTCATATTCTTTTATATTGTCGATACATGAAAAATCTAGTTGATAATAAAATGACATATATTCAAACTCAAGGATACACAATATGATGTAAGAAAATGCACTTATAATACATATAGATCCATTTAATAACATATTCCATGTGTTATTTGATACATGATATGATGCAACCTCATCACAAAAAGACTTAGTCATCAAAAAAGTGTTTGATAACGGATTTGCAGCTAGTTGATCAACTATAATTTGACCTTTAAATAATTTTTGGGATGTGAACTTAAGATCAAATTATGTGAGTTGCATCACCCATTTTTATATTTGACCTACTTTATGGGTTTTGTTCATGAGAAAATTTAATGGGTCTTCCTTGATTATAACATGGATCTCATTATTAAGCATGTAGTGTCATATTCTCTACATATAAAATACTAATGCCAAACATAATTTTTCCATTTCAATATACTTTCATTCATAAACAACTAATTGAAAACTAATATACTAAATTTTTTATTCTACATGATAATCACCATATTCTATTAATAAGGTCCCTAAGGGCTTGTGAGTTGCTAAAATATAGAGAGGCAAAGGTCTGTTTGGTATTGGAGGCATGAGCACTAGTGGATTTTCTAAATAATCTCTGATTGCACCAAAAATATTCTGGCACACATCATCCCAAGAAAATTTTGTATCTTTCTTTAGTACACATGTGAAAGGTATTGTTTTATCAACTAGTTGAGCAATAAATCATCAAATTGCTTGAATTTTGCCTTATAAACATTGTAATTACTTTAAGTTAGTTGGTGGTGGTATCTTAATGATAGAGTTTACTTATTTTGGATCAACTTGGATAACACATTGATAAGCAAGGTTTGAGAATTAACATAACCCAATATTTTTCCCAAAGATACCCAAGAAATATACTTTTTTATATTTAACTAGACATTAAACTTTATCCTACATTCAAATATATGTCTAAGATATGTAGGATGATCTTGTTGGTGTTTGGATTTTTTTAATAAATCATCAAGGTAGTATTCAAAAATATTATGTAAAAAATCATGAAAATTGTGTGTCATTTCCTTTTGATATGTAGCTCATGAATATTTTAGTCCAAAAGGCAAGACAATGTAATGAAATGTTCCCCATGGTGTAGTGAATGTTATCTTTTTCTTGATATGTTGGATTAAGTTTTATTTGATTATAATTGTGAAACCATCCATGAAGGAAAATGTCTCATACCCAATAGTAGAATAAATAGTCATGTCTATGTTAGGTTATTAAAAATAATCTTTTGGAGAAGCTTTATTTAGATCATGAAAATTAGTGAAACATTAAATGTCACCATTAGGCATGGTGGCATGAACTATATTATAAACCCAATCATGGTGGATTTTACATGTAGGGATACCTTGGGATGCATCTTAAGAATATTTTTATTGATAGGATTTGCATATATATATAGTATTATATTATATATTTCCACTAATGGATCAATGTTAGGCATGTCAGAATAAGCCCAAGAAAATAATTCTAGATAATCATGTAAAACCTGCTGACAAGTTTTACCTTCATCCTCTTGCATCCTTGTAAATAATAATATTGGTCGAGGATCTAAATCTATTCCATAATTATACGATGAAGTTTCTTCACTAAGCAAGGTGGATCTATCTATAATAAGTGGTGTAGTATTAATTGTGTCATGCATATCATGTTGGATATTAGTGTCATCATTATCACCAAAGTAGTCATGAGTAAAGGTGGTATGATGAAACATGTTATTATGATATAAGGAAGGGAGATCCTCATATTCCCCAAAGTAATCTACCAAGGAATCATCATTGGAGATCTCATCCAATTTCCACATATCTTGGGAAACATTTTTTGTAAACATATCAGGGTTTACTAGTTGTAAATCAAAATAAATTTTAGGAACATTCATGAATTCTAAGCTAGCATTGATGAAATAGGGGTGGCTATGATTTCTTCATTTTTTATCCATAAATTTAGCTAAAATACCTAATCCTTGTCAATTTTCATTATTTGTAATGCAAAGAGGTTGGGTTATACCTTTCTCATTTTTGCCTAATTCTTGTCCTCTATATCCCTATTTTATCAAATACCTAGATCCAAATTCAGATTTATATGAGTGTGGTGTGTAAGTATGCATTTGTTGAATCATTGCATAATCTTTGAATTTATCTATATCCATTGGGAATGTATAAATGAACCCTCGATGGTTGAATTTTAGGCATCCATGAAAATTGGATGGAATGACATAATTAATTTATCCAAGGTCACCCCAAAATTATGTTGTAATTTAGATCATTTGACATAACTTGGCATAAAGGAGGTAAAGTAGGGGGTCCCACAATAATATGTAATTTTATCTATCCTAAGACATTTTTTTAAATGTTTTCAATCCCTTGATGCTAATGCTAGATGATTCTAAATATTTGGCCACAATTACCCTTTTAACTATTTTAATGAAAACACATACTTGAATATATAGGGGAAAAAATAATTAATATTTTTTTAGGTAGTAAATCCTCCTTTTTAAAATAAATATTATACTCTATACATTTTATATTGTTTATCACAGAGGCCACATATGGTGGTTCCTCATTACTTGGTAAGATAGTCATATGTAATGCTTTCAAGATAATATCTTTGTATCAGGAATATTTATGTGAAAAATCTAAGAGAGAAACCTTATCAATAACATACTTAGGTTGGGTTATGATATTATATTCATATTATACTTGTTTCATTCACTCTCTTTGATGCTTGGTAATGATAGGTAATAACTCATGGTAAACATTATGATAATAAGGGGTATGCATAAATATACTTGTTCTAGTTTTTTCATGTTGTTGATCCTATTGTATTATATTTTTGATTGATTTATAAATATATGAAAGGAAATAAGAAATGAATATGATTAAATATTATAGCATGAAATAATTATTATATGTATCCATGTTAAACATGATTAAATATTTTTTATGAATGTATATATGATTTTAAAGATTTTTAACAATTTAGAATTCAGAAAATAAAAAAACCCTAGGACATGCTAGGATTGAAAAATAAGACTTAAAGGTCACATTCACCAAATTTTTAACCCTTTTTGGAAATAAGGATAATTATAATAGCCCAATAAACTAAGGAATAGACTATTATATAATTATTCCAATTAAATAATTTAGATTCATAATATATTCTGATACAATGTAAATTATGAAAATATGCTAAATATAGAAAGTACAATGCCACATAGCAATTTGATTGCTTAAAAATGAAGAAGGAATAATATTTATCTTGTTCAATGATGAAAAATTATATATGGTAAATTTAGGTGTATAAATAGTCAAGACGATGCTCAATTATGATTTGCCAAATTCTAGAAATCAACTCTCTATTAGCCCAAACACTACTATCAAAATAAGGATACAAGCTTTGACAATTTTGTCTAAAAACCAATGCTTATGTCTTGTACATAATACACATAATTTTTTGGAAATTTCACTTGCACATGTTAAGTTTCATTGTGACCTTTAAAATTATCTATTCAGATCTAGTGCATAGGTTTTGGATATCAATATGTAGCTCAAAGCCCTAAGTCCTCCAATTAGGGCATGCCACTTGAAAAATAAGGTTTAATGGGCTCAAGTGAATTTGAGTTGACCTCAAAGACCCATTTATAAATTATCACTACCTATATATAAAATAAACTAAAGAGGACCTCAAACTAATGTAGTTCTCACTCTTTTGTATGCTTGTGTATGAGTAATTGTGCAATGTAATTCTCAAAATATATGGGTGCATATAGTGATATAGCTTGTAATTTGAAAAATATTTCTCATGAGTTGATATTTAAATGATTCAAACTTATAATAATATTGATACTATGACTAATTTGAAAATAATATAGAATGGGAAATTAGAACTCAGTTGTGAAAATGATTTAGTGAGTTTGATAGGTGTATGCCTTGTATTTTCTAGATGGTCATAATGAGTGGGATTTATATTTTATTTATATTGAACCTTTTGAAATTGGGAGGGTTAATTAATAAAAATATTCCAACCTATACATATATAAAAATTTTAAAATTTTATTATTTTTAGGGTACATACACTAACATCACACTTGGGACACTAGCGTTGATGCTAGTGTTATAGTCTATATGGTAGTGTTCTAGAGGATAGACAATTATTGAAGATTTGTACCTTATAATGTAAGGTACATATTAATTTTTAATAATAATTTAGGTTTAAATTGATATGGGTAATCATAATATCATGGATAGACTATAATATAATCATTTAGGCATAGTGAGATCGAGAATGTGAGCCTTTCAACAATGAAAAGGTCCTAAATTGAAGGGTTGATCCAAAATAATATCTTCCAAGTGTATAATACTAGTTTGTCATGTAAAATATAGATTTAAAATATATAATCCCATCCATAAATATCTTTAAAATCAAAACCTATCTCACCAACCAAACCTTGATTGGACACAAGATGCACAAGAGGATATCTCAGTTGATCTTAGATAGTTCACCTGGGCTAACATAGTGAGTACCTTTCATTTTCAAAGAGGTATAAAAATGCTAGATGAAGAGGAAGAATGTGCTAAAAAAATTATAGAATTTTTATAATCATTATTAGACAGATCCTAATAAAAATACTATGTATATCTCCTAAAATACTTGATGTCACTAGGAAATAAATTCTTGGCATCCTGGCTAAGAAAATATGCACAAGGTCCAGTAAAAGGAAATGTATTTCATATCCATTTTATGACTTGTAATAACATTCAAGTTTTAGACTCTCTCCTACACAAATAAAAAGGGTATATCATATAAATAATACATTATAATTGCCTAACATATTGGTTTAAAGGAAAATATACTTACAAAACATGGCTATAACTATACCATGAGATCCTCTTATTGGTCCATTGGCCTAAAGGTGATCAACTTCATGAAATTCATAAGGGTTTGAAGAATAATTTTGTAAGTTTACCAACAATGGTAAATGAAACTCTGATGAGAACATAAAATATTTCTTCTCTACTTACATTATTTTGGGTGTATAACATGAATATGTACCATTCAAGTTATTCGTGGAAACATTGGTTGAAAGAATGGCATAATGGTTTCATCATTTATCAGTTTCTACTATTTTCTAGACTAGCGAACTATGAGGAAAATATTTTAATAAATATTCAAACCTATTCAATAAATTTCACATTCTATTTTGGCTCAATTTTCTCAAACAAATAAATAGACTCATGATCCCATGAGAGATTTCATAGGTTGATTCAACAAGTTGGTACACAAAATTCTAACAACTACCATGCCTAGAGTATAAAATAAAAAATGGTTTTTTTTAATGTGAAAGTACCTGAATTAAGTTTATTCCTTCAAATAAATCATCTACAAAATTTAGTGATAGCATAAACTCAAGTTATGGAAATTAATGAAGATATGTCCATGGCTGGAAAGTTTTAAAAATATTCATTCAAGATTAAATGCTAGACTTTAGTAGATCCTCTAATTCAAAGGTTGGAAAATGACATATTGGCCTAAAATAAGTAAATTCCTTAGACTTAAAATAATTCATACAAAGATGTGCCTATAATATCATTTGTCCCATACCATGGTAATGTCCCTCTTAGACTCCCTCTTCCAACTCCTCAACTCACTATTGAAGCAACTACTTCTTTTATTCACTATTAATGCATATTTCATGATATTAACTTATCATTATGTTTCTAACTACCTATAAATGTCCAAAATGCTACAATTATGCACCATCAAAGAACCACCTAAATAAGGTGTTTTGGGCACCTCTGATCCTGAGATTCAATAATTTGATGGTGGCTCGAGTGTAGGATACTTTGAATATTAACTTGATGGAGATGAATATGATGAAAGAGTTGAGGATATGAAGAGTCATTTAGATGCAATCATCACTAGATATTAGAACAATAAGTTGAAATATTTGAAAATAAATAAATATTCTAACAAAAAAAAGGCCAAGGAAGCTCCTAAATCTATATCTGATCCTAATTTCATTATCAATTGAGGTACTCATTTGCCAATTTTTTAAAAAGATAAGTAGCCTACAAATATATGGAATTATATGTTCCCTCTTAATGTTTCTATCAATGAAGAATTGAATCTTGTTAGTTCTTCTTTTGATATAATTGGCCACATGAAAAATACTAAAATTTAAATTTTTGAAACTAAATACCTTAAGTCAAATCCTGAGCATTTGGATAGATTTATTAAGTTAATCAAAGGATAAGGTCCCAATGAATCTCCTCATGGAGCTCATAATAGGTTGGATGATTCTACTTTGGATAATAATGTAGCTATTTCCACTCATCTTGAACCTTTTTATGTTTCACTCTTCATTGGGGTTTTTTGACTAAATAATCATATAATTAATTTATGAACTTGAAATAATGTGATGCCAACTGAATTATGCTACGCCCCTAACCTATCACATGTATGAGGATAGTATTAGCCGACTTGTGGCTTACTTATCCCTCTTTGACATTATATTACATTTATCTATGCTTTCTTTAGATTAGTAGGTCAGCTATGCTTTATTTAGATTATTAGGTTGGCTATGCTTTCTTTATATTAATAGGTCAGCCTATGGAGTAACCATGGCCTAGTTAGACTATATATAAGAGGTAGTGGGTAATCATTTATCATCATATTGTGAATTCTGCTCTTATTGAAGCTTGTGGAGGTTGCCCCCTCGAAGTGGCTTATCTATTATCATATATTTGGATATATTTCAGTCATATTTGGATATAATTCTGCTGTTATACTTAATTCTTGAAGTAATTTCATTACAAGTGGTATCAGAGCTGCGATTTGGGCAATCTTGTGGGCGAAACACTAAATTTTTAAATTTTGTGATATATAAAAAAAGGTTATGAATTTCTGAAATTTTTTTAATAGAGATGCAAAATCATCACATTAAGCTTCCATTAAAATTTCAGCTCATTTGTATCTGCTTTTCAAAAGTTATCGCTATTTTATGGTTTTTCATAAAATTGCTCTATAGTGCGCAATTCAAAGAATTTTTCTAAGTTGTTTACATTTTTGGAAATCTTAGAAAATTTGGCTACAGTTTGTTCTTTGTATATTTTGATTTGAGGCCAAAATAACTCCAAAATTGCTTGGTCAAAGTTGGGTCAAAAGTGTCAATAAGGGTTGACATCGTAAAACCCTTTTATGGCAGGTCCACAAACTCGGGGCCGAGGAAAGGGTGCTGAAACTCTAGGTAAAACTCCTAACAAGGATGAGATGGAGTTAGAAGGGGGATGTAATAGACCCTTTATACCAGTATTTTTTGACATAGATCACAAAGTGAGCCAACTTGACTATAGTGTGCAAGGCATCCAGAGTGAGGTGCAAGACATACAATCTAATACGCAATCCATACAAGATAGTTTGGGAGATATCATGAAGGCTTTGAACATTAATCAGTCAAATCATCAAGCTAACTCTATTTCAAAAACCCACCAGGGTGGTTCTCCTAACCAATCTACTTCAAATCCAACTCCATGGCCATAGAAGAACCTATTACCAAAGGTGGATATGCACAAATTTGATGGAAAAGATCCACTCAATTGGCTCAACCAAATGGAGATTTTTTTTGACCTGCATCAGATTCCAAGTGGATAGAAGGTTACCATGGCATCCTTGTATCTTGAAATTGATCAATTCATTTGGTATCGATGGTTGTGTGCTCAAAAGAAAAAGATGACTATCAATGTCACCTGGTCAATTTTTACAAAGGAGCTACAATTACACTATGACAATAGTGTGACAGAGAATTACTTCAACCAGCTAGAAAAATTGTGACAAACTAGCTCCGTCAAGGATTATATTCATCATTTTTAGAACCTATCCTTACGTGTGGAGACAATTTATGAAGCAAACTTGAATGACCTATTTTTGGGTGGACTCAAGGACCACATTCAACATGAGGTACGCATGTTTAATCCACTTAATATTTCTGAATCTATTATCCTAGCATGTAGAGCTGAGGAAAAATTCATAGCCAACAAGAAGTAGCCATTCACTCACTTCAAAGATCATATCATATCATCACCAACATTTCCTCCACCTATTAGATTGACCCCTCAACAAATTGAAGAAAAGCGTGCAAAAGGATTATGTTTTGGTTGTGATAGCAAGTGGAGTAAAGGACATAGATGTGTTGAGAAGAAGTTATTCTACATTGAGGGACCAAATGAAGATGAAGAAGTAGATGATGCCTCCAATGATGATGAGGAAGATATAGAGGAGGTACCTGAAGATTCCCAACCTACAATCTCTTGTCATGCACTTGCAGGTATTAGCACTCCACAAACTCTTAAGGTGGTGCATTTCCTCAAGAAATAGATGGTGATAGTGTTGATTGATTTAGGGAGCACACATAACTTTATAAACCATAAGTTGGCCACTTGATTGAACTGTTTCATCTACCCAGCACCAAAATTTTAGGTCATGATTGCAGATGGTGGCATAATTAATTGTTCAAGCAAATGCCATAGTATTAATCTTACTATGGGTGGGTACAATCTTGACTCTCCTATGTTTGTTATTCCCATGGGTAAACAGACATTATTTTGGGAGTCCAATGGCTCACAACCTTAGGTACCATTGAGATGAACTTCCAATAACTATTCATGCACTTTCATTTTGAAGGTAAGAAAATTGAACTACATGGATTACATGCAAAATCTCCACAATTGGTTAGTTCACACCAGATGACCAAGATGTTAAAAAAGGGGGTAGAGGGAATTATTGCACGATTATGCTCCATAGAAGTTCAACCCACACAGGTATCTACACATCCTGATCTACAAATAATTATTGAAGACCACTCATCTATTTTTGGGGCCATGCCAAAAGGACTACCACCAAAAAGAGAACATGATCATGCCATTCAACTAATTCCAGGTAGTCAACCACTAAATATCAGACCATATAGATATCCATATGCACAAAAGAGTGAAATTGAAAAGATGGTCCATGAGATGCTAGAGGCAGGGATCATCAAGCATAGCCAAAGTGCATATTCATCACCAGTGGTCATGGTGCGGAAGAAGGATGACACATGGAGGATGTGCCCAAATTATAGGGAACTCAACAAGTACACCATCAAAGATAAGTTTGCTATTCTAGTAATTGATGATTTACTTGATGAGTTGCATGGTGCTAATTATTTCACAAAATTGGATCTTCGCTCAGGGTACCATCAAATTAGAATCAAGGAGGAAGATGTTCATAAAACTACTTTTAGAACACGAGGGCCATTATGAGTTTTTGGTAATGCCCTTTGGTCTTAAAAATGCACCATCTACTTTTTAGAGCTTGATGAACACTATTTTTAGGCCTTTTTTAAGGAAGTTTGTGCTAGTTTTATTTGATGACATATTGATTTATAGTCAGACATGGGAAGCACATCTGCAACATGTGAAACAGGTGTTGATAGTTTTGGAGAAGCACCAACTTTATGCGAAGCCATCTAAATGTGCTTTTGGAGTACAGGAGGTAGAGTACCTCGGTCACATTGTTTCCCATGAAGGGGTCAAAGTTGATCCCCAGAAGATCAAAGCGATAATGGAATGGCCCAAGCCAAAAACTCTCAAAAACCTTCGAGGCTTTCTTGGATTAACAGGTTACTATAGAAGATTTGTGAAAGGTTATGGCAGCATAGCAGCTCCACTCACTGCATTGCTAAAGAAGGATGCTTTCCATTGGAATGACGATTCCACCAAAGCATTTGAGAAACCCAAAGTAGCTATGTGCACCACTCCAATTTTGGCTACTCCAGACTTCTCACAAACATTCACTGTTGAATGTGATGCTTCTGGGTCTGGATTGGGGCCAGTACTAATGCAAGAAGGAAGACCCATTACATTTGAAAGTCATCAATTCAAAGGTAAGAATCTACAAAAACCTATCTATGAGAAAGAAATGATGGCTATTCTTCATGTAGTTAAACAACGGAGGCCTTATTTGATGGGTAGACACTTTAAGGTGAAAATGGATCATGATAGTCTCAAATACTTTTTGGAGCAAAGATTATCATCTGAGGAACAACAAAAATGGGTAACCAAAATGTTGGGTTATGATTTTGAAATCATCTACAAGAAGGGTAAAGATAATGTAGTAGCAGATGCACTATCCAGACGGGATGCATCCACAGAAGCATTACTTTGTGCAATGTCCATATTGCAAGCAGATTGGGTGGATGAAGCTAGGTTAGAATGGGAGTAAGACAAGGATACACAAGTTCTGATTCAGAATCTCCAGCAAGGTAATTTATCCTCTGACAAATTTGAATGGAAAGGTAATGTCTTATGGTATAAGGGTAGGTTATACTTGTGCAAAAATTTAGAGCTTAAGCATAAGATTCTTGCAGAGTTGCATGCATCTCCACTTGGGGGACACTCAAGGTTCTTGAAAACTTATCATAGAATTAAGAAAGAGTTGTTTTGGGAAGGACTCAAGGGGGATGTACAAAAGTTTGTGGAAGAATGCTTGATATGCCAACAGAATAAAGGTGAAACAGTTAAGACCCTAGGTTTGTTACAACCATTAGCAATTCCTAGTCAAAAGTGGGAGGAGGTTTCCATGGATTTCATCACTGGTTTGCCTTGTTTTGAAGGTAAGAATGTTATTTTGGTCATTGTGGATAGGCTTAAAAATATGCCCATTTTTGTGCTCTCTCACACCCATTTTTAGCAAGTACATTTGCGGCTATTTTTATGGAAGCAGTTCTCAAATTACATGGAACCCCAAAAATAATTGTAAGTGATCATGATCCTATTTTCACTAGTAATTTTTAGACTGAACTATTTTCTTGTTTGGGTACTTAGCTAGCTCATAGATCATCTTACCACCCCCAATCTGATGGACAAATTGAATTGGTTAACAAATGTTTAGAGGGGTATCTCCGTTGTTTTGTATCAGATAAACAAGAACATTGGGTTAAATGGCTACCACTTGTAGAATGGTGGTATAACACATCTTTCCATACCTCTTCTAAAATGTCTCCCTTTCTAGCACTATATGGTTACCATCCACCTTCCATCACTTCTTCATTAAAGGTGCACACCAAGGTTTGAGATGTGGAAGAGCACATTCAACATCAACAAGAGGTTTTGGCTAGTTTGAGAGAGAATTTGGCCTTGGTACAAAATAGGATGAAGCAACAAGCAGATCAACACCGGAGTGAGCAAAATTTTGAGGTGGGTGACTAGGTATTTGTTTGTTTGTAGCCTTATAAGCAGATGTCCTTGAAGCAACAAAAAAAGGACAACAAACTTGCTCCAAAGTATTATGGCCCTTATCAGGTTCTAAAAAAATTGGAAGTGTGGCTTACAAGCTCAAGTTACCTCATTCATCTCACATGCACCCAATATTTCATGTTTCTTGTTTGAAGGTCATTAGATAGAAAGTTTCTGCCCAGATAGAGCTATCAGAACTAGATGAAGAAGGACGAGTCATTTTGGAACTAGAAAAGATCCTCCAAACACGTACTAAGAGGTTGAGAACCAGAGAGATTAAGGAATATTTGATCAAGTGGAAAAACCAAAGCAGTGAAGATGTAACTTGGGAAGGTGAAGAATTTTTGCAACAACATCCAGACTTATTCAACATTGAGGACAACGTTGGTTTGAAGGGGAAGGGCATGCTACACCCCTAACCTATCACATGTATGAGGATAGTATTAGCCGACTTGTGGCTTACTTATCCCTCTTTGACATTATATTACATTTATCTATGCTTTCTTTAGATTAGTAGGTTGGCTATGCTTTCTTTAGATTAGTAGGTCGGCCTATGGAGTAACCATGGCCTAGTTAGACTATATATAAGAGGTAGTGGGTAATCATTTATCATCATATTGTGAATTATGCTCTTATTGAAGCTTGTGGAGGTTTCCCCCTTGAAGTGGCTTATCTATTATCATATATTTGGATATATTTCAGTCATATTTGGATATAATTCTGCTGTTATACTTAATTCTTGAAGTAATTTCATTACAAATTAGTACATCTCTTAGGGATAAATTACACCAGAATTATACATCTCTATTTTAAAATGGGTCCATTTGATATGGGAAATAAAATATGCACAAGTTGTGCTAGTTGTGATTCCTCAAAAGAGATTCAAGGTGACTATTATAGTGGCAGGCATCCCTCCAAGCTTTGTAATGTTTTTGAGTATAACCTTATATAAATATCTTAGAGGTGAGATCAAATTGGATTGGACACAAGCTATTATCCCTATAAAAGGAGAGAATGAAAATAAAAGTTAAACACTTGGTAAAAAAATCAAATAATCCTCAGGTAAACATTTTGTATGAGGAAACTAGCCCCAATACCTACATGATGATGAATGAAAAGGATCTTGAACTTCTTGAACTCATAAAGGGTGATATAAATGATGTCTAGACTTTAGATTTTGATTTTAATTTCTCACATATAGGTTTAGGTGTTTGTGTGGAGTTGATTTATCCCTAAAATGAGTTATTTCCTTTCACATATAAACTCCAATTTGAATGCATGAACAATATAGTTGAATATGAATCCTTACTTCTAGGACTTCAAGTAGCAAAAAAATGGGGATTCAAAATCTTAAATCCCAAGGAGATGTTAAGTTGATTGTGAAATAGATACAAGGTCAAATGATATACTAAAGAATTAAATAAATAGGGTCTGATACTACATTGAGACTTTCAAATATTTTACCATTAATTTTATCCCAAGAGCAATAAAATCCAAAGTTGATGCCCTAGTTGTATCTAAATCTTTGTTAATTCCTCATCTAGAGTTTGATAAAGACCAATATATCATTAAAATGGTATATTTATTGAGTGTTCCAGATAATTCTAAGCATTGGAAAGTGTTCAATGATGATGAGGAGATCATCTATTTCTTGGAGTGGAGAGAGAATTTCATAAATTTATATTTTGAAGTAATCCCAACAACATACAAAGAATCTTTTGTGCCAAAAGGAAAGGTGTTAAGGTGTGGAGCTAAAAGCTTCACCAAAGGAGCGCATTACAGAAGTTGTAGGTTTACACAGTCACCGACGTTGGTCAGGAGTGACCGACGTCGATCAGGAGTAGTTCAGGAGATGCTGGCATCGGTAGGAATCGGCCAACGTCGATCAGGTGCAAGTAGGCAGGAAACAATGTCAGTTACCTGTGCATCTAAAAAGCTATTTTCATGGACAGAACAGATTGTTTGCATGTTAGGATTAAGTGATAGTCTTAAGTCTGCATCTCTATCTTTAGTAAGACTATTTTAGAGCCCTTGATTATGAGGTGCATCTGATGGCTATAGTTGTATGGTCATGTTTCCTAATTTTATATATAGGATTAAATCTTCATAGCTTATTGAATTGAACAGTATAGAATTGTATATGTGAATCATTCCAGGTTGTTGGAGTTGATTGTACTTGAAAGAGAGAGCTCTTGAGGGAAAGAGATCTAGAAAGAGATCTGTACATCTGAGAGAGGTGTGGAAGAAAAGAAGTTTCTTCAATTGTATTTCTTCTGTAAAGAGTTTAATACAAGTTTTCAGGGTGGTTTCTTGTATCTCTTCTTCTTGCTGTATTTTTAATTCTAGTTACTTATCTTTTTGGTTTAATTCCGCATTTATTGCTTTCATAGTGTAATCAACATTTTTGGTTGATCCCCAACAAGTGGTATCAGAGCTCAGGTTGACTAACAAGTGGTTCAAATCTGGTTAGTGTTTTTTGATTACAGGGTACTCACAGGGATTTCTATTTGAGTGGGAGAAGCAATGGTAGAAGAAAGTAAACTGAGAATGGAGAAGTTTAATGGCAAGAACTATCAACATTGGAGAATGCAGATAGAGGATTATCTATATCAGAAATATCTATACTTACCGTTAGGTGGGATTGCAAAGAAGCCCAAAGACATGGATGATGAAGAATGGGAAGTTCTTGATAGAAAGGCTCTGGGGTCTATAAGACTGAGTCTGGCATCTACTGTGATATCTAATTTATCACAGGCAAAGACAATGGTAGAGTTGATGACTACTTTAGTAAATTTGTATGAAAAACCCTCAGCTTCTAATAAGGTATATCTTATGAAGCAGTTATTTAATTTGTGAATGCAGGAAGGTGGATCTATATCTAATCATCTAAATGATTTCCATGGAATTGTAAATCAATTAAGTTCAGTCAATATAGTGTTTGATGATGAAATTAAAGCTCTTTTAATATTATGTTCTTTGCCTGAAAGCTGGCATAGCTTGGTAATGGCAGTTAGTAATAGTGCATCTGCCTCAAATATTTTAAAAGTAGAGGATGTTGTTAGTGTAATCTTGAATGAAAAAATTCATAGGAAAAGCATAGAAGAAACATCAAGGAATGCTTTAAATTTTGAGAGCAGGGGAAGGCAAAAAGAGAAGAGCAAGAGGAGATCAAGATCTAAGTCAAAGGTGAGAGGTAGATCCAAATCCAGAAATGGCAAGAGGCCACAATGTTGGAATTGTGGAAAGATGGGGTACATAAGAGAAGATTGTTGGTCAAGGCCTAAGGAAGACAATCAGCACGAAGGAAAAGAAAAAGCAAAGGTTGTAGGTATTGCACAAGATGCTTTAATATTCTCTTTGCATAATAATATAAAATCTTGGGTTTTAGATTCTGGTGCATCTTTTCATGATACCCCCAATAGAAAATATTTTAGTGACTATGTCCATGGAGATTTTGGAATAGTGTATTTAGGGGATGATGAGCCTTGTAAAATTATTGGCAAAGGAAAAGTGCAGCTGAAAATGCAGAATGGCAACACATGGGTGTTGAGAGATGTTATGCATGTTCCCAGCTTGAAGAGGAATTTGATTTCTGCAGGAAAGTTAGGGGATGAGGGTTGTATAGTAACTCTCATAGCTGAATCTTGGAAGGTGACCAAGGGTGCACTTGTAATGGCCAGAGGTAAGAGAGTAGGTACTCTCTATTTATGTAATTGTGTTACTAATAATTTTCTTTCTGTATTATCTACTTTAGATGTGGATGCAAAATTGTGGCACTTAAGGCTTGGCCACATGAGTGAGAAGGGAATGTCTATTCTTAAGTCAAAAGGTAAGCTTTCAGATTTGAAAAGCATAGATCTGGAATTTTGTGAGCATTGTGTGTTTGGAAAATAGAAGAGGGTGAGTTTTCTTAAGACTGGGTCAACAAAGAAGAAGCATAAGTTGTAGCTTGTTCACACAGACATGTGGGGACCGGCTCAGGTTGCTTCTATTAGAGGATCACAGTATTATGTTTCGTTCATAGATGAAGCTACAAAAAAGGTATGGGTCTATTGTATTAAGAAGAAATCTAATGTATTTGAGACTTTTAAGATTTGGAAAGCTATGGTTGAGAATGAAACAGGCAGAAGATTGAAGTGCCTGAGATCTGACAATGGTGGTGAGTTCTACAGCTATAAGTTCAACTGGTATTGTTATATGCATGGAATCCACAGGCAAAGGATGGTTCTAAGGACACCTCAACAAAATGGAATTGTTGAAAGGATGAACAGAACAATAATGGAGCGTGCAAAGTGTATGAGATTGCATGCTGGTTTGCCTTTAGAGTTTTGGGCAGAAGCTGTGGATACTGTAGTGTACCTGATTAATAGAGTACCCTCTACAGCTCTGAATGGTGGAATTACAGAAGAGGCATGGATAGGTAAAAAGGTATATCTCTCATTTCTTAAAGTTTTTGGTTGTGAAGCCTTTGTGCATGTTGATAAGGAAAATAGAAAGAAGCTAGATGCTAAGTCTATGAGGTACACATTTATTGGTTATGGCTCTGATGATTTCGGATTCAAGTTTTGGAATCTAGGAACTAACAAGATAATTAGGATCCATGATGTTGTTTTCAATGAAAAAGTGATGTATAGTGATCAGCTTAAGAAGCTAAATCAATCTGGGCAGAGCAATGGAGAATTAAATGAGGTGACGGTCCAAAATGAGCTCGCAGGAAAAATTAATCACAGATAGGAAAACACAGAGACTGACGTCGATCAGGCAGGAACCAGCATCGGCAATATAGGAATCGATGTCGGTCATACAGTGATCGACGTCGGTAGGTCAGAAACTAATGTCGGTCAGGCAGAACCGACGTCAGCTAGTTACAGGCCTAGAAGTGACCGAGGTCAGTCACTATCAGAGAATTTGGGCAGACAGCGTGTTGTGAATGAGTCTCAGATGCCCATCAAGAGGTCAAAAAGGGTAAGTAAACCTCCAATTCAATATTCCCCTTCATTATTCTATTTATTGCTAACTAATGGTGGAGAACCAGAGAGTTTTGATGAAGCAATACAGGTGGAATCCAAGAATCAGTGGGAGCTAGGCATGAAAGAGGAGATTGATTCCTTGAGAGAGAACCAAACATGGGATTTGGTTGAGTTACTAACAGGAAAGAAGACACTGAAGAACAGATGGATCTACAGGTTGAAAGAAGGTGAAAATGGACATATGAGATATAAGGCCAGGTTGGTAGTGAAAGGATTTGCACAAAAGCCAGGTATTGATTTTGGTGAGATTTTTTCTCCTATTGTTAAAATGATTTCTATACGGGTTGTATTGTCTTTAGTTGCTATTAAGGATTTGCATCTTGAGCAGCTTGATGTTAAGACAACGTTTCTTCATGGAGATTTGGATGAGGAAATATATATGGATCAGTCGGAAGGATTTGAAGTCAATGGTAAGGAGAAGTTAGTGTGCAGATTGAAGAAAAGCTTGTATGGCCTCAAGCAAGCTCTTAGACAGTGGTATTTGAGATTTGACAAGTTTATGACTGAGCATGGCTATAGTAGGTGTCAATCTGACCATTGTGTATATTTTAAGAGATTGGATAATGGTAGATATATTATTCTATTGTTGTATGTAGATGATATGCTGGTTGCAGGATCACACATGCAGGATATCTCTGAGCTTAAGGTGAAATTAGCTCACACGTTTGCCATGAAGGATTTGGGAGCAGCAAAGAAAATCCTTGGCATGAGCATTAAGAGAGACAGGAAAAATCACAGGTTGATTTTGTCTCAAGAGGATTATGTGAACAAGGTGTTGAAATGGTTCAATATGCAGGATGCAAAATCGGTAAGCACACCTTTGGCTGGACATTTTAAATTAAGTAAAGAACAATGTCCTAATTCATATGATGAGGTAGATTACATGAGTAGAGTTCCATATTCTTCCGTAGTAGGGAGTTTAATGTATGCAATGGTTTGTACTAGACCGGATATTGCCCAAGCAGTGGGAGTTGTAAGTATATGGCCAATCCAGGGAAGGAGCACTGGAAAGCAGTTTAGTGGATCCTTAGATATCTGAGAGGGACCAGTAGTAGGCATTTGTGCTATGGAGGTTTAGATACTTCTCTACATGGTTATGTAGATTCAGATATGGTAGGGGATTTGGATGGAAGGAGAAGCACCACAGGATATGTTTTCACTATTGGTGGAACAACGGTTAGCTGGATATCAAAGTTGTAGAAGGTTGTTGCCTTGTCAACTATAGAAGCAGAGTATATTGCAGTCACAGAGGCTAGCAAAGAGATGATATGGATGACATGGTTCATGGAAGAGCTTGGAAAGGAGCAAGAGAGTTGCAGATTATATAGTGATAGTCAGAGTGTAATTCATTTGGCTAAGAATTCAGCCTTTCATTCAAGAACAAAGCATATACAGCTTAGGTACCACTTCATTAGATAGGTATTGGAGGATGGTGAGTTGAAGCTAGAGAAGATCCATATAGATAAGAACCCTGTAGATATGTTAACCAAGCCGGTTACAAAGGAGAAGTTGAATCTTCATTCAACTTCTATTGGTCTTCATGATTGAGTTGAAGATGGAAGAGCTAGAAGATGTTGCTGTACAGGTACTGGTGCAGCTGTTTATCTCCAAGTGGGAGATTGTTAAGGTGTGGAGCTAAAAGCTTCACCAAAGGAGTGCATTGCAGAAGTTACAGGTTTACACAGTCACCGGCGTCGGTCAAGAGTGACTGACGTCGGTCAGGAGCAGTTCAGGAGATGTTGGCGTCGACAAAAATCGGCTAATGTCGGTCAGGTGCAAGCAGGCAGGAATCGATGTCGATTACCTGTGCATCCAGAAAGCTATTTCCATGGACAGAATAGATTTTTTGCATGTTAGGATTAAGTGATAGTCTTAAGTCCACATCTCTATCTTTAGTAAGACTGTTTTAGAGCCCTTGATTATGAGGTGCATCTGATGGCTGTAGTTGTATGCTCATGTTTCCTAATTTTATATATAGGATTAAATCTTCATAGCTTATTGAATTAAATAGTATAGAATTGTATATGTGAATCATTCCAGGTTGTTGGAGTTGATTTTACTTGAGAGAGAGAGCTCTTGAGGGAAAGAGATCTAGAAAGAGATATGTACATCTGAGAGAGGTGTGGAAGAAAAGAAGTTTCTTCAATTGTATTCCTTTTGTAAAGAGTTTAATACAAGTTTTCAGGGTGGTTTATTGTATCTCTTCTTCTTGCTGTATTTTTGATTCTAGTTACTTATCTTTCTGGTTTAATTTCGCATTTATTGCTTTCATAGTGTAATCAACATTGTTGGTTGATCCCCAACAAAAGGATGTGCAAATTTTCGAGTCATCTGATGTTGAAACTAATCAAGAAAATATAAAATAATTCATATGAAGGTAAATAATATCCCTAAAGTACTAGTCTCTTTGGAGGAAATGTTTGACAAGAATGACATGTATATAAGGAGGAAAAACCAAGAAAATCCCAAGGGTCACTTTATTTTAAGAAAGTAAATGGGTATCAAGGGAGAGCCGTAATATGTCAATATTGGAATTTTTTTCCCAATTAAAGGTTAATTAATTTATTAAAATCATATAGAGACATGTTTTCCTAGTGTTATGTTGATATAAAGTCTTTTATGCCTAAGAGTATGTAGCATAATAATTCATTGAAGCCTAGTGTCAATCCTTTTAGACAATTCTTGCAACACTATAATCCTAATATTTATGGACTATCTACAAATAAATAAATAAAATTATGCATGCAAGAATTGTATTTCCTATTAATTATTCTACTTGGGTGGATAACGTTATGTCTATAAGAAAGAAGAATGGACTTTAGGATTTACATAGATTTTCACAATTTGAATCAGGCCTCACTCAAGGAGAAATATCCTCAATCAATCATGGATCAAATCCTACAAGTTGTCATGGGGTCTGAGATGATGTCTATGTTGAATGGATTTTCCAGATATAATTAGGTTGAAGTTACTAAAAAATATCAGTACAAGACAACATTTATTACCCCATGGGGGAAATTCACATACAAATTTATGCCCTTTAGTCTCATGAATGCGACAAATACATTTTAGAGAGAAATGGATTTAGTCTTAAATGACATAAATAATAAGAGCATATTAATCTACTTTTATGACCTCACTGTGTTATCAAATAAACTGGAAGATCACTACAAACAAATGAAATTATCTTGGAAATATGTCAAGCTCATGGCATATCCTTCAATCCAAAAATATCAATCTTTATAATAATTAAAGGTAAAATCCTAGGACATGTGGTTTCTAAATAAGGCACCAATATTGATCCAAAAATAGTAATATAAATTTAGAGAATATATTTACCCACTAGCAAGTCTAACATGCATTCATTCTTCAACAAGGTCAACTTTATAATAAGATTTATCCTTGACTTTGTTGAACTCTCTAGACACATTGTTCAAATGATGTAAGGAAAGAATTATTTTAGATGGAATGATGATGGGAATAAGTATTTCAATTAAATTAAGTAATCTATTTCCAAGGCACCTATTTTGACCTATCTATATTTTTAAAAATATTTCATCACGTATTGATATTCTTTTGAATATACATTATTAGTTATCTTGGTGTAGAAAAATGAAGAATGAATTGGGTCTTTAATTGTTTTAATGGGTTATGTCCTGAAGGAACATGAAATCAATTATTAATTAACTAAAAACCATGCATATATCATGGTTAAAGTAGTGAAACATTTCCTATCTACATCTTGAACTCCCACACAACTATAATGGTCCCAAATCCAATAGTCAAATCAATTTGGACTCAACAAGAGCTTGGGTCAAAGAGAGGTAGATGGATATTCAAGTTATAAGAGTATGATGTATATATCAAACCCTTTGGTGAGGGAACAAGGCCTTTTCCATTTGATTTCTAAAGGTGCTTATTCAAAGAGAGAAGAGAAGGAATAAATATTTCTAGTAATCTTTGATGAATCCCTTGAAGAGTGGTATTCTAACATCACATACTTTCTCTCATATAGAGAATGCATGGATCAACTAAATACAAAACAAAAGAGTAAACTCAAGTTGAATGCAAATAAATACATAATATGGGACAATACTTTATTTAAAAAGGCCCTAGATGTTACTTTATTGAGATGCATGGATAAAGAACAACAAAAGAAACTATTGGAGGATTTTCATGGCAAGGTGTGTGGTCAAATTTTCCATTATCCATTACAACCTTCAATATATACAATATCATTACTAATATCACAAATTATTAAAAAAAAGTGAAAGAATGGGTGTCAAAATTTAAGGATTCCCACTACTTTGTCAGATGGCCTAAACTTGCAGTATTTCCCCTTCACCCTATCATCATTGAAGAACCTTTTTAGCAGTGAGAATTGGACTTAATTAGGACTTTTAACCCACATTACAGTGTGGTACATACTCATGTGATGATAAAAACATATTACTTCACTAAGTGGGTTGAGGATATTCTAGTAAGATCTACCACTTATGAGGTCCTTTTCAACTTCATAAAAGATAACATGTTGGTCAAATTTTGAGCTTTTCATAAAATTATTATGGAGATGATTCTAACTTCCCTTTTTCTAAACTAATTGGTTTTTATATGGTTATGTAATTTTAACTATACATACTTCTCATTATTATCCTTAGGGTAATGTTTAAGTGGAATCCAACAATAAGAACATCATTACCATTATTCATAAATTGGTTGATTAAAACTAGAGGAAATGACACAAGTATTATGATGGTTTATGGGATGATTGGATAAAACCTAAAAGATCATTTGGAAATTCTCTTTTCCAATTAATCTATGGTGTAGATGAAATGATTCCCATATATTTATAATTTTCAACTTTATGATTATCTTGAACTATAGAGGATGATCAATTCAAGGATGCATTCAAAAATATGAGCATGTACCTATCTAGATTGGAAGATGAATGAGTGATGGTGATTGAAAAAATCACAACACATTAGGAAAATTTCAAATAAGTGTTTGATAAAAAATAAAGGCAATGAGATTTTCAAGTAAGATATGTGGTCCTACTTTGGGATAAACATAAAAAACCTCAAGGCAATCATGAGAATTTTGACCTACTTTAGATGAGGACCTTTAAAACTCACCATTTCTATGGTGAGAACACCTATTACTTGGAATATAAAGATGGAACTCACATTTTTCTATGATACAATAGACAATATTTGAAGTACTATAAACAATTAAGGTAGGTTATCACCTACAATTCCCCATAAGTGCTTTTAGTTTGTATTGTGTGTCTCCCTTTATATTGTGCATGTTTCCCTTTTTGATGTGTGTTTCCCTTTCTATTATGTGTTTCCCTTTCTGTTATGTGTTTCCATTTCTATTTTTCTAGTTCTTCCTATTTATTTTATCATCTCTATTATTTCAAGCATACTCTTTAACCCAATGGACATGACACTCGGTCTACAAAACCTAAGATTCTAAGAGTTCACCCTATGTTATTTAACAAGTCCATGTCCACAGCTTGAGTTAGATGTTGTTACCTAAAATTTTTGAAGTAAAATTCATCTAAGTTAGGAATAAAAGTGAAAATTTGATGTCAAATTTCTAAGTCAAAACCAAAAAATGAGGTTGCATGAAAATTTAAGAATTATAAAAAGTTTTAAGTGATTATAAAAGAATTAGACACATAAAAAGTGTGTTTTTACACCATGTGAGTCTAGGAGGCCAAATTTTATAAACCTACAAGACATAAAGGACATGGAAACATGAGATCCACAGATAACTCCTTCATGCATATTGCATCCTTATGGTTGGTCTTGATTGTCCTAGAAAATAAGGTAGACATGAAGCTACTTCTTTGATATGACTTCATCTAAACTTATAGATGCATGTTGTGTATAAATGTGAGATAAAAAAATGCCTTCATGTATCCTATGTCCCTATACTCAAGCATGTTTATCCATGTGAATGGGGTAGACGTGAAGCTACATATATAATGTGATTTGTGTTGATTGTGCCCATAAGGTCGATCATGACTAGTCGTGAGGACACATAGTGTGCATGCATTAGGTGTGATCGACCACCCAAGTGCACTGATAAACCCTAAAAATGATTTAAAAACATGAACATGGCTCATGTTACTCAAAAATTTAGACCTAACACTACTTCTATCTCTAGTCCTCTACTATTTTCTCATTTGAATATATTTTTTCACACAAGGATAGCTAAAATATTCAATTTTTTTATTACTTCTCATTGGTATAGCTTTTAGCAAGTTTCATAATTTTTTCCATAGTTTTCAGTAAGAGGGAATTTTATAGTCTAGTAGGTCTAGCATAATTTTGGGTTTCCACCATATTTGATTCATAGGTATTTTGAATACACACAAGGTATTTTTTGACCACCATAGTCTACTCCTTGTAACCACATAGACATTTCTTGCCCCTAATCTACCCAATATATAATTTATTACTGAAACAACCCTTAAATTTACTAAATAAATGAATATGAAGTACAAATACATGGGGTTAAATCCTTTATTAGTCCTGGATAATGATATTCTTAAAATTGGTGATTCATAGATTGCTCATGTGGACCTTGGAGATTTACATAAAAGGCTAAATGTGAACAATCTAAATTCTTTGATAGTTCATCTCTAAAGAACGGTTTTCCAAAAGTGGAAAGTTTCCCTTATATTCATTTGTACTCAACACTATAACCCAAAGGCCAAAGAAATAAAATCAAATAGTAGGTATCTAATGGCCAAATTGGATGGAATAACCATGAGTATGACCTTGATAATCCTATTACATGAAATATATGCAAGAATGAGTGTGGCAGATAGGCACCACTACTAGAAAAAAAATCCTAGACAAAAATTTGACAACTATCAAAGATTTGTGGATGAAGCATATGATACAAAGCCTTTCTCAGCTCCTAAATAACTTATTCATAGCTGAATTCAAAGAAGATCCATTAGACATATTAACTCTCCTCACCCATGTGGTCAATAATGAAAACACCATGAATTTATATCCATGGATGATCATGGTCATGAACATTATCTACAACAACAATCAATACATAGATTAGGGAATAAAATCACTAAAGTGGTAAATAATTTTAAAAAATTCAAAGCTACCTAGGATAAATAATAAGCCAGGAGTTTTGTTATTACTCTGAGCTCTTCCATACTAGTTGCAACTCCAAAGAAAGCATCATAGGATGCTAAACACTATTTTTTGTTTTTATCTATTTTATATCTTGGGAAAATTGTATTTTTGTAAAAAAAAGAAAAATAGTTAAAAAAGAATAGGAAAAAAACATGAATTCCAAAGGCCATATTGTAATGTAAATTCCTATCTCTATAAATAAGAAAAATGGAAATTTTACAAGGGTTGTTTGATTCTCATTGTATTTTTTATTGAAATGAAGTAGAAAAAAATTGTGTTCATTCTTCAAACTAAGAACACATGGGAAAATATACAGCTTTGTATCTAGCTTTTTCTTTGTGGATGTGTATTTTTATTATGTTAATGCATATCTCTCAATTCAATAAATACTTGTTATAATATCAAACAATCATGTTAATTTTCAAAAACACCTTCTTGTCATGCATTCGATGAAATATGAATTTTCTCATTCATGTGTGAACCTTCATCTTCCTTCATTATATTTTTATTTTCAATTGAAAGTAGTACAACCCAATACTTCATTCAACTTATAGATATTGTAAATAGGTTTATTTTAGTTTTTCTTATTTTCAATAAAATGAACCTCCCCTCTAAATAAATTTGATAATTTTACTTCCTTCACTATTGTGAATCTCCTATTTGTCATAAGTGTCAAATATTTCAACAACACCTGAAGTCATTGGATAATGGAGTGATTATGCTCCAATGAGATGCTAGTGTTAAAACCATGGGTTGAGAATATAAATGTTCCAACCCTCATTGAATATGGATAAGTTATTATAATTTAATAAAGATAAAAATTCAACTACATTACTCATTATTATTTTCTTAGTATGGAACCCAAAACAAGATCTAATAAATTTGAGAAGTATGATTCAACTGTTGTAGACATATTTTAATTTCAATATATGTATATGCATGTATATATTAGTAAATATGAGTAAATGTAATAATATAATATATCATTAAATATAATTAAATTTTAGTAAATGGAATGACATAATCTATCACCCAATTTGAGTAAATAAAAGGACATTTATGTAAACCTGAGTAAGCTTACGTATGGAATGACATAATATGTTACTCAATTTAATAATTTTTACCTAATACCATATTATTTGTCCACTATCTAATCCTATATAATATCTCACATATGTCTTGCATATTCCCCTAATCTGAGTTAATCATGTCCCAATTTGTGTCAATCTATGCCAATTTGAATCAATCTATGCTAAAATATAATTTTTATATTTGTGAAGGCTTGATTCTATAAGATATTCCATTGTGTATTCCTCCCTTTTTAGATGAGAGATATATCTTGTGAATCAATCATCTCAAAATAAATATTTATACACATCATGTTATATAGAAAGGATGTATATGTGTGCTAACATGGTTATATTAGGTCATGATACAAATATTGGATCATCATAACATATATGAAACATGTATCCTAAGGAATAAAAGTGTCATTTAAATTAGATATAATAATGAATAACATGGTAATAGTCATCATAATAATGATCATAGAAACATCGAATAATAGCCATTTAAAATATACATGATATGTATTATGTCATTACACATAAGTATAATAATGTGTGATATGGATCAAAATATCACAATATCAGAGAAAAATAATAGATATATCCACATATAATCACATGTGATGTCATGTCCATGACACACACATGATAACACACAATGCTACATAAAATAAGATTCATACAACAAAACAGTCAAAAAATGATTTACAGTGCCATGCAGAGTAAGAATCATACATATAAAAATAAATATCACATAGAGTAAGATTCACACAATATAATACATAATATTAGATAACACCCTATAACACATAACAACATCAATCATGCATACAATAATAAATGTTAATTTACATAATCATGTCATCATTTTACATAATAAAGTATAATATCCATTGAATATAACATTATAAGTAGCATATGTAAGATAAAGTCATATGTAATTAGTGTAATTAGCTCAATATTATTAATGAAATGGTCATAAAAATATGTAACCTATATATATGTACCAATATTCCCCTAGTGTAAACATGCCCCCAATTTAGTAAAGGTAGCCTTTGGGTGGAATAATGTCCTACATCTGAATGTGCATACCATATATGACTTGTACATCTTGCATTCCACTTATGTGTAGCATTAAAATCATGATATAAAATTATGGATATGTAATCTAATATGCATATGATAAATAATAAATGAATCATATAAACTAGAAACACATGTCATAAACATGTCTTGGTTTTTGTTTTGTTTTTTTTGAATTTTTGGCATTGTTGAATATGAGATGCCTACATGTAAAATTTATGTAAGTGCATGATATTCATAGGGTTATTCATAGGTTTTAATTCAACTAAATCCAAAAAATATAACCATGTTCTTAAATTATTTGTGATCACAAATGGTTCAATCTAATTTGGTTTCTTTATCTACATTAGTATTCTTTTGATCCTAATTTTACACCAAGCCACCAATTTCAAATTATTGATTTTTAATCTTCTTATTGTGTTCTTTCTTAATGTGATTCTAATATAATATAGGATCAATAGATTATATGCATCTATATTCTAACATTTATAGCTCATGTAATTGCCTTTCTAATACTCATTATCCTTGATGATATATTTTATTGAAACATGCAACAACAATATCTCCAACTCTATAAGACATAAATATTTTGTTCCATAGATCATAGAATAATGATTAGCTTCCCTAGGCATGATAACACTCATGTGACAAGCCCATAAGACATGAAAAATATTATTATGACAATCCTCATCATGCTTTATAACTATTTTACTTAATATTTTAGAAATTATCTTATTTGTTTCTTATGCTTGCCCATTTAGTTGTGTATAATAAGAAGTGGAAAACTTATTCCATATCTTGTATTTAAATAAAATTTATTAATATTATTATTCTTTAATGATGATCCATTATTTGTTATAATAGCTAATAGGAGCCTAAATTATGAAAATTTGTGTCATTAAAAACCTACATATATCCTCCCCTATAGTTTATTTAGAGGTACCGCATCAACTAACTTTGTAAAAAAATTTATAGCTATAATAATGAATTTATGACACTTTTATGATTTTTTATTTATCTTACTTATCAAGTCAAACCCCCACAGATAAAATGGCCATGGTGATATAGCATTTTTTAATTCTATGAATGTGCATGATTCAAATTACTTTACCATTAGTATTATACACATAGTTTTGCATGTGCTTAAAATTATCGTTTCATTATGAGCCAATAGTAATCCATCCTTAACAATTTATAATACATTGATTTTTGTTGAATTTTTTGTAGTATTTCTCTATCAAATGATCACTTAAATATATCCTCTTTGATTATAACATAATTAATTGCATCTTGTTGCAATTTTCATTTTTCACTCCATGAAATTTTTTCTAGGGTGATAACTTTATGTAATAAATTATAAATATTTTTGTATAATTATGAATTGCTTGCATTCCATGTGACTGCAAGGACTACCAACCTATCTTAAAAAATTATCATAATTGATCTATATTGTAATAATCATATATATATAAAAGAAGTTGTTTTAACCATAAAATCTACGTGATGATTATCTTTATGAGGTATGCCCTCAATTTTTATATTATTAAAGTGTGTTACTAAATGTTGTACCATAAATTTATATAGGATAAAATTTTCCTCTTTTATCTGATAAACATATGAAACAAGATTAATTATTAGTTGAGAATCTATATACACCCAAATATATTTTATTAGTAATGTGCACACAAGATATAATCCTCAAATCAATTCCTCATATTTCACCATATTATTTATGAATTAAAACTTTAAGCAATATGTGAACAGTATAAGTTGTCTATGAGGAATGAATAAAAAAATTCTTGCTCTAGTGCCTAAGACACCCTTAGATCCATCAAAGTACCTAGTAAAAGTATCATCATCAATATGATATGTATCAATATCATATCAAAAATTATCATTGATTGGTGTCATGTCAATTAGTGGTGTTATAACCAATTAATTTGCAACTACCTATCCTTTTATGAATTTTTAAGAAATGAAACTTAAGTGAAATTACATAAGTAACATCAACCATTTATCTATGTGTCCTAAAAATTTGTATTTCATCATGATTTAATTTATTAGATTTACGTTTGCAATGACACATGTTTCATTATTAAACATGTGGTGTCAAAATTTTTGTCCTGAATAAAAATGGCTAGAAATAATTTCTCCATTGAATTATTTTTTTTTCACAATCCAAGAATGTGTACATGATATACTATATTATGTGTTCCTTATGATCATCATTGTATTGTGCCAACAAATCTCCTATGCATGATATGTAGTATAAATATACAATATAAAAGGCTTATTTAGAATTATAGGCATGAGAATTAGTGGATTAAGTAGATATTATTTGATTGCATAAAAACTCTATTAAAGTTGGAATCCACTTTTAAATTTATATCTTTCTTTAAAAATCATGTAATTGATTGTGTCCTACCATCTAATTGGGCCAAAAAACATATTTTTACTTGAATTATTCCTTATAAACATTGTAACTAATTTAAGCCTTTTGGAAGAGGCATGTTGACAATACCCTTTGCCTTATTTGGATCAACATATATACCTTTATAATATATGATATAACCTAAAAAAATTCCCAAATATACCCCAAGTACACATTTATTGGGGTTTAAAAATACATTATATTTGTATAAGTGTTCAAATATTTGTCATAAATCTATACAATGATCCTTTTGATGTTTAGATTTTAAAAGTAAGTCACCAACATAATGTTCAATAATGTTATGTATAAAATGATGAAATATGTGTGTCATATCCATTTCATAAGTAGATCTTGTGTTATTCAATCCGAAGGGCATTACCATATGACAAAATGTTCCCCATGATGTGGTAAATATGGTTTTGGGTTGGTTTTAGTAATTTATTTATTTATTTTTTTAATAACTTTAGTGAAACTAGCCATAAATAATAACATCTCATTACTAGCTATAAATTCCACAATCATGTCAATGTTTAGTATTGGAAAATTATCCTTGGAACAAGCCTTTTTTAGATCATGAAAGTATGTACAACATATAATTTATTCATTAGGATTAATAACTGGTAACTATTATAAACCCATTTAGGGTACTCAAATGATCTAATAAGCCCTAAATCAAGTAGCCTTTGAATCTCATCTTTAACTATTAAATATAATTTTATATTCATATTTCTAATTTTTTACTTAATTGGATTTACATCAGGGTAGAGAACTATATTGTGAATAATAACTATAGGATCAATTCTTAACATATATAAATAAAACCAATAAAATAGCTTAGATAAATCAATTAGTACTTGTTTAAAAGCTTTACCATTGTCATCCTTCAGCATGGATACATTAAGAACTAGTCTTGGATCCATATATTCCATAATTGAATTTAATGGTTTCTTCATTTATCATTATTGATCTAAATTCCACATATGGTGTAGTAGGGATTGTATTGAGATCATCTGTTTAAACATCATTGTGTGAATGTTCACTCACTCTGAAATATGTATGGGAATTTTTTTTTGAAGGAATTTTTTTCTAATGATAAAAGGGAGGGAAATCCTCATATGCCCCTAGAGATTAAAAGAGAGATTCATCATTGGAGAAATTTTATAATGTCCAAATTTATATAAAAATTGTATAATAAATGAGGTTAGGTCACATTAACTCTAGTGATGATATATGATGAACTTATTACACAAGCTTAGGTGTTGATTTAAGGAAGTGTGTATAAATATTAACTTTATTTATCTCACTTTCATTTTTAACTATTAAATATTATGTATATCCTAGGGTTTTTAACCTTTATGATTAGATGTATCAATGGGATTAATAATACCTTATGCATGTTTTTTGAATCATGTCCTACATATCCAAAATTTTACATATATTTTAGCCTAAAACAAAATTACTTTAGATTTATTGCCTAAGGTATATGAACAACCATAGTGTATTTTGGCATTGGTATGTCATTGTGTATAATGATATGCTTATACTCTTAAAGAGAAGGTCACATGTGAGGTATGTAATTTTCCATAGGTTGTGTCATTTCATATTATTTAAAGGTTCCTGATCCATAAGACAAGTTTATATGTATCCAATATGACTAAATTTTAGACATGCATGTAGTATAGAAGGGAATGAATTAATATCATGAATCCATTGTCTACCTAACAAAATATTATAGTTGAGATGATTGAGCATAACTTGGAATATTATAGCCACTATTTTAGGACCCATAATTATATTCAATGTAATTTGTCCTAGAAATTTTTGAGGTATGTTATCAAAGCCATGAATAACCTTATCAATTTAGTTAAGATAATTGGCTCATATACCATGTAGGTTAAGGAATGAGATATTTAAAATATTATGTTAAGATCAATTTTCCACAAAAATCTACTTGAATCCATTATTTAAGATGCATACTTTAATACAAAATGAGGATGTTGATTAATTATGTGTGTAGGAGGTAAGTCTTCTTTATCAAATGAGATATTCTCCTTAGTCCATCATAATGTATTTATGACAACAACAACAACATAAGCTAGTTCCACATCATTTGGTAAAGTTATGTCATGATTTGTTGCATGAAGGATATCATTATAAACATGTGACTTATAGAGCAGTTCTTACATACATATTTTATTTGGAGTGTTTTTAAGTCAATAAATAATATAATATTATTTATTTGGATTGGTTGACATATTGGGAGGTGGAGTGGGATGATGAAGGATGATTGTATCCTACCTCTTCATGTTGTGATAACATGAACCTCATCACCTAATATAAGTCTAGGGTGACCAATGGGGAGTGATGAAATCCATCACTATTTTGAGGTTTATGGGGAGAAATGAAATGAGTCTATACATGCCCTTTGTCCTTTAGTCATAACCAAAATCATGTCAAATTTAATATTGAGACAATGTGCATTATTAAGGTGTGTTAAGAATTTTTCTAGCTAATTTCAGCCTTAGTTTTATTAAACATTAAGTTGAACCATTTCATTAATTGGTTGTAAAATATGTTACGTATTTCATGTAATAAACATATAATTATGACTATCATAGATTGAAATAAAAAGTACAAACTATGTATATCCATTATAGGCATGATATTTTTATGTGAATTATGGGAAATCAAAATATTAGATCTAAAATCCTAATGTAAATTTATGAAGCCTTAAGAAGGTATAATTAAACCCTAGGGGAACCTAGGTTTTATCTCACTTGAAGTAATTTCAAGTTCACCATTATGTTTTATCTTATTTTGGATTTAGATTATCGAAACAAGCTAATTTTTTAAAATATTTAGATTATATATAATATGTCTAAATTATGTAGATTCGAGTGTAAAAAGAAGTGTACGATTGATTTATTAAATTTTATATTTATATAAATGACTTATAAGATAATGTATTTAGTTTGTTTCATTTTTGTCTTGTATAAAATAGTGTACATTCATCATAAATGCCTTGAAATGGATATGTGGTCACTTGGATTTGGAAAATGACTGTCAGAACCTACTTGGAAAAATATGATAATGTGTAGATGCCTACTAAAAATGAATTCATCTACTTCCTACAAGAAAACTCCTCTATATTTATTCTAGTCTATTCCACTATATGTCATTTTTCTTTCCTTTCAAGATGGTCCTACGCAATTTTAGAGGATACATAGATTCAAATTTATTCTACTTCACCTTGAAACCCTGGATCCACTTTTCACACATACTTCACCTATAAATAGGGGTTAAAAATATGTTTTGGACAACCCCAACCACCCCTAGCTGAGTGACTAAGCATAACCTATGTTATAATATTATTAATATGACTTAAACCACATATAGCTCTCCCACCTAACTATTTGTGTGAACAATAGTGATATGCTAGTATGTATGCAACATGTGTGGATTTTGAATCTTAAAAAAGTTTGATTTTGACCTTGAAATAGTATTTAAAGTTAAATTAGGGATTATTATTTGAGGGGTTTTCATATTTATATGCTTTAGTGAAATGCCTCGAGGATCTATAGATGTATGTCCTATTATGCAAGTAGATTTCTAGGTGAGTGTTATATGTTTCTTAGATAGAAATGGGATTAGGCCTTATGCATATATATAGGATAATATTTGGATATTTTTCCTACTTAATTGATATACAAAACTTGTGGACCAAATAGAGGGAAGGGTTTAAATTTGAAAAATAGTCATTTAGATAACTGGGGAAACATCAACAGAGTTAGGCATTACTAATAACTAGTATCATCTAACTAGAATGGAGAAGGAAATGATCTACAAAGTAAAGATATTTTTATTAGGATGATAAACATTTTGGGTAAAAAATATGGTTATCATTTATTTATAGGCTCATAAATCTAGTCACATGTACTAAACAATGTTAATTCTTAATGCATCCTAAACCACATGAATTATGCCTAAATACATTATTCATATTTTCCATTCCTGTTAGGAATATAGAACACATAGAAATATTAATTCATTAAAGACATAAATAAAATGTAGAAATCATAACACAATAGAGACATATTTCACATGGTTCACCCAATATGGGCTACGTCCACATAGAAATAACTAGTCCTTATTATTTAGTCTAACAAATGAAGGAAAAAAATTGTAATACATCCACTGAAATATCCTCTTCACTTACACATAGCATGCCACCATGATTACCATGCCCTCATATAAAAAAAAGGGTTACATATAGGGAAAAAATGCAAAAACATAATTTCTACCATTAGATTTGAAAACCTAATAGTGAACAGTCCAGATTTACTACAAAATTACAATATTTTATAATGCATTTTAAACTAAATTTTTCTTCGGGAGAGTTTCCCCCAAACCCATAATATGGGGGCTTCCAATTAGGTATTCACCCCCCTATACCCCCATGGTGACCATAGTGCAGTGGCATTTCCCCCCCCCCCCCACACCCTCCCCTATCAAGAATTGGGCATTATAATAAGATTAGGCTCCACCATCCAACAATCTCCCACTTGGAGACTTATTTTTATAACTCCACCACTACAAATCTTCCTTATGATTTTCTTTAAACTTTGACACTGACATGTTTCTCATCTTCCTTATTATCCTTGAAGACTTGTTAAAGATGAAAAACTCTGTAGCTTCTCCTTTGTGACTACTTTTGTTAGCATATCTACAAGATTCTAACTTGTATGGATCTTTTCTAACTTCAATTGACCATCCTCCAAAACTAAATGAATGAAGTGAAACCTGAGTTGTATATGTTTGGTTCTTAAATAGAATACCAAGTTATTTTCTAAAAGAATCACACTTTGGCTGTCACTATACAACCTACAATCTTCATGCATATGCCTCAACTCTTCCATGAATAGTTGCATCCATATCATATCCATGCTAGCTTCTGTAGCTACAACATACTCTGTCTCTATAGTTGACAAAGCAACTATCTTCTACAATTTTGAAATCCAGCTAACTGTTGTATCACTAATAGTGAAAACATAACATGTGGTTGTCCTCCTGTCATCTAAATCCTCAACCATATCTGCATCAACATATCCTTTTAAAGTGACATATGAACCTTCATAGCACAATATTCTATCAGTGGCCCATCTCAAGTACTTGAGAATCCACTTGACTACATCTTAGTGCTATTTTCCTAGATTATTTATAAACCCACTGACAACTCCCACTACATGAGCAATATCTAGTCTCGTACACACAATAGCATACATTAAAATTCCAACTACTAAAGCATATAGAACTTTAAACATGTAATTGATTTCTTGCTACATTTTAGGACATTATTCCTTTCTTAATTTGAAGTGTCTTCCCAAAGGTGTACTTACAAGTTTTGCATCTTGCATATTAAACCTAACTAACACCTTCTTGATGTACTCTTCTTGAAATAATGTCAATATTTTATTTTCTTGGCTCTTACTATTATCATACCAAGGATTTGTTTTGTAGCACCCAAATCCTTCATTGTAAATGAATTTTCTAATTTTATTTTGAGATCATTTATGTCATGTATGTTAGACCCTACAATAAGCATGACATCTACATACAATAAAAAGATGATATAGCTGCCATTATCTAATCTCTTAAATTAAACATAGTGGTTAGAATGATATTTATTATAATCTTGTTCTATCATAAACATGTCAAATTTCAAATACCACTATCTTGGAGCTTTCTTTAGGCCATACAAACTCTTCTTCAACCTGTACACCATTTTCTCCCTACCTTTGACTTCGTATCCCTATGGCTACTCCATATATATTTCCTCCTCTAAGTCATCATGAAGGAATGTCATCTTCACATCTAACTATTCAAGGTGAAAATATTCTACTGCTACCAAACTTAAAACAATTCTTATAAAAGTCCTTTTAACTATTGGAGAGAATATTTCATCAAAATATATACCTTTCTTTTGTGCAATCCCCTCTACAACAAGTATGTCCTTGTACCTCTTTTTACCTCCATATTCCTCCTTAAACCTATAAACCCATTTATTTTGTAATTCTCTTTCACCTGCAAGCAATTGAACCAAATCCTAAGTTTGGTTATGTACCAAGAATTCCATGTCCTCTTTCATGCCTTTCTCTCACTTCTTTCTATTTTTTACCTACATTGCTTATTCATAGCTTTCTGGCTCACCACCATCAGTCAATAATAAATAATAAAGTGAAGGAGAGTATCTTTTAGGGAGTATACTTACTTTGATAGATCTTCTAACTACACTTCCAAGAGTTTGAGGTATTTTTTATTGTATTTGTTGCATATTCTAATTTTCTAGAACTTTTGAAATTTCATTTATAGTGATTTCATTAAGTATTGTATATTTAGTATTTGAATTTTCTTATTTATTTCCCTGTAACTGATCTCTATACATGACCTTCTCATTAAAGATCACATCTCTAATCCTAATGATTTTAAAAATTTTAAAATACCATAAATTGTAACCAAAACATTAACTCCATATCCAATAAAAGTAAATTTCTTGGATTTTGCTTCAAGCTTGGTTATATTTTCTTTATCAATATGGACAAATGATTCACAACCAAAAGTCTTTAAAAAGGAATAATCTACCTATTTACCTATCCATGATTCTTTTCGAATGCCACCATCTAAAGGACTTGAAGGCCCTCTATTTATTAAATAAACAATAATAATATCTACCCAAAACTATAAGGGTAACCTTGCATGTAATCTCATGCTCCTTACACACTCCATGATTTTCATATTCATCCTTTTGACACATCTTTTTGTTGTGGTGTTCTTAGAACTATTTTCTCTCTATGAATCCCATGGGATAAACAATAATTATCAAATTCCTTGTTGTAGTATTCACTTCCATTGTCTGATCTGACACACTTCAACCTATTTCATGTCTCATTCTCAACTAAAGCTTTCCGTTTCGTAAAAGTACCAAAAGCATCATATTTTTTTCTTGCATAATAAAGCCAAGTTTTTCCAGTTGCATTATCAATAAAAGTAGCATAATAAGAAGATCCATCAAGGGATGATACCTCAACCGGTCCCTATACATCTATGTGCACAAGCTCTAACTTATCATCCTTTTTTGTCTTCCCAACTCTAAGAAATTTGAATCTACTTTATTTTCCATACATAGTTCTCACAAAAATCCAAATCCACCTTCTTCAAATTAGGCAACAAATTCTTTGAGTGGAGAACTTGCATCCCCTTCTCACTCATGTTCCCAAGTCTATGGTGCCATAATTTTGTATCCACTTCTATAAAAGCTAAAGCAAGAGAATATTAAACATTACCATTAGATAAATATAATGTACCTACCTTATCTCCTTTTTCTATTACTAGTGATACTTTAGTGACCTTCCACAATTTTTTTGTAAATGTAACTATGAAACCCTCACTTCCCAACTGCCCTGCTAAAATTAGATTTATTCTCAACTCAAGAACATGCCTCACCTCTTTCAACAACCATTTGTTTCCATTCTATAATTTTATATGTATCTTACCCTTTCCTAAAATTTTATTGGGTTCATCATCACCCAAATAAACATGTCCAAAATCACCTTGAACATAATCTTGAAAATATTTCTTATGGGATGTAGCATGAAATGAAGCCCCTGAATATAACACCCAAGAATCATTAATATTATCTAAAGAAAGTATTAAATCATCTTGTAACACATCACCTACTACATTTGCTTCCTAATGTGTATCTTGTTATTCACCTCCTTATTTTCATTTTGAAAACCAATAATTTTTCTATAGGTGTCCTTTTTTCCTACAAATCTAGCACACCAATGTTCCTCTGGATTTGGAGCTACTCTTCTTAGACTTATGATGATTCCCTGGTACTTTTCCTCTATCTTTTTATCTTCCCCTATTCTCCATAGTCAAAGAATTACTTCATGTCTCACCTATGATTTTTTATCACATTTCCTTGTTAAGAATAACACCAATAACATCATAAAACTTTAAAGCATTTGAACCAGAGATAGAATTACTCATATCCATGACCAAGCCATTCCAAATTTTTGGAAATGAGCATAGAATCAAAAGAGCCCTAACCTCATCATCAAATTTTACTCCTATAGATCTTAACTAATTTGTGTCTGTTGGGTGAATATTTTGTCGTCAACTAACTGATGACAAAATGGGGATATCAGCCACAGCATAAGGGAGATTTACACCACAAGGAGTGTGGCTTTACCAGATCTAGATGAGGTAAATCTCTCCTCTCATCAAGGGGAGGTTCCCTATTAATACTTACGTGTCGGATATAAATTAAGTATAAAATAATACACGGGGGTGGTATAACAGCATCTACCTCTCTTTTTTCAGAAGTAATGTATAAAGAACAAAAGGGGGAAAATCTTGGTCTAATGCTAACAACGTTCCTCTTCTTTCAGGAATGGTGTCAAACGAAGAGCAAGAGATCACCTGAAGAAACAAAGTCACAAGAATGCTCACGCAAGCACAAAGTCTTCCGTAGCTTCCCCATAGATCCGGAACAAGTATAACTGTAGAGTAAAGTGAAGCACAAAGTCTTCACCTGAAGCTACAAAAGATAACTGAATCTCAAAGACAAAAGTAGCACAAAGTCTATCTTCTATCCTCTAGAAATGCCTTTAGATAATATAAACACGCCCACTGCTTACAAGATCAAATAAACAAGATATTTCTAGGAAAAAGACATAAGAACTATTTCCTAAATCACACAGATAATCTCAACACAAAGTCTGAAACAAACCTGCTTCTCATTTATTTCATCATAATATGATTTACAAATTTGAGCACAAAGTCTCAAAAGTTGTTTCAATTTCAGTAGTGTTTGCTATTAAATTTTCCAGAAGACCGATTACAAATGAGGTCTCCACTATATATAAGGAGAAAATCCTCAAAAATAGAAAATAATAAAATATAAAATATCTTGGTCAAAGATGACTCATCTTTGACTTTTAGATATTTTCCAAAATATTTACAAGTAATTACATATTTACAAAAATGCAAGCATTATGTACAAAATAGAAATGCATAAGGATAGAAGAAGAGAGAGAGAGTCAATTTTTGCTGCCAGACTTCTTCAGATGAGCATCATACATGGCGATTGATGCATGAATTCTTATGCTATCTGGCAAAACTACGTTCTTGGAGATGACCCTCACTCTGATCAGTGCGTCTTTCAATGCTGTGATGGCTTTAGAGTGGCCAGTTAACCTGGATTTCAAATTCTCTAGAGTTAACTGAGCATCCAGAATACTGTCCACCGAAGTCATTGAGAAAGACACTCCTTTGAAATCTTTTTGGATCATTTCTTCAAAACTCTGAACCATTTCTTCTACTAAAAGGAACTGATGATCTTTGGAAGTCAAGCTGCATGGCAGCTCTTCTAACTTGTTCAGCAGGCTCAGGTCACTCTTTTCACTAGCTTCCTTGAAAGCTTTGCGATCATCAATTAGATCCTTGAGTACCTGAATCTTGAAGATCATTGATTCCTTAATCTCAACATAAGAATATTTGTTGGGGATGACACCGATAGATATCAGGGTACTCTTTTTGAGATCTTTCATCTCTTTCCATTTGCTGAGATCTTTCTCTAAGCCGCCAATTTCTTGAGAGATAAGGGAGACAAAATCGTCTACCTGAGTTTTCAATCTCTTCATTTTACCTATTCTTTCTGCAACTTCTGATAGCAAAGAGACTCCCTGATTGCACATCTTTTCAACATATTCTTCCATGACTTTCCCCTTTAAATAGGTCTTTTCGGCTTTCTAAATGACTGAATCATCCATGAAAAAGGCCTCTGGAGTTGCTGCTTCAGTTGGAATAGTGAACCTCTTGATCACTGTTGTTAACTGTTCAGTTTTAGCTTTATAAAAATCTTTCATTTCCTTTTCCCTATCAAACTTTTGGACCATAATGTCCATTGCTGCCTGAAGATCACTCTTCGCCCCTTCGTGAGTAACTTTGCCAAGTTCAACACGAGAGACGAAATAACTGCTCATTTCAAAACCCTCAAGGGCTGCATCCTGAGGAGGCTTGGCAATTTCTAGAAATTTTTGCCCCTTTTGTTCAACCAACCTGGAGAGGATTTTTGGCCTTTTAGGAGCCTTTGCTTTCGCCGGTATTATCTTACCAAAGTTGAATTCATCTGGGGAGATGGCCATTTTCTTTCTTTTTGGTGTGAAAGCAGACATCCAAGGTGGAAGAGAAGTGTCTGTTGTAACAATAGTTGCCTCTGTCAGTGTCAATGTAGTAGTTTTGACACTACTGGTGGTGACAGTAGTTACAGTTGGAGTAACTGGCAAAATTGTATCAATCAATGATTCTGGCTCCGGCGCAGGACTTGGTGGCAGGTTGAAAGATGGAGATGATAGACTTGGAATGGATCCAAAAGAGTGAGGGGAACCTGCTGAAGGACCCTAAGGATCACCAAAAACAACCCTGGAAGGGGAAGCGGCTCCAGAAGAGGGAAAACTGATAGGAGAAGTGGGTATAGGAGATTGAGGGGGAGAAGGAGAGGCGCTCTTGATCGGATGTGCTTGTCTCGGTGAGATTGGAGACCTAACACTTGGCTATTCTGAAGGTTGATCTGCTTTCCCCATGGATTGGGCTACCTGTGCCTCGGGGCTTTGTTCTTTGGTTCCTTCAGCTACCGTTTCAGGCTCTTGTGCAAGCTTAGGTTTTTTAGAGACAACAATGATTCTAGGCTTGTGTGGAATGGAAGGAGAAGGAACGTCACCTTTGTTTTTCGTTTGATTCTCTGCCTTTTTTCTCAATTCTGCTTGATACTCAGCCTCTGATCCTATGATGAATTATTTCAAGGTGATCCCTTTGGTTGCTAACCAATCATTGGTGTTAGCCAATATTGGTTTGAATCTCTTCCTCAGAGAAGTTAGTTCCTTCTGAGACCAGTTAATTAGAGGGAGAGGGGAACTAGCAATCTTTTCTACCAGATATCTACTATTTGCGATATTCCCATCATCAATTAAACCTTAAGGGATCTCTGTGAGCCCAAGGTACTCTATCTGTTCAAGTGTGAGATGGCAATAGTCCATTTTCCTTATCTCATTAGCCGTCCTCATGTCTACCCAGATATATTTAATCATGGGCTCGTGGAACTGGGTTTTCCTTCGGATCGTCTCTCTGACTCCTCTGTAGTCAAATTTCTCCCATCTTTTGAATTGTTTGATGGTAACCATTTGCATTTTTATTTCCATAATTTTGGCTTTAGTTGATGTAGCAACTGAGAACCTACCAATCTGGATAGGAAACTTAAAGCCGGGTCTCTTAAGTTCTATCTATTTTGCATGTACGACAGCCAGTTGTCGGCAAAGCTCTATTAGAACTAACCTGTCTGAAAGGAATCTGGGGAGCATATACGAGTATCCTTGGTAGAAACCTACCTAAAGATAGCAAAATGTAGAGAACTGGAGGAACATGCAGCCATAACCATTCACCACCGTCCAGGCCTTGTCTAATATTCTCTTCTGCTCTAGCTGAGGGTCGAAGAGACACAAGAATACAGTGAAGAATGCATCATTTACTCACCTAAAATGATGCATTGACCCTTGAAGCGTCAGCTGAGGATAGTATGAGTAGACTGGGGTGGTCTTTCTATCTCCCTCTATTGTCAAACCTGAGAAAGATCGCATTGCAGTGGCTATATAGACCAGGTACGAGGTCATGCAGAATTTGAAGGAGGTTTGTACCTTGGTCAGTTGTTTGTGGATAGTGTTGCTGATCTGTTCCCCCCAAAATATGGTCTGTTTACCTTGAAGGATGATCTTTATGAACGGATACATCCATTCATAGAATTGAGAAGAGGATGGGAGGCCCCGTACTCTACTGAGGAGGGTGATTAAGTTGCCAACCTCCTCAATGAAATCACTTCTAGGGAAGCTTTTCGGCCATCTAGATAGACTGGTCCTCAGGGTTTTGAGCCATTTATAGTTCATGACCTTCTTTGCCCTTTCAGGGTATTTGTCATACTCCTTTTGTGTGTTTTCAAAGTTGATTTGGGTTACTTCGGTGGCTGGCGGACACAGGAAAACTTTATCGATAAAATCAGGGTCCAACTGAATTATCATGCTGCCACTGGCATCTGAGACCGATCTAGTCTCTTTGTTGTAAAATCGCACACATTGGAGGACGAACTCTGCATGATGTGCTACTATCAGGAAGGTAGCCACCAGGTGGATGTTGCTCTCAACAATCCACTTTATCCCAGTGCTAGGATTTGTTGCCTTGGTTCGCCCTAGGAATTCAACCATGTCCACGTGGCCAATCTCAGTATCTCGAATGTCGTCAACATTTGAGGTGACTGATGTAAGTGGGAAGACGCCCTGATACTTGTATTTCATCATCTTTGCCTTTGAGGGAGATGCTTCTGTCATAGGGGATGATCTTGATTGGACGAGAGTAGGTGTACAGGAACTTGCTGAAGGTGTTACAGCCACGATCACAGATGAAAGGAAAGTGAGCGAGAGAGGGAGAGTGCAATTTAAGTGACATGGGTTACTGGAGGTCACTTAAATAGGCCAGGTCAAGCAAAGGAGTGGAGAACGAGGAAGAAAAAGTGCAAAAGGGACAACTCAGAAAAAAAATCCAAGAGTTAGCTGAAAAAATGGAAGAAATATGCAGGGGTGGCAAAAATTGCCACCCTTGCAGAAAAGGATGCAGGGGCGGCGAAAATCGTTGCCCTTGCAAGGAGATTGTAAGGGCGGTGAAAGTCACCGCCCTTGCAAAAAGAGAAAGCAGGAGTGTAGAGGCGGCGAAATTCGCTGCCATCGCACTTGACAAGGGTAGCGTGGAAGGGCGGCATATTTCGCCGCCTTTGCACGGAAGATAAAAAGGTCGTGGGTGGCAAAAATGCTGCCTGCACAAGGCCGCGGTGGAAAAAACCACAGGCAGGGGGAGGGAAAAGAAAAAAACAACTAAAAACTAAACTAAAAAAGAAGAACAAAAAGAAATAAACCTAAAAAACAAACCCTACCTAGAAAATGTGCGTGCCACGAAGTCAGATCCGCGAGCTGGTGCGTTGAAATGTCTCTTGGGGTGCTCAGGTGCAAGAGGTAGGAGGAGGAGAGGAAGCAGTGAGAAGAAAGAGGCTCAAATCAAAATATATAGGGTGAAAAACTCACCCCAACAACCCACCGCGTGTGGCCATAAATGCCTTGCATGGAAATCGAGACATGTAAGGGCGGCAAAAATTGTTGCCCTTGCATGTAGTCGGTCTCTTTTGCAGGGGCGGCAAAAATCGCCGCCCTGGCAGGAAAAATGCAGGGGCGGCAAAATTCGCCGCCCTTGCACAAAAAATGCAGGGGCGGCGAAATTTGCCGCCCTTGCACAAAAACAAGGGAAAGGCATGGGTGGCAAAAATCGCCACCCTTGCAGGAAAATACAAAAAGAGACCAACTCCGAAAGGAGGAGAAAAAGGAAAAGGGGAAGGGAAAACTTGGCCTTGACGGGATAGTAACCACTCCCCAATCCGACCAAGATGAAAATGAATAATAGAATTCGTATCAAAAAACGAACTTAGAGAGACAAAAGATGAAATGGACAAGTTTTGTAGGGGGTTGCTTCCAAAATGAGCTAAGTTGGTTTTGGAAACAACAGTGTCCATGTTAAATTCATTTAAATGATCAACAAAAGACCCACCTTTTGACATTTCTAGATTAAATAAACACTTCATAAAAAATACCTTGTTGGAGGCTAAGGGTTTTTCATACACTCTATCCAATGCATTTATCACATCCATTTTTATCTTTTATTTTCAAATATTGAAGGCCACTAACGCTGCCAGGCACATCCATATTGTTCCTAGTGCCTTTCCATCAAGAACCTCCCAATCTTCATCCTTCATAGTCACTAACTTCTTTGCTATTCCACCCAATGGTAGGAAAATATCCTTCTAATATAGATAGTCCTCCATTTGCATCTTCCATAGCTGGTAGTTTTGGTCATTGAACTTCTTGACCTTAAACTTTCCTTCTTTTGCCATTGCTCCCACTCGAACTAGGAACCCTCTTTTCTTATGAGTTTATATACCAAATAAACTTTCAGCTCTGATACCAGTTGTTAGAATATAGAACATAGATCAATATTAATGAATTAAATATGGAAATAAAATGCATAAATCACAACACAATAGAGACATAGATTCAATGTGATTCACCCAATATGGGCTACGTCCACACAAAAATAATTAGCCCTTCTTATTATTTAGTCTAACAAATGAAGGGGAAAACCTATAATACATCCACTATAATATCCTCTTCACTCACACACAATGTGCTATCATTATTAACATGCCCTCATATCAAAATGAGGGTTACATATAGGTCAAAAATGCATAAACATAATTTTTACTATTAGATTTGAAACCGAATAGTGTATGGTCCAAATTTACTATGAAATTATAATATTTTACAATTGCATTTTTAACTAAATTTTTATTTGAGGGTGATACCCCCAAAACCCTACTAGGGGGCTTCCAAGTAGGTCTCCCCCCTAGACCCCCATAATGACCATAGTGGAGGGCCATTTCCCCCCCACACCCTCTTGTCAAGAACTGGGAATTATAATAAGATTAGGGTCCACCATCCAATAATTCCTCTAAGCCTTTTATCAATAGGTAGGCTTGACCCTTTGTTTTCCATCACTAAAACATATAAATTTCAATGTCAAATTTTCAAAATGATTAAAATCACCCTTAAACTATCTCTAGTTTAGGATAGGTGTCCTTAATCTTTCAAGATAAGTCTACCCTAAGAGACAGGGGTGCTATCATGCTCTTATCCAATTAAACCAGTTACTTCCCATGCCAAATAAGAACTAGTTTCCAAATTTAAAATGAATCTCTTGGGCCTTCCTACATGTTTTATAAGGTTAGCTAAATAAAATTATCAAAAGTTTTACCTATAAATACATATAAAATCTCATTCATTATTTCCAATTGGTATTTTCAATTTTTCAAGTTCATGCACTATTTCACATTGATAAAATCATAAATATTCTTTGAAAATTTGAGATCACTCATGAGGATCTATTATAATACAAGTGAAAAACATCCCAAAGTAAGTTAAAAGTTATAATTTTCAAGTCTCAAATCCATTTTCTAGATGCATATACATATTCAAGGAGAAATAATATCACAATCACTCTAGGTGAGAGAAATACATGTGATTAATTTCCCTCTAAGTATTGGATACATTACAATGGTCAATCATCAAGGGGATGATTGAGGTCAACTTAACCCCTTACACTCCCCTATTTTTTATCTGTTTTCAAGATATCAAAGTGATTTTAAGGTTTTTGAGACAAAAAAAGAGGAATAATTAATTATTCATGGCATAATCCAAGTCATGATGTCTAAAGTTTCTCATCACATGTAGGTTTATAAGGTCCAATGACCAATTTTTTGTCATAGTCCACTGGGACAAGTCTATGGTCAAAAAATTGAGTAACCTAATATTTGGTCCCCCCATAATAGTCTTGTCTAAGATTATTTTATATTTATGTTATTTATATGTCATCATAAAAACTCTTATTCTTTCTATATTCTCCTGCCAATCATTTAACACAATCAACTAGGATAATTTTGTAGTCAACAAACACAAACGACCTACACTACCATCCACTTATAGTGGACTTATATATAAGTAGTTTCTTATTTTATTCATTATCCTAAACATGCACATTCACCTCATTTATTGATTTAAACTTTCATATATTTATAACATTTAGCTAAATCCTTACTTGAGCTAAGTTTTTTTCTTTTTAGTGTTTTCCAAAAATAATAGTTTCTATATTTAGCAATTGTCAAAGTCAAAATTATTAATTACTATAAACATTTATAATTGGAGTATTATCTATTTTTACACCTATTATAACATATTATAGTTATTTTTTTATCAAAAAAGTGTAAAACATATTAATGACTATGAACATTTTATTTCAAGCATTACTTGTCATTTTCAATTTTTGTTCTAGGGTTTCATAATTCATGATATTTAGACACTAAAGATAAATTATATTTGACCTCAAAGATTCATATTTAATTCCTATTTTATTTTCACAAAAATATTTTCTTGTCATTAGTTTTCAATTTCTTATTCCTTTCTTGCGTTCTTAGAAACTATGTTCTAACAATTTTAAATCTCATATGAGTTATCATTCTAGGTAAAGTCATATTCAATTTTACCTAATACACAGTGTGATGGGTACTACCCCAATATTTAATCCATTATAAATCACTATATACATATTTTAGTTTCTATGTACCTCATGGTATATATGAAATACCTAGAGTTTTATTTTTTATCCATATGAATCCTTAAACTGTTTGTTCTTGTAGTGTACCAGCAAGTGGTTAGCTTGAGGAAGTTAATCTCAACATACCATAGATATAGGATAGTTTGGCTATGGTAAAGATTAAAACCTATGAAATTAGTGAAATTTTGGGCCATGTTCACTATTTACGTCTAGGATCAGTATATCTAAAATCCTACAAAATAAACACACCTTGATTAGTTGCACTCTTAATCCTTGTTGCAAATTTCAAATTTTCAAATTAAAATCCTTGTTACACACATTTTAATTTTATTTTTAACCTTTTCAAGCCACTTAATATCATATTAAAATTCCTTTAATCTCTTCTAAAATGGATAACATTGACACTTTTAATAAATATGATAATGCCACTCTCCAAAAATTTATGCACATTGAAGACAGTGTTAGTGATGAGTATGATAATCAAGATAATGAAAATATTCATGATAATAAAGATAATCCTAAAATATTTATTATCCTTAATCCTAATGAAATAAGTGGGGTAGATCTTGAACAAGTCAAAGAATTGTCCAATTTCAAGGACTTAAATAATATCCCAAGTGGATAATTTTTTCTAATCACTCATAGCATCTAAAACTATACATCAAAAAAATAGTGCATCATATCAATCACAAATAAAAGATGTGCCTTTTATATTTCAAAAACTTTCATTTTTAATCATCCCAATTATTACTATTTCTTCTATTCCTATATCAACACCTACAATTACATATGTGCCAACATCCATAGGTATGGGGGAATTACATGGCTCATAATAAATTATTGTGCCTATTTATAAAATGGAATCATATACACTAATTTTCATTACCAAATAAGGTCCATCAGCAACTTCTCTTGATTCATACTCTCTTAATAAAATTATTATAGCCTTACATGCCAAGTATTACAATTAGATCAAGGTGTCTCTAAAGCTAATACCTCAATGGATTCTTATAATCTGCTCCATAATCCCTTAGCACTTGAGATATCCTCTTACCCATTACCAACTAGATTTTTATCTCCTAAGCTACCACTCTATGAGGATAAAGGTGATCCTAAACAATGTCTTCATTCTTTCCATGCAACATGATTAGACTATGCTTCCAATGAAAAATTACTAACTAATTTGTTTCCAGGAATCCTCAAAGATTATGCTTTATGAATATTTTATGATATCCCTCCTCAATTAGTTAGAGTATTCAATACATTTACAAATCAATTTTTATCACTTTTCTATCAGCATTGGTGAAAAGATATTTTATGCACAAATTGCTAAACTCAAGTAACAGTCAAATGAGAAAATCAGTGAATATGTCTTTCAATACAAAACCATGTTAGATAATATTTAAAATTCTATCAAATACAATGAATGACAATATATCTTCACATAAATATTTTTATCACCATTCCACGAGTCCATCATGTTTTATAAATTCAAATATTTTTGATGAGTTATGTCATATAGCCAAAGAAAGAGAAATCAAGATCATAGAAATGAACAAGCTAAAATATGCACCAAGTGTTCCATCTAATTCCAATATCATGTTTCAAATAAAGCCAAACTACAAGGTAAAATCTAAAAAAAATCAAAATTAAGTAAACTTAATATTTAATGCAATATCAAAACCATCAAACATGCTTCAATTAGTAACTCCTCCAAGGAGGCAATTTGCAAGGCTACCACAACCTCCTCATATCTTATTATAAAAACTACTTAATTGCAATCTCATATCTCTACCTCCACTATTTGATCTTGATTTTACCAAGCCTCAACTTAAGGGCTTTGACAATAATTCATATTGTGATTACCATAGATGCATTGGGAATTTTACAAACAAATATTTCAAGTTAAGGCATAATATACAAGATCTTATCGATGATAATACTATTGAACTAAGCACACCCACAAAGTAAGTTAGACCACAATAAAATGATAATACAAAGTTAAAAATATTAAGGTAATCATTTTCAAGATCATGGCTCAACATAAAATATAGATGATTCAAAAGTACATCATGTGTACAATGTGCATCCTCCTCCTAAGACATATATACATCTAATAGACATAATTATAGATAAATTTATAGGCACATTAGCACAACATCTAGTGATCACATTTTATGACACTAAAATGGATGTTGACGATTCATATAGACATGAAATTTTTATTATGCTTACATCAACAATAAACTTATAAATAATGTCATGATTTATAATGGATCAAGCAAAAATGCATGTATAATAACACTCTTAATGCATACACAGAGCAAGATATATAAGCTACATCAAGAGTATTTAAAGCATTCAATGGACACACACAAAACACTCTTGTGGATATAGTACTACCTCTCCAAGTGGATTTATCAATAGTGGCTATTCCATTTATATTTTTACCAAATAAATGGTTTTTATGTTTTTAGGATACCCTTACATATATAAGTTCCACGTAGTAACATATATAATACATAGATGTCTCAAATACATACTTTGTTATCAAGTTATCAAATTTTAATGCATTCAATATGAGTACCCTCTAAGGTCAGTGGTAAATCATCCTCCTCCCTAACCACCATAATAATTTATTGTGGTACCTATGCATTAACAATATAAAAACATAGTTTTGACACCACTCAAAATATTAGTATAAAGATAATCAGTGCACCCATTCAAGATAATAGTGTAGAATCATTTATTGCACCTATAAAAAATATTTATATGGAATCAATTCATAGGAAAGTGGTTGATTATTAGATGTTAAAGATGAGGAATGTTGTGGTAGGAGCAAACCCTAGGATATAGGATTTGTGATAGGAGAAGCGACTAGAGGTTCCAAAAATAGTTAGAAAGGGTGGCAGATCCAAGCACGTGGATATGTATATGATCAATGAGGAAAATAAGTGGTGTTTTGAATCAAATGAAGAATATTTTAATGGAGAAGACATTTAAGAGGAATTTTTTGACCCTAGGGATACTCTGCATTCCAACTTTTCACCTCAGAATGTGGAGTCCTAGTCGATTGCTCCTTCAGTGGCCGAATAGGTTCCTCATTCAAGCATGCATAGGATTACTATGGGTCCAAGCTAGGACCTTCTTCTATAATATATAATTGTAAAATATAACATAAATTTTTTTAACAAGGTTGGTATGGTTGTAAAAGTGGCTATGCATTAGATAGAGGTTAGCAGGGTTGAGCAATGGGTGGTAAAGAACTAGGGGAAGGAGCTATGTCTCAAGTTTTTACGTAATGATTATTTTATAGCTCTATGTCAAGATTAACTCATCAAGGCAAACTTATTATCTTCTGGGCCTTGGTTCATGCATGGGTCAGGAGTAGTTGTGCAAAACTAGAGTCCTAATTTCAATCTAAAGCACAAAACTTAGCCCAAATAGCCTACCTAGATTCATCTCTATGTCTTACCTATCAAGTATTAGGGGAGGAAATCCCCAAAACTATTGGAAACTATTTGGGTGATTTTTTCTCCATTGATCCTATCACTTAGAAATAATGCATGCAACATTTTCTAAGATTTGTGTAAATTTAGACCATTCTCTTGAGATTTCAGAAGCTATTATCCTCAAATACTTTGGGAGGGAGTGGGTTCAGAGTGTGGATTTGGAGAAGCTCCCCTTTAGGTATTATGGCTACCATGAACTTGGTCATTTTAGAAGAAATTGTCTTAGAAATAAGGCCCAAGCTCAATCAGAATCTCTATAGTCTACTCGGTTCACTTGGTATCCTCCTCCATGGATTAACAAAGGTGTGGAGGATCAAATCTTTGAAACCTTCTGAGGATTTTATTAAAAGTAAAAATTGGGCATGGTTCTCAACTTTCCATAAATTTAGGACCAATCGCCCTTAAATCCTAATTCTCTAGAGGTTGAGGAGCACTCTCCTATCCATATCATGGTTGAAGAATAAGGAAGTTAATGATAGAATCATCCAATCTCTTGGAGACTCTTTATCATCCTCGGCAGGTATCATTTGATGACTTAGATAAAAGGGTTCATGGGCTGGAAGAGATCATGGAAATTGATATTGAGAATAATTTGGATTTCTTAAAGTTTTCCAAGGCTACTTTGTAAGGGGAAGCTTTGGATTTGTGGGAAGGTTATCTTCTAGACTTAGATTTAGATCTTTAAATTGAATCAAATTTGGAAAACTTGGAGCATTTTCATAGGGAGAGTGATCCCGAAGGGGATCTTGGATCAAAAGCAATTATTTATATAATTCAACATGACTACCCTTTTTGGAACCTACCTATGGTAATAAAATTCATAAAGGCATAAAATCTAATGTGAAGACACTTTTTGATCAAGGGTTGTTGGAAAATCAAAAATTTATTACCACTTTTTATCCTGAAAAGTGAGAGGTAGATGTCCCCTCTCTAGAGTCATGAAGTTTTTATCATGGAATTTTAGGGGCTTAAGTACCCATAAAAAATTAATTTGATCAAGTTCCAAATTTTAATCTCAATTTGGATGGTATTTTTATCCAAGAAACTAAGCTTGTCATTGGGGAAACTATTTCCTTTTTTCTAAATATTGGCCCTCTTGGAAAGGTTGGTTTATAGACTTAGTCGGTGCCTCTGGAGGCATGGATATTATTTGTAATTCCAAGATAATTTTAGTTTCCTCTTTAGGATAAAATAATAATTAGCAATGGGGGAATGTGAAGGACCTTTAGTCTAATATTGAGTTAACTGTTTCAATGTGTATGGTCCCAATAGTCTTAATCTTAAATGCAAATGTTGGAAAAAAATCCAAACTATCATCCTAAGTCATCCCAACACCAAGTTTGTTCTTGGAGGGGACTTAAATTCTATTCTCTTTGAAGTATACAAGAGAGGAGACTTTGGGAGGCCACTTCACTCTCATCTTGACTTCACCAATTTATGGGATGTTATTAGGCTTCTGGATGTGATTTCTAAGAATGCCCTTTTTACTTGGACTAAAAGGAATAAAGGGTAAAACAACATTGTTGAGTTCTTAGATAGGTTTATTATCAATGTTTCATGGCTCAATACTAATTGGACCTTTGAAAGTCACATTGTCCCTCTCTTGGGTTCAGAGCATGCTCCTGTGGATCTTGTGCTAGAAGAAGATTAAAACCCTTTGTTCTGTCCGTTCAAATTCAAGATCATGTGGCTCCTTGAGAATCTTAAATTTTGGTGGTCTATCTTTCCAAATCCCAAAGGTAATTTCATGTTTTCTTTTGAAAAAAAATTGGTTTTTATAAAAGGCTACTTCAAACATTAGAATTGAACCTTCAAAAATATTTTTACTAAAATCAAAAGGATTGATGAGAACTTGCAATTATTGAATACTCACATCATGGTTATTGGTATGTCTGATGTGGATTACCATCGTGAGCGTTCTCTTCTTTCAAATTTAGATGAATTCCACATCAGGGAAGAGATTTTTTGGAGACATAAATCTCAGGAGACTTGTTTAAGGGAAGGAGATTGTAATACCAAGTTCTTTCATCACTCATTTAAATTTAGGAGTATTAATTGCATTACTAGAATCATGATTAAGGATGGTGTGGTGCTTGAGATAAAATCAAAAATCAAATTTATATCTAAACAATATTTTTCCAATCTTTTATCTTATCTTGAAGCTTCCATCTAGCTACTGCAAGATATTCTCCTTGAGGCAATCCTTCACCTAATTTTTGGGCAAAAAAATGACTTGTTGATGGCTCCTTTCTCAAAATATGAGGTTTGAAAAGTTTTTTTTGCAATGAAGAGAGACAAATATCCTGGTCCAGATGGATTTCCTACTGCATTTTATCAATATTTTATCCTATCATTAGGGATGAGGTTATTGAGGTTGTTGAATTCGTAAGGATAAATAAGAAAGTTATTTTGAATTTTAATTGCACCTTTCTTGCTCTACACCCTAAGGGAACTTTCAAAAATCCTTCAATGATTTTAGGGCAATTTCAGTTTAAAAAACCATCTCCAAAATCATTTCTAAGGTCATTTCTTTTTAGTTCAAGTCATTCATTCACATGATTATTTCTCTAGAGCAAGGTGGTTTCATGTTAGGTAGGCACATTCAAGATGGTATTGTCATCATTCATGAGCTTATTCACTCTTTATTTCTCAATAAGAAAAAAGGAATGTTGGTCAATCGGGATATAGGTAAAGCCTGTGATAAGGTAAACTGGTAGTTTCTATTGAAGGTTCTCAAAAATTTTGGTGTTACTAAGGATTGTAGTGATTTGATTTTTAGCTAAATTTCCACTCCTCGGTTCTTTATTCTAGTTAATATATCTCCTATGGGGTTTTTTAATGCAACTAGGTGAATCAGACAAGGGGACCCTCTCTCTCCTTTCCTTTTCATTCTCATGGCTAAATCCCTAAGTAGAGCTATTCATCATGATATGAGTGGAGGCCAAATTTAAGGGTTGTCTATCATTGATGGGTTTAAAAATATCTAGCATCAACAATTTGCTGAAGACACCTTCTTATTTGGCAAGGCATTGATGCAAGAGGCAATTAGCTTCAAACAACTTCTTGACATCTATGCACTATCCTTGATTCAATAGGAAAATGATCTCAAATCTGAAATAGTTTTCATTAATGTTAGTCCTCAGAATCAAATTTGTCTCTCTCAGCTATTAAACTTTAAGATTGACATGCTTCTTTCTAAGTACCTCGACGTTCGTCTCTTCATTGGTAAAGGTAAAACCTCTCTTTGGGACCATTTTATGAATGCTCTCAAGGATAGGTTGTTATCCTAGAAAAACAAATTATTATCCTTTGTAGGTAGATTAACCCTTCTCAAATCCATGATTAGTGTTATTCCTATTTATCTTCTTTTTATGCTTAGGCCTCTGACTATTATTTTTAGAAACATCAACAAAATTTGTCATACTTTTCTTTGGTAAGGTTGCCAAGATTTGAGAAGAATCCATTTGACTAGATGGGACCAGGTTTGTCTTCTTAAAAAGGATAGGGGTGTTGGCATTAGGAACACTGAGTTAAAAAAATTGGTGTTAGGTGCCAAATTGATCTAGAACTTTTATGAGGAGCTGAATTCTCTTTGTAACAGAATTATTCATTCTAAATATTTGGGATCTGAGGATCTTCTAGATTTCCTTATCACCAATAACACCCCATCTAGTTCTCATATTTAGAAAAAAAAAATTCTTTGTCATCTATTAATTACTAACCACATCTCTTTGATGATCAATAATGGTAGAAAAGCATGCTTGTGGGAGGATTCTTGGAATGGTCATCGCCCTTTGAATGATTTAGATGATCTGGTTGAGATGCAAAGAATTCTAAAAGGGGCTTGGGGAGATAAAGTTTGTGACTATGTGGATATGAATTCTTAATCCCCCATTGTTCATGTAAAATGGAGGAATTTAGAAGGGATACAAATTCCAACTGATCAAAATCTTTTGCTTGAGTTTATCCTTTGAAAGAGGAAATTTTTTCTCAACTTCAAAGATGACTCGATCTTTTGGACCAGGACCAAATTTGGTTCTTACAAAGTTAGTGTTGGGTATTTGATCTCTTTGTCTATGGATGATGGGTGTGCTAGATCCAATTTTCTTTTCTAGAATCACAAAGGTTTACCCAAAGCTAGTGCCTTTTCTTAGCTATCCATTCAACATAAGATTATTACTCAAGATCACCTATGTAGGATGGGCCAATTAGGCCTCTCGAGATGTGTTTTATGTTTCAACAAGGAAGAAATGGTTGATCACCTCTTTCTCTATTTCCCTTTCACTTTATCCTATTGGGATTGGTTAAGCTCTAAACTTTATTGGAGTTGGGTCTGGCCTCATTCTCTGAGGTAGGTTTTTGAATCCTAGCATTTGGGGAAGGATGTTGATATGCTTAAGGAACTTTGGTGGGTCAGTCATACCATTTTTATTTGGCATAAATATATGAGTGTAACAACATAATTTTATGTGAAAATTAATCATCACTTGCTATCTTTTTAACCATTTTGGAGTGTACAATATTAGAATTTGTTTCCTCTTATTCCACTAGGAAACCTGCCAACCTCTCTAAATGGGATATGAAGGTTAGACCTTCTTAGATTATTATTAAATTACCCCCATTAATGGTTTTTGTGTCTTAATTTCTTCATGTAATACCCATAATATTTCTCATTGAAATCCACCCCTAAGTGGTTTATTTAAACTCACTTTTAATGAGGTGGATTGTGATAACCCAAGGGCTTCTAGAGCAAGTTGTTATGTATAAGACTGCTTAAGGTTTTTAATCTAGAATTTTTCTACCAAATTTTAGGATGGTTATAATAATGAATCCAAATATTAAGTATTTGTTTTGGGCCTTAAGATTGTAAGAGAGTGTGGCATTGAGAACTTGATTATCAAAGGATATTCTCAGGTCATTATGGGTGCTATGAAAAATAAAATGGCTAAAGCTTGGCATTTGAATAATATCCTCCTAGTGTGGCCCCTCATTGATGAATTGAATTAATCATCAATCCAACATTTTTATAGGGAGGATAATAAAAAATTGGACTGGATTGCAAATTAAGTCATTGACCAAGTCCAGGAGTTTATTATTGACAATGTATATGATTCTTGGCCTGGTTTGGACTTATTAGATCACATTTCAATTTGATTATATGGTGTTGCATGGTTTTGGTTGGGTTTGGCTTAGTCCTTAAGTCTTCTGAGCTAGGTTATGGCTTTTCCATCACTTCTTATTTGTTATCGATTGGGGTGCAGTGATTTGCATCCTTGGTCTACTCAGTCTATTTTCTTTCTTCCTTCTATGGTGGTGGTGGTGCATCTTGGTTGGTATTGGGTATAGGTTTATATTTATAGTTGGGTATGCCTTTTGACTTTATTTGTGGTACTAGTGCTCAGGGGTTTCCTTTATGCTAAAGGTTTATTGTTCCTGTTACTAGGTTTGCACTTATAGGGTTGTTATAGGGGTGGTGTTGTTGTTACAGATTGGAGATTTAGTTTAACCATCCTAGTATTAAATTTTATTTGTATTAAATTTGGGGATATCTTTGGCTTAGCCTTCAACTTGACTCCTCTCTTTTACATTTTCAATTCTCATTTCTTTGTCCATTCTTGGCTACTACTTTCCCCTCTTTCTTTAATTTTTAGCAGTTGTTCTTACCTTGGATTCTCATTTTCCTTTTTTGGAGCATGGGTGAGTCTTGGTGGGCCTTCATTCACTCCAAATTATTTGTTTCCTATGGTTTTTATAGGGATTTTGAGCCTTTTTTTTGGGAATTGGAGGAGAGTTGAATAGGAAAATTAATAGTGCACAGATAATTTCAATTTCATCACACAAATATTCTACTCTATATTCTAATTAATTCAATACAAACATATTAAAAATATATAAGAGAATCCTCTCCTAAAATATATGGGAGTTAAAAATAACTCAACCCAAATACATGAGTTGGTTGATCAACACCAATCACGTATAATAATATAATAACAAATACTAATCATAATATTGTTATATAACAATATTCTAATTACTTACTAATTATTAACAACCTATTACTATTTACCTCTTGATAAATATCAATATTTTACTATTTACCTCTCAATAAATACCAAAACTAACATGATATATAATGTATTCCTAGCATTCCCCCCATTGTTTTTACATGGTGCAAAAACATTTACACTTTTATCTGCATTATGCTCACCCATTGTATCATGCCCTATTTGGCTCATGACCTTGATACAAAGAGAGCCTCACTCCTCCCATGGTTTTATAGGTTTACCATAAACCTTGACATGAATAGGAACACCATCTACCTCCAAGAATTATCACAAATAGAACTACATGCCATTGTATACTCATAGGTCTACATACTACTGATGCAATCTTGCTACACATGACCATTATATGTGAAGGAACACATCCCACATTTACATTGTGTGACCACAACAAACATGTCATTAAGGGTCATCTCCATAAATAAGTAAGGCAGCTTTTAAATCTCTACAGTAGTTACTCTCCTAACTATTGCCAAAACACTATTCATCTCCTGTGGTTCTTTGGATCTACCATAAACCCTTTCAAGATCCATGAACTGACTTACATTGGTGTTTTTTGTCCTTTCATAATGTTTTCACCTTAGGGAATCATGTTTGGAATTTTAAAATAAATTACATATCTTGAACATGCATTATTCTTATGTTCTTATTTTAAAAAACACACAACAAAAACTATAACAATACACACACAAGTCACCAAAACATTGATGCAGCCCCATCATTGGTGATTGATGAGAGGTCACTAAAAGACTTCCATCCTTTGTGTATCCTTTAGCCTCTAGTATTTCATTTATCACTTATCACATGTATTGAAGAAGCTCAAATTTAATTTTTCTAAGGGAGATCCCCCCATAATGCTGACATCGCATACAAGCAAAAATACATCTATAAGGTAATTTTTTTTATTTTTGAAATTTTGAATTTTGACTCACAACATGAATATGGACCCAAAAAGAATTATTGACACTTTGAATTTTTATGACTTGACGACATAATATATTATTACAAAAAATTATACTTTTGATGATAGACATTATAACTAAAATGACTATGACAATATGAACATTTAAAAAGTAATAAAAGAAAAAATTAATTTTTAAACAATAACTAAGATGACTCGACTCTTTTAAACCTAATATCAAAATATTTAACAAATAAAATATTAAACTTTATCATAGACCTATTATACCAATAATAGACCAAATAAATTAAAGACTCAATGAATCTAATGAACTTAAATAAAACTTAAAACCTAGACTCTACATATTATAGGACTGAATGAATCAATAAACATAAAATAAATCTCTTACTAAGTATTCGTAGACATAAAAGTGAATAGACCATTGAATTCTAAGTCAAGCCAAATTCTAGAGATGCAAATATAATGCAACGATCTACACTTTGCAATATTTTAATGGATTTGATCCATGATGGAAGATATTAATGACGTTCAGATGAATATACACGAGCCTAATTTTAGACTTTAGATCAAATCCTTAATGCATATATTTTGAATGGAAAAATACATAAAACTTTTCCAATGTCTATATAATTCTTGTAATTTTGTTGAGTAGAATCACGGTGAATAGCTAAAAGAAGGGCGATCAGGATTTAGACAACAGGCATCCAAACTAACTGAAAATAAAAATACATAGATTATTGATAAATTCATTGATTTGAATGTTGGGATCATAGGTAGCATGATTATGAAAGGATCTAAAAGTTTCAAGCAATGATATGCACTTTCCTATCAATTCAAATTTGCTCCAAATTTTATTGTGCCATTTATAACTTCCACATCACCTGATTTTTATTTTATAAGATAGAACTATAAATGTGTTATGAATGAATATAGCTTTAATTATATTTGTATTACAAATCACGTCCTCCTCTAGGCACTTGGCTACTGATGAAGCTTGCTTCCCTCAAAGGTTTAAAATATTATAAAAATATTCTCCTATACTTATTCTAAAAACAAAATAAAATATACTGCTAGACCAATTTCCATAGAGTACCATGCACTGGGACAAAGCACCAAGCAACTTCCCCTCACATACTTTCACAAACCCATAGCTACTCAAATAAATGCCTATTCTAATACCACTATTAGGAATTGGAGGAAAGCCAAACAAGAAAATTAATAGTGCACAGAGAATTTAAATTTCATCACAAAAATATTCTACTTTATACTCTAATTAATTCAATACAAACATATTACAAATATATAAGAGAATCCTCTCCTAAAATATAGGGGAGTTACAAATAACTCAACCCAAATACGTGATTTGGTTTATCAACACCAATCATGTATAACAATATAATAATAAATACTAATCATTATATTGTTATATAACAATATTTTGATTACTTAATAATTACTAACAACCTATTACTATTTACCTCTCATAAATACCAAAACTAACATGATGTAAAAGTTATTCCTAACACTTTTCCTACTTGGTTCTGTGAGTATTTTGTCAAATAATTGGGTGAACTCTTATTTGTCACGTTGTTGGTTTGACCTATTGTTGTTGCTCATTGGTGGACTTTTGGAGGCCTTTCTGATTTCCCTTTTTGTGATATGATTGTCACTTGAGTGGTTGTGGTCCGACTGCTATTTTGATCCATATTTTCCTCTTTTCCCATTGGCTTTCCTATTTATATATTCCCTTTACTTATTTCTCTTCCTTTTGGAATGCTTTTCTATGTTGTGCAGGTCTTCTTAGTGGCTCATCCTTAGGCTTGGGCCCTTTGTGGTTCTGGTTTGCTTGCATTCCTTGGTTTTGTTATGGGGTGGTCTTCTTTGTCATTGACAGGAAACCATTTTTTTCTGTTCTTTTTATCTTTTTATGGGTTGAGTGCCTTTTTCCCTCAATATGTATCAAAAAACAAATCTATAGGAAAGTGGTACACCTTCCCAAACAACAAAATTCATATCAAAGAGTTACTCAACATTCAAAAAAATCTACACCTTCTATAGTGCACCCTAAGTCAATTCATAGGATAGTTTAGTGTGTTCCATAGTGAACATAAGAAAGGATAGTTCCTATTATATAACAAACCCTACCAATCCCCACACTTTCTCAAGTTACGCATGTTAAAATATTCTATGATCAGTGATAAGGATAATCACATTATAGAACTTAATGCCTTTTCAAATTTAGATACACCTATATGTATCACTTTAAGCCCTCAAAATTTTATCTTCAACATCTATGATCCAAGAACTCATTATGCCCCCCCATTGATGGGATCATAGGCTATTTTCTTTTTTAAAAATATCAAAAATACAAAAATTCAAAAAAAATCAAATATTGAAAATTTTCAAAAACATTCAAAATACTCTTTAAAAAAACATGACTTGAGCATGACATGCGACATTGGTTACTTTTTTACATACATTGTTTATCACATATTTTGGCAGATAGCATATTTTATTTATATACACACATGCATTTCATGAGGTATATGAGTTTGATGTAGGACACACGTTATACATAGATTCTTATATGATGGATTCCCTTCTACCCAATGGTCATACCTATGTTGGGGACATTTAATTCTAAAGGTTTCATTGTAAATAAGTCATTTCTTTCTATGAACTCTCAATCATGTCAATCTACATATATTACAAGTATCTTGTTAAATACCCATATTTTTGCATCGTGCTACATGGATATACTACTTTGATACACTATGACATTGATACATATAGATAGAATAAAATAGTTTCAATTATTTTATGCTCCTTCAATGTTGTTTACTTCCTTGAATGATAGGTTAGACATTTATTGCTTACTGTTTGTGGCCCTTGGCCCTTGTGAAAAATTATTGCAAATCTCTAGGAGATGGTGCTTGGTATGTGTGACATTGGAACTTGCCCATTGTTTATGGCCCTTAGTCCTGCATTTTATATGACATTTGAACATTTCTCTTGTTTGAGACATTTTTAATGTAATTTGTATGCATCCCTTGGCCTTACTTGTGGAAACATATACATGGCCCTTGGTATTATTTTATGACACTGTGTGGCATTATGTGATGTGATTTTTGTTCTTATCAAGATTGATTAGTGGTGTCATGATAAATATCATTAAACTTTACTATGTACTCTATTTCAAATATAGTAACTTTACTACATGTTTCATCAATAAATTTATCTATACATGATCATTATATTCCTTGCATTCAATACATTGCATACATGCTTCAATGATAAGTACATTAATATGATGACATACTCTCCATATGATGACATGATTACTATATGATTATGTCTTTATCACATGACATAGTTAACTATTATTTTGAGATGAGTTACTTGCAAGTTACATACCTTGTCTCAAAATGGGGGCATCAAAGTGGACTTGTCTTAGAGATCCAAGGCTCCATGAATATAATAATCAGATTTGGGATAAAGTAAAAGTTTCAAAAATATAGAGTACATGTTGTCAAAGAGTCAATGTAAATTTTAAAATAAGATTCTATAGCAAATTATAGGTTTTCAAAGATTCAAAGTAATTTATAAATCAAACATATTGGCACATTGATACAAATTATGGGGGGATATAACATTCATATGCATTCAATTTTCAAATAATCAAAATACATAATCGTATTAACTTAAAATCATAGGCATGGGCATATTAAAAAAGGTTATAATATGAAAGTTACATGTTGAAAATATATCTAAAATTGAGCATATAGGTGCATAGCATTCTATATCATTAGCATAAATTTAGGAAGCATGATACTTGTTCATGCTCACATACAAATTTTCAAAGATAAAATTTTAGATTTATAATTTAAAAGGCAAAATATTGATTTGAATTAAAATATATTATAAAAGTGGTCATGATGGTGGAATTAATATTATTTGTTCTCTTTTGATAATGCAAATAGAATCTAGATCCGTTTATAGTGCTATGATTTAAATCTATTTCAGGTAATGTACGTTGAGATTTAGCGATGTTTGATAGTCATGGAATTACTTATAGTGAACCCATTATGTGGTTCCATCTTCTATTGCACTTTATGTATGTTCAAATCTAGTGACACTCAATGACATTGACATCACTTCTAGTGAACCCATCGGGGTTCCACCTTTTATTTTAGTGCATTGAGTACTAATCCATATTCATGAGATTTGGAATAATGCATATTTACAACTCAAAAGCTTTATTATTTATTCAAAATTGGGATTTTATTACTCTTAATTCATTGTTGGTTTAAAAAATCCAAGTGCTTCAAAAAGGGAGCACAATTCTTCATCATCAATTATAGGTTACAGGGAAATTTAATTTCACCTGCATACATGTGTACTCCTTCCTTTCTCTTTTTTCATTTTTTTAATTTTCAAATTTTAAATTTCAAAATGAACAAATGACTAATTCATGCATTATTGCAGGGTTTGTTAAATTTGAGTGCCTTGCACAATTGAAGTATTTGATCAAAGACAATGTGTATTATACACACTTAGGTTCAATTCTTTCTCCTTTACTCCAGTAATTTCAATAAATGGGGGAAATGTAGACACATAAATTTGGTCATGGGTATTTGACAATGCTAATTATTGACACATCCTAAATAATGACTTGCACCCAAATACATGACTATTATTCACCATTACTCTAAGCCTTTTATCAATATGATAACTCAACCCATTTGTTTTATGTCACTACTAGATATAAATTTAAATGTAAAATGCCAAAAATGCTTAAAATCACTCTTAGACCATCTATAGTTCAGGACATGTGTCCATGATCTCTTGGGACAAGTCCTCCCTAAGCATATAGGATCACTATTGTGTTCTTTATCATCTTAGGCCAGTAGTATCCCACATGAAATAATGACTAGTTTCTAAATTTGGAATCAATATTTGGGTCTTCTTACAAGTTTCATAAGGTTAGTTAAAGGAAACTATCAAAATTTTCACCTATAAATACTTAAAAAAGGTTATTCATTATCCCTACTTGGTATTCACTTATTTCAAGCTTACACACTAATGCACATTAAGCAAATCTTCCTTATTTTTTCCAAATTTGAGATCACTCAGAAGGAAAAACCATATGCCAAGTTAAGATCATTCCAAATTAAGTCAAGAGATATCATTTTCAAGAATTAAATCCATTTTATAGCTACATACACATATTCAAGGAGAAAAAATTACACAATCACTTTATGTGGGAGATCTGCATGGGCTTGATTTCCCTCCTTGGAGTATTGGATATGTAGGTAACTATAAATAATCAAGGGGGTGATTGAGGTCAGATCAACCCTTTAAAATCTCATATTTTTGTAAGTTTTAAATATATCAATAATCCATTAGGGTTTAAAAGAAAAAAAAGACAAACAATGAACTATATGCAAAATAATCCAAATCACGATATCATAGATGACTTAGAACACACAGGCACAATAATAAATTTCATATCATAGTCAATAGAGGTAAGTATATGGTTTGTACTCAAGCATCATATTTAATAATATTTTGTATTTATGTTGTTGATTTGTCATTGTCATAACTTTGATTTTTTTTTTATTCTCATGCTAGTCATTATGCATAGATAACTAGGACAAGTTTGTGATCAACAGACATGAATGATCTGCACTATCATTCACTTATAGTAGACATGTCTAGAAGTATTTTATGATTCTATTCCTTAACTTGAGTATACACAATCACCTATTTTACTAATTTCTACTTTCAAACATTTAAAATAGTGAACTGAAGTCTAGGTTTGAGCTAAGTTGTTTAGTGTTTTCAAAAATAGATTTTTTTCTATAGTTAGCATTTATCAAAATCAAAATTGTTGATTATTATACATATTTAGAATTATGATATAATTTAGTTTTAAACCTATTATAATGCATTTTAATTTATTATTTTATCAAAAATAGGGTAAAAAGTATGTTAGTGATAATAAATCAGAAGGTCAAGCCCATAAGTAATTGAGGGGATAGGAAAAAATGTGAATGAAATTAATGTGTATACACAATTCATGTATGTTAAGGATTGGTCAAAACTAACATTTTTAAGTATCTAATATAATATTAATGTGTCTAAATTATGATATCACCTGGTAGGTGCTTGAAACATCCCTAACACCTAAGGAATAAAGGGGAAAATGGAAAATCCATGACAAAGACTAATGGAATCACAATAGGGGTGATACAAAAAGGAGGGTAGGGAATGAGATATTAGAGGAAGACAATGGTATATCGATAGAGGAAATAATGGCACAACCCTTCACATCTAGATCAGAAGATCCAACACAAAATAATGAAAGGAATAAATGCTTAGGGTGGGCATTGCAACCCAACACCATGTGTTTTTACTTATTTTTCCAAAATATTATGCCTACATAGATAAATAAGTAATAAATTTTTGGCATAAATTTAACACACATATTGAAGTGTACAGTTTTTTGGGGTAAACTTAGGATACATCTCAAAGTGTACATGGGGGTGGGCCAAGGCCCATACTAGTACATCATTTTAAAAACACAATCAATAATCATTGATTTGATTCAAAAATACAACATCCTTAGGTAACTTGTTTTACTTAACATGTAAATGAGTAGAAACATGTCATTTATAATCATAATCAATCAAAACTCATTCCCCAATGCTATATCTTTTATAGATTCTACCGAAAAATATTTTTTAGAGATTTTAGGAATAAAATACAATTGAAAATCATCAATTCATTTGAACTGACAATTAGGAGTAATATTATATCTTCCATGAGATCTACTTATAGAACTAGTAATGATCTTAAATGCATAGGGATGACCATTTATGTAGTTAGATTCATAATTTTGTATAACATTTTCCTAGCATCTATATCAAAATTAAGAGACACTACATTTACACACCTTATGTATGTTGACATGCTAAACTTGTACGTCATAAAATGTTTTCAATTTGTGAATGAATACAATGGACCAAAAAATGGAAAAATGCATACTCCATTCTAAAAATTTCCTTTTGAACCAACATTTACATTGTTTAATATGAAAATAACCTAATTACAATTATATATTAGGATGTATCACATATATATAAGACCCCAAAAAGATAAATTCATATTAATTTTGGGAATTAGATTATTCAAATGCGAAGCTCCATATTCCTTATACTTATAAATATCCTTATGCAAGTGTTTTAGATCATCTAGGAGCTCATGATACCCTTCACTATCCAGACTATAATCCGTGTAGTGTTTCTTTTGTCCTTCCTAAAACTATCTTTCAGACAAATGATAGTTCCTAATTATTATAGAAATATTATTCTCCTCATCTTCTTAAAAATAACTAGGTGTATATAAGCCCACAAAGATGGAGAGGGGTCCCACACCAAAACACTTATCAAATAACTTGACATATCTAAGGTAGATACTAACTTATAAACATTGAAATAATAAATATTTACAATTTAAGGTTCTAATAAAAACAAAGATTATTTTCCTCAAAGATTGCATGAACATAACATTATGTATCTTTGATCTAATATTATGTATATATGATCTAAATATCACTTAATAAATATTTTTTCAATGAATATATTAAAGATCTAATAATTTTTTATTTAAAAGAAATCAAATTTGAGATCAATCACACCCTTGTTTTTAAGATAACACTATTTATGATCCTTCAATTTTTTAATATGTAATCTAATTTGTGGAAAATAAAATAGCTCTCTTTCTATTTGTTTGACACTCCCCTAAACATCACATCTCTTGAGAAAGATACGATGAATTTAGAAAAACTTTAAGGAAATTTGACTTTAATATCACTTATTGATGCAAACCCTGATACTTTTATGTTGAGATTAGTGTCAAGGTACGTATCATAATAACTGGAAACCCTAAAAAGTTAAATTTTGATGCAAGTTTTGTCAATTTATTTCACCGATGTAGGAGTTTGATGAAAATTGTCACGAAAGATAATAGACAAAAAATATGATGCACATAGCATCAATAGGAAAAAAATATCTAAATTTAGAGATTTCTATGCCATCATTTTTATAAAATTAGTCACTCTAAAAAATTGGAACATTAAAAAATGTGATTCAAAAATTGCATCAAAGATTGCAAAAAAATGGAATTTAGACATAAAAAGTGTTGCAAACTCATCAAAATCTAATAGTGGTTGCCATGGTTCCACCATGTATCTATTCAAGAAATAATACTAGTGTGTGTTTCATTTATACATCTTATCCTTCTAGGGGCATATAATGTTTCCCTCTTTCGGGTATAATCAATGCATATTACTTGTCATTCTTTTTCTATAGCTTAAATTATATTACTTCTATATTAACATATTATTATTGAGTTACAAGTTACTATCAATACTTACCTAATGATATATTTATATGGTTACATACATGTGTTACAAATTTACTTTCAATGATTATTACAATTTTTTCTTCATATGTATGTTACAGATGGTGCACTTAATTATTTTATTTTAAGATGAGTGATAGGTAGGAAAATCTATCACCTAAAAAGTGGGGCATATGATTGGCTTATTTTATATTTGGATATATATTTCAAGTTATTACAATATCTCAAGTGGTTACAAGATACCAAGAGATTACAAAGAGGTACCATATATTTTTATTTTTGGAAAAGAAACATATTTTTCCCACATGGTAGGGGATGGCCAAAGATACTTCTCATTTTTTAGTTTTATTTAGCTAATTGGATAGGGAAATTGAGGCTCATGACAATTTTAGATTTTTTAGCTAATGGAAACCTGTTTTGTATAATTCCAAGTGTATTGGGTTACAAGTTACTATTGATATTTACGTGATGATACCTTTCTATGGTTACATACATGTGTTATAAAAATGATTTCAATGATCATTAAAAATTTTGATTCTTATCTATGTTACACATGTGTTTAATCATTTTATTTTGAGATGAGTGATATGTAGGAACATCCCTCACCTTAAAAGAGGGATTTATAGTATGCTTATTTCATCTTTGGTTATTGATTTCTAGTGGCTACAAGATATCAAGAGGTTACAAAAAAGTACAATATGTTTTATCCTTTGGACAAGAAGTATATTTTTTCCACATGGTAGAGGAAATTGAGGCCCATAATAGTTTTTAGTTTTTTTTTTTATTTAGTCACTTCACTGGGAAAGCTGATAACTATGATAGTTTCAAAATTTTCAAAGATGGCAACATAGTTTTCATACCACCAATGTATTTTCTCCTTCACTTATTTTAAAATTTTCATTTATTTAATCTAATTCAATTGTATCAAATTATCAAGACATTGATCTACTTTTAAGCATTCATGTTTATTTGTGGGTAAACATTTGATATTTACATTGGATCATTCATTATAGTTTCTAAGGAGTAGAGAGTTTCTCAAACCCTATTAGGTATGCACTTGTATGTTTTAATTTTATATGTATGCACATGCACACACTTTTAAGTGGGGCATTATATAGAAACCTAGTTTTAAGAAACCCATGTAGTTGCAATGATTTTGTCAAGCTTTGTTACATTTGGTTTATTTTCTTACATTAGGCTCTTATTGCTACAATTTAACTTCATGATGGACCTTGCATAATATTTTTTCACCTATATTTTCTTATGAACACCTCCATATTTTTCATTTTTATACCACAAGATTCACCTAGTTGTCATGTAGTTTTTTTGGTCTCTATTCATGGGTTTTATGTCTTGACCATTTTTTACAAAATTTTGAAAGTGACCTTTGCCATTTTTAGAACAGTCTGAAAGTGGTCAATTTGTTTTTGGGTCAATTTTTTGCTAGTTATCATCAAATTATCAATCTTCGCATTGATCGTATCTATTGCACACTTGTCAAGGAGCTCATATATTTCATTTGTATTCCACTCTCCATTTTTTGAAGGCTTGGAGTTGCATATTTGTGTCAATAAAAGGATTGCATTAGTGAAAAAACATTTAGTTTCATTGATTTCCATAGGGAGAGAAGTCAAGTATTCTCTCACTTATTGGGATGGGTCATTCACATGTACTAAAACTATAAATATCCTTGATTCTTAACATTGATATGTAGAGAAACCCTACTCAAGGGTCCCAAGCCAATAAATTCATAATTTTACTTTTCTTTTGGAGCAATTTTTAGGGTTGAGTTCAGATTAGGGTTACATCAATGAAATTAAATTTTGATAGATATGTGTGTGTCATTATTCTTATCAGAGATAGGTATATAGACATATGTTATTAGATAATGATTTTAGGAAGTTTCAAAACCTAGGAATTTACAAAGCCATTTTTGAACGTATTAGACCATTTTAAAATACACTATCATTTTAGGAGCATCTCATAATTAGTCTAACCCTTTTTGAAATAGTCTAAAACTAATCATCTCAGATCATTGACTATTTTCTAGATGCTCTTTTGCACTTCTTAAAATTCCCAATTTTTAATATTCTCAATCTCTATCATAACTCAAGTAAGTCATAATTAAGTCTGCATCTTTGTCTATTTATTTCCACTTTCAATTATTTATTGCTCAGGGTAATTTCATTCAATGTCAACAAATTTAGATCTTTATTTACAATGTTGGGGTATTTAGATCAGGTATGAATATTCCCTTTTATTTTTTATTGTTGATGTAGTGTTTTGAACACTTTTATGCCCTCCACATAAAAATCTTGGTTACATTGTTCCCTTGATTAATCAATGTTGTTTATGTCTTTAGTATACTTGTTATGTTTGCTTTATTTCTTCCTTGATTTTGGTGTGATCAATCTATGTTTAATGTCCCTTATTTTTCATCTTTATTTACTCTACATTTGATAAGATTTCCTTTCTCTTTATACTTCATGTTGATATTTTTTCCTTGTTTTATATGTCTACTTTGTATTTGATGTGCTTTCTTTCCATTCTCTATCTAGTTTGTGTTTGATAGGATTTCATTACTTTCTTTGTATACTTTATGTTTAAAATGTATTATGGTGCCATGAACTATATTATGCATAATCCTCTTATTTCTTGCATGTGTTTCTATTATCTATATATTTATCCAGGAAAAGAACCCATACTTATGATTGAATTTTTTAATTTTTATACTACTAGTAAGTTGCATTAATTATGTTTTACCTTCCTATGGGATATATTTTAATTTATCCTGCATTTATTATATTTTTCCCATATGGGGCATATTACTTATGCATAATTACACCACTTATATTTTTTCCCACATTGGGCATAGTACTCTTTTGTTTGACATTTCTTATATCTTTCCCATGTGGGGCATGCTACCTTTGCCATTATATTGATTACTTCATAGGTTTGTGTAGGGACATATACCTATAATATATATTTTCTATGTAATATATTTTTATGTTAGATATCAATGATTTTACATCATATCTTACACAAGATGTGTATAATCCCTTTCTTTTAAGATATGCACTTCACAAGTTCATCTCATATCTCAAAAGGGTTATATATTCTATCCATTTTATCCATACTCTAGACTCCAAGAATTTAGTATTCATTGATATCCTATAAATATGAGAAATAAGATTTTTCTTACTGTTATACATCGACAATCTGTGGCACCTATTCCCACTACAAGATATATTTAGAACATTTCTTAACTTTGACTCATTAGTATTCAAATTATTATTTTAACATTGATTTATGTCACTACAAATTATATTCATAAATGTATGTTGGATTTAACATAGGTTCATAGACATAAAACTTTTTTCTAAGCATCCTCATATCTTTAGAAAAACCAATATTTAACAAAAATTCATAAACATGGAACTTATATTAGGGCACCCTCACTTTTCTATAAACATGGAACGTATATCTTTTCCATTTTTTTCTATTTCTAGTAACATATCATTTTTATGGGCACTTATTGATGTGTAATTATCTTTGTAGGTTTCATAAGTGCATTGGAGTTTTTTGGGAGCTATAAAAGACACATATGTTGTTTCCACTTTCTACCTATTTTATTTTGATATGTATCCACACACACATCAAAGTGGGGTATTGTGCAGTCACCTAAAAATAGCCCCTAAGCATTTTTTAGTCATAAAATTGTATTATTTTAGGCTACATATGTATGTATTAATTATTAGTATAAATGAAGTTTTATTGATTTAATTTGGACATTTTTGTCATGTTTCACCTCTTTCTTCTCTCTCACCTCTTTCTCTCTCTTTACCTTTTCTCTCTTTGTGTTTCTAGTGGTCCTTTTAAAACTATACATGGTATGTTTCTAGGGCCCAAAAATGTACAATATACATTTAAAAGGGAGTGTGTCATGTGGGTCCATCTAAGTTTACCCATGTACCATGGTCCAATTTTATTAAATTTTTTCCTCATTATGTGTTAACTTGCATGCTAATAAGGTCCTAATTTGAAATTGAGACTCACACATTTAAAACATACAATAAAATGATAAATGAAATTAAAAAAACATATAGAAAATGCATATAAGAATTTAAAGAAATGTGAAGAATATCTAATATTTACTTCTACGTTCTAACATAATCTAACATTTATTATAACATTAAAAATATTGTAATGATATACTTAATTACACTAAATTATATTTTAATTGATATTTTATGACCAATATTATTTACCATTGAAAGCCTTGATAAGCAATCAGAGCTTAATAAGCCACCCAACCTTGAACATATGATCTAAAATAAATCCTTTGTCCTTATCTTTATGCGATTAAAAATTTTGTTGGTGATATCTATATAATTATATGGTATATCTCCATTCCATTCTCTTAGCGGTTGGAGTGGTTAACGCTTCTTTTCATTTATAAGTCTATATTGATCTGAACACAAATCATAGCCAAATGTGCAATGGTGATAGTAAGTAGCAGGTCCAAAACATTTACCCTTTCGTTCTCTTTCCCTCAGTAAAACATGGTAGTTGTTCTTCACAGAAGACTTGTCTATCCAGGTAGTATCAGCATAAAGGATTAACTTGTTCTCATTAAATTCATCTTTAATAATGTCAATGGCATCGACATCGGCATCATCTCCTATAAAATCTTTCTTCGTCAGCCAGAGCCCATCTCGAGTAAGATGTTGAGGCCAGTATAACCACTGAACCTTAATGAAATTCCCATTATGAGCTGTCGGTTTTTGAATTTGTGCCACATAGGGTTTGATCCATATATTTGAAGGAATCTCTACATAATTCCCTAGGGTATAGTCAATCTCCACCTTGTCATAGATATGTGTGTCTATGGAACCTGTTATAGATTCTTCTCCCTTAATGTCCCTTGAAGATACAATTTGCATCCTCACTCTTCACTCTATTCTTCTCCTTGTTTGTTTGCATTGTATATATAAAGATGGTGGTGTTGTTTCAACACCTTTAATGATGTCATTTCTTGTTGATCTCCAAATTACATTTCATTTTCTAATAACCAGCCTCCCTAATTTATTTTTAATTAATATCTGTAGCGTATGTGCTTCATATTTAATTCAGAGTTTTTGCATCTAAATAATTAGCAATTCATGTTCACGAAAGTTCATACGTATTTCAAAAAATATTGATTATCCTTTAAATTAAAATGCAACTGGGAAGAGGTGTAGACTATGGTTATGAGGATCAACCCACACTAGAATAATTAGATTAGCAAGTTGCCCTTTTATTTTTTTAGGTGGAGGTGGGGAGGGTGATCATAGATTTTGGGATTGTTTCATTTGTAATTATTTGGATTTTTTTTTTTGAAAGAAAGGGATACCAAATCTAAATTAAATGAAAATAAATATCAAAGTTAAGCTAACTCAAATGTATATTAATTTAAAAAAAGATAAATGAAAGTATAAACAATAAGGAACCTATTAAATAGTAGTAATGAATATGGCTATCGATGGTTGGTAGAGGAGGTGGAGGATCTTAGGAGTTTCCTCCTCACCCCTTTTGGCCAAGGAGGTCTTCATCAACCGGTATGGGATTCCAACCATCAGTCTATTAGTTATTTTTAGTATCATCCTACTGCTTAATTTCAAAATCTTGTCTAGAAGGTGAAATGGCAATCTTGTCTGGAAGGTGAAATGGCGAGGGCCAGTTACAAGAACTTGTCCTATGTAGGAGGACCCTAACCCCCCTTCACATCACCACTATTTTTGGTAGCCATATTAGATCTGTAGTGTGGAGATGGCCAACAAATGTGAGAAGAGGAGCTCCTCCAGCTCCTAGAGCATCGGTTGTAAGAACGATGACGTCTACCCCCACTCCCACCTCCTTGGGGAGGGCAATGGTGGCAGGGGGATTGGGATACTCACAACTGACTGCATAAAGAGCATTCCCCCAATGGTCCAGGATAATTTGCATATGGTGGAGCTCAAGCCAAACTTTATCCATTTTACTCTAGATTTAGAGGATAACATTAGATATCACAGCAATTTTGTTAATTATAGATTTTTTTTCTATATCTTCAATGATTAAAACATGTTTTATTTAACATTTTCCAAATATGAAAAATAATGTTAGTACAAAAAATCTACCAAAAATTTTTGTATCTTACATGAAGTAAGGTGGAATCCCCTAGGAGAGCCATCTTCCAAGTGAACATTTCAAGCCTAAAGGGATTGAAGAGGGTATGAATCCATCTCCAAGCAAACTTAGCATGAGGGAAAAACCAAAAGATGTTTTTTAATGGATTCTGAGTGGTGATAGGTGGGGTGGGTAGGATTTAAGACCCCCATATGCTTGATTCAGTCACCCATAGATAGACCTTTGTAGATAACACACCAAAGAAAATGGGTATTTTAGGTTCAATGAAGGATGCCTAGATATTCTCAAACCTTCTAGCCCAAATGTGATGAGGGGATCTGAGATTCCATCAATGATTGAGGGCTTCAATTTCAATATTATGAGGGGCCAAAAGATTATACCCATCTTGAGGAGAATAATGATGAAATGACATAGTTGTAGGCTAGGACTAGTCTTTCACCATGGCGTAAGAGAGGTAACATCAATTTTGTTTAAATACTCTTCAAGTATGGAACTATGCAACTTAGAAATGGGTTTTACATCTTCATTATTAAGCTTGAACTTAGAATTCACAAGATTTCATAGAATCCAGTCCTAAATGGTCTTGCATAATATTTCCTCAATTGTGTGGATAACTTTTTTAAAGAGCCTCAAACTTTTAATCCAAGGGACCATGGCAAAAGGAACATTATGGAAATTCAATGTGGGAGACCACCAAAAGAGAGTGAGCATTAAGGCATTTTATTAAAGTGGATTCACTATCTTTTAAGGAGGCTTAAACTTGAAAGACTTGTTTATAATGTTGAACAAAGGCTTGAAGGAAATCTGAAAGACTAGTGAGAAGGTCACAACTTCCTTGATAGCTTAGATTTGTAAAAAAATTGTTTTGCACTGAGCTTATCAAAAATTTCTTTCAAAACTCTATCCACAATATTTAGCCAATGGATTCTATCTTGGATTTGAGCACCATGAGCTTGATGAATCTCAACTAGTTTGATTTTATGCCTCAAATCAATAATTTTGTTTTGTAAAGTCTCATTCAAAGGTAATTATTCTAATTCTTGAGAAACTATCACAAATTCACTTATATGGGTAGAGTTGGCCCATTTATTGAACATAGATAGTTGTTTACCAAACACCTTGAAGAAAGTGGTGGTGTGAACAATGGCCAAGAGAGCTAGTGGCCATAACTTCAAGATATACATTCTGTAAATTAGGTCTAATAAAATCCTATAGGGTTTGGTAGAACTCACAGGGAAAGCCTTTGATTCTTATGGTTTTGCCATGAGCCATCCCAATCACTACATTATGAAGCTCTTTTATAGAGAGGGGCCTATCATAGGCCATTGTTTGGCTTGGAGTGAGTTTAAAAGGAAATACAACAAGGATTTTATCAAAGTAGAGTCTTTATCTTCTAAGGGCCCTTGAGCTCACAAAATACTTGTTTATAATGTTGAATAAAAGCTTGGAGGATATCTAAAATACAAGTGAGAAGGTCACCAACTTCATTGATAGCCTTGTATTTTACAACATGATATTGAGCTCTAAGCTTATTAAAAATTTCCTTTGAAACTCTATGCATAATCTTCAACCAGTGGATTCCATCTTGGATTTGAGCACCACGAGCTTGATGAATCTCAACTAGTTCAATTTTTTTCCTAGTCTCATTTAGAGGAATTGTTATAATTCCTAAGAAAATCTATTGAATTCCCTTATATGAGGAGAGTTAGCCCATTTCTTGAACATAAATAGTTATTTACCAAACACCCTAAGGAAAGTGGTGGTATGAACAATGGCCACTTCCCAATAGTCAATATAACTAGGCTCCACCATGTTGAAATCTCCATAGATTATTCATTTGGCATCTAGGAGTTGCTTAGATAGCTAGCACTAGAGATCCACTTGTTCCATGGTGTCATTGGAGGTGTAAATATTAACTAACCCAAGTAACTACTTGTCAAAATCAAACACCATTCGAACTAGACAGTTAGATGGGTCCAATCCAAATAAGTCAAAAACAAGGTGAAAATAACCCTATCATAGTGATTATTCCCCCATGTCCCATGTCAAGGTTAGACATGTGACAAGTAGCATCAAGCCAAATGGTTTTAGTTTCCATATGGGGAGAAAATTTGATAATTTTTCACTTCTTATAAATAGAGAATGTGAAAATTTGAAAAGTTTTGACAATTGGATCGAATCATGGGGTAGTTAAATTGTGTACATTATATGAACAACATTCATTAAAAAGTATTAAGGTGCATAGTTTCACCATCTTGGCCTTCAAGTGCCACAAAATAGTTGTTCATAAACTTTTATCATTGAAATTTAAGTACAAGAAATTTTGTTACTAAATTTTAAAAATAAGGTATGTAACATAGGACATCACTCACTATATAATAAATCCTCCTCATTTATGTCAAGGGAAGTACTCTGCAAGTGTCACCAAGGAATGGCCAAAGAGGTATAGGCAAGTTGGGAAACTCTACTCAAATTGGGACCTTGAGATTAGCTTTTTTAGAGATGATGAAGTCTTTGATCTAATGGAGAAAAAGGTAATAATTTTCTGATATAGCAAGAACCGTGCTTATATATCATAGCACAATGTTCAAGGTTTTCAAATCTAAAGAGGAGAAACCTTTGGTTAGGATTTGTACCCCTATAAGCTTGATGCCATAATTTTTCCATTAAATTTGAACCTAGATTTTTAACATAGACTTGGTGGGTATTACCCTAACAAAATATCCAATAAAAATATAAAACCAAATCATTGGAAAGCTTTATCAAATTTAAAAACATCACACAAAATATCAAGAAGATTTAAGTACAAACATACATATTTTCTTTGATAACATTACTGCTTCCCAAACGAGTTGCATCCAATGATTACTCTAAATGGTTTATATGAAAAATGTGAAGACCCAACCACTACATCCATTTAAAGAGGCCAAAGTTCCATCCCACCTACTCTACCCAATTCTAAGAGCGCAAACCATTTTGTAAAAAGTATAATATCCAGCGATAAGATATTATTTATATTGTGTACCATTGTCACTACCTTGATCATTTTTATTAAATTATTATTTTATTTGAATTTCCTAAAGCCAGTGCTAAAAGCATGCCTGGCATTGGCCTTAGAATAACTCTTCTGAGTTTAAATCTTGTCTCAGAGATAGGTTTTGAATACCTCTTATGCAAAGATGGACTTCAAGCCCCCCAAATTTTTAAGAAATTTTACAAGTGGGTGCTCAATTACAGGGAAAACAAATATTTGGATGTAGATGTAAACTATTACCTCTTAATTTATATCAAATCCTCAATATCCTTCCATTACTCAAACCACTTACTATGCTTCTCCTCCCCCTCAAAAATGTTGGAAGTCATAATTTCTCCATGATATTATTAGTAATTATGTTAGTCTATTTTTTATTATTGTTTGTTCTATAGTTGTATATGTTGGAAGTTGTTAATAACATCTTAAATTATCAAGTTTTTTTATTATTCTATCTGTCAAATACCTCTTCATATAGAGGCATATTGTAAGCAAGTTGTAATAAAGGAATAAAACACAACAATATCTATTTGTAGTCTACATATCGGTATCAGAGCTTAAGGCCAAAAGATCTAAGGAGAAAAAAGGCATAGCAGAAGGCCAGGTAGATAAGAACTATTAGTAGAATATATTGAGACTATTAGAGTCATTACATCTAAGAGGAGAGCCAGATCATAGGATATCTTATTGACAACATTGGAGACAACATCTTGAAGATCAAGTAGAAGTGTGCAACAACAAAGGTCATGGAGTTGTTGTTGTCACTTGAACTTTCATCCCTTGAGGAGATGACAAGTCTCTCCTCATTAAAGTGGCATAATGGAACCACCTTAGGGTTGTGGGTGACCCAAATTTGAGGTGGATCTCTAGATTAGGGCTAATTCCCTTGATGTATCACTATAGCTCAAACCTACTACTAAATTTTGGTGGGGGGGAAGGGAGAAGGATAAATAAAAAAACATAATATAGGGGAGGTGATACACCAAATATTTTCTCTACTCACACCACTTACAATGCACTTTGAACCAAAGAGAAGCCTACACAGATACTTCATCTAATTCAACACTCCTCTTCTACACCAATGTTTCAAGCATGGGGTTTTGAAGAGAGTTTAGGATAGGAGGACTTAGATAATAGGTATTCTAGAAACACAATGAATGAGACACTCACTATACCTACAATCCACATTAGACACTTCTTACTGACCTGAAAAACATAGCTTTCAATTCACACAAGGAACAAGGAAGAGTAACATGTGAAGGTAAGCAAAATACACTTGCACAAGACCAACAATAAAAAAAAGCACTTAGTGAAATCTTTAATGAGGTAAAACAACATTCTTCATTAATTCAAATAAAAAATTTGGTATGGCTTCACCATATCAAGGTGGAGGGATCCCTATAATAGCCAAAAAGGCCAAAATTTATAGCAATTGTGAGAGGAGAGAGAGAAAGGGAAGCTCAAGAGTCACATATTCCTTGAAAATTTTGAATAATATTTTCATCATTTAAAAACACCAAAAATCTCAAAACATTCATGTATTTTAATGAAAAAAAACCCTTTTTCAAGCCTGAGCTTATGTTGGTTGTAGGTGTTGATTTTGCCTTGTGTACGGACATGGTATGAGCTTGAAGGTCTAAGGTATTTCATATCAACCTAAACCAGATGATACTCATGATCCTTAGTGTCTATTACTCACCATGGGATCATCTAATCATAATATCATGTATTGATTCTTCTTAAAGCCAATGGTCACTTGAGGCTCAAACATGTAGAATTCACAGTTTAATTTTAGTGGCTCAAGAGGCATCTTTAGGTTCTCAATAACTGCCTTACACTCATTCCTTTGAGTCCATATATTACACAAGCCTTCTCCATGTTAGAGAAAAAAAATTGACTCAATTTTGTGCTTAAATACCCTATCAAACATGTTATATGTCATTTTGGAAAATCTCCCTACCCTCTGTTTAGTGTTTTCTGGGCAGACAGGCCTGAAATCATAGCCAACACTTTTTGATGATAACCTTCAACTTTTCTTGGAAATTTATCACTTCATGAGGTATTTCATGCTATTACACCCATCATATTACCTCAATTTGGATTTATATTATTTCTCAAAGCTCCAAAATGACTATTTCAACCTCTGTCAAGACCACCTATAGGTGGCTATCAGGCAGCAAGGATGGTACTGTATGAACAAGATGAAACCTTTATGAATGTGAATCTTATGCACCTATTTTAGGCATGTAAATGAATATTTGGTAATTTTGAGAAATTATAGTAACCTTCCACCTCCCCATATGTCACCATGATGTCAGCAGGGCCTGTAGGTGACTGCTTTGACTATGTTATGCAGGTAGAGGTATAGAAGGAGCAAGAATATACAAGGGTATGGATTTCAAACCACTTAAAATACATTTTCAATACTTAAAAAATCTGATACAACCTTAAATTCCTTCATATTAACATGTAAAACTTGTTTCAAGGCACCTATAGGTGTATATTTTGAGTATATAACAGTGAAGGTGATCCTGACCAAGAAAAAGCTTAGAAGAGGCTTCTTAGGCATTTGATAACTCCAAAATCAATAAAATGATGAAAAATAATATAGAGATGCCTTGAGACACATATAAAATAATTAAATTCATCAAACCAAAGCAAACTATTCTGAAACTATCTCAAATAGTGACCCCTATTGGATGAAGAAGCATAAAAAGCTACCTAGAGTCTAAGTGATGGATCATAAAGGAGAATCCATGAAAATAAAAAATATTTCCATGTATTTTAATCTGAATTAGACTCCTTGCAACCCTCAAGATCACTCCTCCCAATTCCACCTGTACGGCTTGTACCAAGCATGCAAAGTTAACCCTTCTTGGCTTGTGAAGTCAAGAAAGAAGAAAATGAAGAAAAAACTAATTAATATAACGAAATATATACACACCATGCATTTTAAATGTCTTATTGATCTTAAAAGACACATTCCCATGTTTTTATTTGAAGGTGGACTTCACAAGTCCGTATAAGTGCTATTAATGGCCTATTTTCAAGGAAAAACTACCTTTTTCTGCATGAAACTACTTCTTGAACTAAATATAACCACTTATTGACATGATATGACCTCCTTCATGTTTAAATATTCCTTGGTGACAAATTTTCTTTTATAATCCATTCATACAAGTCATTTAATGAGCTAGAAATATGACAAAATGACACTTTTTGCACATGAGACATGGTAAACGACCAATTTATGACTTAAGAACAACTTATAACATATAAATGAACAAATTAGGAAATTTTAAAGATAATTTTAACCTTTTACCATGTTTTAATAGGGTTGACTAGAGTTGACTTTGGTTGACTAGACAAGCACAAGGAAGATGGATTTAGACCAAGGCTAGACTAGGGATAGATAAGGTATTTATACACACATGAGACCATATCAGACATATGGGAAATTTTGAAAAGTTTTAATATGTAGGGGTTGACCCAATTTGACTTTAAATCAAATTTGGTCAATAGTTGTTGAGGAAAGCTAGCATCCAGTCACTGCCAATAAGCAATTGGTAGATAAGACAAGGAAGAAAACAAGATTGTGGAATGGAGATATATATAACTTCATATCATATAAAAAATAGATCACTAACTTAGTAAAGTGTCCAATAGCATAGTAACAGAGAGGTCTGTTAGAGATAATTGCATAAGCATCTACTTACTGGAAAGTAGATTGCCAAGGGTTGAGAGGTTTTGTTCTACAACATGATTCTTGTGGTTGATGTAGCCAATGTACATATAATAAATATAGGAGAGTTATATTATTTATTTTTAAACTATTTGACATAGCTATTTGTAATGCAGTTGAGCCACTATAGATCATGATTGTAGGAGGAGATGAACAAGGCACAAACCACAATGCTAACAAAATGCATCCAACTGTAGAAGCATACCTAGGTTGGAAGAAGAGAAAATAGATTGGTTAAGGAGAATGATGTTTAAGTAAGGGATATGCTCATCATGAGGAAAATAACTCATAAGCTGAGTTATGTTTTGAAGAAGACGTAGTGCCATTTGAAGGAGATTGGTTAAGAGGAGTGTCCCTATTGGTGTTGAATCATTGTTTATAGCTGGATAGAGCCAAAGGAGATCATTTAAAAGGAGTTTAGTATGAATTAAAGTGGTTTTTCCTTTGATTAAAATGTGGTGTTGAAATATCCATAAGTCATTGCTAAATATTGTATGTTTCCACCTATCAAAAGGTTGATTGTGTATTGAATCCTAAAACCATAGGAGAAGATTTGCACTAGTATAAAAGAAGACCATCCAAGGCCATAGCTGAAGTGATAGTTCGGTTATTTGAGGTGAAGTCATAATTTGAAGACCTCTAGGCCAATCCATTGATCATTTTATCTATGTAAAATCCATAAAAAAGAGGCAAAGCCCAATTCCATAATATGGCTGAAATATAGGGTAAGAGTTGGCAACATCCACCAATGTTTGATGGTTAGAATTATAACATATGGGAAAATAAGATGAGGATGATTTTTGTGTAAAATGATCTATGGGAGTGTGTGATCACCAGTTTCACATATGTGACCAATCAATCAACTTATAACAAATTGACAAATGCCCAAAAGACCTAGTTGAAGGAGAATCAGAGGAAGGATGTGAAAGCATTGAATCCGATAGAGATGGCAATGGTAGAAGCCATATATCCAAAAAAATTAGAAATAAATTATGTAAAGGAAGCATGGGAAATCTTCCAAAATTATTATCAAGGTATTGATAAAGTACGGTTGGTAAAACTCTAAATGCTTAGAAGAGAATTTGAAACTTTGCAAATGAATGATAATGAATCTATTTCTAAGTTTCATACTAGAATATCTAGCTTAATAAATTAGTTAAGAGTTAATATTAAAATAATAGATGACCAAAGGATCATTTAAAATATCCTTAAGATTTTGCCTATGAGATATGATTTAATTGGCATAGCTATTGAGGAAGCCAAAGACCTCTCAAAGATGATAGTGGATGAATTAATGGGTTCTCTTCAAACCCATGAGCACCAGTTGAATAGATATAGACCTTCTTCCCTATAGAAAGCCTTCAAGGGTCAAACTAGTTTTAGAGACAGGGGGAGAGGAAGACAAAATATGGTAGAAGCTTCAGAGGTATAGGAAGAGGAAGGAGATACTATGGAATATCAAGCTCAGATAGTCAAGAAGGAGCAAGCGTCTCCCAACTAAACTTCCAAGACAAGAAAAGGGGTAGTACTTCAAATCAGAGGTATGATAAAAGTAATATTAAGTGTTATTATTATCATAAGTATGGGCACTTTACCAATGAATGTATAAAGAGACAATATAACCAATCTAGACAAATTGCACATGTAGCCACTGAGATTTTAAGTGACCATGAGCATTTTCCAAACATGTTCATTTTATGCAATGTTGTTGAGTAGAGTAGTGCTGAGGTATGGTATTCGAATATTGCATGTAGTAGCCACATGAGTGGTAATGAGAATATATTTTCCTCTATTGATAAGAATATTTATTTAGACATTAAGGTGGGGAAAAATGAAAGAGTTCATATTTTTGGCAAAGGAACTGTCATAATCTTCACCAAGCAAGGTGAGAGAAGAGAAATCCATAATGTCTATTATGCTCCAAATTTAAAACATAATTTGCTAAGTATAAGATAGTTAGTTCAAAAAGGATATAGATTCCTAATGGATAATAGAGAGTGAAAAATATTTGATAAGGAAGAAATAACATTATAGCTACAGTTTAGATGACAAGAAACTGAATGTTTCCTCTCAAAATGCAAATTGATCCTCTCAAGAGTACAACAATACTACATCAAGCAGCCTTCAAGACAGTCATCAAAGACACATCTAGACTTTGGAATTTGAGGTATGGGCATTTAATATTTTCTTGATTATATATTTTATCTAAGAATAATATGGTTATAGTTCTAACAAGGATAGTAGAACTTGAAATAAGTTGTGAGTCATGCATATTAGGGAAACAACATAAGCAGCATTTTCAATCAAGGATGTCTAGAAGGGGAAAATCACCTTTGGAATTGGTGCATTCAGATTTGTGTGTCCTAATGAATAATCTCACCCACTCTAAGAATTCATATTTCTTAACTTTCATATATGATTATAGTAGGAAAATTTGGGTTTATTTCCTAAGGAATAAGTCTAAAACTTTTGAGAAGTTCAGGTGGTTTAAGGCATTGGTTGAAAAAAAAATAGATATTTCATCAAGGCCCTAAGATCAAATAGAGGGGGAGAGTATGTTTCTAAGGAATTCTTAAATTTTTTCAATAATGAATAAATTGAAAATTAGTTCATAGCTAGATACACTCCATAGCAAAATAGAGTGGCAAAAAGAAAAAATAGGACTATCCAAGAGATGACTTAAAGCATTTTGAAATCCAAGGGGCTTTCAACAAAATATTGGGGTGAAGTTATATCAAAATCAGTGTATTATTTGAACATGTTTACCATAAATGTTGTTTTAAACATGAATCCACAAGAAGCATGGACAAATAAAAGGTATAGTGTTAAGCATCTAAGAATATTTGGGTGTGTGGCATATGCACATGTGCCAAAAGAAAAGAGGCATGAATTTGATGATAAAGGAGAAAAGTGTATCTTCATTGGATATTATGAAGACACTCAAACATATATATTATTAAACACTATTACAAATAAGGTTGTGATTAGTAATGATGTCAAATTCATTGAAAATTAATCATGGGATAGAACTATTGACTCTGCATTGGGTATCTCAGAATTGATACTCATAGATGATGGAAATAAAGATGCTCAAATTGAAAAAGTCATATATCAGCAAGGTGAACCATTTTCAAAACCTCCATCACCTTCAAAACATTATCCTCAATCAAGCAACTCCATTAGCACTTCATATCCAACTCTTGCTTCTCTTATGCATATAAAAACAAGGAGTTTGAGGCAGATATATGATGACTCAAGGTATGATGATGAAAATTTGAATTTTACTTTATTTTATCTATATGAACATACATGTTTTAAATAAGTAGTGAAAAAAAATGGTGTAAATATATGAATGAGGAAATATATGAAATAAAAAGAAATAAAACATGAGAGTTAGTTGATTGACCTAAGGGTAAACAAGTAATTAGAGTGAGGTGGGTCTATAATGCCAAGAGCATAGTAGAAGGAAAAATTGATAGGTACAAATCAAGATTATTTGATAAGGGATACAAACAACAACCAGATAGAGACTATGATGAGACTTATTCTCCTATTACAATAATGTAAACCATGTGGGTTTTCTTAGCAATAGTTTCCCAGCATAAGTGGAAGTTATATCAGATGGATGTGAAGTTTGCCTTCCTAAATGGAGTACTCAAATAATAAGTCTATGTTTATCAACCACCTAGATATGAAGTACCAAGAAAATAAAATAAGGTATATAGGCTCAATAAATCACTCTATGGGCTTAAGTAAGCACCAAGGACTTGGTATAATAGAATTGATTCATACTTCACTACCAATGGTTTCAAAAAAAGGAGTAATGATCTCACACTTTACATCAAGGAGAGCCATGGTAATATTTTGATTGTTGTGTTATATTCTAGTCATATAAAATGCAAAAATTGGTAACTTGAACATGGTTAATGATACCCAACTCATAGGTCATTCTTGCTTGCTCTCATAACCCTCATAGGCTTGTTTTTACTGATTCTTAGTCATCTGTAACCTTTCAAACTTGATCCCAACTGATCCAAACTCATCTTTTCATGACTAATCCACCCCTAGGTCCCATCTACTCGAGATAGTACCACCACACTTGGACTATAGCACCAATTCCACTCCTATCCACTTTCAACATTGTTGTCCAAGTCCATTTTTGACCCCAATGGTCCATTTCTTCTAGTTTCCCATCCTTCTCCTTCTCAACCTAACATGAGTACATTCAACCCATGACAAATAGATCCCTATAAAATCCCATTCAAAGATAATTTAGAAAGGGTTGGAAAGTCACTAAGCAATCAAGAATACAAGTAAGAACACTCAATAAATCTTCCCTATTCTCTGTATATAGCTAGCCAATACATTTACAAGCTTATTCAAATCCTTACACCAGTACCTAGCCATCTCAAGCACATCTAGTTTAGCATTCTTCATCTTCATACACTCAATTAAATAAATCACATCAAGTGGGAGAACTACATATGGCTTGATCCCTCTTCAAAGTATTGGTATGTACACAACATACCCACACAAGGCATGTGGATCCACGTCCACTGAATCTTACACATACTAACCCCCCACCTCTTGTTCAAAATTGATTAAATAATAATAAAATATAGGGTTTGAATAAATAATCTACTCTATAGGGAGATCTACAGACTTCCAACTGGTGAAACTTCATAGACATGATCACATAGACCTGTCGAATAAAATCTCAAATCTTTAGGACAATAGCTGCAAAGGTGGACTACAACACCGGTGCCATTCCTATCTAGTTTTAGCACTCCTAACCAATCAAAAAATAAAATTTAGATCTTATTTTGTGATAGTTTCCCAGTCTTGTATAGTCAATATCAACCTCTATCTCAGTCGGATCAACACAGTTTTCAGCTAAGTCATATTCCTCTTTACTTATTTACTATTTTTAGAAAGTTTAAATAACAATAAAAATTAACAAATTAGTAGGTTAATTATAGAATAATTATTGACTAATTTTACTACTCAAACCCTTTAACTAAATTAGGAATAATACACTAATATTCCCAAAATTGTTAAATCATTTGGTGAACCCAACTTACTTCATTTGCACATAAAAACCCTAAGGTAAATTCCTACTAATTTTTACTATATTTTTCTAATTTTTTACCTACATAATAAAATCAAAAATTAGCATTAAATTTTAAAATTTTTTAGTAATTTTAAAATAATTTTATTTCAAACCCTAGTTGCCCATACTAGGTCCCAGTATTTTCCCAGTAATTTTCCAATAATATTCTAATTTTTTACTAGCATATTTAAATCAAAAAATCCATTTAAATTTCAAAATTCACTAGTAATTTTCAAAAACATTTATTTTTCAAAACCCTAGTGGAATCTACTAGGTCCCTTTAAATCACAAATATTCCAATAAATTTTTGATTTTTTACTTGCATATTTAAATCAAAAATCCACTTTCATTTTCAATATTCCATAGTATTTTTCAAAAATGTCATTTTTAAAACCCTAGTTGCATACACTAGGTCCTATTGCTTTTTTAGATATCACCTTACATTCTAAAATTAGAATTAAAAAATGGTTCTCACTTATTTAAAAAAAATTCTTACATTTCTTGCAAAAAATAAGGAGACCATCATTGGTCCTATCATGTACATGAATGAAGTTTACCATATGTTAGTACAAAGCTTTATTCTTTGCATTTCATGATTATTTTTCATAATATGGGATGATGTTAAGAAATTTATTATTAAACATGCTAAGATATATTTTGTATCACCACCCTTGGAGCCTCTATGCCATGTCGAGTCATGTTGCATGGTCCATTTTGCTCTTCCCCAAGTAACTACCTATCGCTAGAGAGCCCAATTAACACCCTTTATCCCTCCACCGCCTTGACCTATCAATTATCTCTGATCTCCTCCTGTAGTTACTACTAGTCCTATATAGATAGTAGATAATGTGGTTAGAGTTGTTACTCAACATGTCACCATGCCTCCTCCACCTAGTTAGGAGCCCCACCAACCTCCCATTCCTTCCCATCCCAAGCCCAACCCATCAACACAAGTAGATCGATACAAGGCATGTGATATTATTGATCAATTGAGAAACACACTAGCTAATATTTCCATGTTAGAACTGCTTCAAAAAGCCAATGTGATCAAAGACATTCTCTATCAACCACTCACTCAAACTTCTATGCCCATTGATTCAGAGCCTTATTATTTTGCATCAATGGTCAACATGTTAAAAATATAGAAGATGCTATCACTTTTGATCATGATGACATACCATCTCAAATAGTAATTTATCAAAACTTACCACTATTTATACAAGCTCAAGTCAAAACTAGCACAGTTAAGAGAGTTCTAGTTGATAGTGGTTTCAGAATTAATATATACAATATTACATCCTTACATACCATGGGCGTAGATATGGCATCCATGACAAAATCATATAATAACTTTAGAGGGTTTGATGATATACCATGATAGATATTGGGCACCATTGCTTTAGATATCATGGTAGGACCTAAAACCCTCTCTACATAGTTAGAGGTCATGTTAGGTCCTCTTCATTATAATATTTTACTTGGATGACCTTGGATACATGTTATGGGGGAAATTCCTTATACTCTTCATTGATGTGTTAAGTTTCTCCATGAAGGATACCTATATACATGTCAAGTAGATAACCATCCGTTCAGATATTGTCAAACTACAGAGTCATCTTTAACTATTTCACTAGATGGAACACCTCATATCATATTTCAACCACTACCTCATTCTCTTGATTAGATACATACATATGAGGTTGGAGAGAATATCACTTCTCACACTCCTCCATTTATAATTATACCCTCAGATCTAGATATTCAACTAGTCACAGTAGCTTTAACTATTCCAACTATTTCCTTAGTCATGATTCCTACATGTATTATAGCTATACATTCATTGATAGTAGTTCCAATGGTACCAATTGATTCTATAGATATAGATACTTCATTAGTTATGTAAACTCTCATAGCACCATTATCTTCTACTATTACATTTGATGAGACTCCCATATCATAGTTACCCCTTGTGGTAAATTATGAGTTACCATATGTACATGATGTTGATACAGATTTCCAAGCTTCTTCAGATGATGATATGATACCCACACTCATAGATGACTATTTGTGTGGATTGAGATTTACACCAATTGGCCTAGAAGAGTACTGAGATGACTCTAGATCCCTCATTAGACATCCTACATCACTCTTAGCATATCATACTACACTCTTAGGATACACTCCACATTTTTGGTCATAGATAGATCACTTGGCACATATAGTTCACATGGTTACCTCTATGTGAATATAGAGCCAATAATTTAGATTCAAGTAGGTAACACATAGCATCAACCATAGATTATGTTATAGATGTTACTTGATCATGGATTAATCACATTACCTACAGTATGACACATATCTATTAGCATATTATCATAGTAGGATGGTCACCCATTTTGTATTTTTTAAATTATATCACCACAAATACTAGCTTATCCACTTCCACTAGAGCAACCTACTACTAGAGCTAAACATCCCAGAGTAGAATCAGCATCTTCACCACCATAGCAACCTTCAATTCATCTTCAACAAGAAGATACCATGTACACAACTTTTATATCATATGATGATACTTATGATGATGATCTTGAGGTATTTGATGATGGTCATGATCCCTTCCTCCACCTCCCTCCCCAGAAAGCTCCATCCTTAGACCCTTTACCCCTTCCATCATAGTTTTTAATGTCATTATGTATATATTTCTCTATTCATTTAATTGTATATAACTTTATTTCATTTACTTGTACATAATTTTTCAAAATTACTTGTACATAGTTTCTTATGCTTGATTGTACATAACTCAAATATTTTAAAATTCAAAAATAATATAACATATTCAAAATACAAAAACATTCAAATATATCAAAATACCAAATATATTTCAATTGTATGCATTATCCATGCTTTACATTTATACTATCATGTTATACTTACATTTGTTGTTTTATGCTATTGTTTGTAGATTTATCTACATTACCATGCTTCACTTGATCTTATTTGAGTATGTGCAATGACATCCAGCTCCTTGATTGCTTCACTCTACTCATTGAGGGGACATCCTACTTCTACAATTAGAACACACATCGATATACATACCCACTGGAGGCATCTTCTACATGACTACACCATCTAGTTTATGTCATTCCTACACCACACACTCTAGTTGTCATATTCATGTACATTATTTACTAGATTACATAGATTACTCTATCAACACTCACTAGTATATATAACTTATGTATTTATTAGCATATACCTAGCCTTGTAATACACATGTCTTGCATACATTCACTTCTTACTTTGACTATTTAGATGTGTTTGCACTTCTAGTTTCTTACATGATTTCTTTTCTTATTTAGTGTATCTTGATGTGATTGCATTTCTCAGTTCCTATTTGTCTCCTGTATGTGCCTTAGGACATTTGCCAATGTCCTTTATTTGTACTCTTCTATGTGATTATGGCTTTCACTCCAAATTTGTTTCAATTGTATGTGTATGTGACATTTGAACATGCCTTATATGATTGCTTTATAGTTTGATTGACATGTGCCAATGCCCCTTGTTTGTTTGGCCCCTTGGCCACTCTTGTATGCTTATTGCATCTTGCCTATTTTGCTTATTACTTGTTTGATTCTCATTGTTTGCAATGCCATGATCTACATCATGTATTATCTTGCTTTCTTGGATGTTATGATGGACATCATGTTCCATCCCTCCAACTAAAAAATAAAAACTAACTAAACTTTTAATTCCATTTCAATACATTGCACATGATATTACATTTTTATATCTATCTAAGCATACCCCTATTGATCTAACAATCTCTCAATACAAACCATGATATATCTTTAGATATCTTATCAATTATAATTACTATATCATGTATCTTTGCAACATAACACACTTGTAAGACTCTTTATTTTGAGGGAAGTCATTATAGGGTATTCATTCCTACCCTCAGAAGAGGGGTCAACAAACAGAGGTTTTTCATAGAGATCAGAGCTCTTAATGATAAAAAGTAGCATTTAGAACACCCAAAACAACAACCAAAAATCAAAATAGTCAGAATAGACTAGGCAGACAGTCAAGAATCTAAGATAGTTACTAGATTTGGCCGTAGACAATAGTGTCCAACCTGAACAATAGTGCCAGTGACAATAGTGTCCAACCTGGACTGGTGCTCTTGTCCAAATAGTAAAAAAACTAGACTTTCTAGAAGAAAGCAAAAAATTAGGTTTAAATACAATTTTGCATAGCTAGAATAGTTTATAATTAGTAGTTTTGAATACACTTTCACTCAAAGAATCTAGATATAGGGAGCATTATGCACGGCATGATGGATCTCACTTTTATTTTTAGATACAATAGTTGGTATAACTTCCATATTAGAATACATGTTCTAGACACCAATGATTGGGGGCAATGTGCATGGCACATTTGTTTTTTTCTCTTCTTCAGTTTAGTATTACCCAAGCATTCTCAGTAATTACATACCTTACTCCATCTATAGGTTGTTGGTATCCTTTTAGAATGTCTTTCATACAAGCCTAACTTCTCAAGTTTCTGAGTTCCTAAGTTCCCAAGTTCTCAAGTGGCTTTCATATAAGCCTAATACACCAGTTTTGGAGTGGGTTTCATACAAACCTAGTCTCCATATTTTAAAGTGGCCAAGAGTGGCCTAGTTTATAGCATACATTCATTTATCCATGCCAAAATTGTTAGATCATATTACATTCATGGGCTTCAGGAGCCATCTCATACAACACACATTCCATACTAGTATCAATTTATAACTTCACTTCATAGAGCAATGATGAAGCCAAAGGACTAGCTAGATTTTGTATTCTTGAGCCACCTATTCAAAGGGATTAGACACATAGTCCAAACATTGATAAACACATGCATGACCACCTAGCTTCACTTAGTGGGTGATGAAGCCAAAGGGCTAGCCTTTGCATTCTTGAGCCACTCTCGAGGAATTGAGCACTCAGTTCTATTCATGATATTACTCTTGGTTCAAAACACATCCAGCATCACCTAGCATTACTCAGTAGCACAATAAATTTTGTTTTAGTTCACATACCTAGTGAGGTGTATTCATTCCTTTCTCTTCCTTTCTCTCTTACCTAACTTTGTATGTTCTTATTTTATATATAGTGTATCTAGTAAGAACTGATCTACTCTTTATTTCCCTTGAAGATTTACACTTCACAGCATGCTCTCTATGCACACTCAACATCACACAACTTCATGGGTTTTACCTTTGCAGGTAATTCTAGGTACACTTTCTATTTTTCCTTTACTAGTATTTCCCTTTGTTGCATCACTATAATAAAGGGGGGTAAATTTAGTCATATAATATGCAAAAATTGGTAACTTGAGCATGGATAATGACACCCAACTCATAGGTCCCTCTTATTTTCTCTCATAACCCTCGTAGGCTTGTTTTTACTAATTCTTAGTCATATGTATCCTTTTAGACTTGATCCTCGCTGATCTAGACTCATCTTTCCATGACTAATCCATTCCCCTAGGTCCTGTCTACTCAGGAAAGTAATACCACACTTGGACTATAGCACCAATGCCACTCCTATCCACTTTCAGTGCTATTGTCCAAGTTTATTTCTAGCCTCAATAGTCAATTTATTATAGTTCCCATCCTTCTCCTTGTTATCCTAATGTGAGTAAATTCAACCCATGACCAATAGATCCTATAAAAGCACATTCAAAGATCATTTGGAAAGGGTTGGTAATTATCACTAAGCAAGCAAGAATACAAGTAAGACCACTCAAGAAATATTCCCTATTTTTTGCATACAGCCAACCAATACACTTATAATCTTATTAAAATCCTTACACTAGTCCCTAGCCATCTCAAGCACATCTAGTTTAGCATTCTGCATCTTCAGACACTCAATTTCATAAAGCACATCAAGAGGGAGAACTACATATGGTGTGATCCCTCTTCAAAGTATTGGTATGTAGGTAGTGTGCCCACACAAGGGGTGTGGATCCACATCCAGTGAATCTTACACACATTAACCCCTCCCTTCTTGTTTGAAATTGATCAAAGCATAATAAAATATAGGGTTTGAAGAAATAATCTACTCTATAAGGAGTTTTATAGACTTCTAGCTAATGAAACTTCATAGACAAGGTCACACAGACCTGATGAACAAAACCCAAAAAGCTTAGATCCTCAACACAATAGTGGCAAAGGTGGACTACAATGCTAGTGCCACTCTTTTCTAATTTTGATGCTCTTATCCAATTAGAAAACAAATTTTAGATCTTAGTTTGTGATAGTATCCCAGTCCCACATAGTCAATATTAGTGTTTATCTTAGTTGGATCAACATAGTTTTAAGCTAAGTCATATTTCTCTTTATTTATTTGTTATTTTTAGAAAGTATAAATAAAAATCAAACTTAATAAATCAATAGGTTAATTATTGACTAATTTTACTACTCAAACCCTTTAACTCAATTAGGAATAATACACTAATATTCCCAAAATTGTTAAATCATATATGTAGATTATTTAATTTTCATAGGAAATGATGATGTTTTTATTGGTGAGTTCAAAGAAGTAATGGAAAGGGAATTTTAAATGACAAACTTGGGTTTGTTAAGATATTTTCTTGGTATAGAAGTATAATAGATGGATCATGGCATATTCATCTCTTAGTCTAAGTATGCTTTAAAAATCTTGAAAAGGTTCAAAATGTTGAACAACAATCCTGCTCCAACACCAACCACTACATGTCTCAAATTGAGTAAAGAATATTACAGAAATGAGGTGAATTTAACTTTATATAAGATCATGGTAGGTAGCCTCATGTATTTGACAACATCTAAGCCTGATATAATGTATGCAATAAGTTTGATTTCTAGATTTATGAAAACACTTAAGGATACACATTGGCAAGAAAGTAAGAGAATTCTAAGATATGTAAATGAAACCAAGAACAATAACATTCTTTATACTGCATCAAAGTGATTTTGATCTAGTTGGCTATATAGATAGCAATTGGGTAGGTAGTGTAGATGATAATAAAAGTACATCAAGTTATTGTTTCACATTGTTTTAGGGTCCATTTCTTAAGCTTCTAAGAAGCAACCCATAGTTTCTCTTTCCATACCAGAAGATGAATACATTATAGAAAATGTAGCAACATGTCAAGCTATTTGGCTAAGGAGAGTCTTAGAAAATTGAAGAAGAAAAAAATAGATTGCACAATCTTATTTTTTTGATAACATGTCTTCAATAGCCTTGATGAAGAATCCAATGTTCCATAGATGAAACAAGCACATATAGATTTGTTATCACTTCATAAGAGAATTGGTTGAAGATGATGAAATCAAATTATCATTCTGTAGATCTAAAGATCAGTTAACATATATCTTCACAAAGACACTAGTGAAGGAGAGCTTTGATCATTTGAGACAAAATTTAGGAGTAATGGATATTGTAATAGCTAGTGGAAGAAATTAAGGGGGAGTGTTGTAAGTCATAATTTCTCCATGCTATTATTAGTAATTACGTTGGTTTATTTTTTATTATTGTTTGTTCTATATTTTTATCCATTGAAAGTTGTTAAGAACATCTTAAATTAGCAAGTTTGTTATTATTTTGTCTATCAAATACCTCTTCATATAGAGGCATAATGTAAGCAAGTTGTAATCAAGGAATAGAACATAGTAGCAGTCATTTGCAGTCTAAAAAAATCTGCATCAAAAAAGGCATAGGATGCATTTCCCTATTGACTTTTACTCTGTTCCACAATACTCAATATAAGATAAAATTGGGCAAAAGTGGTATATATTTTCAAAGAAGATGATTTTTTGATATGTGCAAGTGATATGTAAAATTCCATTTATTTAATTACTATCATCATAAATTTTATTTTTTCTATTTTGTTTTTTTGTTTCATTGTGATAATATCCACACTGCCCATATAATTTGTCAACATATATATAAATATTGGGTGAGAGAAAATATGAATATAAATAGGCCATACCTAGAAGCACAATATTGTAATGAATTTGTAGGTTATAAGTGATTGAACCATTCTTTTTGATATTTTTGAATGTTGGTTAATTGCATCTTTTGTTCTATTATTCAAAAGATCTTTTCTTATCTAATTTATTTGAATTTGATCTTTCAAATTAAGACTGAACCTTTTAATTAAATAGAATCAATTAAATCCTTTTGTCAATTCTAAATATAATATCTTAAATATTTTTTTCCATTCCAAATAGAACTTCTGGAACACTTTTGAAAAAGGAAAATCATCCAATGCCAATAGGAATGACAACTACCAATTCATCAACTAATATATTCCCAAAAAGCCAAAAACTAAGTGATAAAGGTTTTGTAAAATCTTATAAAATGTTAATTGGTAAAAGTATTGGGGTTGGTTGAATATATCTACCAAAATATCCTAAACCCTTCTTTGTAAGACCTATGTAAAATTCCATTTATTTGATTGCTATCATCATAAACTTTGCTTTTTCTATTTATTTTTTATTTTGATGTGATAATATCCACATCACCCATATAATTTATCAATGTCTATGTAAATATTGGGTGAGAGAAAACATGAATATAAATAGGCCATACCTAAAATCACAATATTGTAATGAATTTCCAGGTTATAATTTTTGACAATGGGTGGTCTAGATTACTTACTTGTGATTCTAAGAACTCATGGAGCTGCTAAATTAGACTATCTAAATTTATTAAATATTATAAAAGGAAGGTTGGAGGGGAATGCCTCTTCATTACCAAACCATTGGAAGGATTGCATAACTGACATATTTAAGACATGCAAACACCCTCTTTATCTATGGTGTAAATATTCATATAATTGCACCTTCTATTACTTAAATAATAAGGTCACCAGATCCATTTAACCTAGCTTCTTTTGTCATAAATGTCAAAAAAAATTGACTATGGGTTCTCATGAACCCAATTCTCAGATCTCTAATTCCATCAATAGAAAAAATAAGGTTGTAATGCCCATCATAGTAGAGAGAGTAAATAGTCAACAATGGCAAATAACATGTAGCTACCATTGCATTTCATCATGCCCACCTCATATTTTTTAGAAGTATGTTTTCAAAAATATTGGTCGGCGAAATATTCCAATTGGAACTCAAATTTTTGACAATTTCACCATCTATAAGTCTAAGTTGATTTCACCATGGATGTAAGTGGAAGCCAGTAAACGCTTGTTGGAGAATAATGTATGTTAGGCTGGTATCAAACAACCACCTCTGATTACATTGATTTATTTAATGTAGATGAAATAGGGTTAGCCTTCCATAATTTCATAATTAATTTTGGTAGTGATGATTTTGAAGGAGTATATGGTGACAATATACCATTTTGATTTGACAATCAGAATTTTAATTTAATCCCTTTAATTGAATAATATTGTTACTTACGATTTTGTGGTGTATAGATCCAAATTTATTTGTATTGAAATCAATCACTTATCAAATATTGATTGATTAGTACAGTTTTTGTAATAACCATTTGATTTGATGTATATAATTTATCTATTGCAATGCTAATTTTAGTGGTGTGTTGATAATGAATGAAAAGATAAAAACACATACAAATGAGATGATTACCGTATAAAATTTAATGGTAAAGAAAATGAGTCAGAGTAAGTCGCGAGAAATATTTATAATTTCATGTTGCTATGATTGAAGTTCATTGCGAGTGCTCCCCTTTATCAATTAATTTTATTTCATATAAACTCAAAAAATTTACAAACATAAAGATTTAAAATTTAACAAAATGATATTTCCAATTTTCTTTGGTGAAGAGGAGGATTATTATTATTTTTTATTTATAAAAAAATTAAGAATAAAAACAACCCAAACAAAAAATAATTGAGTATTTATTTTGGGGAAAATTATTTTGGGATGCAATAGATCACTTTTTCAATATTAAAATTTTAAAAAGAGAGTGCAATTAAAGTGAAGATGACTTTCTTATTTTAAATACATTAATCATGTTCATATAGACAACATTTACACACTTCCTATATAGGAAAGGAGGAGATAAAAGGGTATGGCTAGTTATATTATCTATTGGTCCATAGTATATATGGTTTATCATAATCCAATGCAATAATCAAATCCTTTAGAAAATACAACCATATTACATGTAAAATAATCCTTAATAACAAGTAGATTAGCAAATTAAGACAAGGCGATAATTTCTCGAATCATTCATTACTAATATGTTAATGGATTTTGAATGTTGAATGTTATATTTCCAATAAACCCAATAATGCCACTATATATTATCATACAGTCATATATGCATTCCACTGTACACTTACAATTCTTAGTATTAAGACTACTTATATACACTTATGGATTTATTCATACTCAAAAATGTTGGTATGATCTCATAGTAAATTTTATACATTCTTTTATTTTGGATTTATATGTTTTATGGCTTTATATATAATTATGAAGCCATGATAAATTGACATATACTATATAATTTCCATACCTTTATAAATCATCATACATTTTAATATTCTAAAAATGTGTTAATAGATATGTCAATTTCTTAATTACTACTTGCACTACTTAATATACTTAACCTATCTATCTTAAATCAAACCCATAACTTGTAGATCATTTTACTATCAGATAGCTATTTCTTATAGATCATTTATGTAAGTATTCAGGCTCTATTTTCCTGCAAACCATTGGGTATAATTATAATTTTGCTTTATCATGATTCTATATTTTTTTCATGTATAATCGATAAGTATCAGTAAGTCACTGCATATCTTACTCACTTAAAGTTATATCATAGGTTGAATATAATACAGATCATTATATACAAATTCATTTGTGTAGTACCATTATGTCCAGTAATTATAAATCAATATCAACATACCAGTCGCTACAATCATGTTACTATTGAGAAAAACTTAATACAATATTGTATGCAGTCATGTAATATGACTAAACCATGTTAGTTTTATTTTATGGCTAGGTTATAATATAAGCCATATGTTATGGATTTACAAATTTATCAGTCATTACAAATTTATCAATCATTGCATGTTTATTATAGGTCACCAAGTTTGTTGGCATAAATAACTGACTGAATCATAACATATAACATTAGAGCTCCACTATATTAGGTTGCTAACTATCTAAATCACAATAATCAATGTTTGAGAGCTCTTATTGGATCATCGTCTATATTTAAGTCAATGCAACAAGTATATATAATAAACAATATGTAGATAACTAAATTGATTCATAGTTAATACATAATTTTTTTTATCCATTTATATAATATTCATTAAATGTGCCCTATAAACACAAGGTTATAATGATTAAGTGAATCGACATACTCAATATTCTATGATTTTTCAATAATATAGCATAATCGTTATATTCACTATTATGTTGTTTCCTAATAATATACATTATAATATCACTATATTTAGTGTACTACATTATATTAAGATAATATTCTTAAAATAAAATCATTGTTTATAAAAAAAAATATGATATATAATAATGTCTTATATTTTTTGCTACCCTTCAAAGTACTGCAATTTTCTAATAATATACATAATAAAATCGCTCTGTATTCTGATAAAACACATATATATAAGTTTTTGGTTATACTCTGATACGAGACATAATAATTTTTTACTCTATTATTAAGCATGTGTGCAGTAAGTGGTATATAGCATTATATTATATAATATTTGGTTCGCTACATGGTTTATTATAATCCAATATGATATATATCACCATTTATTTATGCTAACACACAGTATATATATATATTATTTAACATTTGTATACTATTCAATGTATGAATTTTCACTATTTAAAAATATAATATAAGTTTCATGATTTTTTTTACAAAAATTCACACAAAATTTTAATACACCACCTATTTTCCTTGATGGTGCCCAACCTAGATTCATATGATCTAGAAAGGGATAACTATCTCACTCTTCTTTTATGCCTCCTTAGTAATGCCTTTGTCTTCTTCCTCTCCTCTATATTCTACTTGTCTTTTCTTCTCCAATTGTGCCCCCTTCTTATGATTTTTCTTCTTGCTTTTCTTATGAACATCCTTTTCCTTTAAAGCTATTTTTTTATTTATATTATTCAATGTTTTTCCTATTTTTTTCTTTATGTTTTTCTCCTTTTTGTTTTTATTTTCTTTTTCCTAATTATTTACTTTCCATAATGTTTATTTTATTTATGAGGACTTTTTTATTTATTTATAATAATAATAATAATAATAATAATAATAATAATAATAATAATAATAATAATAATAATAATAATGATGACCATTTAGAAATAAGGCTAACAAAAGATCAATAACATTATTTTATCCAAAAATGGTAAATAATATATTTCTCTCCAAATTTGAATTATAACCATGTATTAATTGTTATTTCTATGTTGTTTAGATTATCCATGTCTTTTGTTATCTAGATTTATTAAGGAAGTTAAACCAAATAATGATACTCTTAAATATCATAAAGATAACTAGTTAATCATTTCAAATACATGTGAGTTAGTCTACATACGAATATTAAATTGAACTAACACACACATATACAATTATTCAAATTCAAATAACATAAAAAACATACTAATGTTATGTTCAACTCAATCAATGAATATACTATCTAATGTGGTGTGTGTAGGGTTCTAGTCAATTTCTCTACCATCCTCTAACATATTTTATTTATGTCACCCTATTTAATGACACTCTCCCTCCATCATGCTCTAAGGGATGAATCTCTCTTGCATCCAACTCATGATAAGAAGGTAATTAATACATAAAATCATGACATGTATATCATTAAATAATGCTAAAATAATACATTAACATAATCATAATGTAAAGAATATACATGATAGCTAACTCATAGCAATGAAATCATGAAATCTAAGGAACATATAACTACCCTATAACAACATATGAATTACAACTTAGCTAGTAATAATCAAATCAAATTGTCAACTATAAAAAATACATGGATAATCAAGTAAGTTTGTGTAGCGAGGAATCATGTAACATCCTTCCTCCCTAAAGCTAGTGATTGTCCCAGATGAAAATTATTCAAACATAAGTTATAAATTAAAAATATTATTCAATAATAAATTAACATAGTATAAATTATTAAATCAAGCAAATAAATGTGAAATTCGCTTGTATAACTCATCATAGTCATCCTAAGTAGTATTATTCTTAGAGTATTGATCCCATAAGACTCTGCACTATGACACCTCCTTATTATGAAAACAAAGTTTATGAGTGTCACTTACTCTAATTGATTAGGGTCCCACATAACACAATTATAATTTATTTGACTTCTCAAATTTAAATTTCATCCACAAGCACATGAAATCATCATAAAATCCAAAAACAAATGGCTAGGGAGAGTTCCATAAAACCTTCCAACCCCTCTGCACATCTCTCTAACCTAGAGAGTGTTTTTCTTATTTTGTAAAAAAGTGATTAGGGAACTTGAAAAGAATGATGTGTAAAAGGTAATACCATCACTACTCCATATAGCTCCTAGTAAGTATAACATGTCAATACTATCACTACTCCACATAGATCCTAACAAGTATGATGATGAATAGGAACTAGAAATACTACATTTCCAATGTATACAAAATTAAATAATAAACATTCCATAATATACATGTGTATGTCCATATGTTTGGATTGATAAGTCATGTCTACCAAATCTCGGATTCGACAATCTCCCCTTGTTAGATCCAAACTCAGTAACTACTGAGTTAATTTGAGTCTAAATAAGATCCACTCTCATCTCTTAGTACTCACATTCCTAATTCACCTCTCATCCCTTAAGTCTCCATAACTTGATGATCTCCAAAATGTGCACAAGGTTTAATGAATCACAAATCCATGCTAACAGATCATATTAAGCAATGATATATGTTAAATAATTATAAATGAACCAACATACATTATAATAAAAATCATACAATCATTTCATAATTATATTAAGTTGCCACTAGCCAAACATAACTAGTATCACATTTCATAACTTAACCTATTCTGTTATATTCATAGTTAAGAGGAAATAAAGTTAAAATTAACATAACAAACAAGGCCAAGGATCACACCATCCTTATAACCTTATAAAAGGAACAAACATGATAATGTCTCTTTGTTTTTTTGGCTAACTACCCAATAAATTTTAAACTTTTCTTAACCCCTTAGACTATCAAGATATTCCACACATCCTATTTCATACTCACTCTAGGTGAAAAGTACATTTATGACTCATCAAAACAACATGTTTTAATTAGGATGAGAATAATACTAATCTAATCAAGGGTAAATAATGCATTAAAATTATAATCAATTTATAAATCTTAATCAAGAACCAATATAAATCCATGGTTCACCACTCAACATAATCAAGGTTCACAAGTTTAGAAAAAGTAGCACTGGAAAACCACAACAACAAAACTCTTAAATACTATCACATGGTATAAATAAAACACTGCAACCCAATTTGACATAATAACTACCTACTTACCAATCTTTTAAGTGTAGTATCATAGTGTATTTCCATAATTAGAAGAGAAAATATTAACCACCTAGATGTGTCAATCCATTCTATTCCTACAACTTTTCTATCAACAGGAAGTAGAAGACAATATTCCATGAACTCTAGGGATTATGGCCAAATCAACATTATGAAAATATAAATCCTCTCAGTGGGCTTATATTGATGTCAAAAGAGGGTGAGAGAGTAACAACTCACCTCTATGCTAGTTATGAGAGATGACACTTCTTCTCAAATCCACATAAATATATGGGGTGCCAATACATAAGCAAACTCCTAACACATAGGGATCCTCAACAAAGATAATGAAACCTTACTATAAGGAGAATTCCCACTGCACTTAGTGGTGCCAATCTAAAAATGGTCTTATAATATTTTCCACTCCTAAGATTAGTGTATATAATACATAAAACTAATGCACATATACTTAAGTGAGAAACATCTCATGTTTTTTTTTTAACACACAAAACATACAATGGTGAAGGTGACTTGATTAACAAGTAAGAATTTAATCATTCTTGATATGTTTGATATAAATGTTCAAAATATGATAGGAATCTCTTGTTCATGACTCAATAACTATGTTATGCACTATCCATTGAGACACTTGATAAACCAACCCTCTAACAACTCTAAGAGGGTATGAGTGTTTCTAAGGGTACACACTCAATGTACCATAAAACATTTTTCATCCACATGGGTAAACATAATTCTGAGAATATTGATTATTTATTACCTATATTAATCACCAAGACATACAAGAGTATATACCAAGTCTCACAATTCCAATCATGGTGTAGCATGATTCTGCACTAAGGCACTACAAGTCCAAAATATACTTTACTTAACTAGTACAATAATACATGTGCTCTTGTATTTTGAGGGATTTCCTACTTATCAAAATGTTATTTAGGTTCACACTAGTAAATAGAAGGATAAAAAAATAATAATAAACTCATTAGGTCTTAGATTTTGAGCCATAACTTTGATACTACAAGTAACAACCCTGTTGGGTTTGACTTGGAAAAACAATATTTTTTTTCTTTTAAAAAAACATATTATTTCATTAGATTACACCATAAGAATCCAATCAATGATCATATAAAATACTCTAAGAGTGATAATTGTAAATTAAGCATACTACATCATATATCACTAATCACTATCATCATAAGAAACACATCATAATTTATTATAGAAAGTAATTACAAATATCCAGTCATGACTCATACAAGCATATAGTTTTTGCTATCAATGTATAGTAAGTAAATAATTATATCTCATCATGATAATGTTTCAATAAAAATATAATTACAATAATCATATATAAGATACATGTCTCCATGGAGCATAAGTTTCCCGTACTCTAATATATGCACCAATCTCAAGTGTCATCTCTAAGTACGTACTACTGTGGAGAGGGAGAGCATCATCTAAGTGCTTTTCCACACCAACCATGGACCAATGATCCCCCACACAAATCCTATTAGATAATGACCCTCCCTTCATGGATAAGTAGATAGTGATGCACACAAATCTAGAGAGACAAGCTAGTACCTATGTATTGTATGACTTTTAAAACTAAACATGCGATATATCATAAAGAAATTGTTGACCATTTTTGGTCCAACAGGCCAAAATCAGTCCCCTTCTTTCCCTGCTATTCTGAGCCAATTCATTTTTTGATGTTGCACAAGTCTGGAAATTTCTACGAACTCTATAGGAATTTCTATCGACTATGCAGGCTATTTTTACAGACTCTGTAGGCTTATTTTTATGGACTCTGTGGGTTGTTTCTATAGACTCTATAGGCCTATTTATATAGACTCTATAGGAATTTTCTATGGACTCTACAAGCAATAAATAGGCTCCTAACACTCAGGTACAAAATGGACCATTCCAAGTTCAATGACTTGGTTCAAGTACTTGGTTTAACAGCTTGGTTCAGTCGGTTCAATTCAATGGGTTGGTTCAAGTAGTCAGTTCAAGCACAAGGTTCAATAGGTTGGTTTGTTGTCTCAGTTCACTCAGTCAGTTTAACAACTTGGTTCACCCAGTTGGTTCAATGCTTTGGTTCAATGCTTTGGTTCATCATCAACGTTCAATCAAATGGCTCAACGGCTTGGTTTAATAGTCAGTTCAATGTTTGGTTCAAACAAACAGTTCAATGAGAAGGTTCAAGAGAGTCTCCCGAAGGACTAGTGCCCTTGCAGAGGGCAGTTCTAGACCCAAGTGCCCTTGTGGAGGGTAGGGAACACTTGAAAAAGGATCAAAAAATGAACAAGGCTGAAAGGGTAAGTTTCTTCAAAAATTTGTTTAAGGCAAAAGATGAGAATTTCTTCAAACAAAATGTCTAAAGGAATTCCTTTAGACATTTTGTCTAAAGAAATTCTTTGAAAGAATTTTTTTGAAAACAAACAAGATCAAGGCAAAAAATAAGAAGTGATTTCTTTCAGACTTTTGTTTGAAGGAATTCCTTCAGACAAAAGCTTGACCAAGGAAAATCCAAAGGAAGGGAAAAGGCCAAGGAAATTCAAAGGGGTGACGGGCCCAAAGACGTCAAAATCAAGTATGGAAAACTAGCCGTTGGAAGTTCAAATGCCTAGTGACGGGTGCACAGACATCAAAGTTGGGCACCATGAACTAGCCATTGGTTTTCAAATGATGATGGGCCCGTGAATGTTGATTTTATGGCAATGAAATAACTATTGATCTTTTGAGCACCAACTAGAAGGGAGCCTAAAGAGCTAAAAGAGAAAGAGCCCAAAGAGCTAAAGAAGTAGAAAAAGATAGCCCCTGAGGGATGAAGGAGATAGAGAAGACAAACAATAGGAAGAGACAAAGTGTAGAAATGGACAAAACAACCTAGGTGTCAAAGGGGAAGGAGTTACTCCAGCGGTTAGAATAGTGCCTGCCAAGTGGTCATCAAGGGGTGTGAACAGTGAATGGCGTGCCCTATTTTCTCCACTTTGCATTTATAAGTAGACAAACCATGTGAATATCTAAAGGGAGTAGTCTATTTATAGAAAATAGGTGTGGCCCATGCTTTCACATTAATGTTTGAATGCCAAAGTCAAAGCAGGAGCCGACACAACATTATCTATCAAGCAGCTTTCTCTTCCCGATGCTCTCAAATGCACATGGGCCAACTTGTAAAAAGGTGCCAAAGTCTTTTCTAGAAGGTGCCTTTACTTCCTCTCTCTATATATTGTAAACTTCTCATTTTGAAAAAGAGGATCTTCTTAGCCTGTAAGGCAAAGCTCTGCCCAAAAATCTCTGGGTTTGTAAGGCAGAACTCTACCATATTTTACCTTGAATCAAGACATAGAAATTTTTACCTCCATTCTGAGTTTTCACTTTCGTATGTGTCTATGCATTTGTTCTATGTTAAGTCATTTTCTCTATGCTTTCACAGGATGATTTCAGCATGTCTAGTGCATTGTGAGTTTTTTCTTCTGTAGGTCTGCTAGAAGTGTCTCCAGTAGGAATATAGGCACATGTGAATAGGCTACCATAGAGTGTCTTAGAACACCTTTGGTAGTTCTTCCTCCCTATATCTCTGTAGATCCCTGACTCACTGATACAAAAGAGTTCCCCATATCAAATGAAGTGTATGCCAGCTTATTCTTAGTGAAAATCATATGTTCAAGCTAGGTAGATCAACTTTTTTGGTGTATCACCTTTTTAGTTTAGGTTTAGGTTCTATTTTCATCATCCTTCTCCCTTTTCAAACCCCCCCCTTTTTTCATTTATTTTTTAGTAGTAGGAAATCCAAGACCTAAAAGATACATCAAAGGGAGCTAGCCCTTATCTAGAGACTCTCCCCCCAGTTTTTCCAGGCCCACAGGCAAGAGGGGAGTTTCCATTGTTGTGATTGGAAGGTAGGAGCTCAGCCTCCTATCAAGGGTGCAATCCGTCGCATCAATAGAAACCCATTCTAATAAATATATCATATAAATATGTAAATCATACATATGAAATGACAATGTCTCACTAACATTACTTGACCCAATTTTTTCAATATTTATTGACCTCTAAGATCAGTCAATTTTATACCCACCACTTGATTGGATTACCTTCATCTCGCATTGTGATGCTAGTAAGCTAGTGAAGTCTATCTCACTACTTACTCAGTACCAATAATGTGAAAACTAGTTAACATATATATAACTAATAGTTTTACACAGATTAATTCCTACTAATAATTATAAAACATGCTAAGCACAAGAATAATTAAATGCATACATTTAGTTCATCAAACATATGGATGAATCTCCACAATATCATTTATTAATTACCAACTGGGTATATGTATATTAAGTTTCATATTCTAATTTTTTAAATCAGACATAATATTGTACTTCATATTAATTTTCATACAACAAGCTATTCATGTAAATAAACAATATGTATATATTTAATCCATCAAACATATGAATGTATCTAGACATAACAATTATAGTTTGTACCATCCATGTATAACATACATTTAGATTGTAGTTTTCAAATGAAATACACTCTATAACATACCATAATATCATAGTTCATTGTATATGAGCACACTATTCAATCATGAATTACTAGTCTAATAATTGTAAGAATTAAAGTCTCATAATCTTAAATAATAAGCAAACAAGTACAATCTATACCAATTGAGTTTATCCTATGTTTAAATTGCATATTAATATAAATTTTAGGCACACACAATGATACACTAATATATGTTATATATGTCTAAACATTTTTACATTTTAATTTATTCATATAAGTTTTCACTACTATATACTAACAGTCATTTATAGCTCTAATCAATAACTCTATATGATTTCAACAATCATTATAGATTCCCTATTCATGAAGTGTATTGATGATATTTATAACATAAGGGCTTAAATAATGTAATTCTCCTTCATAGTTTTTATCCTTAACTAAATAGATTTTCATTTTGATAGCGCATATAACTATGTACACATATTCTCAAATAACTTAGTCTTTTGTTTTGTGGTTCACATATAAGTATTCAACAATTCACAAATTGCTCTAATATGATACACTAAGTTTCATCAAATATATACTTATAAAAGTCACTAAAATTGTGATAGTATACAAGTCAGAATCTATGCTCATAGGCATGTGTCCCAATATATATAAGCGATATAGGAAATATAGCACTCGTGTTCATATATTTACGCACCCTACATAATATATACTACATAATACATATGTTTAAACACATAATTAATATTCTACCATCCTAGTAGTACTCTTCATTTTTATACCAAGTTTGACACCGTTGTCTTCATACTTAAAGACTCCAACCACATTAGAAAATATATTACAATTTAAATATATCTACACATATAATGTATATACATGTTTATATATACACACACACACACACACACACACACACACACACACACATATATATACATATATATATATATATATATATATATATATATATACACACACACACACACACACACACACACACACATCCATATATCTATATATTATCTCCACATGAAAACATTCATGGTAAAAATTGCATCCATTAATCATGTTCATATAGACAACATTTACACACTTCCCAGATAGGAAAGGAAGAGATAAAAGGGTATGGCTGGGTATGTCAACTATTAGTCCATAGTATATATGGTCTATTGTAATCCAATGCAATAATCAATTCCTTTAACAAATACAATCATATTGCATGTAAAATAATCCTTAATAATAAGTAGATTAGCATATTAACACGAGGCAATAATTTTTTAGAGCATTCATTACTAATGTGTCAATGGATTTTAAATGATAAATGTTATATTGCCAATAAACTTGATAATTCCATTATATATTATCATACAGTCATATATGCATTCCACTGTACACTTACAATTATTAGTATTAAGACTATTGCTTACATACACTTATGGATTTATTTATACTTATAAACATTAGTATGATCACAAAGTGAATTTTATATATTATTTTATTTTGACTTTATATGTTTTATGGCTTTATATATATATATATATATATATATATATGAATCCATGATAAATTTTCATATACTATATAATCGCCATACCTTTATAAATCACCATACCTTTATAAATTTCCATATTTTTTAATATTACAAAAATGTGTTAATCAATATGCCATTTTCTCGATTAATGCTTGCACTATATAATATACCTAACCTATCTAGCGTAAATAAAACCCATAATCTATAGATCATTTTACTATCATATCATTATTTCCTACAGATCACTTATGTAAGTATTCAGGGTCTATTTTCTTGCAAATCACTGGGTATAATTATAATTGGGTTTTATAATAATTCTATAGTTTATTCATGTATAATAGGTAAGTATCCCTATAGTAATTCATTGCATATCTTAGTCACTTAAAGCTATATCACATGTTGAATATAATACAAATCATTATATACAAATTTCTTTGTGTGGTACATACCATTGTGCCTAGTAATTATAAATCAGTATCAGCATACCAATCACTACAACCATGTTACTATTGATAAAAACTTAATACAATATTGTATTCAATCATGTAATTTAACTAAGCCATGTTAGTTGTATTGTATATTTGGGTTGTAATATAAGCCATATGTTATGGATTTTTAAATTTATTAGTCATTGTAAATTTATCAGTTGTTTCATGTTTAGTATAGGTCATCAAGTTCACTAGCATAAATAACTAATTAACTCATAGCATATAACTTCAAAGCTCCACTATATTGTGTTGCTAACTATCTGAATCGCAACAATCAATGTTTGGGAGGTCATATTGGATCATCATCTATATTTATCGATGTAATAGGTATATATATAATATACAATATATAGTTAACTAAATTGATTCATAGTTAATACTTAAATCATTGTTATCCATTTATATAATATTCACTAAACATGCCCTATAAACACAGGATAATCATGATTAAGTGAATCACCATACTCAGTATTTTATGATTTTCCAATAATATAACAAAATCATTATATTTACTATTATGTTGTTTCCTAATAATATACATAATGATATTACTATATTTAATGTACTACATTATATTCAAATAATATGGTTAAAACAAAATTGTCACTTATAACAAAAATTTGATATATAATAGTGTGTCTTATATTTTATGTTACCCCTCAACATACTACAATTTTCTAATAATATGCATAATAAAATCGCTCTATATTCTAATAAAACACACACACACACACACACACACACACACACACACACACACACACACACACACACACACACATATAAGTTTTTGGTCGTACTCTGATATGGAACATAATAATTTTTTACTCTATTATTAATCATATGTGCAGTAAGTGGTATGTAGCATTATGTTATACAGCATTTGGTTCGTTACATGGTTTGGTGTATATCACCATTTATTTATGCCAACACACATTATATATATTATTTAACATATGCATACTATTCACTGTAAAAAAAATTCCTATTCAAAAATATAATATAAGTTTAGTGATTACTTTTCATAGAAATTCACATAGAATTTTAATACACCACCTACCTTTCTTGATGGCGCCCAACCTAGATTCGTATGATCCATAAAGGAATACCTATCTGGATCCTCTTTAGTACCTCCTTGGCATCTCCCTTGTCTTCTTCCTCTCCTCTATCTTCTACATGTCTCTTCTTCTCCAATTGTACCCCCTTCTTATGATTTTCTTTCCTGATTTTCTTATGAGCATCCTTTTCCTTTAAAGTTGTTCTTTTTTATTTATTTATTTTATTCAATGTCTTTTTTTTTAATATTTTTCTCCTTTTTATTTTTATTTCCTTTTTCCTAATTATATACTTTCCATAATCTTTATTTTATTTATGAGACCTTTTTCATTTATTTTTCTAATTACTTCTTAATAATAATAATAATAGATAATTAATAGTAATCATAATGACCTATTTAGAAATAAAGTTAACAAAAGGTCAATAACATTCTTCTATCCAAAAATGGTAAATAACACATTTCTCTCTAAATCCAAATTATAATTATGTATTCATTGTTATTTCTACATTGTTTAGATTATACATGGCTTTCATTATCTATATTTGTTAAGATGGTTAAGCCAAATAATGATACTCTTGAATATCATAAAGATAACTAGTTAATCATTTCAGATACTTGAGGGTTAGTCCACATACGGATATTGAACTAAATTAACACACACATAAAATTATCCAAATACAGATAACATAAAGAACATACTAATGTTATGTTCAAATCAATCAATACATATACTATCTAATGTGGTGTGTGCAAGGTTCTATCTAATTTATCTGTTATCCTCCAATATATCTGGAGGATTTTCACTCTTTCTATTGTTCGGGATAATTAATTAATATTCTATTTTATGGTATTTTTTATTTATCATGGGATATATATATATAATTAATTAATATCCTATTTAATAATTTATTTTATTTTATTATGGAATATATTTAATTAATTAAATATCATATTTAATGGTATCTTTTATTTTACCATGGGATATATATCTAATTAATTAATATCCTATTTAATGGTTTTTTATTTTACCATGGGATATATTTATTTAATTAAATATCTTATTTAATAGTTTTTAATCTACCATTAGATATTTTATTTATCCAAGTCTCAAAAATATACTATTCCCACTCCTATGTGGATATATTTTTAAATATTTATCTCATAAATCAATAATCCTACCATCTTATATTATCAAAAAGACAAATATTCTTTTAAAAAATTGATGTGGTAGTTTAATCATGGGTTATTTAAGATAAGTATGGTTTCATGTTTTCTTTTAAATCTAAATCTTTATTCTATCAAAGAAATGTGGCGTTGACTTCTTGGAAATATTTTAATTCATAGAAATATTTTAAACAAAGTCATGGAAATATTTTAATTCTTTAATCTCATAAGTTAAACTCTACTTTATTTCCCCCACTTACAAAGAATCATACGGTTAGTGGAAAGATATTTGGTTCTTAATTTATTTTGCTGGGGATATTATGTTTTTATTTTGGTAGAGATTTACATGCATATTAATTAAAAGAAACTACATGTGGATATATTTTTGGTGCTAATACATGGCTTAAGAACAAGAGTCTTGGCGTGGTAATCATTTTAAAAAACATGCAACGCATTGTTTCTACATTAAAAGTGGGAATAATTATTATTATTACTACATTGGAAAATATGTGGTATTGATTATTTTTTAATGCCAATCTTGATCTTTACATGTATTTGGCATATTGGTGTGGTGATTTATTCGTTAAAGTTTCTCAAAGATTTTTGATAGGTATTGTATGTAAAAATATTGATGGCAAAGGGTTTATAGCTGGCAAAGCTTATTTAAATTTGTTTTAATTATAGAATTATTTTTAGCATCATTTTTAATGGAATATCAACCAAAAATGGGAAAAACTCATTATTATGGGAAAACAATAATTATTCTCAGCCAATGTGTGAAGGTAGAGAAAATACAAGAAAGCCATGTTATCAAGATAAGAAAAACCTAATTCAAAGATTTTATTGGTGCTCCTACAGGTAAATTTGTTAATGTCTAGCCAATGTGAAGTAGTGTTGAGAAATATACAACTGGAGGTTATTTTATAGAGGTAGGGAGGAATTTCTTAGAGAAGCAGTAGATTTTGCACAATAGAATTTTTTATACAGAGATATATCTGGATTACAGAGGTAGAAATAATCTTAAATAAATTAAAGAGGTTTATTTTTATTTGTTGCATAAACAAATTCTCTGGTGAGGAATAATTCTATTATACTCAGATAAATTTTTTAATTATTCTTGAAAAAAATTTAATAGATTGAAATACTCATAGAGTGGATCCAGGGACGTAGCCATTTGGTGAACCCTGTAAATAAATCTTCTATGTCATTTTTCAATTTCTTCTCTATGATCTAAAATTCTTTCAATTTTATTAATTAAATTATGAAATGTTTATAAATTAATTTTTGAATTTATTTGAAGGGAAATTGGAAAATTAATATTCAGTTTTAATTCAAGAAGACTGTAAAGTTTTTATAAACTTAGATTATTTGTAAAAGATTAAAAAAAATTGAATTGAATGTTTTAACTGAACAATAGAATTAGATGAGTTTACAGAGTAACTCATAATCAAAATTGTTTAGATAAATTACATTCTAATTTTAAAAAAGTTAATTTCTATTAAATAAATTTTAGAAATTGACATATTTTTAAGAATCCATTTTCATATTTTATTTAATCAAGAAATTGAGAATTTTGCTACCAATTTTATTTTAATTAAGGAATTGAGAGTTTCAAATATCCATTTGAAAAACTATATGATTTATCTATAAGGGTAAATCTAGTTTTCAGATCATTTTTGGTATCAGAGTAGTTAAAATGTAGGGATTAGCTTTTGAGTGTGAAATTTTGAATTCAGTTTCAGTATTGATTGGATTCTTTATAGATTGTTATTTACTTCATTTGCAATGTTGGAAGTATAAATTATTTGTAAGAACAAGAAACCATGGGCAAGTTGTCTAAATAATAAAAATTTGAAGAGCTCAAATCATTTAATATGCAGATTTAGGAAGAGAATGCTTTCTTAAGAGCAAAATTTTACTCCTTGGAAGAGGAGATTGAAAGGTTGAAAAAAGAGTTGCAAGCCAAGGATGAGCTCTTGTTAAGTTTTCAAAATGATGATGGCACAAAGGAGAAAAACAAGTCTATTATACATACAAGACTTTCCTCTCCCACAAGTGTATAAATAGATTCATTAAGCACTATAAGTGAATGTGAGTCACCAATTACTTTTTCTTTCCATCATAAATTTGATAAAAAGAATTTTTGTAAGTTTGAACAACATACTAGAGGTATAGGTTCAAAATTACTTATTAAAATGAGATTTAATGAAAAAGGCCTTGAAAAATATGGCCAAGGCATTGCTAACCCCATTCAAATAGAGGATAAGCATCATTGTGTAGGTTTGAGATACAAATTTGGTATTCAGAATGAAATAGGTGAATGCTTTGAAAAAGCAAAAGCAAGAGGTGCTACAAAAAAGTGTAAACCAACTCGGATGGAAGGTAAAACACATTATTTTCATCACATTTACAATACCGTTGATTCTAATTCTACCGGACAACATAAATATGCCAACATTTCTTTTGATTATGGTATACAAAATTTATGGTACATTTATCTATGCAGTTTTTGTGGATTGTCTAACCATTGTGTAGTCAAATGTTGGAAATGTAAATCTTTGATAGGAAATATTTTAAAAGACCACTCTCTTAAATAGTGTTCTAAGAATGGCAGTAAGAGTATATTTTTCAAAAAAGTGGACAAACATTTTTTTACTCATTTTAATAGGAAAAGACATGAGGTTAATAGGTGTTGGCAGCTTCATCCCAAACAACATTAGAAAGTTGTGAAAAAGGAAAGCATTGTTAAACCAATCATTTTAGCTATAATCCATGTAGAAACTTAGATAAAATCTAAGGATAATCTGGTTAAACAATTTGGCAAGTAATTCTTTAGTTTCATGTTTGCATAGTTATGATATTTTATTAGCATGCAAAAGTTCAAAGCAGTTTTAGTATTCTATTGAAATTAAAAGAAATATATTTTGGTTTTGAAAAAATTTGGAGCTACCAATTGTGAGAAAATACAAGTGATAGATTTATCATACTTAGATTATTTTCTCATGTTTATGGTTTTGCTAAGCTCTATTTACTCTCCTAAATAAGTTTTTGAGTTTTGAGTTCCTGATGCATTGGTAAATAAATTAACTCATATTTGAACTTAGAGATATTTTTAAATAATTTTAATATTTGAATTTGGTTTATTGGAGTAACCTATAGAGAAAATCCAAGGGATAGATTTATCATACTTGGATTATTTTTCTCACATTTAGGTTTTGAAAAAACTTTATTTTTAAACATTGACAACAGTATAAACAGATTATATGGGGCATAATTAGTATGTTTATTTTGAGAAAATTTACATTTCAATATATATATTGAGCTAGCAGTTTACTTCTATCTACAATTTGGTATTGGGTAGATATTTTTTTCACTAAAACTTCAAAGATTCAGATTGATTTTTGAATCGTTACCATGATATTTTGTAGAAGAACTGTTTACAACTTTAGAAAGTGATTTTCACTCTTCATATGGTTTAGAATAATTAATTTATCCTATTTAATTATTTTTTATTTTACCATGGGATATATTTAATTAATTAAATATCATATTTAATGATATATTTTATTTTACCATGGGATATATATTTAATTAATTAATATCATATTTAATAGTTTTTTTTTCATGGGATATATTTATTTAATTAAATATCATATTTAATAGTTTTTAATCTACCATTAGATATTTTATTTATCCAAATCCCAAAAATATACTATTATCACTCCCACATGGATAGTTATTTAAAATATCTATGGGATATATTTTTAAATGTTTATCTCATAAATCAAGAATCCCACTCTTATATTATAAAAAAGATATAAAGATTCTTATAACGAATTGATGTGGTAGTTTAATCATGGGTTATTTAAGATAAGAATAGTTATATGTTTTCTTTTAAATCCAAGTCTTTATTCCACCAAAGAAATGGTGCATTGACTTTTTGAAGACTTGTTAAAGAAAGTCAAAGAAATATTTTAATTCTTTAATCTCATAAGTTAAACTCAACTTTATATCATATGCTTGGTGGAAAGATATTTGGTTCTCGATTTATTTTAGTGGGGAGATTATGTTTTTATTTTGATGAAGATTTACATGCATATTAATTAAAAGAAACTACATGTGGATATATTTTTGGTGCTAATACATGGCTTAATAACTAGAGTCTTGGCATGGTATTCTTTTTAAAGAACATGCAACGCATTATTTCTACTTTCAAAGTGGGAATAAATATTATTATTACTATGTTGGAAAATATGTGGAATTGATTATTTTTTAATGTCAATCTTGATCTTGAAATGCCAATCTTGATCTTTACATTTAGTTAGCATATTGGTGTGGTAATTTATTCTTTAAAGTTTTTCAAAGATTATTGACAGGTATTGTATGTGAAAAAATTAATGGCAAAGGGTTTATAGCTAACAAAGCTTATTTAAGTTTGCTTCAATTATAGAATTGTTTTTAGCACCATTTTTAATAGAATGTCAACCCAAAAATAGAGAAAACTCATCATTATAGGAAAACAATAATTAATATGTGAAGGTAGAGGAAATATCATAAAGTCATGTTGTCAAAATAGAAAAAACCCAATTTGAAGGAATTATTAGTGACCCTGTAGATAAATTTGTTAATGTCCAACCAATGCTAAGTAGCGTTGAGAAATATATAACTGCAAGTTATTTTACAAAGGTAGGAAGGAGATTTCTTAGAGAAATAGGAGATTTTGCACAAATGAATTTTTCACATAGAGATATATCTGGATTACAAAGGTAGCAACAACCTTAGATAAATTAAAGAGGTTTATTTTTTATTTGTTATATAGACTGATTATCTGATAAGGAATAATTCTATTATACTTAGAGAGGTTTTTTAATTATTATTAAAGAGTTTTAAATCGATTAGAACACTCATTGAGTAGACCTGGGGATGTAGCCATCTAGTAAACTTTGTAAACAAATATTCTGTATCATATTTTGTTTTCTTCTCTATGATCTGAAATTCTTTAAATATCCTTAATTAAATTATGAAATGTTTATAAAATAATTTATAGATTTACCTGAAGGGAAATTGGAAAATTAATATTCATTTTTAATCCGAGTAGACTATAAAAATTTTATAAACTTGAATTATTTATAGAGGATAACAAAAAGTGAATTGAATGTTTTAACTGAATAACATAATTAGATGAGTTTACATAATAACTCATAATCAGAATTGTTTAGATAAATTACATTCTAATTTTTAAAAAAGTTAATTTCTATTAAATAAATTTTGAAAATTGACATATTTTTAAAAATTCATTTTTCTATTTTATTTAATCAGTAAATTGAGAATTCAAATACCAATTCTATTATAATTCAAGAATTGAGATTTTCAGATATCCATTTAAAAAACTATGTGATTTATCTATAGGGGCAAATCTAGTTTTTAGATCATAACTAGTTAATCATTTCAGATACATGGGGGTTAGTCCACATACAAAAATTAAACTAAACTAACATACACACATATATATATAATTATCCAAATACAGATAACATAAAAAGTTATGTTCAACTCAATCAATGTGTATACTATATAATATGGTGTGTGCATGGTTCTATCTAATTTATCTATTATCCTCCAACATATCCATCTAAATCACCCTCTCCGATTATTCTCTCCTTCCATCATGTTGTAAGGGATGAATATCTCATATGTCCAACTCACAACAAGCAAGGAGCTAGTCCATATAATCATGACATATATATCATAAAATAATACTAAAATAACACATTAACATGGTCATAATGTAAAGAATATATATGACAGCTAACTCATAGTAATGAAATCATGAAATATAAGCAACATAAAATTACCTCATAATGGCATGACTTAAAAATTTAGTCATTAATAATTGAACCAAATTATCAATTATAGAAAATTCATAAATAATCAAGTAAGTTTGCTTAGCAAGGAATCAAGATGTAACACTCTCCAAGTTGATTTAGTAATAATGGATACTCCATTTCTATTCTTACCAAGCACATGGGTATTTAATATATTATTAAGATGCCCTTGCATACAGAAGGTCCATGCAGTACCATTTATAGTACATACATGTCTCAAATACATACTTTGTTATCAAATGGTTAAATTTCAAGGCATTCGATATGAGTACCCTCTACAATCAATGGTAAATCATCCTCTTCTCCAACCACCACCTTAATTAATTATGGTACTTATTAAATATCACCATATAAAAATAGTTATGACACTCAAAATCATAGTACAAATATAATAAGTGCACCCATTCTAGATAATAGTGTAAAATCAATTGTTTCACCTATAAAAATATTTATATGCAATCAATTCAAAGGAAAGCGGTACACCTTTCCAAACAAAAAAATTCATATCAAAGAGCTACTCAAGGTTCAAAAAAATCTACATCTTCTATAGTGTACCCTAAGTCAATTTTTAGGATAGTTTAGTGTGTTCCAAAATTAAAATGGACAAGGAGACCTCCTATTATACAACAAACTCCAATAAGTCCTACACCTTCTTGATGTTAAGTTGTGGAGCTAAAAGCTTCACTATTATGAAAATGGTGGAGATTGCTGGGTTACACAGTAACCAACGTCGATCATAAGCTACCGACATCGATCAGGTAGAAACCAGAATCTACCAACATCAGTTATGTATCGACCGACATCGGTCATCTCCAGACAGACAATGACCAACATCAGTCATCTGTGCATTTCCAGGCAGCATTTCCAAAATTAGATTTGTTCTAATTTTAGACAAACAGTCAGTTTGCATGTAAAGACTAATTTTAGTCTTGAGTCTATGTTTCTAATTATTATTTAGTTTGGGATCTATTTAAGAGACCCATGGGGCTATATTGTAATCAAGGACTAAGAAGGATTAGATCCTCAAGTGTAAGATCTAGAAAGTTTGCAAGAGTGCAAGATCAGGAAGATCTACAGGTAAGCAAGGTTAGTTGATCTACGGGGTAGCAAGATAAAGAAGATATGTGGGTGTGTGTGTGCAAGCTCAGTTAGATCTGTGGGGTAGCAAGATCAAGAAGATCTACAACACATAGTGTAAGCAAGACCAATTAGATCTACAGGGTGAAAGATCAAGAAGGTCTGTGGACGAGAGTAGGCAACAACAACCATTGGGTTGATTATCACTGGAGGGAATAACTCAGGGTTTGAGTTGGTTGTAATTGATTGAGAGAGAGAAAGCTCTTGAGGGAGAATTATTGTACACCCAAGAGGTGTGGGAAGAGTGAGATTTCTTCATTGTATTTCCTTCTGGAAGAGTGTAATACAAGATTGTATTGTTTCTCGTATCTCATATTCTTTGTTGTTTTTGAATTCTAGTTACATATTACTTCTGGTTTAATTCCATGTTTAGTTGCTTATACAAAGGTAATCAATTTTACTCTAAGGAGGATCCTGACAGTTGGTATCAGAGCTTGGTTCACTGATAGTTGGTATCAGAGCTTGGTTCACTAACAAGTGGTTCATTAGAGTAGGTTAGTGTTTGTTGATTATAGGTCACTCACAGGGGTTTCTATTTGAGTGGGAGTAAAGCAATGGTAGAAGAAAGTAAACTAAGAATGGAGAAATTCAATGGAAAGAAAGGGCATGTAAAGAAAGATTGTTGGTTGGTAGAAGATCAGCATGAAGGAAATAAAGAAGAAAAAGATGCAAGTATTGTTGCATGGGATGCTATTATATGTTCCTTGGATAAAGTAGAATCTTGGGTTTTAGATTCTGGTGCCTCTTTCCATGCAACCCCAAATAGAGAATTTTTCCATGATTATGTTCATGGAGACTTTGGAAAAGTTTATTTAGGGGATGGTAAGCCTTGTCAAATTTTTGGAAAAGGAGAAGTGCAGCTAAAATTGTAGACTGGCAACATATGGGTGTTGAAGGATATCATGCATAATCCCATCCTAAAAAGAAATTCAATTTCTACAGGAAAGTTGGGTGATGAGGGTTGCACAGTAACTCTCACAGTGGAATTTTAGAAAGTTTCTAAGGGTGCACTTGTATTAGCAAGAGGTAATAAAGTAGGTACACTTTATCTATCTACTTGTATTACTGATTCTCCTTTTATTTTATCTACTTTAGATGTAGATGCAAAGATGTGGCTCTGTAGGCTTGGGCACATGAGTGAGAAGGGAATGGATGTTCTTAAGTCAAAAGGTAAGCTTTTAGATTTGATAGACCGAGATTTTTGTGAGCATTGTATTTTTGGGAAACAGGTGAAAGTGAGGTTTTTCACAACTGGGTCAACAAAGAAGAAGCACAGGTTGGAGCTTGTTCACACAAATGTGTGGAGACCAGCTCAGAGAGCTTCTATTGGAGGATCATAGTATGATATTTCTTTCATTGATGATGCTAAAATAAAGGATTGGGTCTATTTCATAAAGAGGAAATCTGATGTTTTTGACATATTTAAGAACTTGAAAGCCTTGGTTTTCAAGGAGAAGATGATGGATAGTGATCAGCTCAAGAGGCTAAATAATTTTGAGCAGGGCAATGTTGATTTGGACAAGGTTATGATACAAAATGAGCTCACGAGTAAAAATCATCACTCACAGGAAAACACAGATACTGATGTCGGTCAGGTAAGAACTGACATTGATTAGGTAGGAACCAACATCGGTCCAGTGGAGACCAAAGTCAGTGATGTCAGGCAGGTTCAGGCAAGAACTGATGTCGGTCTAGTGGAGACCAAAGTCGGTGATGTCAAGCAGGTGGAAACTGACGTCGGTCAGGTGAGAACTGATGTCAGTCAGGTCGGTCACATGAAATTGAAATCAGTCAGGTGTAGACTGAGAGATGACCAGGATTGATCACTGTTAGAATGAAATTTGGGTGGACAACAAGCTGTCAATGAGTCTCAAATGCCCATGAGGAGGTATAAAAGGGTAAGTAAGCCTCAAATTCATTATTCCCTTTCTTTATACTACTTATTGCTCACTAATGGTCAAGAACCAAAAAGTTTTGAAGAGGCAATGCAGGTAGAATCCAAGAAATAGTGGGAGCATGGCATGAATGAGGAAATTGATTCCTTGGAAAAGAACCAAACGTGGGATTTGATAGAGTTACCAGTCAGAAAGAAATCACTAAAATATGAATGGATTCATAGGTTAAAGAAAGGAGAGAATGGATAGGTGAGATAGAAGGCCAAGTTATATGGTCTTGAGCAAGCTCCAAGACAGTGGTATTTAAGGTTTGACAGGTTTATGACAAAGCATGGCTTTAGTCAATGTCAATGTGACCATTGTGTTTATTTTACTAGGTTGAATAATGATAGCTACATTATCCTATTACTATATGTAATGTATATGCTTATTGCAGGGTCACACATCTAGGGAATTGCTAAGCTAAAGGTAAAAGTAGCTCAGACATGTGCCAGGAAAGATTTAGGAGCAGCAAAGAAAATCTTTGGCATGAGTATTTCTAGAGACAGGGAAAATCATAGGTTGATTTTGTCTCAAGAGGATTATGTGAATAAGGTAGTGGAGAGGTTTGATATGCAAGATGCAAAACCGGTAAGCACACCTATGGTTAGATAGTTCAATTTGAACAAAGAATAGTGTCCTAAATCATATAATGAGGTTGGGTACATGGTATGTACTAGACCTGATATTGCCCAAGTAGTGGGAGTTGTCAGCAAGTTTATGGCCAATCTAGGAAAGAAGCACTGGAAAGCAGTTCAGTGGATTCTCAGATATCTGAGAGGGACCAACAATAGGTATTTATGCTATGCAGGGTCAAACACTTCTCTACATGTTTATGTAGATTCAGATATGGTAGGTGACTTGGATGGTAGGGGAAGCACCACAAGATATGTGTTCACTATTGGTGGAACAATGGTTAGCTAGATTTCAAAGTTGCAGAAGGTTGTTGCAGTCACGGTGGCTAGCAAGAAAGAGATCCATATGGATAGGAACCCTACAGGTATGCTAAAAAAGCCAGGAACGAAGAAGAAGTTGAATCTTCATTCAACTTCTGTTGATCTTCAAGATTGAACTTGAAGATGGAGATACAAGCAAGAAACAAATTAGAGGATGTTGTTGTATAAGTATAGGTACAGGTGTAGCTGTTTATCTCCAAGTGGGAGATTGTTAAGTTGTGGAGCTAAAAGCTTCACTGTTATGTAAATGGTGGAGGTTGCTGGGTTACATAGTAACTAATGTCAGTCATAAGCTACCGACATCGGTCAGGTAGGAACCAGAATTTGCCGACATCGGTTATGTATCAGCCGACATTGGTCATCTCCAGACAGACAATGACCGACATCAGTCATCTATGCGTTTCTAGGTGGCATTTCCATAATTAGATTTATTCTAATTTTAGATGAATAGTCAGTTTGCATGTAAAGACTAATTTTAGTCTTGAGTCTATGTTTCTAATTATTGTTTGGTTTGGGATCTATTTAAGAGACCCATGGGGCTGTATTGTAATCAAGGACTAAGAAGGATTAGATCCTCAAGTGTAAGATCTAGAAGGTCTACAAGAGTGAAAGATCAAGAAGATCTACAGGTAAGCAAGGTCAGTTGATTTGCGGGGTAGCAAGATCAAGAAGATCTACAGGTGTGTGTGTGTAAGCTTAGTTAGATCTGCGGGGTAGCAAGATCAAGAAGATCCGCAACACATGGTGTAATCAAGACCAATTAGATCTATAGGGTGAAAGATCAAGAAGGTCTGTGGACGAGAGTAGGCAACAAAAACCATTGGGTTGATTGTCACTAGAGGGAACAACTCAAGGTTTGAGTTGGTTGTAATTGATTGAAAGAGAGAGAACTCTTGAGGGAAAATTACTGTACACCCAAGAGGTGTGGGAAGAGTGAGATTTATTCATTGTATTTCCTTTTGGAAGAGTGTAATACAAGATTGTATTGTTTCTCGTATCTCATATTCTTTGTTGTTTTTGAATTCTAGTTACATATTACTTTTGGTTTAATTCCATGTTTAGTTGCTTATACAAAGGTAATCAATTGTACTCTAAGGAGGATCCTGACACTTGAGTTACACATAGAAAAATATTTTATGAGCAATGATCAGGACAATGACACCATATCACTTGATGCCTTTTTAAATTTAGATACGCCTACATGTATCACTTTAATCCCTCATAAATTCATGTTCAACTTCTATGATCTAAGAACTCATTCTATCCCCCCATTGATGGGATCATAGGCTATTTTCTTTCAAAAATATCAAAACAAAAAAATAAAATATTAAAAAAATTCAAAATACTAAAAAAATCAAGACCTGAACATGACATGATATGTTAGTTACTTTTATACATACATTATTTATCACATATTTTGGTAGATAGCAATTTTTGTTTCTATACACATGTATTTCATGAGGTATATGAGTTTGATACTAGACTCACATAATACATAGATTCTTAAATGATGGATTCCCTTCTATCTAATGGTCAAACCTATGTTGGGGACATCTAATTATATAGGTTACATTATAAATAGGTTATATCTTTTTATGAACTCTCAGCCATGTCAAGCTACATATCTTATAAGTGTCCTGCTAATCACCCATATTTTTACATTATGCTACATGTATATTCTACTTTTCTACAATATGACATTGATACATATAGATAGAATAAAATAATTTTCACTTTTTCTATCCTCATTTTATGTTTTTTAATTTCTTGCATGATAGGTTAGACATTTTTTTCTTATTGTCTGTGGCCCTTGGCCCTTGTGCAAAATTGTTGAACATCTCTAAGAGATGGTTCTTAGTATGTGTGGCATTTGAACCTATCCATTTTTTATGGACCTTGTCCCTATGTTTTGTGTGACATTTGAACATGTACCTTGTTTGAGACATTTTTAACATCATTTATATGCATCCCTTGGCCTTATTGTGTGACATTATGTGATATTCTTGTTGTTCTTACTAATATTAATTAGTGGTACCATGATAAATATCATGCAATTTTATTGTGTAGTCTGTATCAAATACAATGACTTTACTTCATGATTCATCAATAGATCTACCTATAAATTATCCTTATATTCCTTTCATTCAATATGTTATATACATGCTTCAATGATAATTGCATTAATAAGATGACATACTCTCCATATGATGACATGAATACTACATGATTATTTCTTTATCACATGATACAATTAACTATTATTTTGGGATAAGCGATTTACAAGTTAAATCCCTCATCTCAAAAGGGGGCTTGAAAGTGGGATTATCTTAGAGATTCAAGCTTCCATGAATAGAGTCATTAGATTTGAGATAAATTACAAGTTTCAAAAATACAAATTACATATTTTCAAAGAGTCAACGCAAATTTAAAAATAAGATTTTATAGCATAGTATAAGTTTTCAAAGATTAAAATTAATTTATAAATCAAACATATTGACACATTGATACAAATTATAGGGGCATATGACATGTATATATACTCACTTTTAAAAAACTTAAAGTACATAATAATATTAACTTGAAAGGATAGGCATGGGCATATGCAAATTGGTTACAAGATATTATTTTCAACCTATAAGATCAAAGTTACAAGTTGAAAATACAACTAAAATTGAGCATATAAGTGTATAACATTATATATCATTAACATAAATTCAAGAAGCATGATACTTCTTCACAATCACATACAAATTTTCAAATCTATAATTTCAAAGGCAAAATATTGATTTGAATTCAAATATATATAAAAGTGGTCATGATGGTGGCATGGATATTATTTTTTCTCATTCAATAATTCAAATAGAAACTAGATCTATATATGGTAGTGTGATTTAATTTTGTAGTAGATAATGTAAATTAAGATTTAGTGATGCTCAATAGTCATGAAATTACTTATAGTGAATCCATTGTGTGGCTCCATTTCTTATTGCACTTGATTTATGTTTGAGTCTAGTGACACCCAATGGCCTTGGCATCACTTCTATTGAAACCATCGAAGTTTCACCTTTCATTTTATTACATTGAGTACAAATCCCTATTCATGATATTTTAAATAATGTATCTTTCCAACTCAAGAGATTGATTATTTATTAAAAACTAGGACTTGATTACTCTTAATTCACCATTGGTTCAAAAAATACAAGTGCTTCAATAAGGGGGCACAATTATCCATCATCAGTTATAGGTTACAGGGAAATTTAGTTTCACCTACCTACATGTATACTCCTTCCTTTTTCTCTTTTCATTTTTTCAATTTTTAATGTTTAAATTTAAAAATTAACAAATGAATGATTCATGTATTATTTCATGGTTTTCTAAATTTGAGTGTCTTGCATAATTGAAGTGTTTGCTCAAAGATAAAGTGTTTTGTACATATTCAGGTTCAATTCTTTCTCCTTTGAAAATTTCATTAATATAATAAAAGGGAGAAATCTAGAGACATACATTTGGTAATGAGTATTTGACAATCCTAATTTTTGACACATTAAATAATGACTTAAACCTAGATACATGATTGTTATTCACTATTCATCTAAGCATTTTGTGAATATGTGAGCTTGACCCATTTGCTTTTTATCACTACTACATATAAATTTCAATGTCAAATTCCAAAAATTCCTAAAATCACCCTTAGACCATCTCTAGTTCAAGATAGGTATCCCTAAGCTCTTGGGACAAGTCTTCCCTAAACATATAAGAATGCTACTGTGTTCCTATCATCTTAGGCTAGTTGTATCCCACATAAATAATGGCTAGTTTCTAAATTTGAAATCAATATTTGATTCTTCCTACAAGTTTTATAAGGTCACCTAAAGGAAATTATTAAAATGTTCACCTATAAATACATATCAAAGGTCATTCATTATCCCTAATTAGTATTCACTTCTTTTAAGCTTACACACTAATGCACATTAAGCAAATCTACCTTATTCTTTTTGAATTCGATATCACTCACAAGAAAGAACCATATGCCAAGTCAAGAGCTATCATTTTCAAATACTAAATCCATTTTCTCACTACATACACATATTAAAGAAGCATAAATTACATAATCACTTTATGTGGGAGAACTATGTGGGCTTGATTTCCCTCATTGGAGTACTGATTAGGTAGTAGTGGTAAATCATCAAGAGGGTGATTAAGGTTTAAACTCCACTCTTTTTAATAGGTTTTCAAGATATTAATTATCTATTAGTGTTTTAAATAAAAAATAAGAGGAACAATAAATTCTATGCAACATAATCCAAATCATGATATTTCAAATTACTTAGCACACACAGGTGCAATGATCAATTTTTCATCTCAGTCAACTAAAACAAATCCACGGTCAATGGACTCGAGCATAATATGTTGTAGTCACCATATAGTGGTCTTATTAAATAATATTTTATATTTATGTTTTTTATGTCATTGTCAAAACTTTTATTTTTTATGTATTCTCATGCTAATCATTTAGCATAGTCAACTAGGATAGGTTTGTGATCAACAAACATGAATGACCTACACTATTGTCCACTTATATCAGACATGTCCAAAAGTAGTTTATGATTATGTTCCTTAACTTGAGTATACACAATCACCTCTTTAATTGATTTACACTTTTAAATATTTAAAATGGTGAACTGAAATCTAGGTTTTAGTTAAGTTGTTTTCTTCCTAGTGTTTTTCAAAAATACAAATTTTCTATATTTATCATTTATCAAAATCAAAATTTTTGATTATTATAAATATTTAGAATTATAATATAATTTAGTTTTACACCTATTATAACACATTATAATTTATTAATTAATCAAAAATAGGGTTTAATGATAATAAATCGAGAAGGTCAAGCCCATAAGTAATTGGGTGGCTAGAATAAATTTAGACATTACATCATCTAAAACAAAGTACACACTACTGTCCTAGAATCAAATATAAAATAAATTTCAGAGTAGAATGAGTTGGGCGAAAAAAGAAGCTAATGGATGACAAAATTATAAGAGTTTGACTTGGAAATCAAGCTAGCCAAACTGGTTAGAGGATAAGGCCTTACTCAAATAATAAAGGAGATAGACCTAAGGATTATAATACACTAAGTAGACCAAGAAATGGTATTATAATCAAACTGGTACACCTTGATCATGCACTTTATACTATAAGTAAATTCACCTCTGAGACTTAACCACACATAGAGGAGGGCCCTCTGATTGAAGGCTACACAATATATGTTGAATAAGGAAGTTCTCTTTAAAAGGAACCATGAGGGAATATACCTCTAGTGTGCATCACAAAAAGAGGCCAAATAAATAATGGCAAGTTTCCATGAAATATTAGAATTTGGACACCTTGCATCAAACACCATGGCCTCAAGGTTCTTTGGGAAGGCCACTATTAGACCACACTATTCAAAGATATTCACACCCATGTCTACTTTTGCCATTAATTCCAAAAATTTGATAAAAGAGAAACACATGTAGCAATGCCACTATAACCCATTATGGAGTCTACACCATTTTCACAATGGGGGATATATTTAATAGGTGTCAACCCTAATTCATCAGCCAGCCATAAGTCTAATCTTATAGGCATAGACTATTACACTAGGTGGTTTGAGGCATTTGTAACTAAAATAAGCACCATTTCTAAAGTCATCAATTTCCTTGAAAATACCATAACCACCTATTTTTGGGTCATCGTCTCTTTGGTATGTGATAATGATCATGCCTTTCAATCTACATAATTCACAAAATGGGCCTATGATAATGGGATCATGTTAAATTCTCATCCAATCACTACCCATAATGGAATGGATTTGTAGGGTCCACTAACAAAAATTTGATTGACACCATCAAGAAATCAATTAGATAAAATCCCCAAGAATGGCACACATTAATAAAGTTTTCCCTATGGGTAGGCTACACCAAGTGTAAACAAGCCATCAAAAACTCTCATTTCCTTCTAGTTTATGGACTAGAGCCAATCATGTTGGTCATGCTCAGGCTATCGACTTATAAGTTCATGTAAAAATTCATAGAATTAGATGATAAATTGGATTTTATAATCCTTGACTTAATTTAGTTAGAGAAAAAATTGGGATAAAGCTCTATTAAGCTTTAACAAACACTAGGATATAGTAAAAAGGTGTTCAATAAGAAGGCAAAGATTAAGACCTTTAAAATATTTGACCTAGTCCTAATGTGAGATAAAGCTCATGAGAAGAAAGGCTAGCATTTAAAATTCAATCCCCTCTAGATTATCCTATAATAAATAGTTAAAATCGTGGGTCAAAATGCCTTCTATCTCAAAGATCTCAAAGGGAACAAGCTACCACTTCTAGTAAATGCGTATTTTTTGAAACACTATTTCTCGATTGTCCCCTCCAGTGTAGTCTCTAAGTAATCCGAGTGGGGGTGGTAATGTATATATTAGATAGTTTTGTTTTTATTTTGTGTTTTTTTTTTCTATGTGTTTTCTTTTATTTTGTTTTTTCCCCTCTATCTCCATTTTTGTTTTGTAATTTCCCTCTGACACCTGGACCTGTTAGTAGCTGCTCTAGGTGATGGCCAAAGCCCAGAAAGATTGTTGAAAAGTAGGAAGATCCAAGTTGAAACCTTTGATCTAAGCAAGTTATGGATGTTAATTAAAAGTTTTAAACATTTATATCTAAGAGGCCAATGATTCTAAAATAAACAAGTGGATTTTATAACAACCCACATCCTAATAGAGCCACCAAGTTGTCCTTAATATAATGTCTCAACTAAATTATTCAAGCAAATCAACGACTAATTGGTTGTTCAAATATTCCTCACCATCCATTCACCCTTGGTTTGGTCCCAAAACCTTAATATAATATACTAATAAATTATAATCTTTTCATAGGTAATCTTGGAAAATGATAAGAAAAAAATGCAAAATCTAAATTTTGAGTCTTCCTCAAAAGGACTATACTAGAAACTTCCATCATAGGATTTTAAACTTGGATAGTAGTGGAGAAAGGCCATAAATTAGATTAGAGTTATCTTTTTTGGGGATATGGACACTTTTCTAGTAGTAGGTAAATGCCCCAACCATCTCCCATCTAAACCATCAAACCATCAACACCCTAGATGAAGCCTGTTAACCAGTCTAGCCTCTGTTGCTCGAATAAAATCTAGGATTGAATGGAAAATGAAAAATCATTTATTACACATAATAGTGGAAGTATATAGGATGAAATATGAGTATTCCAATTGCTATTATGAGACTTTAGTACCTTGTCTTTTCTATTATGAATAAATATCCCTCTTACAAATATTTATTTTATGCAAGGAGAGGAAATTAAACTGGTTGGGTTTTAAGTGCTTGTTATCACTTTCCTCATGGATGTCACAATTTTTTATGTCCAACGTGTCCCCATTTATTTTAAAATGGAGACCCATCTAAAATATCCCATGAACCAAAACTCCAAGGTCCTTTATTTGTTCTTGACAATTTTGCCTGAACTTAAATCCTTGGAATCTTATGTTGCCTCGATTTCCTTGAGTAGCAAGCCTTATTTATTTTTATGACTAAGATAAACTTATTTTTTTTGTGGATTAAGGTGCTAACATTATATATCCATTTTTGACATAAGTTATCTGAATCTCATTCCTTTCCTAAATTAATAGACCTATCACCCTTCATATCAAATCAAAATATTAATAATAAATAAGTATTAAATTTATTGAATTTATTTTTACTTATTACTTAGTCTTTTTTTGGATTTCATAGACCTATCAAATATTTTAGAGATCAAAATATCCCATCCTAATTAGAAGGCACCACATCACTAATTTTTTAGAATGGTGAGTCCCTAAACATGTTAGAGATGTCAGAGCCTAAGAGATATCAGCCTAATTAGAAGGCACCACATCACTAAGTTGTCAGAGTGTCTAGTCCCTAGACCTATCAGAGATGTCAAAGCCTAAGAGATCCTGACCTAATCAGAAGGTGCCACATTACCAAGTTATTAGAGTGACTATTCCTTAGACCTATCATAGATGTTAGATCTAGGGAGATCCTAGCCTAATCAGAAGGCACTAGTCACCAATTTGTCAGAGTGTTTAGTCTTTAAACCTATTAAAGATGTCAGATCCTAAGAGAGCTCAACCTAATCAAAAGGCACTACATTGTCAAGTTTTCAGAGTGGCCAGTCCTCAAACTTCTCAAATATGTCAAAGCCTAGGAGATCTCAACCTAATTAGAAGGTAGCATGTTTCCCAATAAGGTAGATGAATTAGTGGCCACCTAAATCCATAAAAGGGTCAAAATGGGGTATGGATGAGGCCAAAGAACCAATCATAAAGTCCCATGTGTATTTAAGTAACACCTCACCCTTCCTAATGATATTGCATAGAGTATGAACCCATGCCTAGGTGTCGATCATTAGCAAGAGGATCAATGAATAAATGGCACATGTCATAAAGTGGGAGTTAACTAGGAATCCTATAAAGGACATGAACGCATACCTACCATACATTGGGCATTATCAAAATAAAATGTTGGCCCTGATTAGACAATTTTAAAACATCCCATCACCATTGATAAATTTGGTTGGCATTGGAGGATCGTGGGTATTGAATTTAACTATGGATTTAGAAGTAAAGAGAGGAAATATAGCCACCAAATAAAATTTGAATTTATAGTAAGTGAGCCCCAAAACATAGTTAATATAGGGGGTTGTGTGCATGCATTTATAAAATCCTATATAATTCCCACTAATAATTACCATTATATACCTTAAAAATCACTCCAACTCTTAGCTTTCCAATTCTCATATAATACACATGTGTTTTGTGCCTCCTACATTTAGAGCCTTCCTATTACCCCTCCATCCTACTACAATGGTTGCATCCTCTTCAAATCTAAAGGTTGAGTCTAAGTACCAGGATACCATATTCCCAGTTGTCTTGACCAAGTTTAAGAACTATAATGACATGTTTAAAGTAGTTGAGTTAGTCCCTAGATACTTAGGGTCTAATGATGACCAAAAAGTAGAGTTTGAGGATACCCTTTGGTCCTACATGAAATGTGGACTCCATAGAGCCACATTTAAGCTAGAGGAATTTCCCTATATCGACTTGTTTGACAGCTTCCTTCTCACCACCATCTAAGTACAAGATGAGGTCCATGGTTGGGTTTGCTCACCCAAATCTCAGTAATATATTATTGATATCTCTAAGAATGCCTATAAGGTGTATTACTCCCTCTTAAATTACACTGTATTTTATGATGTGACATTAGTGAATACCTAGATGGAGACCTACAAAATATACAACATCCTACAAGACTATGTTGAGAACCCAAATGTTAAATGGGCTATCAAGGATGACATAAATGCATACACAATCTACACCTTCTAAGAGGAGATTTGGGTAGGCATGATCTTACTGAATCAATTATTTGGAGCCCAAGATTGTTTGCATGTTAATAAACTATGGGTGCCCCTTCTCCATATGAACCTCACATGCTCAAAAATTCTAAACATGGGAGGAATGATCAACTTCAAGTTTTTTAATCCCATCATGAATGCTTGAACTGGAGGTAATTTATATATGATGATCTACCTTTTGGATGAAATTTGTGATATTCTCTCCTTCAAACCTTCATCTTTTCCTACATGGGTTCCTAGGAGCTCAATATTCCATGTGATCTTCTACAAACTATATGGCCACCAGTTCTAAAACCACAACTGAGACATCTATGAGTACTTTTATCTGGTGTTATATAACATGATTAATGAGGCCCTAATTCCCCATATATCACAAGAAATCTATGATTCCATCACCACCATCTGGACCACTAGTACTACAAAGAAGACACCATGATCTAAATTGTGGGTGTCTTCAAGTAGCCCCTCTACTTGCCATATTTCATCTTGGATTTTTTGATAGAGTAGGAGATCACTTACCAACTAGTGGATGGCTGGATTTAGTATAGTCCATTAATATAAAATGTACCCATCACTCCTAATCACTATTAGGCACCAAGTGTACAAGGCCTTCCATCCCCTATAAAAGATGGTAACCAAATAAGACTCTTTTGGCCTAGTAAGAGCCAAGATCTAGAATTAGGACCTCAAGGGGATGATTATATCTCACTTGGCATGATATTTGGCCAACCTTAATTTAAACTATAGTCATCAAATAGAGGATGATAATGAGCTATAATTAGATTCTACTAATGACCAAGAGGTATTATCCCAGATTATAATGAAGAAGAATAATAAAGGAAAGAAGGTGATGGGCTAATATATTCCCCCTCTAGATCCTACCTAATCCATGAAGGGTCCAACACTGAATCATCTTGCTATCCCTAGGAATATTTTATAAGGCATCCCACCACCATCTCCTCATACTCTAGTTCTAGCTTTGGATCCTCTAATGACTCCTACTCTTCATGTCCCATCTCTACCTCTACCTCCTCCAATTAATCCTCATCCTTGGATCCACATCTTTCTCTTATGGTAGCTCTAATAGTCTAACCATGACTAGGTTAGACCCATGTTACTCAATAGTAGGAAACCTAGGTATAGCCAAATTAACCATCAATACCTCAACCCTGGGTTGCACAGACCCTTAGGTTTGATGTGATTGATAGTCTAAGGGTGAGCCCAGAATAAGGCTCCCAATAGGCACCAACATAGGTTCTACCCATTACACCTCTCATCTCTTCCATCCCCCTTCTACCCCTCACTCTCACCATTTTCCAACTCTCAATCCTGACACCCACAAGTTCTACCCCACTCTCATAAGCCCCCCAAGTGGTGCCTCCCCTTTTCCCCATTATATACATTCCATCATTTACCTAAATACCTTTAGCCTCAATCCTCAAGAGCATCCTTATCTCTTCATTCCTTTCTTTTCCATCCATTTCATAACCCAAAACCCTTCTAGTGCCTTCTTTGGGTTTGCCTTCAATCTAGGTACCTTCAAGTACATCTTCATTAGCGAGTGTGGCTAAAACCATTAGGATCATAATTTTGGTGTCAGTAACTATCTTAGTGCCATTTTCATCCTAATGCCTCCTTCAATAGTTCTAGTTCCTCCACCATCAACCCATGTGGTTCCTATTATTTCATCAAATCTTTTCACTATAGCATCTGGAACTGGCCTAGGTAAGAGGCCCAAGAAGAAGTATAAGGCATCTCACACTTTGATAATGAGTTGAAGGCATTATACTCTAATTTAACCTCCATTTTTAGCCTCAACATTTCCTTTAGCCCCAATCATAACACCTTATTACATTTTTCCTTATCCCCTTCTTTCCATTATCGACGGTGCCATGGGATTTATCCTCAACAAACCAATCTCTTTCCTTATATTTAATGACCCTTTCTCTTGGGTAATTCCCCCTCAAGTGAACATGGTATAGGATTAGTGGTAGACATAAATGTTCCCATGGGCTTCCCTTTTCCTTCTTCCTCCTTTCATTCCCATGCCCCCTTCACCTCCACTGCTTCATTGTTCATCACCTCCACTTCTTCCATTTCCCCTCCACCACATATTCTTCCCTTCACTAGAATATCAACCACCCCTCCTACACCCATGACAACCTAGTTAATTTTACCAAGGTTATAGGTGTCAAAGATAACTCCCCAAGGTGACCTAGACATGTAGTCGAGCTTAGACTAAACTTTAAGGAGCATGAAAAAGACATTGTTGTAGAGGTTCATCTAAAATGGGAACCTAGTGTTTTGGCATACCTATCAAGATATGTTCTCCCTCACTAAGGTAAGTACTTTCACTAAGTAATAAAGGATGGCTAAGGACCCACTCTCTATTCTCTAGGAAACTCATGATATGTTATAAAATCTCCTCAAAAACATGCAAATCCAAGTTCAAACCTTAGAAGCCCAAGTGAAGAGATTTTTCCTCATCAGACTGATTAGGAAGGTCAAGGATACCATCTTAATATTCTTCTCAATTCTTGGGAAGGTAGTGGATACTCTAACTAAGACCAATATGTTTATCTAAAGGACTCAGGCTTACTTGGATAAGATTGTAGAGATAAATGGAAAGTGTAGGAAGTTGTAGGTGGTGATTAACAAAATCATGTTCCCAGAGTTGAAACTAATGTCAACCTCATACTTAGGTTTGTATCAAATTTACACTGGGAATATGAAGGCTACTATGGAGTAGTGGTTGGTCATGGCTTGTACCTTAATTAGACCCTTGAAAGAGGGTAAGAAAAAGATATTGATATGCTTTAAGGAGGTCAATATCTTTTTGGTATTCTACCTAAATGGCACCCTGCTAAAATAGGGAGAATTTACATTTCACCTGGGTCAATTCGACCAGGTCATGAGGGAGAAGGCCACCAAAGTAAACTAGGAAGGGGCCTAGGTGGTGATGGAGCTATCAATGTAATCCATGGTAAGCATAAACCATGTCTATAGGGTTCATGTGTCAATGGAAGTACCCTTCCAAGTCTACCAGAGGTTGGTGACTCAAGTTGAGGTGATATTCAAGGAACCCTCAATGAACCTTTCTAAGCTGGACAAGGAATCCAACCTCATGGTGAATTTTTTAGAGGATAGAGATGAAAGATCAAAATAATTGGGAGTCAAACCTTTACAGTTGTCTCTATGTATCAACTAAGTGGTCCCTATAGATATTTTGTGGTTTGAGAGGATTTATTTGTTTTGAATTTTGAATTATGGTTATAACTATCATGAGTGGATAACATGCCCCAGGGTGGGATCCTCATGTTATTTGGAGGTGAGCCCCATCCTCATCTATATAAGGCAAATCCATATTATAATATAGGATCGATAAAAATAATTTATTGAAAGTGTTATCATATTATAGCTAAGATTTCACCTAATTCTTCCTTCATCTCTTTTAACTATAAAATTAGCCAAGATCGATTGTTATTTCATCACTTACTTTTAATGAATACAATTCTTATTTTTTTCAAAGGATTTATGTTACAAGTTAATTATCTTTCATCTCCATTCTAAATTCTTAATAATGATAGATTAATTATATTGATACTCTATTATTATATGTGTGTGATGTTTATTATGTGCTTTGTTATTATAAACATTATTTGAGCTCTCTTGTTTCCCTTTTATAGTACTATTAATTTGTGTGTTAATATACAAATTACCATTGGGTGTTTATGTGTAGTTTATTATAAACTCCTAGTACTTATATTTAGTGAGGGTTCATATTTAAATCATACCCCCTATTTCCTCATACTTTTCCATTGTATGTTCTTGGAGGTATAATTTTAGTGAAACTTAGCCTACAGTGCTATAACTATAGCAGGGGCACTTGGTTCGATGGTTGATGCATTGAGTTCATTCTAGATTTAGAGGCTCTCTTCTCTACCTTACTCTTCCCTCTTTTTTTGTGTTTGTTTTATAAAATTTAAATACCCTTTCCCCTTATGTTTATAAATATAAAATCATAATATTCAAACTCCCATAATAACCTTTGATAATTAGACTTGTGTGCAAGAACTACATATTGAACTTTTGGTGGTAATAGTACATCTCTTGAATAATATTCATGCAAACTCTATTTTTGAATTCAAATACCTAGAGTCATGCCCTAGGCTGATCCTATATTAGTCCTAAAATGGAGGGAAAAATTCCTTAGTTTTCCCCATCTTCCCTTTTAGAGAATACCCAATTTCATGGGTATTTCATGAATTCAGGAGTTTAGAATGAACAATAGAAAGATATCTAGAATACTAAGGAGAAGTTCACCAACTTTATTGATAGGCTTGTATTTTAAAAAATAATATTGATATCTAAAATTTTTTAAAATCTCCTTTGAAACTATATGCATAATCTTCAACCAATGGATTACATCTTAAATTTGAGCACCACGAGCTTGACGAATCTTAGCTAATTTAATTTTTTGCCTAAGTGCAATATTTTTTTTACAAAGTTTAATTTAGAGGGAATTGTTTTAATTCCTAATAAAAATTATTTAATTCTCTTATATAATCAAAGTTGGCCCATTTCCTAAACATAGATTGTTTTACTAAACACCCTAAAGAAAGTGGTGGTGTGAACAATGGCCACTTCCCAATAGTCAACACAACTAGGTTTCACCATATTAAAATTTCCATATATTATCTAGTTGACATATAAGAGTTTCTTAACTAGATAAAGCTAGTTAAATGCTTGTTCCATGGTGTCATTGGAGGTGGAAATATTAACTAGCCCAAGTAACTTCTTGTCAAAATCAAAGACCATCTAAACTACATAATTATATGGGTCCAATCCCAATATATTAAAAACAAGGCAAAATATCACTATCATAGTGATTATTCCCCTATGTCCCATGTGATTTTCATACATGTGATAATTATCATCAAGCCAAATGTTTTTGGTTTCTATCTAGGGAGAAATTACATTAATTTTCACTTCTTACAAATAAAGAATGGGGTAGTTAAATTGTGTACATTCTATGAATAAACATTCATTATAAAGTGTTTTGTTTCATAGTTTCACCTTATTGGACTTAAATCACCACAAATTAGTTGTTTAGAAACTTTTGTCATTAAATTTTAACAAGAAAGTTTGTTACTAAGTTTTAACAAGAAAGTATGTAACATAGGACATCAATCACTATATAATAAATCCTCCTCATTTTTGTCAGGCCAATCCACTCTTAAATAGAAATAAACTATGATTTCATTTAGAAACATGTGCTTTAGATGAGAGTGATATATTTATATGGAATCATTTGTCTCTTGACCCACATGGGTAATTGTATGCAAACATCTTACCCAAATGCCTATATAGTGGAGCCATTGATCTTTCTAATAGTTTATGAATGATTCTTGAACCACATATTGTTCAATGAATAGGTTCATGTCACAAACTAATTCATCCTAATTAGGAGACTTGTGCATTATTTCACCTAGGCATCTAAACATTGATTGTATTGTTTTAGCATCATTCACCTTTGAAATCATGTTTTACAATGATGCTCTCCTCACATGCTAATTCTAGAGGTATACCTCACATTAAAACACTTCCCTAGACTCACAATGACAAAGTAAACATAAAAAAATAATAAAATAAAACCATATTTTTGATGACAATAAGGGATATTTTTAATATACATGGTCTCAATTTACCTAATATAAATAATTTTAGCGTGAGCATTTTCCACCATGAAAGCATTTGGTTTTAATTCCAACATGTGACAATGTGCACTAACCACTAACTTTCCTTATCCATGATGTTAGGTCTATAATAATAGCCCTCATCATCAAAACCAACACAAAAAAGAGTCCATTGTGCATATTATCAAATACAAGAAGCATGTACACCATGAATTACATTGAAAAACACAAACATAAGTCTTATCTAATAACAAATGTGGAGTTTTAATTTGGAGATCCATAAGTACTTTATCTGCATTTATTCCATATGTGGAGTCCATTGAAATTATAATATTATGTACATAATTCAACATCCATTGGAATTGCTAAGGAAGCTATAGGCCTAAGACAAAGGGTTTATCCCCCATTCCTATTTTTCCAATTCTTCATTAAAAAATAGGATTTTTATTGACAAATGTTCTAACACTATCTACATCACTAGGCTTGAATTTGTATTATGCTTCCTTCATCCATATTTTAATATTGTGTATGTCATATTTAGTCATGAAACTATCCCTCTCCATCTGACCTTAAAACAATGTAAGTATTTCATGGACTATGTCATGATTATTTTGGTGAATGATTTCAGGGGCCATGCCCAAAAAAATAAACATCTCCACCTAGTCCTTCAATGCATCACTAATGAATGGATCCAGAGTAAAATGACTACCCCTAAATTAATTTATATTTTTCCCATTTTAAGCCATGATTTATTGTTTGTATAGCCCATATTGGTATACATAATCAAATCCTATTCTTTCATCTTCATCAACACATAGATATAAAAATGGCACTAGCATCACGATGCAAATGTTTATATCCAGGTTGATTGCCAATACTAACCTTTGTAATAATTGAAATGTCATAATGCACATCATCTTCATCCCTATAATACTCAAGGCCATACATACATACATACATACATACATACATACATACATATATATATATATATATATGTATGTATGTATATATATATATATATATGTATGTATATATATATATATATATATGTATATATATAACATACATAAATTAGAATATAAAAAATATCCAATTTGTATTTAAAAAAATATATTATAAGACACAATACCCATAATTATATTGGAGAGATATATCAATCCTAACTTTTAGCAATTATGATGGCACATGATTGAATGTACTATTTTTGATACAAAATGTAGTGGGATACCCTGATATCTTACATTCACCATTTAATAAGTCTTCCACATGATCTCTTTGTATAAAAGCAATAATATCTTTATCATTTCCCATATTGTAATTATATTAACTAGTGTGAAGAGGTTTTATATCAATAAGGAAACATGAATTGAATATCTCATGGTAGCACTAAATTTATTGGAGATATATTTCAAGTAGTGTATTTCATGGAGCCCAATACTTATAACTCATGCCCTATATTATTTCAAAAAAAATCCTAAAATGATAGGATGAAAGTTCCTTATTGTCTCTAATGCTTTGCTTAGTCCACTTAACTTAATAAGTGTATATCAGATCATGAAACATTAGGATGAACAACATTTGGTGATAGAAAGATGGACCTTAACCATTTGATACAAATTCATTAATATACTAATTGACATAAGGACAATCTATATCCCCCTATATAGATCACTAGATATAGGTCTATCCCTAGTCAACCTTAGGTAAATGTGATACTAAGGTGTGATTCATTGTATACACACAACATTATTTGATGCACATTTAATGTGGTACCTATCCTCAAATGTGTGAGAAGGGCTAGGTGTAGCTTGGAGAATGATCCCACCTTTCACTCCACCAATAATGATCTCCCACTTATATTTTTATTTTCATAAACAAAGACCCTTTGTTTCTTTTTTTGTAAATGGATGTTAGAGGATATTATCATGATTTGGTGCAAACATAGTCTCTTTAGAGTTATGTTTTAGTGAAATCATTAATGGTTGTACATATACATTATATATTCCATTTAGTGTAATATAATGTGATTTTATAGGAAAATAGCTTTCTATTATTTTAATATTTTATGTGGATAGTTTCTATGTTGAATTTCATGGGATTACTCTTTCATGACATGGTTTCCATGATAATATTTGTGTTTCCCAATATCAAATTCAACATCTTTTCTTATAGTTATGGAACAATGCAGAAAAGACTCTAGAAAGATGGTAGTGATTTGTGATGATGAATAGTTTAATACTATTATAAAAAGGGTTGTGAAAAAATAAGGAATTAAAAAGTGTTAGGACCCAACAAAAGTGTTTAAGTATGTATGAAAATTACTTTGTAGATCCCTATGGTTTAATTTTTTTTGAAACACTTCATTAGCAATAGAAGTCTAGATTCATATCTCTTATAATTATATTTGAATGTGTACATGTCAAAATGTCTTATTCCTTGTTATGACCCTAATATATCCTAAAAACATGGTAACACATCTAACAAAAAAGTAAATATATAAATTAAATTGGCTTAGGCCTCCTTGAGGGTTATAATCACATATTAATTTGAGAATTAAGGCTCAATGTAGTTATAGTGCTTATGAGTGGCCCATCCTAATGTGAGATAAGACTCCACCTCTTCTCCCTATGATAATCATCAATGTTATATGCTCTAATATAATCCTTATTTTGGTACAATATGTAGGGAAATACTTCAAAAAACTATACACATATAATTTTAGTAAAATAAATGTTTCCACTGTATCTTTTTCATGTTTTCGTACCCTTGGTCCATGTGCATATTTTTTGATGTTTTTGGTACACTTTTCCCTTGTGTTGGGTCTTTGTTTACCTTAATTCTATTTTTTATGCAAAATAGGTATAAACAAGTTGTAATTAAATAAATATAAGTATGTATAACTGAAATACAAAAATATGATCTATCTAAGAAGTTAAGTAATAAAAAATAAGACAAAGTGTCCTAAATGAAATCTAATTCAATGTAATGAATTGAAAGCAAGGATTAAAAAGGATCACACCTTTACCATTATGTAAATTTTAGTTTATATTTTGACTATGTTTACTATATTTGATAGGCTCCTAATTTTTAGGACATGTGCACTTTTATGGGATAAACTCATACATGTTTAGGGTTATTTTTTTCAAGTCTAACCAAAATAAACCAGATCACTTTAGTTATGTCTTTGTCTTGTGGATTTATCTATGTGATTTTAGGTCCATCTCTATAGGTTTTAAAATTTTGGGTTTTCTAGTGCTTGTGCATCATGTCTTTGTGATTGTGAATGTATAATTTATTTGTAGATGTGTAGGGAAAAATATACCATATAGATGAATATTCATGTTGACCTAGCTTGCACATTTAAAAAAAAAGTAACCGAGTTGAGAAACTATTGAAGCATCATTTAAAAATATTACATATTCCACATGCTTGGAATTAGACCTCTATGTAGTTCTTATGGTGTGTGAATGGAATATCCTGAATAAGGGTTTCAATGTCCTCTTCCTCAAAAGTGGTAAATGAAATTACTAAAGTATAATTACCCTCCTTTGGCATGAGGGAATTTATATAGAGACCAAGATAAATGAGTATCACAAGTGTGTAGGATATCATTTAGTGAAGCAACACTTAAATGGAGAAGTTTAAATCTAATCTTGACCTTTGATGAAGTGAAGTGTCAAAATGTTCACTTCCTTCTCTAGTTATAATTATAATTCTGATTATTATTAGCAAATGTCTTGGCAAGACCTTAATTTATAGAATGATCTAGAATAATTAATGTATTTTAGTAAATTTTATGAAAAAATAAATGGAAAGGGTTAAAGTTTATGATCAATGATAATAAATATAAATACCACAAAGCTAAAGGAGACAATTTATTTACCTTTATGGGCACACATTTAACTAGGATGGGTCCTTTAAACCACACTTATGTCCAAGAGATAAGTTAATATTTATTTTTGAGGCAACGATGGATAATGGATAATATATAGTCCAAATTTACTAGTCGATACCTTTTAGATAAGTGTTGAGGTGATTTTAAGTTATATGGAAAAAATATGGTCTTATGTGGGGTTGGGGCTATTCTAAAACTAGGTTTTATATGTACAAGTTTTCCATAAAAGTTAAATTGGGAGTAAAGGTTTTGTACCAAATTTGGGAGTCTAAATAATTCATCTGCTTTGACATAGGTATGTGAGTGAAATGTATGCATCAATTGAAATATAAATGTTAATCATTTTAAATACTCATCTTCACTTACCTAGGGAATAATGAAGGGTTTTGACATTATTGTTGCTAAGTATCTATCCACACATGATTAGATGATTTACTTGAAATAAGCATTAATTATTGAAGGCATTTAAATTGCTCATGATGTACATCCATTTTTTTGAAATTTTTGAATATTTTACAATTGAAATATAAAATTATCTCTTGAAATTGAAATGAAGCATAATAATGAATATACCTATATGGTATTGGCCAAAATGCCACAATAATTTTGCCATCTCTAGAATTTTGATAGGTGTGAAAAACATAGCCAAATACTTTCTCACAAGAGTCACCAATACCAAACGAATACATCTTAGTCTTTTAAAAAGTGCTTGAAACATAGCCAAGACACTCATTTGGGAGTCACTAACACCCAATCCACTTATTGATCAAGGAAATAAATAAATTAGCTCATATTTAATCATTTCATTTCATATTAAATTTTAAACATGTATTTATATATATCCCCATTTTGAGGTGAGGGATGAGGACCCTATTTCTACAATCATGCATATAAAAATAATAATGCTAAAAGCATCATATGCTTGGATAAATAATTTAGTCACCAAGTCTTATTATACAAAACATATGTAATTGAAATTTTCTCATCATAAGTTTTTAAAATAGACTAGCCAAAGCATGTTCTTATCTACACATATGAAAATTGATTTTGATTTTTGAAATTATCTTATAATTTAAATTGTGTATTAGCATCCAACCATGCCATAATAGATCATATAAAGTTTAATTTAAAAATAAAATCAACTAGTACATCTCAGGTAATAAACATGCCCCTAGAAGGGTCACTTAAAAAAATGAAAACATGATCAAGTAATATGCCCCTATATATGTTTGGTAACCACCATGGAAATGTAAGAACAAAACAATTACCTCAATATAGATACACACATGATAGTGTAAATATTTTATTTAAGTTAAGAACACACACTTTTAATGACCACACCTAAGTTAGTGATTTGAATCGTTAGTGACTTTAATTATGATGAAACTCATAAAATATGATGATAAGAGGATCCTCTATAGATAAGATGTAAAATAAGAAAGAATATACATTCACAATAAATCATTCATGTGATCCAAGAATTTGACTCAAGAGAGGATAGTTAGTATGGTGTTAGTGCCAAGATGAAAACAAAATTAAAAAAAACAAACTAACTAGCATAACATCTCTAGGCCTAGACATTAGGGAGATCTTATTTAATAAACATGAATAAAACACACAACTAAAATGCAAAAGAAACCTCTTTTACCTTCCTTGGATGCTCCAAAATGCTTGTTGTAGTGGCTTGCTCAACTTGTGCTCATGAAGTCCTTGGTAATAGAAGCTTGGCTACCTTCATCTCTCCTTGGCACCTTTGGCTTATGGATTGTGTTTGATTGGCTTGGATTGGAATCAAATTGGCATGGTAACACTAATTTTAATAGCTTCTTGAAGATATTTTTGCATTATAACTTTGCACCAATATATCTTAGAAATGATATTCTTGGCCTCTTTATTTAAAGATTTTTGAGATTGATTAGAATCAACCTAAATCATCCATCTTGAGGGATTAATTCAATTTTTCAAATTAATTTTATAACTATCTTCATCATGACATTAGAAGAAGAGAAAATTAAGAGGCATGGAGGGCATGAATCCTGATATTTGTGGCATTTATGGCCTAGGGATGTCTTCCCAAGAAATGAGGTCACTTGATGATGTAGATATTCAATATCCAATTTCAAAAATAAGTTTTCAACAAGTTTCCATGGAATTATTGATTAGGTCTTCATTTGGGTTAATTAGCTCTTAAGCATGTTTAAGCACTTTGTGCACAAATTACTTAGATTGATCAGAATGCCTTGTTATTGGTCCAAAATTTGATTGAATTGAAATTGGAAGGCAATGTCAAATGCATTAGAGTTTTATTTCTATTTATGATGTTACTAATAACAAATTATGAAGGCTTATGTTTTGTATGAGATATTTGATAGGAAATAGCAATCCAAAGCACCTAAGTTCAAAATTAGCATTTTGACTCAGAATGATCTGATCAAAGTTAGCTGGTCCATAAATTGCATTGCCATATTTAGGGACACCCTAGCCAAAATCAGCACTTGAATATGTTTGCTTCACATCATTTAGCATTTTTTAGTGTTTTTAGGCCAAATTATGCATTTTGGGTGAAAATTGGCCAAAAGCCTAATTGGAAGTTATTAGTGGCCAGATTTAGGTGTCTACAATTTTCCTTTGTTTGGGTAGGACTTGCAAGATATAAGCACAATAATGTCTTCTCAAATAATGAAAAGGCCTTATATTCCTACAACTATAATGATGATAAACTAACTACATGATGCCCCCTTGAGGGAACGGTTGGCACAAGTAAGTCAGTAAATGGTCCCTCAAAAAGAAAGAAGTGAAACAAGGGGACCAAAGAAAGGAAAGATGATGGGGTGAAAACACAATGATAATAAAAAAGTAGTCAAAATCATTGATATTGCAAGTGGTATGATGCACAATGGTTTACTCAAAGGTGGTTATAAATATTGTACCCTGATAGTGGCAACGTGGTATGATAACACAATGATTTGCCCAAAGGTAGTTATAATCACTGAGAAGATGGAACTACCATAGTTAGGATAGACAAATAAGACAATAACATGCCCCTATATAGGCAAAAAAAGTAAAGTGGTGACAACATAATGATTTTCCCAAAGGCAGTTATAATCATTAAGAAATGTAGGTGGGATGGTGTGCAATGATTTGCCCATAGGTGGTTATAATCATTGGACCCCAATTATGGAAAACATGATAAAATTAGTTGAGGATGATGATAACCTAACACAGAGGGTAATCATGAATTGGAACAACCTACTAGTAGGGAGATACTCATCTAAACTAATAAAGGTTGAAATTCTTTCATGTTTAATTACTTTATTTGGGATATGATTAGGATGGAATTGGGATGTCAGTGTTGAAGAGATGTCACCATTGTTGAATAAACTTATTGAAGCTAAGGTTTTTTTAGCACATGTCAATAGGCATCATGGTATAACATCATGAGGACTTGGCCAAAATATGCATAAGGACTAACTCCCATAATCCAATACTCAATAGAAAATAATGCACCAATGATATAAACCATGATGACAATGTAAACATATGAATATGGATGGATTCAAGTCTAAGTGTTGGAACAGAATCACCCAATGAACACACATAAACTAAATCAAGGCAATAGTGTTGAAAGCAAACAAATAGGCAGACAAATAAAAAAAATAAGCAGAAACAAACAAATAAATAATGCAATGAAAACCCTACAAACATTTACCCTAAAAAAATAGCTGATAACTTAACAAACAAACAAAATAGGGGAATAGAAGAAAAGGAAGGGGGTGGCCTAGTTGTCTCCATATGCAATAGGAAAGTGGACATTTCCTACATAGTTCCATGGATGTAATATCCAATAAAAAACTTTAATCCAAATGTAGTTCTCCCATGGAATGGGAAGAATGTGATAACTAAGGAAAATAAATAGAATGGATGTGATAGAAGAATAGGAATGTCCTTGCAAAATGGCGAGTGTGTGAGAGAGAAAGGCCAAAAAGGATGGGGGAACTAAATAACAAGTGATGTTCTTGTAACTTATTAAGGGTTCTCAAAATCCTTAAGGCAAAGAAGTGGTCAATGATTTTTTAAATGTGTTTGAAATTTTTTTTTGGAGTATCTTAACTCAATCAGGAATGATGACACACTAAATGGTTTAATCTTGAAAAATATTGAGACCATGGTTTAGGTTACTCAAAAAATAGTGAGAGTGTGGCTTAGGTTTCTCATAAAATGGTGAGAGCATGGCTTAGGGTGATTAAGCTGACCTCAAAAATTATCGAGTGTTGCCTATATAGTCCTAGAGTAGGACCTCAATTCATTGTAGCTCTGCCCTTACAATGGAGGAATTTGATAAGTGTAGTATTCAAATCAAACAAAATAGGCACAATTGGTAAAAAGGGATAGTATGACATAAGAAGTGGTAAGTTAGTACGTCAAGGCTTAATGTTTCCCCTAGTTTGGCCATAGGTGGTTATAACTAGGACACAATGGCATAGATCAATAGTACTAATTTTCCCAAAGGTAGCTATAATTATTAGCAAGATTGGTGGTAAGAAAGGAATAACAAATGAAAGATGCAACTGCTAAAACTTCTATCACACTATCCCAAAAATACAATAGCTATCTAAATTACTTGAACCAACTGATGAAACTGATCAAATACCTTGATGTTAAAACTACGTAATGAATGGAAAAAACCAAGGTCAAATAGGCTAGGATTTAGAACACACTGGGTCGATAGAATGGAAGCAGAAAGTGGATATGGTGAATTCTATACAAAAAAAATAGTGATAAAATGTCATAACTAAAATGGTCCTTATAGATAGTACACCTTAGCATTTAAGCATAGTACCACTTGAGATGAATAATATTCATCAGCTCAAGAATTTTATCTCTGTTTGGTGTGGCAAACTTGTATGCTCCTAATCCATAATATGTAGTAATGATGAAAGGCCCTATCTAATTTGGTTTGAATTTTACTTTATGCTTTTTCTCAACTGTGGTATTCTTTTGGTTTTCTTTAATAACAAGATCACTAAGTTCAAATGTTATATACTTAACACATCAATTATAGTGGCCTTTGAGTTGGTTTTGATATGCTTAAAGATTGTTGAGTACAGCCATGCATTTCTCATCAAGTAGGTCTAGCTCTTGTAGGTGAGCTACTCGATAGTCATGATCATGTAGGACATACTTGAAAGAGATGCGTAGTGAAGGCAATTTTACCTCAATAGTAAGGATGGCCTCAGTACCATAAACAAGTGAGTATGGAGTGGCTCTTGTGGGAGTATGATGATTGGTATGGTATGCCTAAAGGGCAAGGAATATCTGTAAGTGCCAATCATGACTAGTATTATTGATAATATTTTTGAGAATATTGATAATGGTTTTGTTGGATGCCTTAGCTTAGCCATTACCTTGAGGTTAATATTTTGTAAAAAAATGTTGTGTGATATTATGTTCAGTACATAACTAGTCTACATTGTTATCCTTGCATGATCCTCCATTATTAGATATAATGTCAGAGGGGATACCATAGCAGCAAATGCGATGGTTGAAGATGAATTTATAAATTTGCTTTCCAATCATGTAAGTGAGGGTATAGTTTCAACCCACTTAGTGAAATACTCGGTGGTGGTAAGGATATGTTTATGGCTATCAGATGAAGTGGGGTTGATCTTCCTAATGAGGTCAAGTCCCCATGTAGAAAATGGCTATGGTGTCAACATTAGTTTCAAATTTTTTGTTGGGGCATGTATCAGATTAGCATGTCATTGACATTTGTCACACTTTTTTATATATTTAGTGGCATCTGCAACCATTGTGGGCCAATAATAACCAATATGCAAGATCCTTTTGGATAAGACTACCCTATTAGAATTATGACCACATACTCCTTCATGAACTTCTCTTAACTCTAGTGTAGACTCTACCAAAGTTAAATAATGAAGTAGAGTTCCATCAAAACTATGATGGTAAAGGGTGGATCTAAGTAAAGTATAATGAGTGGAATGATGAATGAAGACTTTAGTTTGTTTTTGAGATAGGTTAGGTGGTAGAACTTGGTCATGAAGGTAGTTGTAAAGGTCTAAGTACCAAATAGAATTAAGACCAATAATATCACAAATCATGGCAATGGTTGAAGGTTCATGAGCTGGTGCTGACAAATTCTTGATGAGGAACTAATACTCTCTAGATTTATTTGTTTGTTGAATCAAATATCTAATAGTATCCATGGCATCTATAGTTTTTTTACTAGCCCTTGGTATGTCCTCAAATTGAGTATTGGTAATTTGTTGCTTAAGAGTGTTGACCATGGATTTATATGGAACCAGCTTGTCATCTTTGGTTTTAAAATGATCTATGACCTAATTGATGATTAACTAAGAATCACCATAAATTTGGAGATAATATATATTCTAATGCACTACTTATCAAAGTCCTACAATAAGTGCTTTATACTCAACCATGTTATTTGTATAAGGAAAGTTGATTCTGAATGATTTAAGGATTAGATCCCCCTGTGGTGTAATAAATAATAGGCCTACCCTCAATCCATGTGTAGTAAAAGAACCATCAAAATATAGTTTCTTAAGCTACTCCTTAAGGGGTATGTCAATGATGGTCATGATGGATTCATCAAAAAATTGAAATGTGAGTGGCTTTGTGTCTATGAGAGGTGCTTTAGTAAGTTGATCTGTAAGAACATGTCCATTGATTACCTTTTAATTGACATACTCTATGTCAAACTCACTGAGAAACATGATACATTTAGCCATTGTACCTTGCAAAGTTGTTTTAGATAGTAGATACTTGAGTGAATCTACTTTTGAAATGACCATGGTCTTATTATTCAACATGTAATGGCATAGTTTCTAAGCTATGAAGACCATGGCCAAATAAGCTTTTTAAATAGGTGCATAATTATGTTCATATGTAACCAAGGTATTTCTTTGGTAGTATATGACATGTTCTTTTCCACTGTCATCATGTTGAGCTAAGAGTGCCCCTAGAGCATGGTCGATAGCTGATAGGTATAACACAAATGGCTTTCCTAGCATAGGAGGTAATAAAATAGGTGGATTAAAAATATAGTCTTTGATTTGTTGAAAAACTATTTGGTAGTGATCATCTTAGTAAAATGTAACTCCCTTCTTCAAAAGGTGTGTAAATAGATGGCGCGTGTCTGCTAATTGAGAGATGATGTGTCGGATTGACTGGATCTTACTCTACAAACTATGGAGTTGCTTTAAATTGGTTGGTGGTGGCATCTCGATTATAACATGGACTTTAGCAAGATCAAATTCAATACCTATACGAGACATCATGAAGCCAAGTAATTTGGCTGAAGTTACACTGAACACACATTTTTTTGGATTGAGTCTGACTTTGTACTCCCATAATCTTTCAAATATCTTATGTATCATTGTTGGATGGTAGGCCCTAGTTTTGTATTTTCTTAATATGTCATCGACATAGTCTTCAATAATATCATGCATCATTTCATGAAATATGAACATAATTTGGTTGAAGTTACACTGAACACACATTTTTTTGGATTGAGTCTGACTTTGTACTCCCATAATCTTTCAAATATCTTTATGTATCACTATTGGATGGTAGGCCCTAGTTTTGTATTTTCCTAATATGTCATCGACATAGTCCTACAATAAGTGCTTTATACTCAACCATGTTATTTGTATAAGGAAAGTTTATTCTGAATGATTTAGGGATTAGATCCCCCTTTGGTGTAATAAATAATAGGCCTACCCTCAATCCATGTGTAGTAAAAGAACCATCAAAATATAGTTTCTTAAGCTGCTCCTTAAGGGGTATGTCAATGATGGTCATGATGGATTCATCAAAAAATTGAAATGTGAGTGGCTTTGTGTCTATGAGAAGTGCTTCAGTAAGTTGATCTGTAAGAACATGCCCCTTGATTATCTTTTAATTAACATACTCTATGTCAAACTCACTGAGAAGCATGATACATTTAGCCATTCTACCTTGAAAAGTTGTTTTAGGTAGTAGATACTTGAGTGGATCTACTTTTGAAATGACCATGGTCTTATTATTCAACATGTAATGGCATAGTTTCTAAGCTATGAAGACCATGGCCAAATAAGCTTTTTCAATAGGTGCATAATTATGTTCATATGTAACCAAGGTATGGCTTTGGTAGTATATGACATGTTCTTTTCCACTGTCATCATGTTGAGCCAAGAGTGCCCCTAGAGCATGGTTGATAGCTGATAGGTATAACACAAATGGCTTTCCTGGCATAGGAGGTAATAAAATAGGTGTATTAAAAATATAGTCTTTGATTTGTTGAAAAACTATTTGGTAGTGATTATCTTAGTAAAATGCAACTCCCTTCTTCAAAAGGTGTGTAAATAGATGGTGCTTGTTTGCTAATTGAGAGATGATGTGTCGGATTGACTGGATCTTACCCTACAAACTATGGAGTTGCTTTAAATTGGTTGGTGGTGGCATCTTGATTATAGCATTGACTTTAGCAAGATCAAATTCAATACCTATACGAGACATGATGAAGCCAAGTAATTTGGCTGAAGTTACACTGAACACACATTTTTTTGGATTGAGTCTGACTTTGTACTCCCATAATCTTTCAAATATCTTATGTATCACTGTTGGATGGTAGGCCCTAGTTTTGTATTTTCCTAATATGTCATCGACATAGTCTTCAATAATATCATGCATCATTTAATGAAATATGACAGTCATGGCCCTTTGATATGTAGCTCTAGCATTCATAAGGCTAAATGGCATTACTTGATAACAAAATGTTCCCCATGGAATGCTGAACATTATTTTATGTTGGTATTTTGGTGTTATTCTAATATGGTTGTATCCTAAAAATCCATTCATGAGTGAAAGCATTTCATAACCTACCATGAAGTCAATGATCATGTCGATATTAGGCAATGGAAAATCATCTTTAAGATAAGCTTTGTTGATGTCTTGAAAATTAATACAAATTTTGATCCCTTCAAGCTTTTTACTAATAGGTACCACATTAGAGATCCATTTTAAGTAGTCAATGGATTATATATATCCTGCTTCTAAGAGTTTTTCCAACTCTTTCTTTACCAAAATAGTAATGCAAGGATGCATCTTACATAAATTTTATTTTACCAGTTTGGCATTAGGATTAACCATAAGGTTGTGTAGAACCAAGGCAGGGTCTAAACTTGGCATGTTAAAATAGGCCCATGTAAAAATATCAACAAATTCTCTTAATAGAGCTATAAAAATGTCACATTCCTTCTCAGTGAGGGATGCTCCTAATTTTATCCATTTTAGGTTTGATGGAGTCCTAACATTTACCTCTATTGTATCTTCAACTAGAAGGGTTGAACCATCTTTTAGGATAGTAGGCAATGACTTAAACTATTGAATTATGTCAGGGTCCTCCATTAAGACTTGCTCTTCAACTTCTCCTAAGCATGATGAATTTGAGTCTCCTATTGGGAGATCTGACCATGTGACAAAAATAGTTGGAAATTCTTGAAGAATTTAATCAAATACTTGTTGCTCAAAGCTGAACTCAGATCCATAGAAAAGTTCATTGTTGGTGGTCTCCTGGTCTAAATTCAAAGAAGAATGAACACCCCTATCTAATGGCACCTGAAACAAGTTTTCACCACTAGACTGGCCTTTATCTTTACTTTTTCCCTAGTCAAAAATCACCTCAAAGAGGTTTTCACTTTGGGACCTCAATGTTTTACTTATTTATTTTTGGCTAAGGGTGTTCACTCACTCTCCAAAATAAGTTGTAGGACCTAATGTTATTTAGAATCATGATTTTTGATATCCCAACAAAATATTGTCTCTAAGGCCTAAAAAGTCACAAAATACCTCATCATTTTGAAACTCATCAATCGGTAGACTAGATTCTTGTTGGTTCTAATCTATCAGTTTGGGATAATATAATGGTAAAGGGTTGCGATGAATGGCCAAGGTAAGGATACAAATGGCATGGTTATCAGATATGTTGGTTTTAGCTAGGTTATCAAAGGTGGGTTATGATTAGACTCTGTTTCACTGTCAACATCATCCTCACTAGTCATTGGTGATGGAGTTTGAATAAGATATCTAGGGTCACCCTTAGGTGGTTTGAATCCAAGTCCATAAGGTCTTTCATACTTAGTCATGGAAATTGGCTCAATAGTTTCTTGTTGATTCAATCTGAGGCCTCTTATTTCATAATTGTGATGCTCCATGATCCTATTGGGAATAGGATGCTTTGCATTTTTATAACAATAAACTTGGTTGTCATTGTATAACCATGATTCATCCCCTTCAAGAGGGTCAGGTTCTAGGCCAAATGTTGGTACAAATGTGATAGGTCCCTTATCCTTGTTTTTTTGTTGCTAATGCATATGTGGGGTGACTTTAGGTTGCCCAAAGGTTTTTAGATTCTAAGGAAGATTATCAATATGAAATGTATCATGGGTCACATACTCTCCTGATCTATTATCTAAAATGGTGAAATGATTAGAAGCTTCAGGAGGTAGCTTATGGGAAATGGATTCCAAGGTATTAAGATTTATGAAATTATCTAGTGAAGGATCAATAAGTAAAGCCTTTCCTTTATCCTACTTGAAACTTAGATTCATGCCATACTAATAATTATAACTTTAAAATTCAGCCTCAAGATGCTTGCAGTTTTCATATGGGTGTAAATCTCTTGGAATATTCACTCCCATCCCTAAGTTGGAAAACTTGATACATTAGAGTAGCATTGACGAGACTACATGAATCTCATGTAACCAAGGCCTTCTTAGAAGCATATTGTATGATAACTCAAGATCAAGCACATGGCAAAGTGTATCATGGGTCAAAGGCCCCATGATAACTGTCAAACTAATGGTGCCTTGTGATTCTCTTTTTTTATTATCATAGGCTTTGATGGTTATTGTTTTTGGCCAGAGATCTGCCATTGTGTACCCAAGAAGCTTGATGAGCTTTAGAGACACTATGTTGAGGCTAGATCCATTATTTATAAGGACACATTTTACTCTATGCCATCTTATATAGACCTCTATGTATAATGGATTATTATGGAGTGGTTCAAGGGAAGACATATTGCTTTGGTTGAATGTAACTTGTTAGGTTAGAGCTAGGTGTCCAACCAAAGCTTGAAATTTATCAGGGGATATGTCACTAGCAATAGTGGATTGGGTCAAAAACTTAATCAAGATGTTCTTATGGATTATTGGCATTCATATCAAATCTAAAATAGAAATTTGTGCTGGTGTCTTCTATAATTGTTCTACAATATCAAACTTCTTGTTTTGTTTAGTAGTGAATGGTTTATTCTAAGGTTAAATGGTTGGTTGGATGATAGGCAACGTGGTAGATGGTTGTGGGCATGGGATAGTAATCTTCAACCTCTGATTTTTGATTGCATAATCAAGATTAAATATTGGACCATTATTGCTAGCAAATGTTAGGAAGGGTGTGGGACTAGATAGGACAAGACTCAATTATCAGTGCACTCACATGTGATCACATGGCAAGGATGAGTTGTCAATATAAGGTCTAAAATGGGAAGTCCTAGTTTGTTGGTTTACCTACATGCATTCCTAGGTCAAATAAGGATTATCCATGTAATTTGGTTGAATGTTATTATTTAGCAATGATTTAGTCTAATTAGTGCTTAGTTTAAGATTAATGGAGATGGTATTAACGCTACCCCCTACAATATGACTTACAACCCTATTGTAGTCATGTGCAACTACATAGTAGGTTTTCTGGTTGCTACCATTATGACCTTGGTTTTGTCTATTTTTCTATCATTGTGGGTTTTGTTGCTAATTTTGTTGATTCTATTGGTTCAGACTTTGATTTTGCTACTACACTGGTCATTGTTGTTGTTGCTGATTATTTTACTGTTGCTAAATATTATGTTGGGGAAAGGGGTTTTGATAAATCCTAAGATTTTTATTGGAAGTGGAAGCACCATTATCTAATGTTATCTCCCTATTATCCAACATATTCTCAATTAAATGCTTGATTTAGACACATCTTTGTAGATTATGCATGTTGACCTGATGATAGTCACAAAATTCATTTTCATGATACCAATCAATATAAAGAATGCCTTGTAGATAATGTTTTGGTATAGGATAACTAATAAGATTAGTGGTAGAAAGATTGAGAAATACAGACTCAATAGGTTTTCTTAGGTTACTAAAGGCATGATGTGCAAGCACGGTTCTCCTAGGAGGAGGGGTTTGTAAAGATAATGGTTGTTGTATTTTTTGTTCAAGTCTTGGTTGTTGTGCTTTTGGTATTGGTTGGAGAGGTTTCTAAGTAGGAGTAAGCTAAAAAGGTGGTTTAGATGACATTTGAACCATTTGGACATGATGGGATTTGGTTACTCTATTCCCCATGACATTCTTATTGTGGTTGAATTGCTTCGATCTTTCATGGTTATTGGCCTATTCTGATTGTGATGCTTGTGCTTGAATGGGATGTTGATGTTACTCATTTCCCTAATTGGTACCTTGATTTTGATTGGTTAAATTAAGCTTGATGACTCCTTTATTGATGAGCACCCATTCGATCAACAAACCTTTATCGATGATTTCCTTGAAAGTATGTGCACATTGTAGTTCTAAATGATAAGCTATCTCACTGTGAAATTTTTTGGTAAACATAGCTACTAATTATTTATCTAGTAAATTATGGGTGAAACAACTTTTAAAGGATCTCCATCACAATAAATAACTTGTAAAACTCTCACCAGCTTTTTGCTTTACTTACATTAAGTCCACTAATGAAATCTCATGCTCAAGATTATAGGAAAAGTGTTGCACAAACTTATTAGAAAGATCATCAAAATTTGTTACTAAATTTTTGGGAAACTTTAAAAACGACTCCAAGGCTTGTCCAGCCAAGATCCTTGGAAACAACAGTAAAAGGTAAATGTCGCTATATGCCACTGGTTTACATGTGATAAATAATTTGGTTAAATGAACCTTAGGGTCACCTTTCCCTTTGTATTTTTCAAATTTTGGTTGTTCATATCCTGGAGGAAGTGGTAACTAAAAATATTCCATGTTGAATGGGCAAGAACACACATCATCCAATTTGAACTTTTTAATCTATTTACCATCTTGAATGGCAGTAATTACATCCTTCATCTATTGTAATTCTTGGGATAAGAAACTAGAAGGAACATTGGTTTGAGGGAGAATATTGGTTTGGGTAGGTGGTTGAGAGGTCACAAGTGGGACACTTTGACTAGGGTATGATGGAGATACCTATTGGGGTATATTGGTTTGGTTGGGAAATGGACAAGGAATATGCATATATGGATTAGGATGTACTTGGAGTTGCACAATTGGTTGCATGACATTATAGTTTGGGTTGGTGATAAAGGTTTGATTTGGAGGATTTTGTGGTTGGGATGGAGGTATATAACTATATTGTGCTTGTTGTGGTTGAAAAGGGGCATGCTGTCAACTAATCAAACCTTATTGTTGAGTGGGAAGTTATGGTCTAAGACCCTGTCTCTGAATTTATGGCACATTTTGAACCAACAGTTGTCTAATATGTACTTGAGAAATATGAGGACCTCCTTGTTGCATGAATCCCTATAAGGAAGTGAAAATAGGTTGCAAATTTAGCATCTATCGTTGACCAATATTTACACATTGTTGACTAGTCATTGCTTGGTTTTAGATTGGCATATTATTCTATGACTGAAGAGGTATATTTATCATTACCTGGTGAGGTGAAACATTAGTTTCCCTTGATTGAGGTGGCAATGTATTTATCCTCTATTGAATTGATACACTAGGTTGTGTCTATTATTTTGGCATACTACTCATTACTTGTTAAGGAGGAATAGGGTTCATCATATTCTATCATTGAGGTGTGACATTAGCCATTATTTGATTACCTAATCTCATAGGTTATACACTTGAGGAAGTAGTTGGTTGAGGTTGGGGTGTAGAAACTCATAATCCCTGGTATGATGATATATTCATAAGATTAACTATAGGCACATGATGTTGGCTAATTATTTGTGCATTAGTACCACTTTGATTGGGATTGGATGTTATTTTCACATTGTCTACTACATTTGGTTCACTATTCTTTGTAGAGGCCGAAGACATTTCTTTAATAACAGGCATATACATCAAGTTATCTATCAAAGCAGTTTGTATGAATGGGTCAAAATTTGAATTCTCTTATCCAATTAACTCTATCAACACTCTTGTTGAAGGAACTAGTTCAATGAGAGGCTTACTCACCATGTTCATCTGATTGTAATGTGCTAGATTCAGATAGGTTTGATATGTTATATGCATTTGGTTAAAGTGATCTTCCATGATGTTTTTGCCTTGATTAGATATATTAGGATCTTTGTACGTTGTTTGGACTAGAGCCATAGGATTTATAGAAGAAGCATATTAATCGTAAATGATATTATGGGGTAATCTTACTAGACTTGATAAATTTTCATGGGGAAAGTCTGCTAGAAACTTGGCCCCTACCTCTATAGATCTAACCAAAATCTCATTTTTGTTCTCTAAAAAATGTCGCTCAAACAAAAATGGATTATACGTGAAATCCATATTAGTAGAATATGACTGTTGAAAAACTAGCTCATCCACTGTGGGTATTATATCTAGGTATTATGTGGTTTCTTCTTGGTCTTGTTCTAAATAAGGTGGTGTGTTAACCAGATAGTTATCAAATGGATCTTGTCTTTGTGCCCCTGATTGAGTATTATAAGTGGGATAAGAATCCATCTCATAAGTAATATTATCCGCATAGGAGTATTGCACCATTTCTTCCTATGTAACTAAAAAACTAATCCTTGGATTATACATGAGTCCACTACAAGTGTAGGAATACATGTTGGGATCCATAGTCAACGTTTTGCCATAAAAGTTCAAAGAGTTATACAAAATCTAAAAATAATAATGTCTAAAATAAATGATGTTCCAACTTGGTCCAGATTCATCAAAAAGGTCAAAAGGCTTATGCAAATATTTGTGAAGAAAAAGGCTAGCATGAAGTATCTAACATTTCACTGTTCACACATAGATAATCAAGTAAATGGATCAAAAATCAAAATGCCAAACTCTAAGGTTGAAGTGTTTCAAACCATTCTAATCTATTAATTTAAAAGTTGCTAGGTCTTTTGGCCAAATGCAGCATCAAAATCTAGGCTTAAACAAGGCATGCACTAGGACTCTTGGCCAAATGGTGTCAAAAGCTAGACTTTGAAATAGATGAAATTTTTAATCTAATGGATTTGAAACACTTCTAACAAACACAAGGCATTTTATTCTTGGACATGAACTTGATCAACAAGGTATAAGGTATGAAACAAAATGCACTTTATAAATAGTTTATTTTCTCACAAAAAAGGTATAAAACTTGGTTCTTTTGACAAACAAGCTAGACAAAATTGGATAGTATAACTATTTTAGACAAAATATCAAAAAATTATACTTGGAATGGTCTAAAAATGTAGGAACAAATTTTAAATCTATGCAAGAGGGTCTATGAAACAATATTTGGAATGTTTTGGGAAGTGTAACGGTGCTATACTACCTAAAAAGTGTGACAAAAAAGTTTGTTTCAAAAACATTTTGAAGGCAAAGATAATTTCCCAAAATTTTGATAGCATAACCATACTTTTATTGACTCAAAATATTGTGGTGCATAGACTCAAATTGCAAGTGTTTAGCACAAAATGGCTTAAGTCTATCAAATGGTGATAATGATCTTGAGTCTAAAATGGCCTTCAACCCAAATTGGAAATTGAACCAAAGTTCCTTTAAGTTTAGTGAAAATGGAAAACCCACTTAACACATCAACCCTATGAACTTATAAAGGTGCAATTTCAAATTTAGATTATAAGTGAAGGACTTAAAAAAAAATTGGTAAAGGTCTAGACTCAATTGGGTAGCATAACTACACCAAAGTGGATGATATGACTCTTAAGATTTTGATGAAATTTGAACAAGGAAAATTGATGATCTCATATGGGTATCATAACACCTCTTTATTCAAAGGAAAATTATGACCATGTGTTTGGTTTTTAATTATTTTTTTACACCAAGTTTTGACTTCAAACAAGACTCTAATCTAGGACAATACCAACTAATTAATCTCTCTTAGATCCTAAACTGACAAGGTTGTTTGGTATTGTTGGAATCCATCAATATACGTCATTTGAGAGGATTTTAAGTGTTCATCCAAAAGTAAATTTACATTATATAGTAGGGTTTTTACACCCCCATCTTCTCTCAAATGACAGTACTATGACATGGACCTTGAGGTGCACCTTGCACTAACAATACTTCCACAACAATGGGGATTTGTCTAAAATCTAACAAGTTTATAAATGTTCTCGGGGAATCAATTGCACAATGACTTTGATGCTAAACAATGCAAAATAAAATCACAAATTTTGGGTTTCTATCACTTGACTTGTTGCAAAAAGGTCTAGTCCTTTTTACAATCACTACATCATGTTATTTGCCCAATGTAGTGTGATGTCCAAAGTGCCACTATGTCCCATGTACAACTCCAATTAGGATCCAAATGAATTCAATGTTAGGATGTGAAACCATGGGTCAAATCTTCCCTAAATAACTCACAAGAGGTGATGAAGACCCCCTCACAAGCCAAGTTTCCATAAAAATAAAGAAAGCATGAAAGTAGAAAGACTTTAGGGTCATTTTCAAGGTCACCCAAACTTTGATGAGTTTTTTGGGAGTGCTTTAGACAAATTTATTTCTAAGCCTTGGACTAGGCTACTTTCAATAAGAATGGCACTTTTGATTCCAAGGGTTCCCTAAAGGGGACAAATGGAAGAGCATACACGCAAATCCCTCTTTTTGCCAAATAAAAATTCAATCTAAACAACTAAGTAAACATAAAAAGCTTTGAAAAGGTGAGTTTTTTTAAAGCCCAAATTTAAAATGAGCTGGTGTTCATTTGACCCCTTGGTCTTAGTTGCAAACTTTGAAAACATTCACTATAAATATCTAAATTTTTTGTTAAACACCAAAACAAGGTTCCTAATTTATTTTTAAGCATGCAAAAGGTGATCTAAACATGTTTTTAGAAAATTTAAATATTGGTCTTCCAAAAAAAACATTATCATGTCATTTAGCCTTGAATCTCTTTTAAGTTTGAAACAATGAACTTTAAAAAAAGAGCTCTCAGGTCTGTGCTTTAAGAAAAACAAAGTGATCGATGTTAGCTATATAATCAATGATAGTTACATTTTCTAACTGATGATGATTATCTAACTGACATCAATTATACCAATGTGACTAATGACAGGTATCCAACTGATGTCAATTTTACTAACCGACATCGATTAAGCTATCCAACCAATGTCGGTCTTACTAGCCAACGTCAGTTACTGTGTAAACCCATGGAAAACAAAAATGGAAAAATAAAGTTAGAAAATCAATTTGCAAGAGTTTTAATGGTCCAAATGAATATTTTAAATCTAAAAAATGATCTTCTTCATGTCTGGGATGCATCTAGTCTCACCAGGTGTGCCATATGTGATCTAAGAATTTGACTCAAGAGAGGATGGTTAGTATGGTGTTAGTTCCAAGATGAAAACAAAATGAAATAAACACACTAACTAGCATAACATCTCTAGACCTAAAAACTAGGGAGAGATTAGTTAACAAACATAAATAAAACACACAACTAAAATGTAAAAGAAACCTCTTTTACCTTCCTTAGATGCTCCAAAATGCTTGTTGTAGTGGCTTGTTCAGCTTGTGCTCATGAAGTCCTTGGAAATGGAAGCTTGGATACCTCCATCTCTCCTTGGCACCTTTGGCTTATGGCTTGGCTTGGCTTGGCTTGGAATCATTTTGGCATGGTAATGCTAATTACAATGTCTTCTTGAAGATATTTTTGCATTATAACTTTGCACCAAAATAGCTTAGAAATGATGTTCTTAGCCTCTCTATTTATATATTTTTGATATTGATTAGAATCAACCCAAACCATCCATCCTAAGATTAAGATGTGTGGTTGAGGATTAATTAAATTTGTGGAATTAAGTTTATAATTATCCTCATCATGACATTGGAAGAAGAGGAAATTAAGAGGCATAGAGGGCATGAATCCTGATATTTGTGGCATTTGTGGCCTAAAGATGTCTTCCCAAGAAATGAGGTCACCTGATGATGTAGATATTCAACATCCAATTCCAAAAATAATTTTTCAACAAGTTTACATGGATTTATTGATTAGGTCTTGATTTATGTTAATTAGCTCTTAAGCATGTTTAAGCACTTTGTGCACAAATTACTCAGATTGATCAAAATGCCTTGTTAATGGTCCAAAATTTAATTGGATTAGAATTGGAAGGTAATGTCAAATGCATTAGATTTTTATTCCAATTTAGGATGTTACCAATAAAAAATAACTAAGGCATGCATCTTGTGTGAGATATTTGATAGGAAATAGTAATCCAGAGCACCTAGGTGCAAAATTGGCATTTTGACTCAAATTGATCTGATCAAAGTTAACTAGTCCATAAATTGCATTACCCCATTTAGGGATACCTTGGCCAAAATTATCACTTGAATATGTTTGTTTCACATCATTTATCATGTTTTAGTGTTTTTAGGCCAATTTGTGCGTTTTGGGTCAAAATTGGCCAAAACCCTGATTAGAGGTTATCAATGGCCAAATTTAGGTGTCTATAATTCACACACAAACAATCAATGTAATAGTATAATAATCACAATATATAATAAACAGAGGATAAGATATGTATAATATAGTATTATATGTTTATTAATATATCTCAATATGATAAAAGAAAACCAAAGATAGATATCACTATGTAAGAATTTGCAGAAAAGAAAATGCCCCCAAAGCTAGGACATGATGTCTATGGAATTGGACCCTCCAGGATGTGGGCGCAAAATGTGAAATTTAATATTATGTAAACATGTAACAGATATAAAGCAATATTTTTTTATTTTATTTTTTTTTATGTTTTTGAATTTTGTCAATGTTTTGAATTTTATCCAATGTTTTTTATTTCTTTATTTTTCCAATGTTTTTTAATTTTTCTAATATTTTTTAATTTTAAAAAATTTAATAAAAATTTATGGGAAATACACAAGCTATTTAATCATAAATAATGATAAAATGCATGAATATTATACTAATACCATGTTATTTTTAATAGTGTAGGCCAAATATGTAATATAGGTCCCAAAATTTAGTATAAAATAGAGACATCATGACATATGATATAACCAACTATGTGGAAAGGCCAAATAGAATTATGAATTATAAAATAATATTACTAATATAAATGGAAAAGATCTTATGCTCCCAATTATAAAAATGCTCAAAGAAATAGATATATCAATTTTATGCATCATATGTCAATGTAATGCATAAATAATAGAGTTTAAAATTAAGAATATATAGTACCAATTGTTTATATAAAAAATTCATGAGTACAATGCCCCATATAGAAAAATATGTGTCATATACACCAATATAAAAGATATAGTCAAGTGAACAATGCATATGATAATCAAGTAATGCCAATATGTAGATGGTGTTAAATAAATTAAATCCCCAAACTAATGAAATAAGTCAAGTAATTTAAGTAATATGTCATGTTAAAGTGATACATGTATAATAAGATGAAATTATGAGTGTCATTCCCTCATGGGTATATTATGCCCCATAAATATAGATATGATTACATATGAAACTATTTTTTTTTGTTTTTTTAGTTATATATATATATATATATATAAATAATAAACTAACACAATAAAGCATGGGGTTATACATGAAATAAAAGTAAGAAGGCTTTTAAACTAGAATAATGAGATGATAAAGATTATAAGCACCTATAGAATTAAATTTTAACTTAGTGTATGATATGACATAATGTCTCAATAAGTATGATATATTTATTTGGAGGACTAGTATAAGTGTTAAGAGTGGGATCAATAAAATGGTCAAGGCCAATGTAATACAACAAGAAATATGAAATAAGTGGATAGAATAATCTTAATGAAAATAAAAGGAAAGTGGCATGTGAAATATAGAAACTAAAATAATGTAATCAAACCAAAAAATAAGGCTTAAATAAAAACTTCATATATTTAAAGATGGTGATTTATAAAATATACTATTCTAATGTAATAATGTGTTAAAATATCATGAATAAGTTCATGTACACAATTAAGATATGTATATTTCATGTAAGTAATCATTAATAAAATTGATGCATGCAATGGTAGATCTATACAGAAAGTGTGATTTATTAACACAATAAGCAAAGGTATACCATTAAAAGGTAGGTTTGAAATCATGGATGTGTAAACTCTATAGTGATAGGTATGATGTGTATCTAAAGACCAATATAAAAACAAATATTTTTTTGTATTTTACAAATTTTCTTGGATTTTATAATTTTGATAAAGTAAATACTAGCATGAAGGATTATGTAAGGCATGTCATATAGAATAAAAATTATCTACAAGACTATGATACAATAAATATGAATTCATTATGATAACGATATCATTTTTATATGTTTATACTTTATCAATGTTTTTCTATTTTAAAATTTAATTGAAACAAAATATGAAGCATTTAGAAAATTAAGCAAGCATAATGTATAGTACAAGAGGGATTAAAAATATGTATGCATGGAAGCCCTTGATGTAGGTATTTAGAATACCATTTAATGGTTTCAATGCCTAGATCGAAACTAAAGGAGAAAAAATAATTTCTTGATAAATTATTTTTTTTGTTAGATGTGCAATAATTATCATAGTCTTCTAGAAAAATGTTTTCACGATGTAGTATAAGCAGTACTAAAGATTATGCAGGGTTATTTTGTGTCATAATGGTCAACCTAGGTCATAAGAAAACCTTAGGACATGAATGCCTAGGTTTAACCTAGCTTTAGGGTATAAATGTGGGAATTAGAGCTTGAGAAGATGGGAAAACACAAGGGATGCCTTTTTCTCAAATTTTTTAGGTGGATAAGAGAACTTTGTTTGTAGAGGAACTATAATTGGTTTCTTATAATAAATTATAATTACCTCTTGATGTGAAACAGTTGGTTAATGAATATGTATTTCATAAGATGAGCCAAAAATAGTGTGAATTACATTAGTGTACCCAAATATAAGAGATTTGTGTACTATTTAAGGCATTGATTTTAGAAGGTATTGATTTTAGTTCTCTTTTCCAAAGGCATCCAATAAAAATATTGTGTGATCTTGAATTTGGTATAATATATAACTAAAATAATCATGTCCTAGGGCCAATTTTGAGAGGAAGGCTTATACTACCCAAGGGTGTACATTCATGTCCATCATAACTATGTGATTTTTGGTTATGCCATGTGAGTCTCTATGAGTGAATCCTTTATTTGATAGGAATGAAATTTAAATAGGGTTATTGCTAGAACCATTATCAATCATAATACCATGCATTATTGAAGGGTGACTGTAAAAAAATCCATGTATTTATAAAGGATCATTTTTTAGGCCATTAATATTTCATGGTCATGGAAAGTTATAGCAGCTGTTTATTTTTAAGAACCTGATATCAAGTCAATGTTGTTATCAAACTCATGTTCATGTTTTATATTTGATGCCATGTTCACATGGTCTTAGTTTTGAGTATCATGGCTTATAAATAGGATATTATATATATTAAAATGATTATTAAGTCTTACCACTTACTAATTAAAACTATAGGGATGGCCATATATTAAGTTTATGATCCAAAATTGGATCCTAATGTACTAGTCATGTATACTAGATGTATCCACTAAGCTCAATTGTATGTAATTCATACTTTTAGGACACTATTATAATACATTTCATATTAAAAAAATAGATTAGATATGTTATAATGATAGAGTTAGTATGGGGTTGATCCATAAATCTTCATGGTGATGAAGTTAGTAAGTTTTAGCTCTTGAAATGGAGGGGGTTTTAATACATAAATGAATCATTACTATTTTCAAGGTGGTGGTTGCACAACTTCATTGATAGTTACATAACTATCAGAGTATGAGTGGCAGTTGCATAGTTTCCCCATTAGTTTTATAACCAATCCAATGTTTTTAAAACTTCCAAACTCTGTACACCAATGGTTTTGCTACCATACAAAAATCTCAAATTTGAACGGTTGTAAACATTTCTTCTTCTCAATGGTGGTTTGTTTAAGCTTCTTGTTGGACTTCAAATTTGAAAGAGATTAATATATGTATTGGTAAGGTATAAGGGATTATAAAACACAATAATAAGTCTTGAACATGGATTCACATTAAAAGTTGTAAGTTTGAATCTTGTTCCCATTATGTCATTGTTTCCCAGTTATAGATGGTTGGTTCAATTATGTTGACGTCTAGTCAAGTATATAAGAAATTGAAAAGCAGTCTTGTGTAAAATTTTTGGATAGAGTGGCAGTGATAATTATATCTATAAAGGCCATTTTTTAATATATTTTACATTTATTGTGTTTCATAGTGGAAAGGGAGCACAATTTCCTCACCCACTAGAATTTTCCCCACATTGGATTTCTCTAGAATAACTCTTGTGTTTATTGTGAGCTTTGGTCATTATTATGCTTCATTGTCATGTGAAATACATTTTACATTTCATTTATAACACTTGATTATCTCTATTTTAAAATGATACATAGCCTTAGTCATCTTTCAATCATTATTTAGTTAGGAATGATAAGATCTATGTTGATGAGCTTAGAGTAAAATATCCACCTAGTTTATAGATCAGATCAATTTTGAATAAGTAATCTCATATATATGATCCACATTTGTATCATAATGTACTAGTCATGTAAAATATATGTTTCCACTATGATCATTTATATGTATTTCATGTTTGTAAGACACTATGGTAAGATATTTCATATTCAAAACATCATATTATATATGTTATAGTAGTAGACTTAGTATGGGGGTATATCCAAACATATTCATGGTGATGAATTTTGTAATTTTCAACTCTTGAAAGGGAGGAGTTTTGCATACATAGTGTAACTGCCACTATTTTTAGGGTGGCAATTTCTTAACCTCTAGTGTATGAGTGGTGGTTGTGTAACAACCCTAATTTTTTTTATACTACTAGTTTGCATACACTGAAGGTTTAACCACCATATAAAAATCCCAAAGTTGAATAGTTAAAAACCTTTCTTCTTCTCAATGGTAGTTTATTTAAGCTTCTTGGTAGACCTTGGCAGACTCCAAAGTGAAAATAGAATAAATACATGTCTTAGAAAGGAAGAAGGTATTATAAAATCATTCAAATAATGGATTCATATTGTAGGTTTCAATTTTGAGTCTTTGTTCTTGTTGTCTCATTTTTTCCTAGTTGTATATGGTTGGTTGGTATAGCTATGTTGGAATTTAGTTAAGTGTCTGATCAAATGTAAAAAAATATTGTGTGCATTATTTTGATAGAGTGGTGGTGAGAATTATATCCATGAAGGCCATGTTTGGAATTACCTCATATATTTTATTTCATTACATGTTATAAAGGGAGTGAAATTTTTCACCCAATAGAGTTTTTCCCACTTTGTGTTTCTCTAAGATAACTCTTCTATTTATTTTGAGCTTCGGTTATTCTTAATTTTCATGTGAAATATGTTATAATTTTCATTTATATCACTTTATTATCTCTATTTTATCATTATAAATATCCAAAAATAACCATCTTACAATCATTGTTTAGCTAGGAGCGATAGGATATGTGTTAGTGAATCTTAAAGTGAAATATCCACCTAGTTTATAGATTAGACCAGATTTGTAGAAGTGGCTACACATATGTGATCCACATTTTTTCATCATAAGATACTTATTATGTATAATAAATGTTTCCACTATGCCCAATTTATATCAAAATCATGATTATAATAAATTTTTGTAAGATATTTCATATTGAAAACATTAGCTCTCATATGTTATAGTTACAAAGTTAATATGAGGGTGATCACTAAAAGTGTCACTAAGGAATGGCCAAGGAGGTATAGGCAAGTCAAGAAACTCTACTCAAATTGGGATCTTGAGCTTAGCCTTATTAGATAAGATGAAGTATTTGGTCCAATGGGGAAACAAGTAATGAGTTTCTGATATAACAAGAATCGTTCTTGTATATTATATCATAGTGTTCAGGGATTTCAAATTTAAAGAGGGAGAAACCCTTGGTTAGGTTTTGTACCCCTATGATCTTGATGCCATAAAATTTCCATCAAATTTGAACCAAATTTTTTAACATAGACTTGGCAGGTATAAGCCTAGAAAAATGTCCAATAAAAATATGAGATCAAACCATTGACAAGCTTTATCAAATCCAAGGACATCACACAAAACATCAAGAAGATTTGAGTACAAAAATGCACAATTTATTTAATGGCATTTGCATCCAACAATTATTGTAAATGGTTTATATGAAAAATGTTAAGTCTCAAACTCTACATCTGTTTAAAGAGGCCAAAGTGCCATCCCAACTACTCCACCCAATTCTAAAAGCATAACCCATTTTGTAAAAAGTGTAATCTCTAGTGAAAATATATTATTTATATTATGTGTCATTATCACTGCCTTGATTATTTATATTAACTTATTATTTTATTTGAATTTTCTAAAGGTGGTGTTAAACTTATGCCTGGCCAAATGTAGATGCAAACTATTACTTGGTTCATGTATATTGAATCTTGAATAGCCTTCCATTGCTCAAACCACTTGCTATGTTATTCCTCCCCCTCAAAATCTGCATAAAAAAGACATAGGATGCATTTCCCTATTGATTGTTACTCTGTTTCAAAATACTTAATATAAAACAAAATTAGACAAAAGTGGTATATATTTTCAAAGAAGATGATTCGCTGATAGAGGCAAGTGGTATGTAAAAGTCCATTTATTTAATTCCCATCATCATAAACTTTGCTTTTTCTATTTTGTTTTTTTGTTTTGTTACAAGAATATCCATGCCCATATAATCTATTAGCATCTATGTAAATGTAATTCGATAGAACATATGAATATAAATAGGCTATACCTAGAGGATAGAAGCACAATATTGTAATGAACTTGTAGGTTATAAGTTTTTATGATGGATGGTCTAGAATTCTTGCTTATGAATTTGAAAACTCATGGAGGTGCCAATTCAAATTATCTAGATTTATTGAATCTTATAAAAGGAAGGTTGGAGGTGAATGTCTCTTCCTTACTAGACCATTGGAAGGATTGCATAGCTGACATATTCAAGACATGCAAACCTCCTCTCTATCTATTGTGTAAATCCTTAGAGAATTACACCTTATGTTACTTAAATATTAATAATGTCACCAGATCCATTCAGCCTCACTTCTTATGTCATAAATGTCGATAAAATTTCATTATGGGTGCTCGTGAACCCAATTCTTAGATCTCCAATTCCATCAAAAAAAATAGGAATGCCTCAATGCCCATTGCAGTAGAGAGAGTAAATAGTCAACAATAGAAAATAGCATGTAGTTGTTATTGCATGTCATCATGCCCACCTGATATTTCTAAGGAGTATGTTTTTAGAAATATTGGTTGGTCAGATATTCCAAATAGAACTCACATTTTTTATGATTTGACCATCTTTAAGTCTGAGTTGATTTCACCATGGATGCAAGTAGAAGCCAGTGAACATTTGTTGGAGAATAATGTAATGTTAGGTTAGTATCAAACAACCACCTCTGATTACATTGATTGCTTTAATGTAGATGAAATAGGTTTAGCCCTCTAAAATTTCATAATTAATTTTGGCAGCGAAGAGTTTGAAGGAGTAGATGGTGATGATAGACCATTTTGATTTGACAATGGGAATTTTAATTTAATCCCTTTGATTGAATATATAATTTTGAGGTGTATAGATCTAGATTTATTTGTAATTAGTTATAAAATATTGATTGATGAGTACAGTTTTTGTCATAACCATTTGATTTGATGTATATAATTTATAAATGTGTCTATCTCTTGCAATGTTAATTTTAGTGGTGTGTTAATAATATGGATGAAAAGAGAAAAACACATATAGATGAGATGATTACCATATAAAATTTAACGGTAATGAAAATGAGTTGGAGTAAGTTATAAGTAATATTTTTTTGATTGGAGGCTCATATTTCTTGATTAGCATCATTTCATATAAACTCAGAAAATTCACAAAGATAAAGCTTTGAAATTTAACAAAATGATATTTTGACCATTCATTTATATGTTAAATATAGTTTACATCAGAGGAGGATCGTCTTTTTATCTGATTTATGAGTAAATTAAGAATAACAAATGTTAAAATGAGAGTAAAATTAAAGTGAAGATAACAATTTTTTATTATTATCAATTATTTGATTGATTAAATTTTTAATTTAATATTAAAGATTGAAGAATATTCATTTTATTAACTTTATCAATTTTTTATAAATAATATTTTTTAATTTGTAATATTTATATTGATTATTAATCCACAAAACACATGAAAACATTTATATATATTAATATCAAGTATGAAATAATAAATACAATTCATTATTTTAAATGCTAATGGTCTATTTTAAAAATCATATAATTTAATAATTAATAAATATCAATGGTCTATTTTATAGGTATTTATATTTTCTCCACTGTAATGTGTATGTAATAATAGATGGCTTGATATAAAAAAATATTACATGCTTAAATCTCTAGAATAAAAATAATTACACTAGAAACTTTGCTTAAAACTTTCTTTGTTTTTATAGATACATGGGTCAATATAATAATAAAAATGATATCAAATTTGAAGTATTGAAAACTAGAATATTGTTTCATGATAAAACCCTGAATACAATCCATATGAGTCATTAGGGTTGAAGTTAGGTACCATGTCAATTTTAGGCATTCAAAAACAATCTTAAAAATTATATCTAAAAATAATAATAATCTTGTCTCTATAAAAATATGTTAAAAAAATCATATATCATCAATAAATATATACCATCACAAGATATATAAGATAACATATTTAATAATGATAAAAATACATATTAATTATCACCTTATAATACTATGAATCTTTATATCAAAAAATTATTCCATTAGGATAGAGTCAAAAAAAAAAGAGTTTAATATGACACATATTTATAGAAAATAGAGATATCTAAACTTTAAAAAATCATTTTAATAATTTATATATATATATAATCTAATTTTTAAACTATTGTTTGAAAGATATAAAACATTGATCTCCACTAATTTTTTATCTTTGTAATATATTTTATATAAATTTGAAAGACATCACATAAAATGATATATAAAAATAATTTTATAAATGAACAATAAAAATAATTTTATAAATGAAAAATAAAAAATAATTTTATAAATGAATAATATTTTTTTTGATTTAAAAAACAAAAAGTTAACCGTGCCAATAATTTTCAAAAAAGAATAATAAAAATATGTTTTTTTATTATTTATAAAATAACACCTAGTTTGATGGCATATATGTTTTTTTTTTAAAGAACGAATCGATGGATTGGAAAACACATTAAATACTAAATAATAGATTTTTGTTTTTTAAAGACATGTTTTGGGAAACAAATATTAAATACTAAACATTGTCATTTTAAAGGAGAAGACCAAAGACCAAATTGACATGTTTGTTACATTTTTGCAATATCAATTTTGACAAGTCTTTGACATGTTTAGATATTTCACATATATTTGATTTTTGAACACATTTTCTATTTATATATTTATCCATCTATTATATTAGCCACTTATATTTTAAAGATATTTATTTAGGATTAGTTGAGTCTATACAGTAACCTTATAGAACTTTAGATAGACCACTCCATATTTCAAAGCTCTATTTTTTCATTTATAGGACAATATCAATAAACCTAGACAATGTCAGTTATTATAGGTATATTTACCCATCATTATATTAACCACCTATATTTTAGATATACATTTATTTAGGATCAGTTGAGTCTATATAGTAATCTTATAGAATCTTAAATAGACCGTCTCTATATTTCAAAGCCCTATTTTCACTTATAAAACAATACCAATAAACCTAGACAGTGTCAGTTACTATAAGTGTATCTACCCATCTATTATATTAGCCACCTATATTTTAGAGATACATTTATTTAGGACTAGTTGAGTCTATATAGTAACCTTATAGAATCTTAGATAGACCGTCTCCATATTTCAAAACCTTGTTTTTCATTTACAAGACAATATCGATAAACTTAGATAGTGTCGGTTACTATAGATGTGTCCCTCTATTAACAATGTTTAGAGAGATATCGACAACTATTTATCAAATTAATAAGTCTCCATATATCTTCCTAAACAAATTTTATGGTTCGATTATAATAAAAATTAATGAAGAGTCATCCATTACAACTTTTTTGTTTCTATATATGTTACAAGTGATGCATTTAATCATTTTATTTTAAAATGAATGATATGTAAAAGAACCCATAACCTCAAAAGGAGGGAATATAATCAAATTATTTTAATTTCAATTAAATATTTCAAATGGTTATAGAATATCAAAAGGTTAAAAAAAGGTAACCATATATTTTCTTATTTGGCCAAGAAGTATATGTTCTCCACATGGGAGGGTATGGCCCAAGATATTTTTTAATCTTTAAGTTTTATTTAGCCATTTGGCTATGTAAATTGAGGCCCATGATAATTTTAGACTTTTTTAGTTAATAGAATTATAGTTCACACAATGCCAAATGTTTTGGGTTACAAGTTATTATTGTGTATTTTTTTATGGTTATGTATATGTGTTATAAATGTACTTTCAATGATCATTACAATTTTCCTTTCTATTTATGTTATATATGGTGTGTTTAATCATTTTATTTTTAGATGAGTGATAAATAAGGCTATTCCTTAGTTTAAATGGGGACTTATAGTAAATTTATTTTAATTTTAGTAATATATTTTAAGTGGTTTATAAACATATGGAAAGGGAATTTGAGGTTTATGATAATTTTTTAGTTTTTAGTTTTATTTATCCATTTCGTTAAGAAAATTGAAGCCCATGACAATTTCAAATTTTTCAAAGATGGTAACATGGTTTGCATATCAATATGTATATTCATTTATTTACTCATTTTATTTTTTCATGTATTTAATTCAATTACATTTTATAAGATTATCAAGACATTGATTTACTTGTAATCATTCATGTTTGTTTGTAAGTACACTTTAGATGTTGATATTGGAGGATTCAATGTTTGATTCCAAGGAACAGAGTGTTTCTCAAAATATATCATGTATGAACTTTTTTATTTTACTTTGATATATATGCATACAAATGTTTAGAATCAGAACTGGAGGAAAACAATAATAGATTTTATTCAATGTAAAGCATATTATTTTTTTTTATAGGAAGTAAGCTTTAAAAATAAGCTTACAATAATTTGGTTCAACAAAACCAACTTTAGGGTATAACCAACCCATACAAATAAAAATAAAACATAAATAAATAAAATAATAACAATCTAACTAAGCCTTTGAATCACAAATGACCCAACAAACTCCTCCTTGATCCAAAGGGGTATAGAAGAAGAAATAACTAGATCAATGACTCAAAAGTCATCAAAGGAACTCTATCACAACTGTAAGTGGTGTATTGTACCCCTAGCACTGACCAAAAACTAATGCCACTCTATAAAGAATCCCACCCCTACAAGTTTGGAAAAAAATGGTTGATGAACATGATCAAAGCCTATTCATCCCTAGTGATTAGCGTACTGTACTGTAGTAGAACATGATCAGGTATGTTCAACTACATCAACACACATAAGGTCCCAAATAGGAACCCATCTAAGTGACAAAACCATATTATGTATGGTACATCTTCAAGATGTCCAACAAATGTTAATGACCTTTGCTCAACACTAAATGTGATATCAACCCCTATCAATTCATACCATCACCAATGACTTATTGAAGACCAAACAAATATAATATCTTATCCCCCTGTTAGGTGAGAGATGAGAAGACATTCACCAAGAGAATCAAAATAAACTAACATTATATGATCTATGTCATGAATATTAGGTATAAATTCAAAAATGGAACTGAAAGCAATAACACAAGCCAAAAAATACTACTATAATAGATCCCATTCTTGAGCCTAGTAGCTTGCACAAGACAGGTGAATCACTTATCACTCAAAATAAGTTTTCAAGTCCATTAAGACCATAGACCTTGTCCATATAAGTGTTAAGCATGGGATATATCTTTTACTTAATCAAATTCCTTTTGATTTCACCACTTAATTATACATTCAAGATATTCAATAAAACTAAAATCAATAACATGCACCACATAAGAGAGAGAGAGAGAGAGAGAGAGAGAGAAAGAGACCAGATTTTACGTGGAAACCCAACATGGGAAAAACCACAGAGAACAATCTCAAGTATATAAATGAGCACCAACTCAAGTTTATAAAGTTTTCAATCACTAACTTTTAAGAGCACCAACCTCTTTGTTGAGTACCAACACAGCAATGATTCATGAGCACCAACCCCTTTGTGTATAAAACACCACTATCTCTCAATGTTTTTTTCTCAATAAATGATAGCACACTACTATATCTCTTCTCTTTTCTCTACTCTCCTCTGCTTTTCTCAGCTAGATAAAATCATTCACTTTAATATATCTAAATGGCTTCCCAATCCTCCTTTTATAGCTTTCCAAACGACCTTTGGCATTCACCCTTGCATGACCCTTGGAATTCTTTCTTTGTCTTTACTTGGTGACTCTTCAAATTCTTTAAGGTGACCCTTCATGGAGAAATACGTCCTTTTCTTATTTTTTCTTTAGTGATGACTCTTTAGATTCCTTAAGGTGACCCTTCATGGAGAAATGCATCCTTTTCCTTTTTTATCTTTAGTGATGACTCTTCAACTTCTTCATGGGACCTCGTTTGTCTTTATGCAACCAAAAATATATTCATTAATATTTAGTTAATATTAACACACTTTAGCCAAGATATAAACATTAAAAACACCTTTAGACATTAAATTCTAATTTGACACCAATGACAATATTTCTAACAATCTCCCTCTTTGTCTTTGATGGCAACCTAAATCTGTCACCAATTCTAAAAACCTGTACTGCACATGCCAACCTGAAACTGAGACCTGTAAACTAAACCAACTAAAAATATACAGTAACTCCCCCTTATTGTAGTATATTGTTTCATGAACCTATTCTTTACTTCTCCCCTTTGACATCAATGGTAAAGAGTATCTTAGAGCTTACACTTATCTCCCCCTCAATTGATATAAAAATTAATCTGTCAACTCTCCTTCTTCTCATGCAACATAGCTAAGATACAATAGCATCCACCATGCTTCAATTTTTCATAAAAGTGTCTCCTTGAATCCTAGAAGAGACACCCCACACAAAGGGTCCTAGAACAACATCTCAAGAGATTCCCACATTTCCTCTGTTACTTCCTTGATCTTCTTGTGTCTTTCTCTTAGAATCCATTTAAGCATGCCTAACTTATTTGACTTACTAACCTGAACATTCATGATGTTGTTCATCTTTCCAGCTCTTTCAACTATCTTATCTTGACAAAGCTCATGCTCAAATGTAACAAGAGATTCTTCACAATCCTTCCTTTCTGATTCTTTATCCACTATAGTAAGTAATTTATTCTCACTCTTAAACTCAACCTGATAAACCTTTACTATCTTAGGTCTCCAAACCTAAATTTGGGTCTTCTCATACCTTCTAGGGGCTATGTATCCTTTCACATACCTTGAAGATCTCTTTAATCTATTTGGACATAATTTATCAAAATGGCCAACCTTATGACAATAAAAACAAACAACATTTCTCATACCTTTTTCTTGAATGTGAATGCGATCTTCCTTTGACTGATTTCTTCTCCTCATACAGTCTCTTGCCTTATGACCAACATGATGACAAATAAAACAATGGCCATGAAAAGAATTTGAAAACCTAAAATCATTAGTCTACTTGATTGGCTTCTTTAATTTGCCTTTAAAACTTGCATCCTTCTTACCTTGAACTGATATTTCATGATCTTTCTCAACCTTGATTATGATCACCTCATGTTTATCCTTCAAATAACCTATCTTGGCCTTCAACTGATCGCCTTTTCTTCTCTTGATTTCAAACTTGAATATGCAACCTCTAGCTAATTCTTAAGATCCTAAATAAACATCTTATTTTCTTTTGATTTTATATCCAACTTAGAATCCAAGATACACACATGTTCCTTAAGATCCTCAACCATGTATTTCAACTCATGATTCTCCTTCCTTAGCTGCTTGGCCATCTTGTGCTTTCCCTGGTCTACCTTTAAGCTGTTAAACTCTTTTTGAAGGAACCTGCTCTGATACCAATTATTAAGCATGGGATATTTCTTTTACTTAATAAAATTCCTTTTGATTCAACCACTTAATCATACATTCAAGATATGAAATAAAACTAAAATAAATAACATGCACCACATAAGAGACAGAGAGAGAGAGACACCAAATTTTACGTGGAAACCCAAAGTGGGAAAAACCATAGAGAATAATCTCAAGTATATAAATGAGCACCAACTCAAGTTTATAAATTTCATAAGCACCAACTTGTAGGAGCACCAACCCCTTTTTTGAGTACCAAGATAGAAATGATTTATGAGCACCAACTCATAGAAGCACCAACCCCTTTGTGTATAAAACACCACTATCTCTCAATGTTGCTTTCTCAACAAATGATAACACACTACTATATCTCTTCTCTTTTCTCTATTCTTCTCAACTAGATAACATCATTCACTTCAATATATCTAAATGGCTTCCCAAGCCTCCTTTTATAGCTTTCCAAATGACCTTTAGCATTCACCCTTGCATGACCCTTTGAATTCTTTCTTTGTATTTACTTGGTGACTCTTCGAATTCCTCAAGGTGACCCTTCATGGAAAAATGTGTCCTTTTCTTATTTTGTCTTTAGTGATGACTCTTTGGATTCCTCAAGGTGACCCTTCATGGAGAAACACATATTTTTCCTCTTTTGTCTTTAGTGATGACTCTTCAACTTCCTCATGGGCCCTCTTTTGTCTTTATGCAACCAAAAATAGATTCATTAATATTAACACACTTTAGCCAAGATATAAACATTAAAAACACTTTTAGACATTAAATGCTAATTTGACATCAATGACAATATTTCCAACAATAAGATGACTCTTGATTATAAGATGTTTCAGAATAACTAGAATAATTAGAGTAACAATAAGATCAACTGCTAGACTGATCAACATAATTGGCCTCAACTTCATTTTTATTTGGAGAGCAGAGTCATCAAGAAGGACTAACATCTGCAATATGTCCAATACCACCACATTTGAAAATTTTTGGTTATTTCCTATGCCAATAAGATCTAGAAGAAGTTGAATCATTGGAATAACTGTAGGAGTGAAAATAATGTCGATGGTGATGTATGCATTTGGAAGACCCTAGAGAGTGTTGATGTGAATGTTATGGAGATTGTCGAGAATGATGTGGAGAATGTCTCTAAGAGTGTTTCAGGGAATGCATCTAAAACTATCATTGTACATGGTGATGATATTTATGTTGGGACCTATTCTTGACACAGTGAGCCTCTTTAATAGGCATACTTTTATTTTTTCAAATTATCTCTCATGTTGAGTCAACAACTAACAAATAGAGTCAAATGTGGCACCATTAAGCTTATCACTAAGCTGGAGCATTTCAACAATATTGGTGTAATTATAATTAAGACCATTCAATTTGATGGAAATAAATATATCATTATCAATTTTTCCACCAATTTTACAATATTCTTATTTCAATGTTTTCATGTGAGAAAGATATTCAGAGATGTCTTCATTATATAGTAGTTTATTGTTTAAAAGTTTCATAAGAAGGTCGATCTTGTTATATGTAGGTTGTCATACAATTTTTTTATTGTTTTGCATGCTTTCCATACACTAATTTTAATTGCCTCAGTATGAATGATAACCTATTTAGTGTAAGATGATTTTAAAAGTGTGAGTGCATGTTAATCACATTTTTTATACTCAACCAGCTTTGTGGCTTCAATTAGCGGTGTGGTTTATTTCTCTTTGATTTCCTATAAGTCATTAAATATTAGGGTGTTATCCATATTTATACTCCATTATTTGTAATTTTTGGGTGATAATTTTCCTTTTTTTGAGATCAAGCTCATAATTTTTTCCATGATGCAAAAATAGAGAGAAAAATGTGAGGAATACTATTAGGGTTTGACCTTTACCACCGAATAGATTCCAATTTACAAATAATCTTGGGACTTATCAAAATATTATACTTTATAACTCCTATTACACCCTTATACCATAATTTTCAAAAAAAATGTTTTATCCTTATAACTTCTTATTTCTAATCAAGTAACAAAGATAGGCTATCCACCTCCCCATCAATAAAATTGACAATCCAAATACAAGATACTTTATGTATTCATTAATTCTTAATGTAAAATAAAAAACAAAAATACATATATTTTAAAACTTTCACCTACCGAATTATTTTAATATGCCTTCAAGCTTGCATTCAAATGTTATCCATAAATTTGTGAGAAACAAATAAATATGAATGTGAAAAAATTATCGCCACCTATACAAAACCCTACTGCACCTTTTGCAATAACTAAAAATGCCATACAACTCTCTCCCTTTGTATTCACCAATTATTCATTTTTTATATAAAAATAGCCATTGTACATGTGTGTCGTACATATTTGATGCATCATTTTGTCTACCTTTTGTGTTATACATGTCTTTAATGATCATAGAGAAAACAAATATTAACCAAAAACATACATGCCAATCTTCAAGTGACATATAGGTATAGCAATCATAAATTGTAAACAAAAAATTAGTGATTAATTAAAACTCAAAAGGCCTATGTTATTCCATAAATAAAACATGTTTTCTAGCCACTAGTCCAAAACATTACACTATTACCTTAAAGCATTGCATAAATTATTATGGTTGGAACTGTAAATTTTGAAGATTCATACTAGAATTTGATTTCTCAGAAAAAAGGTTCTTCAAATTTCTTTAATCCTTTTTAATTGAGAAAACTCAACGTCTTCAAATCTTCAATCCTCCTCTTCAAAACTCCCAGTCTTTGATACCACTATTTATAATCAAAACGGGAGGAAACAATCATATATTTTATTCAATGTAAAGCATATTATTTATGTACATAGGAAGTGAGCTTTAAAAACAAGCTTACAGGAAGTTGGTTGAATAAAAACAATTTTTAGGTATAACGAACCTGTACAAACAAAACTAAAACATAAATAAACAAAATAATAGAAATCTAGCTAATACTTTGGATTAAAAATGACCCAACAAAACACACATCTAAATGAGACATTATGCAAAAACCTAATTTTAGTATACCCATGTAGTTACAATGCTTTTGTCTTCTTTTTGTACATTTGATTTATTTTCTTACATTAGACTCTTATTGTAGCACTTTCCCTTCACAATGGATCCTTTATACTCTTTTAAATCACCCACATTTTCTCATGAATACCTACACAGTTTTTGTTTATCTGCCTCAAGATTCACCCAATTGTCATGTAGTTTATTTTGGTCTATATTCATTGGTTTTATACCTTGACCATTTTTGGAATATCATGAAAGTGGTCTTCACTTTTGAAATAGTCTAAAAGTGGTCAATTTGTTTTTAGGTCATTTTTCCCATTTTTCATCAAGTTATCAACCTATATATTGATCATATCCATCGCACACTTGTCAAATAGATCGCATATTTTATTGTTATTCCACATTCAATTTATTTAACAATTGTTGTTGCATCCTTGCACCAAATGAAGGATTGCAATAGTTAAGGTGCATATAATTTCATTGATTGTCATTGGGAGAGAGGGTGGATACTTCAGATACACTAGAACTACATTGAGCCTTGGTTTTTAACATTAATATGTAGATTAACCCCACTCAAGAGGCATTGGGCAAAGAAATGTGCATATTTCCTTTTGTATTGGATGTATTGCTAGGGATTGAGGCCAAATTAGCATTATATTAAAGGATATAAAGTTTTGAAATTTTTCTAAGTCATTTTTATTATAAGAGAGAATTTTTTGGACATTTTATATTGATAAAGGGTTTTTAGGAATTTTCAAAACCTAAGATTTTATAAATACATTTTTCAAACATGGCTGACCATTTTTAGACAAACTATCTTTTTTGGAGCATCCCATATCTAATGTGATCCTTTTTAAAATATTTTAAAACTAGTAATCATCTCATATCACTTTCTACTTTATGGATGATTTTTGTGCTTCTTTAAATTCCCTTTTCTAGCATTCTCGATGTCTATCATAACTCACGTAATTTAAAAATCAAGTGCACGTCTCTATGCATTTATTTCTACTTTCAATTATTGATTGCTCAAGATAATTTAATTTAATTCATAAATTTAGATATTTATTTACTATTTTAGGTATTTATATTAGGGATGAATTTCTCCTTTTATTTAATGTGTTTTAGTGCTTTGAACATTTATGTGCCCTCCACATAAAATATTTGGTTACATAATTGCCTTGATTACTCAGTGGTGTGCATTTATGTTAAGCATGAAATATACTAAGAGGGGGGGAGGGGGTGAATCGGTATATTATATATCTTTTACTTAATCTAATTTCTTTTCTTTAACCACTTAATCACACATTCAAGATATGCAATAAAACTGAAATAACAATATGCACCACACGAGAGAGAGAGAGAGAGAGAGAGAGAGAGAGAGAGAGAGAGAGAGAGAGAGAGAGAGAGAGAGAGAGAGAGAGAGAGAGAGAGACCATATTTTTACATGGAAACCCAAAGTGGGAAAACCCATAGAGAACAATCTCAAGTATATGAATGAGCACTAACTAAAATTACAAAGTTCATAATCACCAAATTGCAGGAGCACCAACCCCTTTACCAAGCACCAACATAGAAACTATTTGTGAGCACCAACACACATAAGCACCAACCCCTTGCAAATATTTGTGAGCACCAACCCATAGGAGCACCAACCCCTCTTGTGTATAAAACACAATTATCTCTCAATGTTGCTTACTCAATAAATGATATAACTCTACAATATATCCTACTTTTCTCTCTTCAAAAACAAATACAAATCATGCACACTCTTGCATCTAACAAATGGATTCTCAAGCCTTTATTTATAGCTTTCCAAATGACCTTTGGCATTCACCCTTTGTGACCCTTCAATCCTCATGGAAAATGGTGTCAAACTTGCATGACCCTTCATATCCTTGCATTTGAAAAGTCATATGGTGACCCTTCATAAGCAAAAGCATTTTTTCCTCTTTTGTATTCATCTTGGTGACTTTTCATATTCCTCAAAGTGTATCTTCATGGAAAAATGCACCATACCCTCTTTTGTCTTCACATGGTGACTCTTGAAATTCTTCAAGATGACTCTTCATGAGAAAATGTGTCTCATTCCTCTTTTGTCTTTACCCTGTAACTCTTTGACTTCTCCATGGGCCCTCTTTTGACTTATATGCAACCAAAAATATATTCATTAATATTAAAACACATTAGCCAAGATATAAATATTAAAAACATCATAAAATGCAATGGGGCCTTTATCACCAATAATGTTATACCTTTGACATCAATGACAATATTTCCAATAATCTCCCCCTTTGTCATTGATGGTAACCTCAAACTGAAACTGCCACATCCTAAAACCTACACATACTACCATCTGAAAAACATACAGTAACTCCTACTTATTGTAGCAACTTGTACCTATTTCTACACCTGTACCTATTTCTATTCTTCTCCCCCTTTGATATCAATGGTAAAGGGCCTACCTAGAGATAACACTTAGATCCCCCTCAACTGATGTTGAGCTTCAATGGCAAGAAGTAAAAGAAATTACTCCCAACTTCTCCCACAGATACTCAAATGTATCTTTTGGTAGTGCCTTTATGAAAATATCTACAATCTACTTTTTAGTAATGATATATTCCATCTTAACATATTGATCTACAACCTACTCTCTCAAGAAGTGATATCTAATGGGAATATGGTTTGTTCTTGAATACATCACTAAATTATTTGAAATGTTAATAACACTTATGTTGTCACAAAAAATAGAAATAGGTTCATCATATTTTACCTTGATATCTTTCAAAATTTGCTTCATCCAAGCACTTGAGTACAACACAATACCACTGCAATATATTCTACTTCAGCTATAGAAAGTGATACTAAATTTTGCTTTTTGCTTAGCCATGATACTAAGTTATCACCAAGGAATAAATCTCTTCCACTTTTAATTTTTCTATCATCCAAGAAACCTACCCAACCTGAATCTGTATAAGAAACTAAAGTGAAATCTCTGCTTATGGGATACCACAATCCATAATCTAATGTCCCCTTGATTTATCTAAATATTGTCTTCACCAACTGAACATGACTATCTTTTGGAGTTAATTAATATCTTATAACCATATTTATTACATGCATGATGTCTGGCCTCAATGTTGTCAAATATAAAATACTACCAATCATAGATCTATACAAAGATTGATCTACAATAGGTGAATCTTCATGATTGCTCAACTTATTTCCTATACACATTGGTGTGCCAACTGGTGCAAAATCCTTAAAACCAAATTTATTCAACATTTCCTTGGCATATTTACTTTGAGATATGAAAATCCCTTTATCTAACTAAAATATTTGCAATCCTAAGAATAATGAAAATTCTCCAAGCATAGACATCTCAAATTCTTTTTGCATATTATCAAAAAAAAAAATTATCATCTTTTCAATATTTCCTCCAAAAATGATGTCGTCAACATATACCACAACAATCAATTGATGCTCACCTTCTATTTTGATGTAGATATTAATGTCATCAAATCCTCTCTTGAAACCTTGATCCTGCAGGGACTTATCAAGTCTTGCATACCAAGATCTGGGAGCTTGTTTCAATCCATACAGTGCTTTCTTCAATCTAGATACATGGCTACTAATATTTGAGAGAATAAATCCCTTAGGCTACTCAATGTAGACCTCTTCTTCTAGATTCCTATTTAGGAAGGTAGATTTGACATCCATCTAAAACACTTTGAAATTTTTAAACACTACATATGCAAGAAACATTCTAATAGCCTCTAGCCTTGTCACTGGTGCAAAAGTTTCTTCAAATTCTATTCCCTTAATCTGAACATATCCTTTACATACTAATCTTGTTTTATTCATGGTCACTTCTCTATTTTCATTCAACTTATTTATATAAATCCATTTTGTTCCTATCACATTGTGATCTTTTGGTCTAGGCACTAATTCCCAAGTATCATTCTTTTCTATCTGATTTAATTTTTCATCCATTTCCTTAACCTAATGCTTATCATGTCTAACTTCTAAAAAAATTCTAAGCTAAATTTTGGATAACAAAGAGAAATTAACTTGCTCATATTCACTTACCATCATTCTTCTGGTGTGAATTCCTTCATTTATGTCCTTGATGATATCACTTTCATTATGATTTCTCTAAACATATTTGGATAGAGTTTTGGTGTCCCTTTTCTCCTTCTCATCTTCATCTGATTCTTCAAAATCTTCCTCTTCAATGATTTTAGGAATATCTACTAAATCACTGATTCTTTATGTTCCATCTTCTTCTATCCTGACACTTGCACTTTCAAAAATTTTATTGGTTCTTTTGGTATAACATTTATAAGCTTTACTTTTTTAAGAATAACCAAGAAATATACCTTCATCTACTCTAGATTCAAACCTACCAAGTTTTTCATTGGTTCTCTTTATGAAGCATCTACTACCAAAAACTCTAAAATAATCAATTATTGTTGGTTTGTCTTTCCATAGCTCATAAGGAGTCTTGTCATTATTGACTCTCAATAATGCTCTATTCTAAATATGCACTACTGTAGCAATTTCTTTTCTCTAATATTTATCTGGTATCTTGGATTCATTTAGCATTGTCCTCACCATCTCCTAAACTATTTTTTTTCTCCGCTCAACTACTCTATTTTGTTGTGAAGTTATAACTGCTAAATAGTCTCTCTTTATTTTATGGTCTTCACAAAAATTAATAAACTAATCTGACATGAATTCTCTTCTTTGATCTGATCTTAAACACTTAATCTTCAAACTAGTTTTATTCTCAACTAATGTTTTAAAATGTTTGAAAGCTTCTGATATTTTTTTAAAAAACATTACCCAAGTCATACGTGAAAAATTATCAATAAGAAACATGAAATATTTCTCACCTTGAGTACTTTGATTTCTCATAGGTCCACATAAATTAGTGTGAACAAGCTCTAACATTTGAGTGGTCGAGTATTCTTTTGTTTTGAACCACCTTCTGGCCTGCTTCTCATGCTGAAAAGGTTCACAAAGTGTCTCAAATGGCTTTATAATTTTTGGAATATTTTTTAATGCTTACTTCTTGTTGATATTGACAAGATTATCAAAATTTATGTGCTCCATTATCCTATGCCATATCCAACTTTATTCAATCTAACTCAAACAACATCTTTGACCTTTGATGTATGATAACATATACAAATTATTGCCTATTCTCTGAGTATCTACAACCAACACATTTGAATCTTTTCTCCTTATTTCACAACCTTCTACATAAAATTTTAGTGTGTGCCCCTAATCACACATTTGACTTACACTCAAAATATTACAATTAAGACCTTATACATGTAAAACATTTTCAATTTTAGTTCTACCATTATCCAAACTTAATGTACCTTTTTGGCAATTTTTGTAGTAGTATTGTCTCTAAATTTCATTATGCCACCATTGATCTTCTTCAAGGTTATGAACTTGATTCTTGTCTCCTATCATGTGCCTTAAACAATCAATGAACCATGGCTTTTCTTCATTTCTTGCATGCAAAGCTATCTGTGCCAACATAGATTTTTTAGGTTATTTCTTCTGCCATGAACCTATCTAAACTTTCTTCTTGATGAATGGAGCCTTGAAACTCTGGTCCTTCTTGACTAACTCGAACATGCTTCTACAGTATCAAGCTATGTGTCTAAAGTTGTTGCGCTTGTAACATATTATTGCCTCTTCATTAAAGCATGATAGAGGATCAAAAGAGTTGTGTCTTCTGCTTGACTCTTCATAACTTTCCTTCTCCTTATTTCTAAAATTGTTAGCCCTTTTTCAACATTCTATTTTTTATGACCATATCCATTTCAATAAATATAGTAACCATAAAAATAGGACCTATTTATGTATCTCTGACTTAATTGCCTTTTGTAGCTCTGTTCCTTCTAGCCTTCTTTGTTTGAGATGTCCTCTGTATTCTTGACTTCTTCCCTTTTTATTTCCTCTTTTGTAAGAGTTTCAACATAGCTCTTTCCTTTTTCCTTATCTGTGAAAATGGTGGCCTCCCTTTTCTCTTTTTAAAATTTGATACCTATCTTATTTGATATTGATCTTTGACTTTCTAATATTTTATTCAACATATTAGTGTTATTCTCAAATTTTGAATCATTAGTTGCTCTATCATTGATTGCTTTATTTGTTTTTTCAAGATCTACTTTTAAAGAAGCAATTTCAATAACATACCTTTCACATTATTTATTTACTTTTTGCAAATGTACCATTATATCTTCTTCATTCTTCTTGGCATCTTCAAAGTGTGCTTATAGATCTTCAATTATTTTCTTTGACTCCTTTTCATTTTTCTTGATCTGGAGCTTTAATCTTCAATTCTTCTTTTCAAGAGATTTTAACTCTTCCTTGGCATAAATGAGTTATCCTTCTAGATTCACTTTGGCTTCATCATGTTCTTCTGCTTGATCATTTGTACTTTTTCTTGTAGAGGCATCTCCATGTATGTCTATGAATAAAATCTCTTCTTTTTCTGAATCACTAACTCCACTATCTTCAGTTGAGCTAGGATCTTTAGAACACAAACTCTTCTTCTCGAATACCTTCTTGAATTTTCCTTTGAAATTCTTCTTGTATGTAGATTTTCCTTCTTCATTGTCACCATTACCCTTATGTAGGCACTTAGCTACAAAATGTCTAATCTTTCCACAATTAAAACATTTAAAAAGTAATTTTTCTTGATATTTACCTGTGCCTTTTTTTGGCTTGCAAATGAATATAGATCCATTATCATCTTAATCATCACTAAAATTATCACTTGATTCTTGAATATTAACCTTCTCTTTCTTTGATGTCTTGAAAGTATCTTCTCTTTTTAAGGGTTTCTCTTGTTCAGTCTGTATTTCATATCCTGTAAGAATACCATGTAGTTCATCCATCTTTAGCTTGGCTAAATTCTTCATCTCTTCAATTGCCAAAATTTTGCATCATATCTCAATGGTAGAGATCTCAAAACTTTTTGAACCATAATTGATTCTTCTAACTTTTCTCCAAGACCTTGAATCTGATTAACTATTTGATCAACCCATAAAAGGCAACTTGCTATATTTTCTTCCTCTTCCATCTTCAAACTCTCAAACTATCTTCTAAAAGTCTGAAGCTTAGCTTGCTGAACCTTTCCATCACCTTTGTAAATATTCTTAAGTTTTACCCAAGTTTCATGAGTAGATTTACATTGCATAACTTTAACAAATTTTGATTCACATAAACCACATAAAATAGCATTTAAAGCTTTAGAATTATTTTCACTTGCTTTCTTTTTCACTATAGTAGTTACATATATCTATGGCTCTTCATATTCCTGCACCACTGCTTGCCAAATGTCAAAACCAAGGGCCATAAAATAAGTCTTCATCCTTATGCTCTAAAAATCATAATTTTTTCCATCAAAAAAAGGTGCCTTATTTGTATAAAAACCTTTATATGATCCAGCCATCATGCTTTCCTAATCTACCTTCAAGATGTAAAACTTTTTCCAAAGGAACCTGCTCTAATACCAATTGTTAAGCATGAAATATACTAAGAGGGGGGTGAATTAGTATATTATATATCTTTTACTTAATCTGATTTCTTTTATTTAACCACTTAATCACAATTCAAGATATGTAATAAAACTGAAACAATAATATACACCACATAAGAGAAAGAGAGAGACACCAGATTTCTATGTGGAAACCCAAAGTGGGAAAAACCACATAGAATAATCTCAAGTATATGAATGAGCACCAACTCAAATTACAAAGTTTGCAAGCACCAACTTACTGGATCACCAACCCCTTTGTTGATCACCAACATATAAACTATTTGTGAGCACCAACCCTTTGTAAAGATTTGTGATCACCAACCCACAAGAGCACCAACCTCTCTTTTGTATAAAACACAACTATCTCTTAATGTTGCTTACTCAATAAATGATATAACTCTACAATATCTACTACTTTTATCTCTTCAAAAACAAATACAAACCATGCACGCTCCTAAATTTTACAAATGGATTCTCAAGCCTTTATTTATAGCTTTCCAAATGACATTTGGTATTCACCCTTTGTGACCCTTCAATCCTCATGGAAAATGGTGCCAAACTCGCATGACCCTTCGTGTCTTTGCATTTAAAAAGTCATATGGTGGCCCTTCATAAGCAAAATCATCCTTTTCTCTTTTGTCTTTATCTTGGTGACTTTTCATATTCCTCAAAGTGTCCCTTCATGGAAAAATGTGCCATACCCTCTTTGTCTTCACATAGTGACTCTTGAAATTCCTCAAGATGACTCTTCATAAGAAAATGTGTCCCATTTCTCTTTTGTCTTTACCCCATGACTCTTTGACTTCTCCATGGGCCCTCTTTTGAATTATATGTAACCAAAAATATATTAATTAATATTAAATAAATATTAACACACATTATCCAAGATATGAATATTAAAAACACCATAAAATGCAATGGGGCCTTTATCACCAATAATTCTAGACCTTTGACATTAATGAAAATATTTCCAATAATTTATTTAGTATGTTTTTTATATTTGATATATTTATTCCTTTATTATTCCATGCTCACTCTATGTTTAATGTGCCTTATTTTCTTTCTCTATCTACTCTAAATTTGGTATGTTTTCCTTTCTACTTTGTGTTGATGTGTTTTCATTTCTTCTCTATCTACTATGTGTTTGATGTGATTTCCTTGAATTATCCATCTACTCTATGTTTGATATGATTTCCTTTCTTTATTTTTATAATTTATGTTTAATATATACTATGGTGCCATGATATATATCATGCACAATCCTCTTATTTCTTGCCTGAGTTTCCATTATATATATCATGCATCTATCTATAAAAATAATATATGCTTGAAGTTTATACTTTTTATACTACTGGTACTACTTTCCCTATATTTTCCTTATTATGGGATATATTTTAATTAACTTACATTATTTATATTTTTTCCATGTGTGTCATGTTACTTATGTGTAAGAACACTACTTACATTTCTGCCCGTGTTGGGAATATACTCTTTTTTTTTACATTGATTATACCTTTCCTATGTGGGGCATGATACCTTTGCACTTATATTGCTTCTTTCATAGGTTTGTGTGGGAAAATATAATTATAATATACATACTTCTAAGATGATATATTTTTGTGTTAAACATCAGTTTTTTATATCTTATCTTATAATAGATGTGCATAATCCCTTTATTTTGAAATATGTGTGTCATAAGTTTATCTTAGATCTTATAAAGGGCCATTTATTCCATCCATTAGATCCATACTCTAGAATGTAGGAATTTAGTATTCATTTTTATCCTATAGACATGGGCACTAGCTATTTTCATATTGTTGTACATCTAAAACATGTGGCACCTAATCTCACTATGGGATATAATCAAGCCATTTATTAGCCTTGATGATTTAGTACTTAAATTATTGATTTAGCTTTGATTTTGGTCACTAAAAATTGTATGAATAAATTTATGTAATATTTAACACAAATTCAAAAACATGTTACTCATACAAGGGTACCTTCACATTTTCAACAAAATTAGGTGTATTATTTCCATATTTTTTCTATTTCTTGATTTTAGAAAATATTATTATGGGCACTTATCGATGTGTAATTATCCTTGAATATTTAATAAGTACATTGGATTTTTTTATGGGAGCTACAGGAGGCACATATCTTGTATCCACCTTCTACATAATTTAATTCGATATGTATCCACACAAACATACAAAATAAAGTGGGGCACTGTGTAAACACTAAAAAATAATTTGTAAGTATTTGTTAGTTGTAAAATTGTATTATTTAAGGGTACATGTGTACTTTTCACTTATTAGTATAAAATATGCTTTATTTATGTTTTTTTTTTTTCATTTTTTCATTTCTCACCTCTTTCTTCTTTCTCTCTCTACCCCCTTTCCTTATTTATATTTTTTGTGGTCCTCCTAGGACCAAACATGGAATGTTTATGGGGCTCAAAAATGTACAATGTACATTTAAAAGGTAGTGTGTTGTGTGGGTCTATCTAGGTTCACCTATGCACCATCATCCAATTTTGTTAAATTCTATTATAGTTGTGTGCTAATTTACATGCCAATATGGTCCTAATTTGATTTTGAGATTAATGTATTTAGGACATACAATGAAATGATAAAATAAATCATTGCAATCATATATAAAATTTATATAATAATTTAAGGAAATTCATAGAGCATCTAGTATTTTTACTACATTTTGAAATAAATCAATAATTTATTGTAGCATTAAATATTATTATAGTGGCATACTTGTATTACACTTGATTGCTTGGTTAAATTGCATTTTACTTAGTGGTTTATGACTGATATTATTTACCATTGAGGGCCTTAATAAGTACTCAGTTCTTAAAAAAACTCTTGATGTTGAAGGTTAAGTGCATAGAGAGTGGGGATAATTCCATGAACATTTATTGTAATGCCTATGCATTATAGATATTACACATGCATGTAATCTCAATAAGATATACGTGCTATTTAAAACTAGGCTTGAGATTACTAAACCTAAACACATGCATTTTATTTAGTGAACATAACATGTATGCATTCTAACACATATATTTACTTTCATAATGCACCAAAAAAGAAGAAAATACCTATTATAAGAGTTTTTGTTTAGTGAACATAATGCATATGTTTATAGTGTGTACACGTTACTTTCACATTAAACAAAAAATAAGAAAATATCTATTGGAAGGGGTAGATGGTTTACTAAAATAAATGTTAAGTATAAGTTTACATTTAAATTTTTACATTTATTTTCATATAAATGTAAAAATATAAATGTAAACTTGTAATTTAAATTTATTTTAGTAAATATAAGAAAATAGGGTCACTCTATATTTGATAGAGTTAGTCTCATAGATGCATGCCTTATGGTGTGGGAGATAATTTTTCAAAATCTAATTTGGTTGGTACTTAGGCATTTTCAAGGTCTCAATATTGAACTTAGGGATTTCAGGGCATAACTTTTGCAATTGATGTCCATTTTTGGTAAACATATAGTCATTTTTAAGGTTTTGATGCCTTCCAGATTTATTTTTAGAATTTATAGGATTCTTGGGTTTGTCAAAATTAAAGTTTACAAACCACTCACTTTCAATTCAAACAAAAGTGGTGTGATTTGGATAATATAGGTCACATTTATGACTTGTACACATCAAACTACCCATTTGTGTTAATTTTACTTACTCACCATCCCTCTCTCATCTCTAAACACTCTCTCATTATCCCTTATCATCCTTAATCACTCCCTCCTTATCCTTAATCATCCTAAATCACTCTCTCATTGACCCTCATTGTCCCTCATCATTTCTAATCACTCCATCATCCCTAATCACTCCCTCATTAACCCTCACTATCCCTCATCATCCATAATCACTACTTCATCATCCCTAATCATTCTTAATCACTACCTCTTTATACCTCCTCATCCCTATTCACTCCCTCATTGACCCTCACCATCCCTCATCATCTCTAGTTACTCCCTCATCTTCCCTAATCACTCCTTTATTGACCCTCACCATCCTTAATCATTGCTTCATCATCCCTCATCATCCCTAATCATTCCTTCCTCATCTCTCCTCATCCTTAATCACTCCTTAATTTACCCTTACCATCCCTTATCATCTATAATGACTCCCTCATCATCTCTACTCACTCTTCCTCATCCTTCCTCATCCTTAATCGCTCCATCCAATACCTTGATGGTGGGTGTAGTAGCTTACCACTTGTGCCTAATTATCTTATTTTATTAATTCCAAACTTTACTCACTCAAATAATCCCAAAAAAACTCTTATTTCACTCATCCTCTTTCACTTAAATAAGGAACTTGGAGATATCATCTAATTATCTAGTGGGATTCGAAGATATATATGTTGATCCATGCCTAGACTATGGAGAGAGTATATATTCAAAACCCCAAACTAGAATAAATAAGTAGGAAATTGAGAAAAGGATGGGATGAAATTTTATTACTTACATATATAGATTAGGATTTGGTCATCTATGAATCCCAATCCCAGAGTTGAGAATCTAAATTTATATCTATATAGATAGGGGTGATTGGAGACTAGTTGAGAACTACAATCGCAAACCCATAGTTGACTTCTCATTTTATATATATGTCATTGAGAGTATGTCCATAGTAGACTAGATTTATATATAGATATATAGGTGATCACCAATCCACTAGAGTGTGTTTTAATCTAGTATGTGATAGAGTGTGTTTCCCAACCCAACTTGATCTATACCCAACCCAATATATACCAAACTTGGTATATGTATATAATGAAGGGCATATTCCTTAATATATTGTATTGATGAGGGTCCACTTAGAGTTTGGGCATGTCCTGGTGGGCCCTAAAGTTTAAAATGGGGCCCTATCATAATCTGAGTATTCCATAATCCAAAATATAATATATCAAAGGATAACATAGGAATGGGGGGGGCTACCATAGATATATGGGGGGCACCATTTTGAAAGCCCTATCCTCATATCAAACATTCCCCACTCATTAATTTAATGGAAACTTTCCATACCTACTTCATCTATTCTAATGAGTAAGGCAAGGGAAACTTGCCTTTTTTATATTTGGCTTTGCTTCACCTAATAGCATATCAAAATAATATTGCCTTCTCGATGGATAGCAAGGGAATAAGGAAAAACTATCAAGGGAAGTTTGAATTTCCTAGTATATAGCTATGTTTTACTTATGGATTAAGGCATGGCTATCAATGGAAGCTTAGTTTTTAATAGATATATGTATTCTTACCCTACTTACTTAGTTATGCCATACCCAATAAAGCAAGGGAAACTTCCTTCTCGATATATATATTTGTTCGTGTCCTACCTAATTTCACTTTTTAGGATAGATTATTAGCTATCAATAGAAGCTTGTTTCCTAATCTATAGATTGAATATATTATTTCCATATGTACTTAGATATGCCCTACCTACTTAGCTTTTATTGTTGGCAAAGGAAGATTTCTTCCCAATGGATATAATGAGAAATTATGTTTTAAATCATGTTACATATGTAATAGATATAAACCATTGAGTATTTCCTACCTACATTATCTACTTGAGTATGCCATAACCAATTGACTATTTGAGCCATATCTTGATCTTAAGTATGCCTTACCTGAATACCTAAGCCATATCTTGATCTTAACTATGCCCTACCTACATTCTTATACTTGAGTATTCCTTACCTACCTATCCTTTTTTCCCTAATTACTTGAGTATGCCCTACCTAACTTATTATAATTGAGTATGCCCTACATATCTTCTTTTACTTGAGTATGTCATGCCTATCTATCCTTATTTCAATATGTACTTAAGTATTCCCTACCTGATAAAATACCTAAGCCATGTCTTGATCTTGAATACCCATATATAATCCTGACCATATCTTTAATACTTGATACCTAAATTTTGAATTCTCATTTAAATACCCAAATCATATCTTGAAAGGAAGGGGGGAAATTATAACCTATTTAAATAAAGGATTGACTAGGGAAGATCGGGCACAAGCATAAATTCATTATACCCACCATAAAGGTATTGGAGGGAGTGATTAGGGATAAGGAAGGATGAGTAAAGAGTGATTAGGGATGATTAGCGATGATGAGGATCAATGAAGGACTGATTATGGATGAAAATGGATGAGGAAGGATTGATTAGGGATGGTGAGGGAGTGACTATGGATGATGAGGGTCGATGAGAAAGTGATTAGTGGAAATGAGGGTTAATAAGGGAGTGATTAAGGATGATGAGTGAAAATTAAAAAGTATAATGTTGTATCTATATATAGGGGTAATATATATTCTCTAGGTGACCTTATCTACCCCATGTGTTTAATATTCGTTCATTTCATCCCTTCCTATTGATTGAGCATTGAAACACATGCTTCAGATGAGGGGGAATAAACCTAGTCATATATTAAAAGGAGAGGGGGTATTCTAACCTATATATAGAAAGGAGTGACTATAGATGATCGGGCACAAGCATAAATCCATTACACCCACCATAAATGTATTGGAGAGAGTGATTAGGGATGAAAAATGATATTAGTTTAAGAAAAATTAGATATCAAAAAGGTAAGCTTCCCTTTTATTACTCCTTGGGAAAGATGAATTAGGTAGGGAAAGCTTCTATTGCCTTATATTGGGTAGGGTAAATTTGATATTGGGGTAGGGCTTTCAGAATGGTGACCCCTATATATCTATGGTGGTGCTTGGTGAGCCTTATAAATGTCATGTTATAGTCCTCATCTATCACACTCATCTTTCTTGTTTACCATGCTTTTAAGTACTTTCCCATAAAGTTTCCTTCCTCGAATAGCCATAATCCTATAAATAGCATTATGTTTCCATACTCTTTGAATAGTTAAAATGTGTATTTAAATTAAGTATATGATAGTTATCTTCTGATATAGGATGCTTTTTCTATAATGTGTTTTGAAGATGTTTTATAGTAATAGGTATATAACATGAAACATCCTGCAGCAAAGGAATCTCATCACATAGACACATCTTGTAGCCATTGTATGACCAAATCCATGGACAAACATATTTTTATTCCCAATTCAAACAAATCATAGAAATGACTATAACTTATATGGAGCACAATAAGGATACAGTTGAAGAAGGAAAAAACTTTGTTTATCGTAAAGAAATATTACAAAATTCACATGAAAAATGACTTTAATATAAGAAGCCAATTTTGGTTATCCTAAGTCAAATGTTTCTTAGATTAGATATATTTTTTTTTGTATAAAAAAATATCCCTTGTTGTATATATATATATATATATATATATATATATATATATGTAAAAATAGTGTTGAGAAGTAGTAGATATCGATTAGAGAATTATTAGATGTACATTTTGTCAAGCAGTTATTGTAATTTCCTACAGCAATTAATTATTGAATTTTGATTAATATGAACAAGAATTTTTGAATATAATTTAGTGTTGTAAGAGGAAGGATTGAATTTGGATTCAGAAGAAGGATGGGCCCCATTTGAAAGTCTTGCAGTAACAATCCAACCCATTTAAATAGCTAAGCATGTTATTTAATTTCTTTATGCATTATGTGTTTTATTTTTGAATTGTGTGGTCTATATTCTAGCATAGAATAGTTTAAGGAATATTCCAATAGTTTAAACATTTATTTTACAAGTATTATATTCATGTTTAATTCTATCATTTCATTTACTGCATGGCTTTAGCATCTTAGATTACAATCAGTAGAAGGTCAAATTAGAAGATTGAGTGTGCACATATATTGACATCATCCTATCAATTCTACATCCTTGGGTTGGCATTTAAATGAATTAGAAGGTACAAGTATATTATAACTCTTCTTGTTCATATTTTTCAAGAGAATTATATCTAATTGTGAATCAAATGCTAGTCAGTTTTGGCATCATTGCCAGGGAAGGGTGTCACACACTTATAATCTTCAATCTTGAATGTGATTATTTTTGGATGTTTATTTTTTTTATTTCCAAAGCTTGTTGTTATTTAGGTTAAAGATTTTTTGATTTCATAGTTTAAATTTCCCTTTTTTAAAGTAGGATAGTGGAAATTTTAAAAAAAAAAACCATAGTACTAACCTTGTGCAGGTAGGGTGGGCAAAAAGTTTTTAAAAAAAAGAAAAAATGAAAATTGGTTGATGCACATGCAAAGAATAGGGGAATATATAGGAATATTTTTGCCTAGATCATCAACCATTACTACAAGATCATAAATTCATCCTGCAGTAGTTAAGGAACATGAAGTAATTTCTGAAGATCACTCACATTTGTCAATAGAAGAGGTAGAGAAGGAAGAATTTTTGGTTTAATTAGTAGCACAAGCTAGATAATTTGAAGAGGTTCATACCCCTAGAAGAGACCCACATGTATCACCATTGAAAATTCTCACCTTATCACCTCATACTCAAGAATCTAAAGTTCACTTCCCTCTATTTCCCAAATTTCTTGCTAAGAAGGCATTCAAGGTTATTCTTGCTCCTAGAAGAAACACCAGGTCAATAGAATATTATAATTTATAAAGACTTTTTGTTGAGACACAAGCTGAATATTTTGAAACCTCCACACCATCCCCATTGTATATGAATCCATACATTCCTAAGAAATAAGATAAAGTCTCCATCTTATACACCCTAGGAAATAAAAGAATTGATATGAATTTTGAGTGGTGGTAGCAACAACTTCCAATCTACCAACACAAAGAGTATTCATGGAGGATCCCCAGGAAGAAAACACTATCAATGAGTCTGCTAGTTTCAAATTTCCTATCCTTATTCTTGACGTAAATGCACCCATGAATAATATTCCTCACTCTTCCCTCCATAATTTTAGGGGAAAATCATCTGAGGATCCAGACACATTTGTTTTTGAGTTTGGCATCTTATGTCGTAGCTATGATTATAAACAAGATGCTCAGAAATTCAAATTATTTTCAGCAACACTCAAAGATGCATCCCTTAGATGGTTCATAGGACTTGGAAAGGATGCCATTTCTACTTGAGAATAAATTAAGGAGAGGTTTCTCATAAATACCAAGACTATTTTATGGTTATGAACTATAAGAGAGATGACATATTCTGAATGACACAAGTTGATGATGAGTCATTAGAAGAATATATGGAAATATTTTTGTTTAGATTGAAAAAATCCAAATAGACTATAATGGAAAAAGAATTGGTCAAGTTGATATTTTTGAAGGGGATTAGATATGATTGTCTTGAGGCACTAGATCTAATTTTTGGTGGTGATGTTTCTACATTGTCTTTTAATGAACTAATAATTCTATGTACAAACAACTCTAGATCAACCATGAACAAAAGTAGTGGAATAACTCTTCCTACAACATCTACAATAAGACTATTTAAAGGTGAAGTTAGCAACCTACTCTAGGACATGAAGTAGGGCATTATCAACCACCTAGCTACTCAGCTTAATACATTACATACACAGAGGAAGCAAGAAGAAACTCAGAAAGCCTTAGCCACCTATTGCCTTAAATGTAGAAAAAGAAGGTAGATTGCACATGCCATTCTATGAAAGCTTAGGTTTCCAACATAACTAAGGAGAATCCTAAAATAATGGAGCTACATATCATAAGAGAAGATGATAATCAAGTGTTTTTTATGGCTCAATGGAAACCATGGGTACAGAGATTAGGTATGCCATCAAACTCTATGTTTGCAAATTCTCAATTCTTAAATAATCCTCAATATGGTTCTTAGATCAATATACCCAAACAAAATTGGTCCCAAAAAAATTAGTAACTACCCTAAATTTAGTTATGGATGCAAAAAAATGGACAACAACCTTAACCTGGGTAATTTCAAAACTAATAATGGTTTTTTCCCTTTAATCCATGAAAACACAAATGGAGAGGTAATCAAGGCTTTCCCTATCAAATGTAAAAATGACAATAATAAGCCTTAATGATAAACACTCAGCAAAGTATTATAACCACTCAATTATTCACCCATCCCATCTCCAATCCTACCAATAAGTTGGTTCAACCAACATAATCCACTAAAATAATGCAATATCCATCATACACCTTAGATATTAATCAAGTCCAACTTCACTCAAGACATGTTCTTCCACAACCCATCTCACCCATAATCACATAAGACTTTGAACCAAACCCACTCCATACTAATCCACATCTACCCATGGCCAATCTTGAGCCAAGTCCATCCAAAAATCAAAAAAATATGGCAATCCTCCTTTTCTAGAGAGATTGAGCATATCACATCCTTAACCAGAGCCTAAATTTGATATCTTAAGATAACTAAAGAATGTGTGCATAAAAATCCCACTCTTTCAAGCAACAAAGGATGTTCTGATTTACAATAAGGTTGTTAGATAGTTGTGTTTGAAAAAATCAAGAAGAAATACGAATGATCCTAAAATAGTCCAAGTTATTGGCCAAATAATAAATATTATATTGGGAAATATAGTTCCCCCAAAATATTATAATCTTAGAAGTCTTGTCATTAATGTTAGCATCCATGGCCAACCCATATCCAATACTTTAATTCACTTGGGTACATCCATCAATGTGATGGCCATGGAGACCATGCAACAATTGAAACTTACAACTTTCCATCTAGTACCCACCATCCTCCAGATGGTTGATAGATCAACTATTAGGCCTGAGGGGATTGTTGAGGACCTCATTTTCACTATGGAATCCTAGTAATATCTAGTAGACTGTATTGTCCTACAATAAAAAATTTACTTGGGAGGTTATCCTCTCATCTTTGGCCACCCATGGTTGGCCATCATTGATGCTTTTATTGGCTGTAGGTCAAGAAAAATGCTAATTTCCAATAAAAATGACACCCAAAAAATGGTTCTTTATCTTCCAACCCAACCTTCCCAAAATGATGCCCCAACACCTTGGATTGGTGACTTTGATGAAGTTGTCTCCTTGCAAACTCTCTATATAATTGATCAAATTCTAGCTCTATAGGCACAATAAGAAGACACTATCTTTACTGGTATCCTACAAAATACCTATCAATAGGATCCTATAGCCACAAACATGTTGGAATGTACACCATGCCCTCTTTAGAGTACTTTTTCTAAGATTGATCTTACTAAAACTACAATAGATATTTGGACATTCCATCAATTATTTCCCCATCAATGCAGCTATGCTCCTTTAATCATCAATGTAAAAACCATGCTTTCTTTAACAAAGCAAGTAAACATTCTACCAAATAAACCTCTCAACATCAATACCTCCTTAACACCCCAACAAAAAATTTAGTTACTTATAATGCTGAGAAAGCATATAACAACATTTGTCTAGGATTACCATGACATGAGATGAATACCCCCAAATTTATGCATGCATCACATTTACACTAAAGAAGAATAAAAACATATTCACCAACCCCAACAATGAATGAATCCTATAGTTAAAGCTATTGTCAAAACTAAGTTACAAAAACTTTTAGATGCAATATTTGTTTATCCTATTTTGGATAGCCAATGGGTCTCTTCCCTAGTCATTATCCCTACGAAAGGGGGGAAATGGCATATTTCATTGACTATCAATAGTTGAATACTACTACCAAGAAGGATCACTTCCCCTTCTATTTATTAATCAAGTGTTGGATATATTAGCAAGGAAAAAGTAGTTTTCCTTCTTAGACAGTGTAGTGGTTATAATCAGATATGAATTATTTCACAAGACCAAGACAAAACCAGTTTTACTTGCCCTTGGGAAACCTATACCTAGCCATCTTACCATTTGGTCTTTGTAATGCCCCAACTACTTTTCAAAGGGCTATTTTAAGCATATTTTTTTATCTCTCCCATCATAGTGTTAAAATCTACATGGATGATTTCACTATCTACGGGCAGAAATTTGAAGAAATGCTTAACAACCTGGAGAAAGTTCTTCAACACTACCAAGACCACCAATTATCTTTGAGTAATGAAAAGTGGTGTATGCTTATGATTGAAGGGATTATGTTGAGGCATCATATATCCCCTACTAGAATTCAAGTTGACCCAGCAAAGATAAGTATCATTAACTATCTACCCACACAAATAATTAGAAAGATGTTAGAAGATTTTTAGGACATGTTGGTTATTATAGATGATTCATAAAATATTTTAGTAAAATTGCCACCCCATTGTTTGGATTACTTACTAAGGATATTGAATTCACATGGACTAATGATTGTTCAACTACCTTTCAGAAACTCAAATACCTTCTCTTAAAAACTCCTATTCTGAGAGGGCCTAATTGGAATAAGCCTTTTCACATCCACACAGATGCATCTGACACCACTTTAGGAGCTATCTTTGGCCAAAATATGGATCTTTGAGTTATGTAATATATTTTATCAGCAAGAATATTTAATGGGTTGAACTCAACTACACTATAATAGAGAAGGAATTTCTTTCCATCGTCTATGCCATCAACAAAATTTGACACTACATTATAGGTTACCAAGTATTCATCCACATAGAATATGTAACAATCAAGTATTTAATGAAAAAACTTGTTGTAACAGGTAGGATAATTTGATGGTTGTTTTTGCTATAGGAGTTTGATATTACCATTATGGATAGACTAGGTAATGATAATGTAATAGTATATTTTCTATCTTGATTGAAAAATGATGATCACAATCTTATTTTTGATGTTTTTTTTATGAGCATTTATTTGTAGTAGCTATTCAATCTCATTGGTTTGTAGATATTGATAACTATCTTGCTACAGGATCACTATCACAACATTTCTCACCCAGGGAAAAACATCTGATCCAAAAGAGTAAGAATTATTCTTGGATTATAGGATATCTCTTTATCACTAAACCAGATTTAGTTATGAGAAGATGTATTTGACAAGACGAATCTTATGACATTCTTAGAGCCTATCATGATGAACCTTGTAGGGGTCATTTTGTTACCAAATAAACTGCCATGAAATTAATTACTACCAAATATTATTGGCATTCTTTTCATAAGGATGACATGATGTATACCCATCGATGTGATCCATGTCATCATATGGGAAAACCCACTCACTCTAATGAAATGTCATTACAACCACAACTAGTTCTGAAACCCTTTGACAAATGGGGATTGGATTTTATAGGTCCCATTGATCTTAAATCCAATAATAGGGAATATATACTAGTGTGCATTGATTATGTCATAAAATGGGTTGAGGTCAAGGCCTTAACCCATGCTCAAAATGATAAAGTAGTTGAGTTCTTATATGAATAAATATTCACCCGCTATAGAGTACCAAGAGAAATAATCGTAGACCAAGGCCCACTATTCACATCATACATCATAGTTGCCTTAATAAAAGAATATGAAATTAGACATAAAAAAATCTACCCCTTACCATCCTCATTCAAATGTTCAGGTGGAAGTGATAAACAAAGAATTGTAAAATATCCTCATTAAGACTATCAGCTTGCATAGAAAAGATTGGTCAACTCATCTTCTATAAGTAGTTTGGGATTATAAAATCACCTGGAAAACCAAAATTGGTTTCACTCCATATGAAATATTTTATGGTAAGAAACCTATTCTACCCATTGAGTTTGAGCATAAAACATTAAGGACAAAACTTGATTTGGGCTTAATAATTTCCAAGATTAACAAGATAGGATCATGCAGCTAAATGCACTTGATGAACTAAGAAATGAATCAGTTCATCACACTAAAATAGGGCAAAGACAATGTGTGGGTTGGCATGATAGGAATAACAAGACTAAAAATTTCCAACCCATTGATCGGGCACTCCTTTTTGACTCTAAATACAAGGATCATAAAGGAAAGCTATAGTCCAAATGACTTGGGCCTTATGATATCAAATAAGTTTTTGATAATGGAGATGTAAATTTGATGACCATTAACTCTATTAGGTTCTAACTACTTGTTAATGGCCATAGGCTCAAGCTATATAAGAAACCATTTTCCAAAGAAACTCTCACTTTCCAACTTCTTAAAGAACAACATCTATCTCTTCTTCATGAAGCAAATCAACATGTTCCTATAGTCGAAGGGTATTTTATCAACCCTTATCTAATATTTTTCAAGAGAAATAAAGATTCTTGTATCCAAGAATAAGTCATTCATAATGGCTTGGTTTAGGCTAAATAAAATCCTACCTCTTGGATTTCTATAATTTTAATTGAGTTGGGACCAAAAAATCTAAAAAAGAAAGAAGGGCACTACAGTAATAAAAAAAAATTGTTTTCATCTATTTTTGCTTGTAGATTCATTCCCTTGGAGTACAAATACACTTTCCTCTTTGCTACAAGATGAAAATTTTGCTACTACAGGATATTTTTATTACTATAGGACACTTTTTATTGCTACAAGAAACATTTCTTTTTGTAAGATGTATTATTATCATTCCATCCTACATTACATTCTCACAAAGTATTTTTCTCTCAATCAAATGACAACACATGCCAGTACACCTCACTCCACCACTTCAAATCATCATTTACATATTAATGAAAGGTATTTATACAAGTACCAATGTAATTATTTTATATTTATTTCATGTCATAAGCTTTAATTATTACTAAGATGATGGGTCTTAATGATATTAATGCACCACCATATCTTATCCTTAACATGTCATCTCACCATATCTTCTCCTTTACCGATTGACATGTTGCTACCATCACCCCTTATTATTTCCATGATCTATTTTCTCATGTCAAATTCATCCTTTGAAGACAAGTGATAGTTTAATTTGTGAGGGATTTTCCATAATTTAAATGGATTATCTCACTCCCAAAGCAAAAGTCACAAACATTTTGCCCAAAGCTACAAAACCTTTATTACAAGAACATAGACCTATAACTCAAATTTCATCTCACAATATAGGAGGGGACTTGCTTAAACATGAATCACTTGATATCACTCCTCTAACCAATATCCTAGACATCTTATCCCTATTCTATAATGTAGGATGGGAAAAATATTTTGAGAAGATACAAGCTTTGGATCAAGGAATTGTAGAATAATTTGTTGCCTCATTATATAACAATCTGGAAATAATAAGAGGAATGGAAATAAAGCTAATAGAAACCATCATTAGTAGAGCAATAGGATTACCACAAATAGGGGAAACATGTCAAGAAAAATTTGATGCAGAGGCAGAGAGGTAAAAATTCATCAGAGGAAATGAAAGCCTAGAAACTTCAAAGTAGGGTACTACACGGTTATCTTTATCGAGAAGATGGCCAAAGTTGTTGAGTTCATCTATAGATATTTCAATTGTGAAGAGAGGTATTTCATGTTGCATGGCATTCACTTCAAATTCAAGAATAATTTATGGCATGTTATAGAGATAAATGTCCCCAACTTCTTGCTCAACATGATCACAAAAATAGTGGAGACATTTCAAAGAGGTAATTCCAAAGATTTTTCCCATCATTGTTTAATCTAGTTGATTGTTCAAGACTATTTACAAAGGACTAGACCCAACATAAGTTGAGAAGATTTTTTCCAACTACTAATAAATGTAAAAATTGATAGAGAGGTAAATGAAATAGAAGAGGAAATGGAGGCAAAAGAATAGAGGATAGAAGAATCCCTTCCTAAAGCTCCACAAGAACCTACAGAACAAAACCTTGTAGCTCCACAAGAACCTATAGAAGAAAACCTTCCTATAGCTCCACAATAATCTACAGAAGAAGACCTTCTTATAACCACATAAGAACATGCAAAAAAATATCTTCCTCTAGCAACATAATAAACTGTAGTAAGGACAAATCTTGAAGAAAGGGCTTCCATAAGCAAGGAATACAAAAGAAGGAAGAAACTCATTCTCCATTTTGAGTCAGAGGAATCTAAGGAGGAACTTCTACCTTCTCCTAAAAATTATAAGGTAACCTCTACTCCCCGTAGATCTCATAAATTAAGAAGAAAGATGATAACTAAACCTTTTATTAATGAAATTAATGAAGAATTTGGAGAAAAATAAACTGCCAACAGTAATGAATCACTAGAGGCATTTAGTTTTGAAACTAACAAAGAAGAATGTTCTCAAGAATACAATAAGGAGGTAGAATAAGTAAAACATAGTCTTGAAGAATTTTAAGAGGAACCAATGTAGGAAGAAGTGGAACAAATGGAGAAAACTGCCATACAAATGGAATTTCCTACTCTAAAGCCCCATAGGAATTGAGCAATTAAGAAGGAACTTACAAGATCAGTCTAGAGGATTATTGGATGCACTTGATACTTTTTAGCTACAACCCTCTATCGAAGACCATCGTATAATCAGTGTTTCATAACCTTCTGTAACACAAAAGCAACAAGAAAAACCTACAACTGTCTAAGATGTCAGGTATGATTCTTCATTTATGGTATCTTTTAAATTGATGAATTGGATAGATAGTCAGTCTAAAAGTCTCAAGGCATTAACAAAAGAGAACCAAAAAATGAAAGAAGAGGTTAGGTTGAAGGAAGAAATAATCTCCAAAGTATATCGAAAAATTGAATATACGGCTTATCTTACTCAAGAGCTCATTGATTGCAAACCTCCTGCAAGAGTATATTCAATTTATCTTGAGGAAAAATGGCATAATTTTAAATTTATGAGAATAAATTTTGGCATGCCTTATGAAGTAATTGATCCCCTCTTCTTATTTCAAATCTATAAATAGAGCTCATAGGAAGAACAAACATAGTTGTGTGAGTTCTATCTTCCCAACTATGTTGTGCCTTATGATAGGGAATGGAACCCTAACCTATATGTTGGATATGTCCTTCTAAAGGCATTTTCATCATATCTTCTGAATGAGCAAAGAAGAGGAAGAGAGGTAGATGAATATAGGAAAAAGGAAAATGAAATCCAACTGCTTATCAGAGGAGAGTTAATGGCACTTGATGTTGTATTGGTAAAATGGGATAATATCATGTTAAAGAAGGAAGTCAAAAGTTGGTTTGTCAAGAATTATGATGAAGCCCAAGATTTTTAATTTGGATTGAGAAATTTTATTGGTCCTACAGTATAATAATTATGCATTGAATGATGGAATTATCTCACTCCTACACTAAGATAGAGAGATCCATATTCCCCTTTTAACTTAAAGGCAACATTTACCAGGATCACAAGATATATTCTACTTGTAGGTGAAATGGGATATCAATTATTGAGCCTCAAATTCTAGCCCCCTCTATTTAGGTATCTTATTTTAGATTGGCAAGATAAATCCCTATTGGATGAAGCTAGGGAGGTCAGAATTGAGCAACTGTTTGAATATAGGAATGGATTTTATGCTCACCTTACCAGTGGTGTCGTAGACCCTATGGATTTTATAATTCTTTATGAAATGGAAATGAATAAGTTTTTTTCTCATGGTCAAGCAAGTTATTAAGTTTGGGGTGTGATGAGCCCCATAAATGTCATGTTCTCATCCTCATCTATCACACTCATCCTTCTTGTTTACCATGCTTTTGAGTACTTTTCCATAAAGTTTCCTTCCTCGAATAGCCATAATCTTATAAATAGCATTATGTTTCCATATTCTTTGAATAGCTATAATTGTGAATTAAAATTAAATATATGATAGTTATCTTCTACTATAAGATGTTTTTTCTATAATGTGTTTAATGTGTTTGGAGTAATAGATATATAGCACAGAATAACTTATAGCAAAGGAATATCATCATGTAGACACATCCTGCAGCCACTACATGACCAAAGTCATGGATGAATAGATTATGATTCCTAGTTTAATTGACTCATATAAATGACTATAATCTCTATGGAGCACAATAAGGATACAGTTGAAGAAGGAAACAACTGTGTTTATCTTAAAGCAATGTTTTTGAATTCACATGGAAAGCAACTTTAGCAGAAGAAGCCAATTTTGGTTATCCTAAGTTGAATGTTTCTTAGATTAGAATATATATTGTTTTTTATAAAATAATATCCCCTACTATATATATATATATATTGGTTATCCTAAGTTGAATGTTTCTTAGATTAAAATATATATTGTTTGTTATAAAACAATCTCCCCTACTCTCTCTCTCTCTCTCTCTCTCTCTCTCTCTCTCTCTCTCTCTCTCTCTCTCTCTCTCTCTCTCTCTCTCTGTGTGTGTGTGTGTGTGTGTGTGTGTGTGTGTGTGTGTGTGTGTATGTATGTATGTAACATTAGGGTTGAGAATGTAGTAGATATCGATTAGAGAATTATCATAATTACATTTTGTCAAGGAATTATTATTGTAATTTCTTTCAGTAATTCATTGTTGCATTTTGATTAATATAAAAAAGCATTTTTTAATCTAATTTAGTGTTGTAAGAGGAAGGATTGAAGTTAGATTTGGAAGGACTAAGGGCCCCCTTTAGATTTCTTGTAGCAATAGTCTAACCCATTTAAATGGTTAAGCATGTTATTTAGTTTATTTATGCATTGCATATTTTATTTCCAAATTGTGTGATTTACATACTTGCATAAAACTATTGAAGGAAGATTCCAATAGTGTAAACATTTATTTTATAATTATTATGTTCATGTTTAATTCCAACATTACATTTACTGCATGGATTTATCATCTTAGATTACAATCAATAGAAGGCCAAATTAAAATATTGAGTGTGCACATATAGTGACATCATCTTATCAAGTCTACATCCTCAGGTTGACATTTAAATGAAGTAAAAAGTATAGGTTTATGGTAACTCTCCTTGTTCATTTTGGTCAAGAGAAGTATATCTGATTATGAATCAACTACTAGTTAGGGCTCCCATTCCTACACTATCATTTGAAATATTTATTGGGGATTGGGGCATACTCAAAGTATGACAGGGCCCTAGTTTAAAATTTAAATCCCATAAAACCATGCTCAAGCTCTAATTATCCCCCTCCATGATACACTAGATTAAGGCATATTCATTTAATTCCCTTCATAGATCAAGTTGGGTATATATTGGGTTGGGTATAGATTGAGTTGGGTTAGGAAACACACTCTACCAACTACCAGATTGGAACACACTCTATCGAATTGGTGACTGCCTATCTATCTATCTTAATGACATATAGATAAAATGATAATTTAAATATGGTGTTGGGATTATAATTCTCAACTACTCTCCAGTCACCCCTATCTATATAAATATAAATTTGGATTCTCAACTTGAGAATTGGGATTCTTATATGCCCAAATCCCAATCTATATATTTGATTAATTTAATTTCATCCCACCTTTTGCGCTACCTACTTCATCTATGCTAAGGATTAAGGTAAGGTAAGGTAATATTTTCTTCTTGAAGCCTATCTTATTTCACCTAATATATCATATCAAGGGAGGACTTCCTTCTCGATACATAACAAGTAAGGCATAACTATCAAGGGAAGTTTACCTTCCTAATATATATATTTTATTTTCTTCTAGATTAAGGCATAGCTATCAAGGGAAGCTTGATTTCTAATAGATATATTTTGTTTTACCCTACCTACTTATCTATCCCCTACCCAATAAATCAAGGTAAACTTGCTTACTAATATATAGCCCCATTATTATCCTACCTACTTTCCCTTTCTAGAATAGATTCTCAGATATCAAGGGAAGCTTTATTCCCAATCTATATATTTCATATATTATTTTCATACTTACTTAGATATGACCTACCTACTTACTTTTCTTTATTAGCAAGGGAATATTGCTTCTTGATAGCTAGAATGAGAAATGAAGTTTTGAATCATGTTATATATGTAATATATCTATACCATTGATTATTACCTACCTACTTTAACTACTTTAGTATTACCCACCTACTTTACCTACTTTATTATGCCCTACTTGATTTAATATCTGAGCCATATTTTGATCTTGGGTATACCATACATAAATACCCAATTAAATAATCCATAGCTTCAAAGGAGAGGGGGCACTCTAACCTATATAGAGAAAGGAGTGACTAGGAGACAATCAGGCACATGAAGAAAGCCACTACACCCACCATAAAGGTATTGGAAGGAGTGACCCAATGTTTTTAATTCCCAACATGGTATGATGATTTATGTGATGTAGTACATATCCATATCATAGAATATATCAATTTCATATTTATACGCATTTCATGATGTTGATGTGATACATAATGAAATCTGGGTGTGGGTAACATGATGTGATGGTTAATTCCTACCCTATTAATATAATAATTGGTTTCAACTTTTTGACATCATTTAATGAACTTCACTATATATGGTATGCATTAGTGTGATGGGTCCATTTTTTGTATTTACCTTGATCATAAGCAGATATGGTGTTTTTGTGTCATTTTTAGCCTATAATGGACCTAATCACAAGTAAAACTGATAAGAATTGGTGTCTTATATTCCCAAATCCCAATATATATATGTAATTAATATAATTTTATTCCACCCTTTGCTCACTTGCTTTCTTATTTATTCTAGCTTGGGGCTCTAGATACACACTTTCTCCATGGTTTGGGCATGGATCACCATATATATCTTTGAATCCCACCAGAAAATCATATGATATCTCTAACTTAATTTTTTGAGTGAAATAGGATAAATGAAATAAGATTTTATTTAGGACTTATTTGAATGATAAAATTTTTGAATTGGAACATAAGCCAATCAGGTACAAGCAAGAAGCCATTGTACCCACAATGAAGGTAATATAGAGAGTGATTAGGGATGAAGAGGTGATAAGTAGGTATGATTAGGTATGATGAGGGAATCATGTGGGATGATGAGTAATGGTGAGGATCAATGAAGTAGTGATTAATGATGATAAAATAATGATTAGGGATGATGAGGGATGGTAAGGGTCATTAAGGATGAAAAGGGAATGATTAGGGATTATGAGGTATGAGGGGGGAGTGATTAGGGATGATGAGGGATGATGAATGAGTTATTAGGGATGATGATGGATGGTGAGGGTCAATGAGGGAGTGATTATTAATGATGGATAATGGTGTGGGTCAATGAGGAATTGATTAGGGATGAGGATGGATGAAGAGGGACTGGTTAGGGATTCTTAGGGACAAGGAGGGAGTGATTAGGGATGGTGAGGGATGATGAAGGTCAATTATGGAGTGATTATGGATGATGAAGGAATGATTAAAGATGATGAGGGATGGTGAGGGTCAATGAGGGAGTGATTATGGATCATTAGGAATGAGGAGAGAGTGATTAGGGTCAATGAGGGATGAGGAGGAAGTGATTAGGGATGAGGGAGGGACACTGAGAAAAATAAAATTTACACAAAGTGGTTGTTTGATGATTGGAGGTCATTAATGTGATATATGCTACCCTTATCACACCACTTTAGCTTCAGTTCAAAGTGAGTGGTCTATAAAATTCAATTTTTACAAACCTAGGACTCCTAGAAATTCTAGCAAGCAATCCAAAAGAGACAAAAACCTTTAAAAATGACTATATATTTACCCAAAATAAACATTAATTACAAAATTTGTGCCTTGAAATCCCTAGGTTTGATACTAAAACCCTAAAAATATTGAAGTACTAGCTAGATTGGATTTTAAAAAACTATTTCCCACATTGTAAGGCATGCAACTGTAAGACCAACTCTATCAAATGTAGAGTGGCCCTAATTTTTAATATTTACTATAATTAATTTAAAGTAAATATAATTTTACATTTATATTTTTACTTTTATATTCCTTATACTTAAAATTTATTTTATTAAACCATATTCTCCTTCCAAAAGATATTTTCTACCTTTTTGTGCAATGTGAAGGTAACGCATACATGTTATAGTGTGCACGCATTTATTTTGCTTTGCACCCAAAAAAAATACCCCTTATAAATAGATCTTATCTAATTTTTAATTTAATGTGAAATTAACATGTATGTGTTATGTTTTACTTGAATCCAAAAACCAAATCTTTTGGCTTGAAAATGGCTTGGATTCTTGAGCCAAAGGCTTGAACCTCTCAACACACAGCTGAAGTTAAGAGTTTTGATATAAAAAAACAAAATTTAAATTCCATCATCAAATACACTAAAAATTTAAATTATAAAATTCATAAAATTATTACCACCATGATGAGCACGCTCTCCTCTATCCAAATATATGTTTTTTATATTTTTGGACTATTTTAAAGTTTCAATCTATGTTGATTTCTAATTATATCTTCTTTAGGCCAATACATGCCTATATATTCTTGTGTATCTTTTTTTTTCATTTATCCAAATTTAAAATAAAGTATATGGTTACAAACTAGGCCCAATTCTACATGTATTAAAAAATTAAAAACTAGTTTTCAATTTTTTGAGTTAGTTAAGGGGTGCACTATCATCTATCCATTTTTTTGTCAGTTTTTAGGATCTATTTACTTGTAAAATTAATAAAAATATATATATATTAATTTAAAATTTATAAAAAATATAGGTTACAAACTAGATGATCTTATTTAAAGTTTCATCAAATGTTCTTAAAAAATATTAAATGGTATTCAAAAAATGAGGGGTCGCACAACCAATTATTACTTATTTTTCATAAAAAAATAGAAGTTCCTATTAAAATTTTAGATATTTGACCTAGTCATACTTAATCATTTTTTTAAAAAAGCATTTTGGACACTAGAATCAAAATTATATAATTTGTGTTCTTACACCATCCTCTAATTTTGAGTGTATCAATCTCAAATTATCTATAAAAGTTCAAATTTCTCAATTTTCAAGAAAAACATGTCTATACGTAGGCCCTTTTTGTCCCCAAACTTTGTGAACTTACCTTGAATATGATGCCTAAAACAAATCTTTGTGATTATCCTTTTTAGGTTCAATTTATGAAGGATTAACATGAATATTCAAACTAATGAGCAAGGTATTAGGGGCCTTAAACTTGGCGCACACATTTTTGAAATCAAAGACTACTTGTCTATTACACACTAGTAATGTGGAGTCCATAGTTCTAGTTACTAAAATATGAAGTGTCTTGTTACAGGGAGGTGCTTATTTCACTATGGTTTTTGTATGTTCTTATTATTTTGAGACAAAAATATTGATTCTACCATTAAATTATGATGATTGTTTTCAAATTATAGAAAGATTAAGATAATTCCATAAACCTTATTTGTATAAATTATTATTGTAAATTTAAAATATTAAACTTGATTTTAGTGTTTTAATTTTGATTTGGCTTAATTACATTTGTATGGATAGATGAATTTTATTTTGATGTAGAAGTACTTTTCATAAAACCAATGGGAATGTTTTAGACGGTTATGTAGGTGTTTAAATAATTAAAAGTGAGTTGTGTGTTATACTGTTACTTTTTAATTTATATTTATTTAAAATTAATGATATATTTTTTAATTAATTATTTCTAAAAATATTATTTTTGGTGCATTTTGACAGAAAATTTTCATATGCACTTCCAAGTCTAATGTATGTTATGTTTTAAATGAGTATCTTAGAGTATAATCAAGGACTAAATTTGATGGTTGACCTTACCTATCATGAATTTTTTTGATGACAATTATATATTCAACATTGCCCTTAAAATTTTAGTATAGTTCATAGTAAAAAAAATATTAAAAATTAATTTATATATTTATTATTATATTTTATAAGTTTTGACTGTTTATCTAAAATTTAACCTTTTATAGAACACATTTTATCAAATAAATTGATTATATTTTATAATTAAAAAACACAAATACAATTATACGGCCATCAAATTAAGCCCCTACATCTAAGGCTCTCTATGTGTATTGATGGTGGTAAACATTTTGTTGGTGATATCTATATAGAGAATATAAGTAGGCTATAATGACTCCATTTATTGTTTATCTAAAAACTATTATTCATTTTTTAAATACTCCCTCCCCCCCCCCCCAACTTAATTTATTTTTAAATAATCTTTGTTTTGCATGTGTTACATATTTAATTTAAAAAATTTACATCTAGATAATTTGAAATTTGCATGTATATGAAATTTCATGTGTATGTCTTTTAATATTCCATTTTCCTTATTTATTTCTCCTTAAGATGCAATTGAAAATCATTGTAGACTATGCTTGTAGTTGTGAGGTCACCAACAAACTAGAATAACAAAATTATTTATTTGGTCTTGAGAAGAGTGATAATATCTAGATAACTATGTAATACGATCATGACAAGGGAATTAAAAGTGCAATAATATTAAAAGGAGGATATCTTAAGTAGTTAATAATGGAGTTTTAAGATTTAAAAGTTTACCAAAGAACCATTATTTGGACCAAATTAGTTTTACATAGACAAATATGAAAAACCAACATAAATCAACATAAAATAAAGGTCATAGAGTCACTTTATGATATTAAATTTTTTCCCACTTGAAAGTGCATGACTAATTAAAAAGTAGGTAGCATAGGTGTGCACTAAAATATAGAACATATGAAGGATAATGTGAGTATATTATTGATATATATCTATCGATCTAAAATGATAAGACTTGGATCATATGAAACCAATTTTGTGCATAAAGTACATGGGTGAATACAAAATAATAAATTATAGATATGTAAAATACCATAATATACCTCCTTTGTCCTTGATATGCAACAAAATTCCCATGGGTCCATAACAGTATCAAAATAGATAGTTAATTGGGTTGGAGTATATATCATTAGGAAACAAGCATCCATAATCTAAACTATAATTTCATTAAATTTGGACATATGTATATGAATTTGAACTTCTAGTAACAGATTTTTTGGTATTACAAGTGTTGCATTAGATTTCAATATTATTTTTTTTAGTTTTTAACTAGTTTGATATATGATTCCAGTATTGCTATTATTGGTTTTTACTAGTGTGATATTTTATTCTAATATATCTATTATTAGATTATAACTAGTTCAAAATCAAATTCTAATTATATCCTAATTAATTTTTAACTTTTTCATTCATATTTATGGGAAATGGGCCAATAGTTGAACATAATTCAATAATTGAAATGGGACTTGATCACATAAGTCTCATAGTTGTCATAAAACCACTCACTAATTATTATAATAATATCTAATATATGTCAAAATCTCACCTTGTATTGACCAATCAATTTATGATATGTAAGATTCACAAATATTAGTGCACCAATGTAAAACATAACCATACCATGTACAAAATTGGACAATATTTTTTAGTGCATTTCAAATTTATTATTTAAAATCATTTCAAAATATGAATTTCCTTCCATTCCAACATGCCAAAAATATATATAAGTTTAAAAAAATGTTAAAGTTTCAAATGAATTAATTTTTAGCATTCTTATGTGGTAGTGTGAATCCCCAAACTTAAGGTGCACCACTACTGGAGCATCTCCCCTAAATGTAAGTATAATGTTAATTGTATTTTCAAATATATTTTAATTACATAATTAAACACTAATATTATATTCCTAGTTCGAAAAGTATGAAATCATTTTCTAAAATATATATGAATCTTCCACTCATATTAAACAAAAATATATTATTAAGGTCTTATACTTTCACAAGTATGACAAATAATTTGATGAAATAAATATTAATCTTCCATCTATATTAAATAATAGTAATTTGTAAGGTCTTATAGGAGCATGTTTTAGAATATAAAATTCAAAAAACTCACATCCCAGGCCAAGATGATATAACATATTGTGATTTTAATAATGTTACCTTAGCATTCATTACCATGTTCAAGTAGTGAAATGTATGCTTTAATGGCCTCATATCATTTTTTAGGTATTTTAATGTATCCTCCTTTCCATTTGTTATTTGGTGTCCATGCCATAATGTCACTATCCACATCAATATCATATGTAATTTCCCATAATTTTCTCCACATTTTATTTAGCCTTAAACTATCCTAATAAAATTATGCACCTTTCACTCTCCCTAAAGGTCTCCAATATTGAACCATCATATTTTTATCTACATTTTAAACTTCCTATTTTAATTAAATATCACCATCTTCCCCTCCCATTTATATCTTTTCATTTTCATTAGGTATTTGTACTAGATGCCTGTGTTCAATATACACATCTATCAATGGACTAAATGCTTTTTAGGTAGTATTAACAATCCAAACATAAATATCATTATTATTTTAGATATATTTTAAAATAATTTTCCATGTGAAAATGTGTGGCTCCTATTATTTGGTTGTATACATTCATGTCTTATATTATTTTTTCCAAAACAAAAAACATGTCTGACATCCCACTAAAATTTACAAAAGGTCTACCAAAGCACACAAAACATTTTCTCAATTCATTATCTTTGGAAAATAGTATTCTCTACCTATGTCTATTTTAATTTTTCCATAATATTAAATATATGATTTTATTCCATTTTTCAAATAGTCCATATCTTTGAGTTCTTTTAAGGGTGATAGTAGAGGTATCCCTACAGGGAATTTTTTTGACCATTATCCACTATAAGCCTTATTGGGATTGGATGAGACCATTGTAATTATTTTATTATTTATTTATATTCTAGTGTGTTGGTATATTATCCACAACATGGAACCTAAACATCTTTGGTTATTTAATACCCACTATATTATGGTTTTTATCCAACAATTGTGGCTCCACAAAGGCCTTGGAGTCATGCACTTCTTTAATAAGGTAAGGAGTGAATATACTTAACCCTTCTTGACATGTTCTATAGGTGTCCATGATATGTGGCAAAGATAATATTTTTAATATGCTTAATGATGTTGATAATATGTCAAAATTCCCATCTAAGTCTTTATGAGTTGTCCCATTGGAATAAAGATTATGTACATAATATTAATAGTCTAGTTGCATGGGACTGAGTCACTCTACCAAATAAATTAGGTGGGATGAGAATTAGAAGACTAAATATAATGAACAATGCTCTCACAACAAAAATGGTTTGGAAATTCATAAATTAAACCAATATATAGATATCTATCCTTAGAGTGAAATATATGTAGCATAGACCAGTTATCTCTTTATTCAATGATGATTCTTTCATAATGGGCTCCTCCATTTGGAAACTACTTGTCAAAGGCCAAGATATCATCAAACAAGGATACAGATGAAAGTTAGGGAATGGAGTTAATATAAGGTTTTGGGAATACCCCTAGATACTTGATCATCTGATGTCTAATATTGAACCTTGGTACCTAATCAGAGATCAAATACAATAGCATTTTGGTATCATGGTGGTTGAATATATCTAGTCTCAAGGTAAAATAAGAATATGAAAGCATCTCCAAATCACCAATATTAGTAATGAGCATGCTACTATCATTTCAGATCTCAACATTATCCTTTAAAGTTCTCATATCTCTAACCTCTTCAAAGAGGACACCCTATCCTAGACTATAACTCCTAGTGGAGAATATGAATTGAAGTCGAGATATAACCAAATTATCGCTTTTAATAAAGATATTGTATAATGGTCCAAAATATGGGATAAAGACTTGATTCTAAAACTAAATATCCTCCATTGGATCTATATTAAAAATAATATCATCCCTATTAATAATATGGATAAACATGGTCTCACGTTGGTTAACTGTTATACTCTTTATGATGCAGATTTTGAAACTATCCCCCATCTCCTCCTCCAATGTCCCTTTATTCACAAGATATGGAGTCTCTTCCTTCAAAATTTTGAAATTCATTAGATCCATCCTAATTCTCTAAGTTACTCTTGGGTTGCATGGGACCCACCTTTTTTTAATAAAGTTCTCAATAAAATATGGATCTTCTCTTTCCCTCACTTAATTTGGGAAGTGCAGAAAGAAAGAGATAATAGGATCTTCAGGGACTCAACCAGAACTTACAATAGGATTGTTTAAAAAGTGTTCAACTCAATTATTGAAGACTTTAAAATCTCAAAAAAAATACAAGGACCAACAAATATCAAATCAAGAGGAAAATATAGCTAAAAATTAGCTTCCATATCTATCATCCACAACTACATATGACCCTAGATTGGAAAGTAGGAGCAGAACTAAATGGATCCCCCCAAATCAAGGATAGATTAAACTTAATTTTGATGGGGCATCTAAAGGAAACCCAAGAATTTTTAGTGGTGATGGATTAAAAAGAGATGATATGGATTATTTTATAGCTACATATTAAGGAGGAATAGGCCACCAAACTAACCATAAGGCTGAATCTCTTGAAATCCTATGGGGTCTCCAAGTGTCCAAATACCTAGGAGTCAATAAGTTATTGGTTGATGGTGACTCCCTTAACATAATTAATTTCCTTAACAAGCTCAAAAAATCTATATGGACCATTAACTATATCATAGAATAAATCCTAGACATTAGAAAAGACTTTTAAGAGGTGAAATTTCAAAACACTTATCGTGAACGCAACTATATAGCTGATTTCTTTGCAAATAGATGGGTAGTAGAGATTGCATTCAAAATTTGGAAAAATGAAGACATATTTCCACATAATTTTAATGAAATTATTACTAAGGATAGAGTTTTTATGTCATAATAATGATTATGAACTTTGCAACACTTTGAAAATATCAATGATAAACAAAAATCATAGCATTAGCTTTGTTGACTCCTTGGCATGTGAGACCCAAGGTGACTTCAAAAAACATTGAATGAATAAAAGGAAATGAGTCATATTTATCCATTATACCTCTCATTTACTCCATGGAAACACTCTTTACAAGATTCACATTCTCTCCACCATGGGTGGAGATCTTAACAGAATTGAACCCATGACAGCTAATAATATCAAAAAAGATAAGGAATTTAATGAAATCCTTAAAAATGGTGGCCTAGTAAACTGCATAAATAATATGTGTAGGTATTATAAACAACTATTGAGAAAAAATTTATATCAATATGAGGATTGAGTGGTTAATATCAATAATGTATCTATTGATATCATCGAAGGTAACATAGCTCAAGTTGCAGGTTTAAAAATTAGAGATGTCAAATTCCCCAAATTTAGTATAGATTACAAGGAAGAGAGGGATAAATTATTGAAATAAGATGAGCATATGCATGAATGCATTGGTATATTCCTATGGAAGGATGTTCTAAAACCCTTTGATAGAGTTGTTTAATAAATAATGAGGTACATGACATTGGATGTCAGGTATATTTTAGTGCATCACTTCCATTTACCAATTTTGAAATATTTTTGCCATCTCATTCCCCTCTATCTACCTTTCTATATACATCATTATCTTGAATATTTGATTTATGAAGTTAAAATGGGTAAGAAAAAAGAGCCTCTCCATCAAGTAGTGGTTTTCTTAATCCACAAGTTCTTCCAACCTCCAACCCCATCTCCCCTATATTTCCTAAATTATAAAATCCAAAACCCAAAATAAATATCACCCAAAAATCCTTAGAAGCTGCACCAAAACCTTGGATTCCTTATAAAAATCTAAATATCCCATTGAAATTGATAGAGATCCTAATGATTAGGATTATCTCCCCTACCAAAAACAAAAAAAATGGTAAAAAGGCCATAAACCCTATGTAAGATCTCTCCACACCTGCCAAAAAGAGAAAATATGTGTAAAAATACACTACCCCTCCCCTACTCCCACCCCCTCGATCCCATTCCTATCTCTTCCTTCACCCCCTCCCCTGCTCCCACTCCCCACTTCACCTCCCACAACCCTGATAAAAATAGTAAATTGGAGAATATTGTTAATAGTTTGAAATTTCTCAAATAAATTTCCCCCTCCACTATTATTCAGGATACTACTTATAATAAATCTTGTCCTACCCCTAATCCCTCACAATTTAGTCCCCCTAGAATTTATGGAACTAATGGAGGAGCACAAATATCAATCAAGACTCAGAAAAATTAAGGATGAGATAGAATTGCATAAATAAATTACTCATTGGTTCTTGAAGTATCAAAAAATGTTTAAGGATGAAATCAACAAACTCAACCTCAATGAAAACATCTACTACACTAAATTTGACCTTTTCAAAATTAGCTTAGAATTCCATATAATCAAGGAAAGATTGTTTAATCTAGAAAAAAATCAATCCCTAAATGAAAATATTAGTACGCTAGTTTAATATAGCAAACTCACTGTTATGAAGAGTCTTCAAAACATGGAGACCCTAAACTCTTTCACTAAAGGTAAAAATGACAATGCAGAGACCCACATAAAGGACAAAATTATGAAGGGCATTGTTGATGAGAAGGTTGAGCTACATTCTAGTAAGAAGAAAAATCTCCCACTAGAAAATATTACTCAAAATTGGTCCAAGGCATATGAAGAATGGATGGGACCTAAAACCTAATTTGTTGATTTTTTTTTTTATTTTTTCTATTTTTTGACTAGTTATTTTGTTGTCTCTATTGGCATGTCGATTGTAATATCTAATCTCAAGACCTAAAATACTCTCTTTTTGTAAAGGGTAGGGTCCCTCATTAAAACCCTCTTTTACCAATACTAAAAAAAACATGAAAACAAATACAAATAAGGTATGATCCTTGTTATCACTTGAAGCATTATCTAGTTACAAGTAGAGGACCAACATTTATTTTCTAAATGTAGCACATGTACTACCAACACTAATTGCTTCAGAATGGAAAAAAATTACTTGTAACTTTTTCATTTTTCATACACTTTATTTTTTAATAGTGCATCATGTAATGGGTTTTTTTTTATGATCTGATACTATATAATAAATACCCATATTCATCAGTTATGGGTTATTCAAACTTCCTAAGACAAATCCAATAAGGTGACATTGAAATTTTTTCCATGTTCAATAAATGGTAGGCCAAATTGGCCAAAACTTTGAGTCTTGTGTCCATGTGTGAGCACACCAATCAAAGTAACTAGGAGGTTCATAAAAATACTTATTGACTTTGTTTGCTACCCATCCTTGGTATCAATTTTTTCATATTATCCATTTTATCATGCAAAATGCTCAATAATCCCTAAGATTGATCCTTTTATTTCAATATTTTTACATAGTAATGTGTACAACAAATTTAAAGGTATTCATTTTATCATGTTTATTCCTTTTCAATTTTTGAGAGTGTTTTTGGGCATATGGTGGCTCTACATTTTTTTTAGATCTATAAAATCATCACATTTGGTGAATAAGTTTTAATTTTCAGTTAAAACATGTTAAATTATTGTGTTACATTTCCTATTGAAGTTTGGTTGTGACATTGACGTAAGGTTCAATAATGTGAGATCATTGTTGCACTTATTTTGGATTAGAGAGTGGGTATAGAATGCAAGAAAATATCTATGAGAAACTTTGATTCCATCATGTCCTAAAAAATGATTAAAATATAAATAAATATTTTTATTTATCTCTATGATTATTAATATGAAATCAATTATTGTGGTACTATTTGACCATTTTTTCTCTTTCCCATTGTTATCATTTATTACATGTCTTCCACCATTTATATAATAAATTTTATTATTGTAGTAAGTTCTCCTTAGGTACCTATAATCTTTGTGTCATGCATTCTAACATACATCCATCCCATGAAATTTCATTATATGTAATTATATAGATTCCTCACCTAAATTAATGATGGCATTTATTTTTAATGCTTCAAATACAAATTTATTTCTAGCCTCTTCATTCAAGGCCATATATTTACACCATAGAAATTTGATTGAAGAAATGGTCAACTTTATGATACAGTTAGATTTCAACAATGGTATTTTGCATCATCTAGTACATCCTAAAAAAATAGACCATTTTTTATTCTCATTAGCTTTTAACTTTGATGAATTGACAAGAGTGGCAATGAATTGTTGATATTTTTTATCATTATAGGGTCTTCTTATTATTTTTATGGAATTATTGTAATTAGTCGAATAAAAATAATATGGATATAACAACTAGGGTTTTCTCTCTTCCAATGCATCCCACTTGTTTACCTCTACCACTTATGGGACTTATTTAAATCTAACATCTATAACATTACCATATATGTCAGCCAATTGCCTAACATGCATTGTATGAGAGATCTTTCATATAAGAATATCCATTACAAGGAAGTCTAAATATTTTGTCCTTTAAAAAAGGGGATGAATATTATATATATATATATATATATATATATATATATATATATATATATGCCCAGTAAGGTAATTGCATTTGATTATTTAAATTAGAGCATGTCTCATTCAAGTAAATTTTTAAATATTCCCTTTGTAACATGTTTATAGATGAACATTAAAAAAAAAATGGTAGCAATTCCACTAAACTTAAAATTATGTTCACTCCTTTATTCTAGGGATGGATCATCTAATTGAGCACTCCAGTTAACCCTTAGGGTGCTTTCTATTTTTTGAAAAATTAATTTTCTTTACTGGCCAAGCTACTCATGTTTTGGGTTGTAGCAAGTTTAAGCAATCACAACCTCAATTTACCACATTTTAGGGTATTAAACCAAACTTTAGGGATCCCAATCTCTCTTAAATTTTTAAATGATCTTATAACACATGATTTATAAAATATTTGGGCCATTTTGTCATCTCTACTAGAACATTTGTGTTTGAGAATGACATTGTATACAATAAAATAAATTCTATCTTTAGGAACTATATTACTAGTTCTTTCACTACAATCTCCCTCTTTTATAGCACTATAATCCTCTGAGTCACTATAAATGTAATACTATGAAAGTGGAATGGATGAATATACATGATTTTATAATACCTCTCTTCCAAATTAATGTTAGATATTTTATTATCTATGTCTAACAAGGTTTCAAATTCATCAAATGAATAAGTAAATTGTACTTTTCCATCCATTACCATGTTAACATTGAAAACAACATATTCTCTTGTCATGTATCTAAAATGTAGTGTTTCTTAATTGGATACACTTTTCCCTCTAAAAATTTGGTATTTTTTAAAAATAAGTCCACCTGATCACACTCTTCAAATGCAAGAGACATCGATGTTATTATACAAAAAATAAGTGTGAGATAAATGAGAAACTACATAATATAAAGCATAGTGAATATCATTATTTTCTATAATCAACACCTTCATAGTACTTATAATACTAAAATATCATTCATGATTATGTCCAACCTTAAATATTACATCTACATGACTATCACATACCATTTTAAGCTTCAATGTGACCTCCATTTACTCATCATTTAGAATTATTTCTCTTCACTTGGAGAAGTTAATTGAAAAATCATAATATCTTGGCCATATGGTGGAGTTGACATCTATTTTATTTTCATGGAAATATTTTTCAAATCCAAAATAGTGGTGTAGATATATGATTATAATTAAGAACCATTCAAAGATCTTAAACCCTAGCTTCTACTTAGTCATACAATTTACTAGCACCACTAAAAATAACAAACCCCAAAGTCCCAAATACTAAACAGTGAACATATTAGAAATTTAATTACACTAAAATATCTATATATTTTTTTTATTTGGTTATAAGCCACATTTCAAAATTCTATAATTCCATACATTGAGATTATATCTAAAAAAACATTCATAAAGGGGGGAAATGCCTTCAATGAGAGAATAATGCCTTCACTAAGAAAAAAAACATAATTCATAGAAGAAAATAATAATCTACTTTCCATAGTATTTTTACCTATTATTAAGCACTTGTGGTTGTTCACTTTATCCAAAAATATCATTTAAATTTGTAGGAATAAAATATCACTAATATTTTATCTCTTAATTGATGTGGATCTATGTGTTGTTAGGAATAAATCTAATCTTATTTTTCATGTATTTTAGAAAACATGAGAATCATCACCTCATTTATAAAATTTGAGAATCATCTAGAGAGAGTCAAATTGAAACTATCATTTTCAAAAAAATTAAACATTATTATTGTTGTTGATAGGGTCAAACTATGTATTTTCACCCCTTTATTGAGGGATAATGCTCTAAATTTGATTTTACTATAAGATTAACCACTTTATATTGAGGAAGGATGCCCTAAACATGATTTGAATGCAATATATTAACCATTATGTATTAAGGGAGGATGCCCTAAACTTGATTAGACTAAAATATATGCATTAGTTTCCTTAAACATGAGTTATTTTATTTCAATGAATCTTTATGTCCAATATATTAAGGTTGTAATGGGAAAATTTAAGGTGAATGGTATAATTTAAGGTTCTTGCAAAGAATATTTGGGGTTGGATTTCATTTTTTCCCCTTTTCAACCTCCATAAAAAATGGACATGTAAGGCATTTTTATAATTGGAATTGGAATGCATTAAAATCTAAGTGCTTTAGTGACTTGGTTTGTATAAATTTTGAAGTAGATTTAATACTTTTAGCTTATCTATAATGAAAATTTAGCAGACCTTGTTTTGTATTAATAAATTAATATGGTATTCTGAGGTCATGATGTTGATTCCCATGCCTAATGGTTGGATATAAATGTAAAATCATTGAGAAGACTTCCTATTCTAATAATTGTAGATGAATTTTCTCACCAAAAAATATAAACTCAAATTTAGAAGTAAAATATTTGAAGAGAAATGTGTGTCTCTCCTTTCTGCCTATTAAACACTTTCAATGAAAGTAAAATTTATAATTAGGTCTTAAGGGGTTTATACTTGATGATAATTTTTAACCTAACACATAGTTTACATATTTTCAATTTTTATATTTTTGTTAGGGTTAACGATTAATACTATGAATGACACCTTTTTAGTTGTCAAAATTAGGGTTTTTTTAATAGCATTATTTTCACAAGAAATTTCCTATATGTGTTTCTTGTTTAAATAAAAAAAATTATATGTTATTTTCACATGTATTGGTTAGATATTTTGTGTTGTATTTGTTTATCATATATGTTCTTTATGACATACAAAAACCTTTTAATGGAATATTTGTTGATTTATACTAGTTATAGCTAGTTTCAACTTGACTTGTGAAATGTGAATAAGGTTTTTATACTTGTTGAGAAACCTTTTTATGTTATATATATCCTCATGGTGGAATGTAGTTGTGGGATGTTACAAGATTTTATTAGACTAAGACACTATATGGAAATTGTGTGACCCCATTCTTTGATTGAAGTCTGAGGTATTAGTTGTAAATACACCATGTTACATTTAGCTAGTGTTAAGGATAATATAATTAGGCCACATTTGTTGTGCATGCACACTCTATAAAATTGTTGTGAAATATTTGTTGTTAATGATGTTCATTTGATTAATATGATATGTAGATATTTCTTGGATTGATCTAAATTTTATTTGATTTAAATACATTGTTTCCATGGATGATTTTATATTATTGCATGAAAAAAAGTCTATTATGGTATGATGTTTAATACCATAGATTTTTTATGGAAATATGTGGGTGTGTGTACACACATGCACACTTTTTGGTTCTCAAAAAATTAACCTATGAATCATGTAATATGTATTTTATTGATGGAACTATGTTTGTTAGAGGAACCAATGAAAGTTTACTCCCACTACTTCTTCAAATATTTTAGACTACCTGAAACATGTATGTTCTTATACAACCTATATCATTTATAAGTGGTTAAATAAATAATACATAGTGTTTTCCCAAATTTATTATGAATGAATGAAAATGGAAGTATTGAGATCTATTACATAAATTATATCCTTATTCTACTAGTATTCTCATGCACACCATATTGAACTATTATGATATATTACATTATTTTATCGGGATGTATTATCTAGGTAATAAGGATTTAGATGTTATTTGTGAGCCTAAATGTGCTTGGATGAAAGTGTTGTACCAAATATATTTTTAATCTAAATTACAATTGAATATATTTATAATTATCAATGTGAACATAACATTAAAATTTTCTTGATCAGTTTTATATTGTTATAATGATACAATCATTAGAACATAACATCATTTATTGATTTCCATGCTCTTTCTATATTTTGATCTTTAAAAATATGAGTTAGAATGTTTGAAAATTAGGTTTAATTCAAATTTCATGATTTTTAGCCCAGCTCAGGCATATAATTTTGTATCTATTGTATAAGATGTCATCTAATTATACCCTCAATAACATCTTTATTGAAATTTTAGCTATATGCATCAAGTTGTTATGAAATATGCTTTAGTGAGGATTGAATGAAATGCCAAAATATGTTTTATTTTGTTTTTTTGTATTAATTGTGTTTTATGCATACTATTTTACCCTAATTTGGATGTAGACTCCTAATAGGATAAAAATTAGTCTATGAATTCAAATAGATAGATATGGAATTCAATCATACATATGAATATAAAATATTGAAATTGATTGTAATGATTTGACAAGTGGCATATGTTAAATATAATAGGTATGGAAAAGGGATAAATACTTATCTTTTTTGACTATCTATCTAAAAGTGACTTTGTTCCGATAGTGGAAAATAGATTAGAGTAGGCATGTGATTTTTCTAGTTCAAGAATTGTGTTTCTATCTATGTAGGGTCAGTTTCATCAGCTTTAGGTTAGAATCAATTGTTAATAATAACTTATAGTGACCTAAATAGTGACTTATGATTAAAAATGGGTTTTTGAGCATAAAAACACCTTTAATCTCTAAAATATTAATATTTACAATTCTAAACCTTGATGATGTACACAATTCCAAAAATTAGCCTCATTCACCTTAAAACCGTATGTGTATTTGTAAGGGATAAAAACCTATGATAAATGAGAAACTATAATGGGCTGAGCTGAACCAAATCACCCTTATTGATGATTTATCATAGCCTACATTTCTGATAATCTAAGGAGGTAAATCAAGCCACACATAGTTCTTCCACATAGTGTGTGTTGTGACCAGCATGCTCCATTTTTAATAGAATCAAATAGGGATCCTTTATCCTTGAAAATACTAAATTTTGCTTCCATAAAAACATAAATTGTCCCTAAAATAATTTTTGACCCAAACATACAAAAGCCTAAATTTTTTCATTTATGAATTATTTTTTAACTTTTAACTTAAAATCGAGGCATCATTTAGCTAAAAGGTCAGTTTTCATTTTAATTTGACTAACCAAGTTAAACATTCAATTTTTTATTTTATTAGGTTTTATAGGTCAAAATCATTGAACAAGTGTTATTTGATCATTTAAATTTTGAGGGCCATCGAAATGAATTAGACTTCAAAAATATTTTTGGCATATTGATTGAATAAGATCCTACCAAGTGTTCATATCTTAGTGTGTCACTAGTATTTGGAAGAAAACTCAGTTACAAGGTCCCACGACTATCCTAGTACATAAAATTTGGTCATGCATCTTCATCTTTCCACATCATAGCCCTCAGACCAGAATCCTAAGTTAAAAAAACCTAGTGACCACCTAAGTATGCAAGATTACTCCATGTGTTTAAATCTTCTTTAATCACAGGATTTGGGAAAAAAATATAAGTTATAAATATAGGTGACTAATTTATTAAGTGAGATCATTCCATGTGTCATTATCTCAATGCATATATTCTAATAGACAAAATGATAGATCTCAAAGATACACACCAAGCAATGCAATAATAGGTTGTCATGTGTCATCCTTTATATAGTCAACTACCACATGTCATTTATCGATTGGTATATGTGTCCTTTTCATGAAAATAATCTACTATGTGTCATGCCACATGCCATAACCTCACTAATATATACAATGATACAACCTAAGGATACAAAGACAAGTATAAATCAATAAATAAAGAGAAAAGATGCCACACACCTTACAATGACATAGCCAAAAGCAAAAAGTTGTGATACAATGACATAATTATAATTTTAAAGGTATACCGACACATTAAAAATTAAATGGATGACTAAGAAACAAAATCTAACAAAAAAATTCCACATGTTAAATAAACTTGTGAAAACTTATGTCATAAAATAAATTTCAAAATTGGAATAGATGGATGACTAACACCTTTACTCTGTAATTAATTCTCATGCATGGAGGATTCAAGAAATGAATTTTCAAGATAAAAAAATTGGATATATGTTATGCTCTAAAGTAAAATAAAATTATATTTTCCAATTATGAACCTATGGAATGCTATCTAGAGCTCCATATCAATTGAAGTCCCTAATGTTTGAAATTAAGTCTAAAGCTTAGTTTAGTCAACAATAGAAGGCGAGAATCAAGAACCAACTCCTTTAATGTTTTACTTTGGGACCAAACAAGTGTTCAAAGACATATAATTTGACTAGGATGCTTTGAATAATGCATTGAAAAATTGTTCAACCATTTATGTAGAGGTCGAGCCCATTCGACCATACCATGACGAGGATAATCTAACTCTTGATGAGAGGGAATACAAAGATGATTTTCTATCAATCAAAATTATCAAGATTCATAAAGTGAAGACCAAGCATGAGTTATTTCAATGCACATACTTAGTTTATAATCTATTTATAGGGGGCACATAAATAAAAGACATTTTACATAAGATCAATAATACACATCCATTAGCATATGTGGCTGATTTAACCTTTGAGAAGTTCTATAGACTACCAAAACTAGACATACCTTACAACCAAATGCATTATTCAATCAATATTAAGCCATTTATGTAGAGGTCAAGACCATTCAACCATACAAGGATGAGAACATTATGACTTTGATGAGAGGAATACAAAGATGACTTGATATCAATCAAAGTTATTTGGATTCACAAAATAGTAGCCAAGCCTAAGGTATTTCCATGAATTGACTTATTTCATAATCTATTTATAGTAATCCCATGTAAAAAGTACATTTTTCATAAGAATAATAGTACTCAACCAATAGCATATGTGTCCAGATTGGCCTTTGAGAAGTTATACATACTACCAAAATTAGACACACATTATAACCAAAAAATAGTAAGTGAGTGGTTCAAAGATAAAAGTGTTATGGGTACACTAATAATATGGCCTCAAAATCCTAACAATTTTGTTATGAATAAGAAAGCTAATTCAAACCCAATGTCTGAATTACCATGGCAATATTAAATAGGCTACATAAAGCCCCATCTATAATTTATGTGGATAACGTTTGGATCCCTTTACTATCTATAATTTTGGAATGGAATGGAATTTCCCCCATTGGGGTAAATCATAAGTTTTAATTTATAAACCAAGAGGGTCATGCATGACCAAGTTGTTAGTAACATTTATGTGTTTTCATATTTAATATACACCATCTATGGGACTATTAACCTTTTTGGCCCCCTCCTTAGGAGCCAAAAGGATAAAAAATGATATGTGATGACTTTGATCATATCCATATATATAAATATAGGGACCATATGCATAGGATAGCAAACACTTCCTATCACATGCTTTAAAAGGCAATAAATGGACATCCAATGCTAAGACTGTATGTAGAGATCAATAGATCACTCAAGTCATTGGGTGACTATTGGTTTTATCCAGACCATATAATCATCAAAGTTGAATGTAAACTAGTGGAACATTTCTATCTACTCAAGTATGTGCCTAAAAAATTAGCCAAGCAGGAGATAGCATATCAGTTATCCAATAGTGCAGATGAGAATTTAAGAAGGGCCAGTTTGGTCAAGTATCATAAGACACCCATCAATAGTAGGGTGAAACATTTAAAAAATTAGAAACAGTTGGATAAGACTCAAAACATAGATATTATTTCAATTCAGACTAGTTTAATTTAGATTATGGGAACCTAAGAGGGTAATAATATAATAGATAGATAGGTTTCAAAGACAATTCAAGCAAAGTTATGGACATTATGAGTATGAGAATTATTTTATGTTTTTGAATATTGATGATGATTATAAAGTATACATAAGTATGAATAATGATGAGATGTTCATGAGGATTACTCATATGATACAATATAACCCATCCATTACAAGATAAGATGCAATCGAGATAGAGTAAGAGGGAAAATCCCCTAAGTAAGTTGAACAACCTTAGATAGAGGAGGAAACAGAGGAAGACACTGATGAATAATTGAAGGCAAGGTTCCTCAATAATGTTCTAAAGATAAAGGATGCAGGGAAACATGCTCTAAACATAAGGACACCCTTAGTACCAAAAGCCACCTTTGATTTTACACCAATGGTTATGATAACTCCACCACCTCAGGCTCTAATGGTTAGTCATTTACTTTATCCTCATCCAGTAGACATTAAAACTACTTTATTTGTTCCTCTTGTGTTAACTTATGTAATAATATATTCTCTTACCATTTTTTAAACCCCTACAGTCACATAAGAAGATAGACCGCCTTCCTACTCAGGGATATCCTTAGGTATCCCTTACTTTGACATAAAAGATAACTACATGGAGGAATATTTATTAGAATTTCATTTATATGATTTTATAGAAGAGGGAGATTTAGAGGGAAAATATGAAGATGACCTAGAAGGAGAAGCTACATTTGATATATCCCAGAAGGTTCCTCCATATGGAACTTTTGGGATTTCAAGCTCTCATACTTCTCATACTCAAAATATAGAGCAAGTGAATATTAGAAAGGAAGACCAAACTAATTATATGGCTAAGATTATGGATTAAATAGGCTCAATAATTGACACTTCAATGATTACATGATCTACTCCATCTATCACTCCTATGATCATCCCACATGATTCAACACAGGTAACTACCTCCCTTATTTCACCTGTTATAATAATTGCTCTAGTTGTCCCTCTAATTGCCATTATTTATTGGTGTTCTTATTACTCATGTATCTACTCTTGAAAATACTTCATTTTTGGATTATCTATTCAATACCATTACTACTTATACCATTAACCCCATGACTATCATCTATACACCCATTGATTATTTTGTAAATAATAACATATAATGCTATTACACAACCTATTTTTACTAAATCTAGATTAAAAACCACATTGGCTAGCCCACATTTTAAAATTTTATTGTCTCCATCAATTTTTTCCACAATCCCTTTATCAATTGGGGTTATCAATAACATAATGTGTTCAAATAGAGTCACCAACAGTCTCACTCTATGATTCTCTAAGCCTCACAAAATATGTACTCAAGCTCCTCCAAAGACCAATTTGTCCAAAGTGAAGATGGTCATCCCACCTTTCCCTTTACCATCCACATCCCCTAGTTATGCTCCCTCATTAGACCCATTTGTCCTCAATTTGTCCCCATAAATTAATTCATCTCCTACAATCCTCATGCCTCCACCATAAAACACCTCACCCCTTACCACTCAGTATTTCACTCAGATCTCCTCTTAGGGATTGTTAGTGACTCCCACATGGATACAACAAATGTAAGTAGAGTAGTTTGACTTGGTTATCACTGAGGAACCTAAGTTGACTATAGAATTTTATTAGACCTCAAATAAATTGAAAAGAATAAGGAGAAGAAAAATAACAACATGAGGGAAGCCAATTGAATTTATAAGAGAAGAATATTTTTTCTCACTAACAAATGAGAGGAAAGTTAGGATTGAAGAGGAAGATGAGATCCAAGAGGATCCTATTCATATTTTGTATGCCACTAGAGGAGTCCTAAAAAATATGTTTTATGGCATACAATGAACTAATAAAATATTGGAGGCAAAATGTAGAATAGAATCCTGAAAAGATAGGTTGAATAATGTGCATAGTTTAGCTAAGACCCTTTATAACATTATATGTTCTAAATGTCAATCAAGGGAAATTCACAAACACAATGGGTAAATGTGGTGAGTCACTACATAGAGTTTCATTAGCATAATATATAGTTTTATTGGCATAGTCTATATTTTCATTGGCACCCCGTAGATATATTATTAATTAGAGTGACTATAGATAGGATGACTTCAATCAATAGCATAACTTCCCATCCATATATATATATATATATATATATATATATATATCATTGACTCATTTCCCCTTATCCCATATGGTAATCAAATATATTTATTTGGGGGTGACTACAGATAAGTCAAATCCATTATCTATAATAATGACATAATAGTTGTCATAGTTAATTAGAGCAGTAAAACCTACACAAACCATGTCACCTAATACATCAAATAATATAAGATCATATTCATAAAATGCAATTAATTATTTTAACAATTTAAAAGTTTCCCCTATTACATACCCCCTACATCTGGCTTCTACAATAGCCTGGTCCCATGATTATCGATGGCAAGATCCATATACTATCATGGATCAAGATCAGTCATGGATTAGGATTGATGGGATATGTAAGTAGATAATATAATTTTTTTCAAGTCATTGAGCCATGGAATAAGAAAAGATTCCCTAGCCTTGAAATTATATATATTATTATTGACTTAAAATCCTAGATAATAGATAGGGCCTCTCTTTTGAACTCGTCATATCATGTAAGATGATGTACAAATAGATTATATGATCTAAAACTAGCTAGATATATATATAGGGCCTTCTTGTCCTCAAAATATATGACTAACCCTAGGACCCTAGAAATCTATATGTATGCCCCTTTATCTCTATTTGAAGGCTAGTGGGTGTTGAGCATTGACCTAAATAATTTACTTTTTGTCTCATAAAGTGACTGGGAGGGGGGGTTAAAGTGAGTTGAGGGCCACCTTGTAGATAGATATGGACCAAACATTTTATGCATGAATAAAATCACTTTTGGGATGCCTTGATGGTGAAATGGTAAACACGCAAGACTCAAAATCTCATGTTAAATAATGTGGAGGTTTGAGTCCTCTTTAAGGCATAATATTTTAATAATCATCGATTGGGTAAATTCAGTCAATCATATCAGATTGAATTACTTAGGTAGTCATTTCAATGTATATTCACTTCACTTGATAGAGTGGGGGCCCACCCTAGATAAATATTTAATGCCCATTGTTAGATAAATATATAGGCTAACCCATATAGATATATATTAAATATAAGATTATCCTCTTGTCTATAATATATAGGGTGAAAACTAAGGACCATATATAGGGATGAATAGATATATAATAGAGAGACTACCAAATATATAAGGGGCCACTCACAACCCCCTCCCTCAATTTATAAGGCAAACATGAACGACCCCCTTTACTATATGTTTGTTATTGATTTTATTTTATAAATTTTATCATTAAAAACTTAGTGTATCTCATATATGAGATTATGATAAAATCTCATCATCTTTATTTATATGATAGATAATTATGATTTGGATTTGTCCATAAATAATGGATCTATAAGTAATAGGTAATGTAACTCTGAATTTCATTGAGAGTTTTATCCAGGCTCAAGATGAACATAATAGTCATTTAGTTCTCATTATGTATTGATCCTTTCACTTCACTTATTTACTTGTTCATATCATGAGAAAATGATTATGGACTCACTTATTGAGTTCACAAAACATTTCATTTATTTAAATTTATTTTTTTATATTATTCATCAGTCAATCCATTACCATACCATTTTTTATGAAACATGAGTGTTTGATGTTAAATGAGTTCCTCTACCTTACAATCCACACCTTGAACTCTTTTATTGAACATTTTATCAATCTATAAAGATCACAAATGGCAAATTGCACTTCATTATCAAGGTATTACATCAAAAAACATATCAACATCTCAATCTAGTGTAAGTTTCAAACATCCCTTTGGCACAAAATTATGTGACCAATAAGAGGGCTCATCTAATGGAGTGACATAAAAAATATAGGATTTTTTAGACAATCAATGATTCAAGAGAAAAATTCCTTCGAAATACTTGGATATATGCACATTACTATCATATACACACAACTTGGACATGTAGTAACTAGGCCATTCTTTCATAATTTACTTTAGATTATTGCCAATAGTTTCAAAGCATAGGTTGATATTACATTATTTAGAAGTAGTGATCAAGTGATCCAATTAATAACTTTGTCTAAGGATAAAGTAGAAAAATTAGAAACATAGAATGCTTCTTGTAGGGTTTCTATGGTGTTGCACAATAAATTGATGGAGAAACTATTATTGTTTTTAAAATTGCCTATTATCAATTTTGAAACCATAAAACTATATTTTGTAGCATGTATGACTAAATATGATAAGATAAAGGAGAAAGAGTGGTTGGTGGCTCATACAAGATATTTTTCTTCATGATACTGGAATTCAACTACTACATCTTCTTATCTTATATATACTCCAACAAAGCATGTATTTGTTACACTTCCTTTCAGTACAACTCTTTTGTAAACTCGATCAGGACCAATTTTAGTGGAAAATGCAATAATATTTTCAATTATTCCATTCATTTAAGTAATATAAATACCATCCAAAACAAGTTCCACTTAAAATTCTCTTCCTTTAGTACTTCTAGTTAAATATCTGCAATTGAAGTCTAGTCCAGTTCAAGTGCAGTATCAACTAGCATTTTTACTCAGACCTAGTGAAGTGACTGTAGGAGTTTAAATTTGATAGGATTATTTATATACATGTATATACAAATTGAAAAGATAAATTAAGATTCTTTTTTATAAACACTATCAATCATGTAGAGTTTTTATGTTAAATTAAGAGTCATTTATTTTTTAGACCTTTTAAATTTGGAAAAACTTTGAAGAAGAGGTGACCCCATTAAAACTTATTTACACGTGTATTTTAATCATTGTAAAAGGAGGAGAATTCAAAAATTATTGTAATCAAAGAAAGTTCTACAACTATTCTATGAGTCTATATAAATGTGTTATCTCTTCCAATTTTTTGAGTTTCATTGAAAAATTTACATTAAGTTGAAAAATATATGGTAGACCATGTATGTGTTTTATCTGTAGTGATTATATTTAACATTATGTCAGTATTAATAAATTATTTGATTATAGGTAATAATTATAGGTGAAATTAGATATACATAACAATATGGTACTAACAACATCTTTGATTGTAATGAGTGAGTTATTCTACAATTATTTCCTTAGGCTCCTTAATGTGTTTGATTATGTTTTATGATTACAACTAACCCACAAAAAACATTGGTTTATGACACATGGTCAACCTAGGGTAGTTAGTCAACTTAGAAAGGTTTAATCTTCAATTGGATCATAGAGTTCATTATTTTATGTCCTACTTTTCCCTCCTTTTATCATTTTTAGGTCAGATTCACATTAGTTTAGATTCATCTATCCATATCAAGTAGATTTTAGATTGAGTGGTAGAAATTTGTCATATATGAACCATCCAAGGTTAATAACCACTATACACATCATTATTCCACCACATGGTTATTTATAAAACTAAGACCCACAACTCATGCATTGGAGTGAATATTAATCGATACTAAAATGTTAGACCTTCCTGTAAGAATATTTCATTTTCACAAAACCCACATCAATAGGTTTTATCTAGTGATATAAAGAGGGTACATAACATTTAATTCATCAAAATTAACTCAATTAATGTACACTATATCCATTAGTAAGGTTAACAAGGTCTGACTCTGATTATGGTTTACTATTATATCACCTTTATAGGTTCATGGGAGACCAAGATTAGATAAAGGTATCCATATGAGAGGTGTAACTTAACAAAATTTGACATCCAAAAGGAACCAACCACAATGCCTTAATATGTTCTAGTTAGTTGGTTCTACCACCATTATAGTTGGTGTCATCCATGACTTACCTAGGAATATTGAAAAGTACCTTCCTCTATTCCCTCCTTTTGGGGGAAGAACTATAGAGGAACATATGAAATCCTTCAATACTTATTTAGGATTATTGAATGTGATTCATGAATAATTTGCATGCAGATTATGCCCTTTCACTTTGTAATATGTTGCTTATGATTGGTTCATTAATCTTTCATAGAATTCAGTAACCTCATGGGATCGATGTCATAATACATTTATTGCATAATGTGGGTCAAATACTAACCCTAATATAATATATCAAAAAAATTCTAGTATTAAAAGGAAACCCAATGAACTAATTATATATTTTAATGCAATATTCCAAAATATGTATAGTTGTATAGACATTCTACATAGACTTATTGATTCACTAGCTTTAGAGATGTAAAAGAATGACTTAGATTAAATGAATGTATTATTCCTATTAGGTCCCAAAATATCAATACATTACCTAATAAATATGTTGAATACATCAACATTGACCATCAATCAAACCCTCAAATTCAAGTTGTGTCCATACCCAACATCAATTTGAATTTTTAGACTTTAACCCCATTCCAAACATCAATCATAATGTCATGGCTAACAATCAAAACTAGGTATTCACTTTGTTACCTTTAGTTCATGTTGTACCAAACAATAATCTAAACTTTATGAATAATTATATACCTATGCCTAATTCATAAAATCAGAACCAAACCCTGGTTCTAGTTAATACATATACCACACAAGGTATAACTTCTAATTCCACCAAAATAGAGTTATATGTTATTCAAGATATGGTGTATAAAATTAACAATTAATTTATTAATATTTAAAATCACTTGAATACATCAGGGGGGAATAGTAATTTCACATTTCAAAGGTATAACAAGCCATTTAATAGACCAAATAATAATCTAGAGCCATCACCCAACAAGCTCCATGAGATAAATATATGTGAGGTAGCTTTGCCAATCTAGTGTAGGGTTCATAGTACCAAACGTATGGATAATTATATTGTATCTAAGTTTGTATTTCCTATAAAATCTTCCAAAATAAGATGGAGGGGTATGAGATTGTCCTTTACTAGTATGAACCATCTACACCATGTGCACCTAGTTCTTCTAGTGTTATAATGGTGTTTGAGACATATGATTTCCAATTCCATGTTGATGATGAGAATGAAATTTAATATAACATAAATGAGATTCATGCTTTGAAACAATTCTAAATAAATAATTACAATCTAAAAAACTAGAATCCAAATCATGTTACTGCCTATATGCCTCCAAATAACAATGAAACTACTCCTGTTAAACCAAAGTCCAATAATAATAAAAATTTTACAAAAGGAAATGAGCAATACCAAAATGTTGATCTACCTAATAGGAGTGGATAAAATATAGTCAATAACATGAAGACAATAAAGGCAAACATTACCTTCATGAGTTAGATCTAATTACAGAATGAAGAGAGATTTTGATTAAAGCTCTAACTACCAAATCATCTAATGACAAGTCAAAGGTTTATTATGTGAATATGGTCATTTATAAATACAAAATTGAGGTCCCACATTTCCTATTATCTATCAAAATATTTTATAAAAATGTGAATAATTATTTAGTTTATTCAAGTAACTTAGCCAATGTAATACCTATAGGTATTTTTAAGAAATTAGGTTTGACTTGAGACAAGTCCAAAAGAGTGGTCCTATAATTAAATAGGTCTTATGTCCCAGTCATTGGGTAATTATTGAATGTACATATGTAGTTTTATTATGAGCCATGAGTCTAACAATACATTGGCATCCTTGTAGTTGACATTCCTAAGTATTATGGTCTATTCCTTAGCCATTTTTGGTAAAAGAAATTTTGAATGGATATATGGAAATAAATTTTTTGCACACATGGTTGGCTTAGAAAGGAGTGACCAATCATATTATGGTTGACAAATAACCAAATATGAAATATACGATCTTAGATTACAATGATAAAAATGAGATAATTACTTTGTTGCATCACATGTATGAGTTTAAACGTTCACAACAAATCCTGAGAATAATAAATGAGAATTTGAAGGTCTTTCATAATTATGGACTTTATATTTTGATGAGGCTCACTCCAAACAAGGATTTAGTATATGCATAACTCTAATTGACCTTAATGGGAAGTAATACATTTGTAGTGTTAGGCTATAGTTCCCATGCACCAATAATCATGCAAAGTATGAAGCTTGATTTTAGGGTTACAATTTATAATAAAACACAATGTCAAACAACTATTAATGTTTGGAGACTCAGAGTTGGTTTTTAATCAAGTTAGGATTAGATACCAATGTAAACTATCACACACACACACACACACACACACATATATATATATTGGGATTTAATCAGGTCATTTGAATTTTTCAACTTAAAAACAATCCCAAGAGAAAAAAATCCAAAAAAAAATCTCTAGATACTTCAATAGTAAATTTGGCCCCACTTGAAGAGTCTAAATTGTAGAAAGTTTTTGTATAATTAGTACCATGTCCTGTGGTCCCTGATAATGTTAAAAAATTTCAAGTATTTGATGATGACCAACAAATCATATAGTTCATGGGTAATTCTAATGCTTTTCAAACTCAGATTATTAATGAAAAAAAATTTGATCCAATGAATAAAGAATAAATTAAAGATGATGGTATTGTCTAACTGAAAGAAAATAATGTACCTAAAGGTATGGTGTCATTAAAATGAGTCTTCGACATGGACTGCCAAGCTGAAAAACATAAATTGTGTAAAACATGTGAATCTAATTTTGTCAAGGTGAATCTAAGAACAAATGAGCATCCCCATCATGTCAATATTGAATTGAGCTATTCTAAGCAATAAAAATAGCTACTAAAATAATTATTGACATAATACAAATAAATTATTGCATGGACTTATAAAGACTTAAATATTTTTTTATCCTAGGGTTATCACACATACTAAACCCCTCAAAAAGGGGCATAAACCTTTTAGGCATAGACACATATAGTTTAATCTCATTATAGATCCCCTCATTAATAAATAAGTTTAAAAACTATTAAATGCAAAAATAATATTTCCAATTAGACATTCTACTTGGGTGGCTAACCTAGTTCCTATGTGAAAGAAGAATGGTAAAATTAAACTCTGTGTGGATTTTAGAAATCTTAATAAAGATTAAAAAAAGCATAAATATCCATTACCTTCCATATATTAAGTAATTTTTATAGTTATTGCCTTTAAAATTATGTATTTTCTATATGGTTTTTTAGGCTACAATAAGGTGTTAGTAGAAAATGATCGAATGAAAATTGTTTTCACTACTAAATGGGACTTTTGCATAAAAATGAATACCTTTTGGACTAATCAATATAGGTGCCACTTTTTAGTGAGCCATGGATTTTAATTTTCAAGGAATCATTGGTAATTGCATCATTATTTACATGGATTATCTAAAAATCTTTTCTAAGGATAGATTAGATCTTGTGGCCCACCTATAGAGAGTATTTAATAGATGCAAAAGGTATTAAAACTCATTGAATCCAAATAAGAGTATTTTTAGAGTTATGAAAGGTAAGTTACTAGACCATGTGATCACCAAAAAAGGTGTTTTTATTAACCCTAAAAGAGTGAAATATATTTCAAAGATTCCACATCCTAACAGTAATAAAAAAACTCAAGTCATTGTTTGGTAAGATAAATTTTATTCACAAATTCATTTCAGGATTTGAAAAATTGTAAAACCATTGAATTTTATGTTAAAACAATATGCAAAAGTGGACTGGATGATTTAATTTAATAAATAACTCCAAGATATAAAAAATTCATCGCCCAAGCTCTAGTTTTGATTAGCATGATTCACCAAGGACTTCTTCATGTATTCATTTGCATCAAAACACACTATGGTAGCTATGATCACTCAAAAGGTTAAAGACAATGGAAATCCTATCACCTTCATGTATAATAACCTAAAACATGTAGATTTTAAGTATTCTATGATTAAAAATCAAATTTATGCTTTGATCAAAGTAGTGAAGAAATCTAGGCACTTTATCCTATGCAACAAGACATACACCATTATCCCAGACCTAATGCTCAAATTCACATTTGTAAAAAATGAGCTAGGTGAATGAAGAGGAAAATGGATGGCCAAATTAAAATAATTAATATTAGAAATAAAACATATCAAAATTTCATGAGGATAAGGCATCATTTAGTTAATCAGAGAGACTGATTTACACATTTCCATTGAGCTAGTCAACTAGTCTCAGATAGCTAGTTTTGATTGGTATACTCAGATTATTCACTACATACTTATAAGCACATGTCCTCATAGACTAATTATAGAACAAATGAAAGAACTTGTGCTCAAATTATCACATTATATGATTAAAAAGAGAGTTTTGTATCAAAAAAATTATAAATGCATATATTTAAGGCATGTTTCTAAAGAATAAGCTACAAATATCCTTGAAAACTTACATCATAAGGTAGGAAGTGGACATCCATCAAGTAATTATATAGCTCATAAAATCCTAAGGATATGATACCAATGGCTGAATATTTTCAAGAATGCACACAATCATGTCAGGACTTGTCACCAATGTCAAGTATTTGGGAAAAGAAAGATACATTCAACCATGACTTTGTAACCTATGATTGAAGGACATCCTTTTGCACAATGGGTCTAGATTTTACAGAGGTCATTAATTCTAATTCATCAACTGAACAAAAAATTTTACTAATAGCTACAAATTATTTCATGAGATGAACTAAATTGGTTGCTACAAAGAACTCTAGAGCACAAGATGTGATCAAACTCCTCCAAGAAACTCACCAGGTTTAGAACACCAATTTATTTAGTGTGTGATAATGGTTCAGCTTTTCAATCTATAGAATTTACTTAATGGTCTTATAAAAAATAGATTATTATTAAGTTTTTTTCAAATTATTACCCACAAGGAAATGGAGTTCTTGAATAGACGAATAAGAATTTGATTGATGCAATAAATAAGTTTGCAAAGAGTAAACCAAGAGAATGGAACAAACTGTTGAAGAATGCATTATGGGCAGATAGAACCAAACATAAACATGATCTAAAAGCTTCACCTTTTCTATTGGTATATGGACAACAACCTATTTTATTCATTACTCTCAAGTTTCCAATATATTAGTCTATACAAGAGTATGTGGAAGATAATGATAAGATTCAGTCTAGGTTGCTAGACATTATTCAAATGGAGGATGCAAGAACATAAACTTTGTATAATTTTAGTAAACATCAAGCCATTGTCAAAATATAGTTTAATAAAATATCAAAGATTAAAGTTTTTATGACTTTAAACCTAGTCCTCCTATAGGATAAATCACATGAGAAGAAAGGACAAAATGATAATTTCACTCCATTATGGATTAAACCATATCAAATTTATTGAATTTCAGGTAAAAAATATTATCATTTAAATGAATTCCAAGGTAATGAATTGACTTTTTTAGTTAATGGAAAGTTCTTGAAACATTATTTCATGGCTACTCTAACTGGGAGTATTTCAAAAATATTGTGATTTTTAATTTAGTAGTAAGAGTTAGTTAGATTTCCTACTTTCCTAGGTTAGATTTCATGCTTTCCTAGATTAGATTTCATGCTTTCCTAGATTATATTTATTGATTTATTATATTATATTCCCTAATTTCTTAGATTAGATTTCCTTTTAGTTAGTTTTGTGTTTAATAAGGTCATTTTGATCACTTGCAGAGAGGTTGCTAAAATTTATTCCATAAGGAAATTAATCACACTTAAGGATATTCATGGACTTATTCATGATAAATTTGGGTCTTATAATTAAGGTATGTATCATGACAATATGGAAAGTTTTATTTAGATTAAATAAATTTTTCATATCAATGGAAATTATTTTGATATTTTCACGCAAATTTTAGAAAGACTTTTCATTTTGAAAGATCAATTGCATATTTACATGCTTCATTTATTTAAGAGATACTAAAATTTTAAAAAGACAAAATATGAGTGAAATCTCTTATTTACAATGAAGTTTATTTTTATACACCTAAACAATGGTGGTTCCCAACCCTTATTTCAAGAAAATTCTGTAAAAGCAAATCATGGAAGAGAGGTGATTCAAGTAATCTCTATCATGACTATGGACACCTAGATGGTAGTAAAGAAATGTTAGATCAAAATCATAGGTATCTCTTTTGGGGATATATATTTTTAGATGGAAACATAGCAATGTCCAACTTCCCATATATACATACTTAAAATTTTAAAATAACTTGAGATAAAAAAAAATGCAAATAAACCTCAAATTTTATTTAATATTTGATAAAACTCTAATTTTAGATACTAAAATTAGATTAAATATATAATCTCAGTCTTGTACACTTGAAAAAGACCAATCAAGGCTCTACCCTTTAATGTTAAACCTTCATGTTGTCGAAAGGCTCGCATTTTCCATCTCACTCTACCTAAATGTTTATATTATGGATTTACCCTACCATTATAATGAATTAGATCACTTGTACACTACAAAAATATTAAAACATGAATTATCTCCTTCACTGTCAGTTACAAACCTTTAACAATTTTCTACCCTATTAGACACTTGCATTTTGCAAATGGATATTAGAGTCGATTCTAGTGTTCAATTTCTTTATAAGTGTATGTAACTCAAAATTAATGTATATTGAAAATATTTATAAATGTGTGGGTCATCCTAATTTTCATATCTAATCCTTCCTTGAGATATTTTCAAAAAATGTGGTATAAATACAAATCAAAGCCTACACATTATTCATCTAACAAATACCAAACAAAGACCTATTTAAAATCATTCAATCAATTACACAACTAAGTTATGCTACCCTATTCTTCCCTAATCCTATATCAACTATAGGATTAGTCATATTGCAAGTCTGAAGTATTCAATGAAAAAACCATGAACAATGTTTATCAAGTTATAAGCTAAATCATTGTATGCCATTGCATATAGCATATTGTACCCTTATGCACACACAAACCCATACTTAGGGGAGAACTAAATATGTCTAAGGAACTCAATTAATTATTATCCATGTAGGTATGTCTCACTAAAAAATGGGTCCTTGAGTTCAAATCAACTTCATGATCCCATTAACCCATTGTTGGCAAAATGACCTAACCTAAGGTGAAGAACTAGGGTTTGAGCTATACACAATCATATTGTACCTATGTACATGATATAGATACATCAACATAAAGGTGTCATAAAACCCTAACATACACATATGGTTATTTTTTAATAAAGTGAATATTTCATATAAGACATAAGCATCAAGCCACAGATAAAAGCATCAATCAAGTGTGCATAGGTTGATGCAAGTGTACAGGATTATAGAAACAATATTTTTAGAATCTAATGACTAGTTCCTAAGCATAAATATACTTTATTCCATCTATGTACATCTCAAATCTTGATATGCATACAAACAAGCTATATATTATCTCTTATTTATGTTACAATTATCCGAATATCGATTGGAATTTTACTTTTTATATTTGGTAATTTTCTAGATTCAGTATATTATGTTATTTGAATTGATTTAATTGGCATACATTAAAATAATTTTAATCATACATTTTATTATGCTATTCTACCCATTTAACCCTCACCCAAACTTTAAAATTGTTAAATAGTTGGTGAACCCAACCCCTTTTTATTCTCATATAAATCATAGCTTGTTCGAGGGTTTTCACCCTTCAAAAATTTCTGCTTATTGTACTTATTATCATTTTTCTATCATTTATATGCAACCTAGGTGTATTCCTAGATTAGGTGTTGTTCCTATTCAACATTTTGAGCTACCCCTTGGGCCACCTAAAATGTCTCAAGCTAATACCATGTCAAAATTTGCAAATAATGAGAGTGTCAATAATAATAATGAGTAAAATAATGAAAAAAATGTTTGTAGAATATGAATCTAATCATGAGAATAATGAAACACATGAAAATAATGAGCGTGAATAAGTATATCAATATCAAGTAAAATCTATTGCATTATTTTGATAACGCATTTGTGAAAATCCTAAAAATGTCCACAAGATCTTAAATGCTATATTGGAAACTAAAAATGTAAAAGTGTCAATGAACAACTATTGCTCTCTAGTGATAAAAATATTGGGGATATTAGTTATGCCTATCACACATCCATTCCAATCTCCTTCCCATTGAGCACAACATTGCATACTACATCTAATGGGGACATGAGATATGTTTTCAAACCATAATTCCCTGAATATCAAATAACTCATAATACATCCTCCATGTGAACAATTAGTATTTTAACTCAATTATTAGTTATAATGTTGTCATCAACACAAGTGATCTTTTCATCCCCTTTGGTGACTTCTCAAATCTCAAATCTAAAACCCAATGGGTCTATTGTGCAAATTCTTCTCTAAGTCATTCAAGCTTTGGAGGCTAAGGTTACCAACATTGAACAAAATTTTTTGAAATCAACTCATGCTATTGATTCATAATATGTATTACATAATCCTCTAGCACCTATGTTATATTTTCATCCTTTTCCAACCAGTTTTGGTGCGCCCAAGTTTACATTTTATGATGGCAAGGGTGATCTTGAATAACATCTTTAGTATTTATATGTAACATGCCTTGTTTATGATTCAAACGATAAAATTTTAACCAAATTACTTCTAAGGAGCCTAAAATCCTATGCTTTAAGATGGTTATATGACTTATGAATCCAATCAATGAAAGCATTCAATCCTTTATAGGATCAATTTTGATCACATTTCTCTATCAACATCACTAATAATATGTCATATGAATAAATTACTATGACCAAACAAGGAACTAATGAACCTATTAATGAATATGTTTTGAGATACAAAATAATGTTGGCCAAAATGACAAATCTAATGTCAAGTAAAGAGCTTCAAGATATATTTAAGAAAATTTTGCTTGTACCATTACATGAGTCCATTTTCTTCAATAAGTTTAAAATGTGTTATGACTTATCAAATATAATATGAGATTGTAAAATGAAACTTAATTCATTAAACAAGCTTAAATATGTAGCAAACACACCAACTACATCTACTATCAAGTTTTATATCAAACTAAGCTACAAGGTAAAGCATACAAAACATAAAAAGGAAGTAACCATAATGATTAATGCAATGTCACAATAGCCAAATCAACTCATCATATTTAATTCACTAACATACAATTTACATTATTCACCAAGTCTCTAATTTTGTGACTTAAGAATCTTGTGGAGTGTCATCTCATATCTCTCCCTCCTATATAGATTGATATGAATCAACCTCTACCAAAAGGATATGATGTTAATATATATTGTGACTATCACCAAAGTGCCAGGCATTCTACCAACAAATGTTATACATTTAAACAAAAGATCAAAGACCTCATTGATAATCAATAGATTATCTTTGATGATCCTCCAAAGGATTCAAGGTGATAACTTGGTGACCATAAAAACCAAAATATGTTTAATGATCAATTATAGGATCATTATAAGAAATATATGGAAGTGCAAATGGCATATAATGTATATCCTTCTCCACCATATTATGGGCACCCATTATATGGGATTATTTTAAAATTTATGTGCACTATACCTTCTATGGTTCAAATATATTTTATTACATTCTATGATAGTGAAATTGTGGATGATGATTCAAATCTTCACAAATTGTTTATTAGAGCATACCTTGATCATTATCCTATACATAATATTATTAATAACAATGGTGTTAGTGATAACATATGTACCATGATTTTGCTCACCCATTTGGGATATAAACATGATGATTTATGCTCTTCAACCAAAATTATTAGAGCATTTGATGGGACATCATAATAGGTTATTGGTGAGATTTATTTACCTTTATAGGTGTTTTGACACATGTGGTCACCATCTTATGTCATACCATAAATGAGATTATTTGATATGTTATGAAGATGACCTTGGATACGTAAGCTCCATGTGGTACCTTCCATAGTGCATGAGTGTATTAAATAAATTCATACCAATAGGGTAATTATAATTCTTATAATACCTTATAAACATCCACATGGTCAAAATAAGTTTATTCCAAGATAATTAATAATAAAACCTACTAAGGTTAATCATGCAAGAAAGGGTAAACAACATGAAATACCCTTTCCTAGGTGATTGATGCTTGATATAAAGTTTCACCAGAGATATGCAATGGACTCCATGGAGTCCTCATCTACACCTACATGGTCCACCTAGTTGGAAAGATAAAATAAACACGTACCAATTACAAAAGTACCAAAGAAACCATAAAGTACTAAATAGTGGGTTTTAAGAACCACTACTTATTATATTAACTCTTCATGACCACAAAGTCATATGAGACATCCACAGAGTGTCATATATTCTATATGTTGAGATATGATACCTATATATGCCCCTTGATATTATCACCAATTTGATGTACCACATTCTGAGTTCAGAGCTTTCTATGAGCATCCCTTAGATGGGATCATAGGCTAGATTATTCCTTCCAAATATTCTAAAAAAATCCAATATATAAATATATATATTCCAAGAAAATATAAAAATTATTCAGCATACACATGTTTACTATCTCCTTGGCATCTGTGTTATTTACTTTATGTTAGTAGATAGAATATAATTTATTTTCTATACACATATGCTTCACAAGTACTTGAGTGTGATACAAGCATACATTATATCCATGATACATACACATGTGTATGTGTGACATTTCCTCTTCCTATGTGACACACTATATTGGGGGCATATTGATTCTATTTGATCATAATCGATACATGTTATATTGTTTTATGATCACTTTTGCATTATCATGTTGAAATTATATACTATTAATTACACATGTCTATACTAATAATTACATCTTATAAAATGTACTTGATATGTTATGTTACATGAATTTTTTTACTAACACATATATACAAGACTAGTATGATATTCTTATGTTGGTTGTTTATACTTCATTTATTCATATTCTCACTTCCTTGAGTGTACTTATTATTTTCTATTGTCTTTCTTGTGAAAAAATTAAACATGTTGCTTACTCAAGGGCCCTTATTCCACTGATTGTTATTTCCTTATAGGTGAACATTTTAATATGACCTTCCTTCAAGTGGGTGGCATTTAAACATGATCCTTATTTGTGTTCTCCTTAGACCTTGTTTTTTTGTGACATTGAGTGTTCTTCTATATATGCTTGATTATTTTTTGAGCTTATATTATTACTTTATATACATTATCATGATACATATCATGCATCCTATGGATTTTTATGGTCCATGCAAATTCACCAAAAAATACAAATACATATTCAAAACATCTTACTAGGAATCACTATTTTTACCAAGAAACATCATTTTGAACCTTTCATGTCTATAACAGTTAGATATTTTGAGTAGTTAAGTTGAGATTATATTCCCTCAATGGCCTTATAACTACTTTAATTTTTTATTTTGATTTGGTTATACCATTTAACTTGGATTTATTGTACTTTCACTTGAGTTTTGCGATTGAGATTCAATGATCTCAATGGTCATGTCACAACTAATCTTTGCACCATATCGGGGGTGTAATTACCCTCAAATTTTCACTCTTCAAAATATCCAAGGTTTGGGTATGAACCTATTTCAACTCCAATGCATCATAAGTAAGCATCTTTACCAAATTAAAGTACCAAGGGGAAACATGGTTGCATTGACACATAGGTTTACTCTTTCCTTGATCTCTTTACTTCTTAAAGCATTTAAATTATTCAATTTCAAACTACATGCATTGATTTAAAGTGTAACATGCTCTTGGATATAGGTCACACACCAATGATAAATTCATTATGTATCAATCAAAGGCAAGGTGTGTTGTACACACCTAGGTATGCATTTATATATTTTAACCTAGTTATTTCATCCTTATGAATTAATAGATTAAATGGGGTAATGTAGATACTAAAATTTGATTATATATATCATATTAGTCTTGCACACTTGGAAAATATTGATCAGGTCTCTACCCTTCAATTTTAGACCTTCCAGCTACCAAGAGGCTCGCATTCACCATCTCATTGTACATAGATACTCATCTTATGGACTAACCCTATCATTCTGATGACCTAGATCACTTGTACACTACATAAGATATGATGTATGTCCTTAAATGTTAGTTATAAACCTTCAAAAAAATTCTACCCTATTGGAAACTTATTTTTTTAGAGGGACACTAACATTGACTCTAGTGTCATGTATGTACCTCAAAATTCATCCAAATTAAAAATATTTCAAAATGTATGGGTTGGCCTATTTGTCTTATCTAACCTTTATTTGAGATATTTTCAAAAGGTGTGGTATAAATATAAATCAAATCCTACGCATTACTCATCTTGAAAATATAAATTAATCACCTATTCAAGCTTATTCAATCAATTTCACAACTGAGTTCTACTACCCTATTTCTATATCAGTCATGAGATCAATCATATTAGAGGTATAAAAATTCAAATAACAACCCATGAGAGCTATTTTTCAATTTATAAGCTAATAATTATATGTCTTTGTAATTACATATAACATATTGCACCCTTATATATACACAAGCCCACACTCATAGAATAAATACATATGTCTAAGGCCCTCCTTGGAGTATTGGATATGTATGTAATGCTCATTGACAAATGGGTACTTGAGTTTATCTCAAATTTGTGAATATACTAACCCATTTTTGGCAAGGTGACCTAACCTAAGGTGAAGAACTAGGGTTTGAGTTATACATAGTCATATTGAGCCTATGCACGTAATCCAAATACATCATTAGAAAGCCAAAAAAACCATAATAGTAAAAAATTATAATTGTTAAAAAAATTAAATATTTTATACAATTAAGAAGCATCAAGTCATAGATAGAATTATTTATGCAAGCATACATATGTTAATGCAAGTGTCTAGCCTTCTAAAAATAATATTTATAAAATCTAACGACTATGTCTTGAGCATCAGTCTGCCTGCTTCCACCTTTATACATATAGGATCTACCTACACATCTAAAAATAATCTAAGTATTATCTCTTTTTCATGTTGAAATTATTGAAATATTGATAGGCAATGTACTTTCTATATTTGGTAATTTTTCATATCTAGTATATTTTGCTATCTAGATTAATTTAATTGGCCTAATTTAGAATAGTTTTACTCATCCATTTGATTAGACTATTATAACCCTTTAACCCTCACCCAAAATTAAAAGTGTTAAACACTCATAAGAAGGGAAAATAATCTTCACATAATCATACAAGATCTAAAAAATTAGAAGGGTTAGTATGTTGCATGACTATGTTGAAGTCTCTTTTAGTTCTCTAATTTGATTATTTATTTAGTATAAAATTAAAGTTATATTATGATAGTTAAACCATACATTATAGGTTCTCAAATATTCAATATTCTTTCCCTATTGAGTCACCATTTTTTATGACCAACATACCCTATTTTAAAAATATTCAAATAGGGACCTTTTATCCTTCAAAACCTTAAGCTTGGTTCCCATCAAAATATAAATTGACCTTAAAATAATTTCAAACCCAAACATATCAAAGCCTAAAATTTATCATTTAAAAATCAATTTATAAATTTTGGCTTAAAATTGAGGCATGGATTAGCTAAAAGGTTAGTTAATGTTTTAATTTGATTTATTTGACTAACTGATCTAACCATTCAATTGTCAAGTTTATTGGGTTTTATAGATCAAAATTAGTGAATAGGTGTCAATTTATCATTGAAACTTTGAGGGACATAAAAATTAATTAGACTTAAAAAATACTTTTGGCATGTTAAGTAAACGATATCTTACCAAGTGTCCATACCTCAATGTGTCACTAGTCTTCAGTAGAAAACATAGTTAGAAGGTCCCATAAATAGGTGATCATATGATATTTGGCCACACATATTCATCTCACTGTATTGTACCTCTTATCCCATAATCCCAATTTAATAAAAACTAGAGACCACCCAAGTAAGTGAGATTACTCCACATGTTTTAATACTGTTTGATTGCAAGCTTCAAGGTGGGAAGCTATGTTACAAAGACTAAAAACCAAGTGATATCATTCCACATGTGATCATATTAATACATAGAGTCTACAATAAAAAATGGTGGAACTAAAATTTATATACCAAATGATGTAATGATAGGTTACCATGTGTCATCTTTTTCACAATCAAATATCACATGTCATTTACATATTACTTAATGTGGCCCTTTCATGACAATCATCTTCCATGTGCCATGCCATGGTCACCTTGTTGCATCATACACTTACATGACATGAGGATGAAAAGATAGTTATAAATCAAGTGATAAAGATAAAATATGCCACACATCTTATAATGACACATTCAACTTCAAAAAGTCATGATTTAGTGACATAATAACAACTATAAAGGTATACTGACACATTAAAATTTAAATGGATGACTAAGTAACCAAATAAAATGACAAAGCACCACATGTTAAATAAACCCATGAAATTTTACATCATAAAATCAAATTAAAAATTGGAATGGATGGATGACTGAGACTATTACCCTATAATTAATTATCATGCATGAAGGACTCAAGCAATGACTTTTCAAGATAAAAAAATGGAATATATGTTATGTTCCAAAGTAAAATCAAATTACATTTTCCAATATTTAACCTGCAAACTACTATCCAAATCTTTGTATTGATTGTAATCCTTAATTTTTGAAATTAATCACAAAACCCAATTCAGTCAATAATGGAAGCCTAGAATCAAGAACCATCTCATTCAATTTTATACTTTGGGACCAGATAACAATCAAAGGATACATAATTTAATTGGGATAATTTGAAAAATCAATTAAAGAACTATTTATCCATTTATGTGGAGGTCAAGGCCATCTGACCATACAAGGATGAGGACAGTCTCACTCTTGAGGAGAGGAAATACAAAGATGACTTATTATCAATCAAAGCTATCAGGTTTCACAAACTGATGAACAAGCTGAGGTATTTCCATATATAGACTCAATTTATAATCTATTTATAGTATAAACATGTACAAAAGACATTTTTCATAAGATCATAGTACATAACTAGTAGCATATGTGGCTAGCTTAGCCTTTGATAAGTTATATAGACTACTAAAACTAGACATACCTTACAACTAGAAAATAGTAAGTGATTGGCTCAAAGTTAATAGTGTTAGAAGTACCATAATAATATGGGCTCAAAATCCTATAAAAAATTTATGAAGAAGGTCCCAATTGCCTAATTCAGACTTAGTATTAGAATTACCATGGCCATCTTGAATAGGCTACATGAAGCCCCATCTATTACTCATGTGGATGAGGTTTGGGTCCCTTTACTATCTATAATTTTGAAAGGGAAGATAATTCCCCGATTGGGGGAATCATAATTTTTAATTAAAAGCCCCATATGGTCATGCATAATTGATCAGATAGTAAATTTTACATGCTTTCATATTTAGAAGATGCCATCTTTGGGACTATCAGCCTTGTCGGGACCCTTCCTTAGGAACCAAAAAGATAAAAATGAGATGTGATAACTTTGATCATCTCCATAATAAATATAGGTAATATATGTGGAGGATAGCATAAACTTTCTATCCCATGGTTTACAAGGTAATAAATGAAAAAATACAGGGACCATATATAGATGATAGATTACATCATAAAATCAAATTTAAAATTAGAATGGATAGATGACTGAGATTGTTGATATATAATTAATTTTCAATCATGGAGGATTCAAGTAATAAATTATCAAGCTCAACCTATAATCATGAGTCATAAATAACTAGTGACCACCTGAGTAAATGTGATTGCTCCACATGTCTCAATCTCATTTAATCATAGGCTTTGGGGTAGGAAGCTAAGTTAAAAAGATAGGTGATCGAGTGACTAAGAGAAATCATTCCAAGTGTTATTATCTGGTTGCATATAGTCTAATATAAAAAATGATATAGCTCAAAGATATAGACCAAGTAATGCATTAATAGGCTACCATGTGTCATTCTTTATACAGTCAACTACCACATGTCATTTACCAATTTATCTATGTGTTCCTTTCATGATATTCATATACTATGTTGCAATCCATGTTTCATCACCTCAATACCCTATACACTTATATAACCTAAGGATGCAAAGACAAGTATAAATCAAGAAATAAAGAGAAAAGATGCCATACACCTTACAATTACATAGTTAGATACAAAATGTCATAATATAATGACATAATGACAAATTTAAATGAAAATCAACACATTAAAACTTAAAGGGATGACTAAGAAACCAAATATGATGACAAATTTCCATGTGTTAAATAAACCTATGAAAACCTATGTCATAAAGTAAAATTTAAAATTTGAATGGATGGATGACTAACACCTTTACTCTATAATTAATTCTCACACATGGAAGATTCAACTAATGAGTCTTAAAGATAATCAAATCGGATATATGTTATGTTCCAAAGTAAAATCAAATTATATTTTCCAATTATTAACCTATGAACTTCTATCTAGAGCTCCATGTCGGCTGAAATCCTAAATGTTTGAAATTCAGTGTAGAGCTCAATTTAGTCAAAAATGGAACGTGAGAATCAAGGACCAACTCCTTCAATGTTTTGATCTAGGACCAAAAAAGTGTTCAAGGACACATAATTTTATAGAGTTAATTCTAATAATGAATTCAATCACTATTCATCCATTTACTTATAAGTCAAGCCCTTTTGACCATACTAGGACAAGGATAATCTGAATCTTAATGAGAGGGAATATAAAGATGACTTGATGTCAAACAAAGATATTAGCTTCATAAAGTGGAAAATAAAGCCTAAGTTATTTCCATGCACATACTTAGTTTATAATTTATTTATAAGAGGCACTTATATAAAATACATTTTTCATTAAAACAATAATACACATCCAGTAGCCTATGTGGCTGACTTAGCCTTTAAGAAGTCTTCTAGATTACTAGAACCAGACATACCTTACAACCATAAAATAATCGATGAGTGGTTCAAAGATAATAATGGTATGGGTACCCTAATAAGATGGGCTTAAAATTTTAACAAATTTTCTATGAATAATAAGGTCCTAATTGCTCAAATCAAACCCAATGTCAGAATTATCATGGCCATGTTCAATAGACTACACAAAGCCTCATCTCTAACTAATTTGGATGAGGTATGGGTCCATTTACCATATATAATTTTATAAGGTAATGGAATTCCCCCATTGGTTTAAATCATAAGTTTGAATTTCAAAACCCATATAGTCATGCATGATTGAGCAGAAAATAACTTTTAATGCTTTTATATTTAGTAGGTCCCATCTATGGGATTGTTAGCTTTATTTGGACCCCTCTTTGGAAGCCAAAAGGATCAAAAAGTATATGTGGTGAATTTGATCATATCCATATCTATAAATATGGGGACCGTATTTGGAGGATAGTGAACACTTTCTATTCCATGGTTTACAAGGCAATAAATGGAAAAATACAAGGACCATATATAAATGATAGCTTAAGTCATAAAATAAAATTCAAAATTAGAATGGATGGATAATTGAGATCATTACTCTATAATTAATCTGCACACATGGAATATTTGAGCAATTAATTATCAAGATAATTAAATGGGATATATTTTATGTTCCAAAGTCAAATTGAATTACATTTACTAAGTGTTAACCTATGAACTATTATCTAGAGTTTTGTATCGACTGAAATCCCTAATTTTCAAAATTAAGTGAAGAGCTTAGTTTAGTAAATAATGGAATTTGAGACCTTGAGCTCTGGTAGGTCAAAAAAATAAGGTGAGACTAATGTAGGACTCACAGTTGAATGCTATGCACATTGAGATCAGGAGGATTAGTTGCATTATTGTTTACAAACATGCAAGTGGTACTCACTTTCCAAATATTTGGATGAGTTTCAAAATATATTGAATGGGAGAGGCACATGAACTACTCAAAAAAAATTGATAAAATACCGCAAGGTATTGAACTGGATGGATCTGATTACCTAATTGGATTCTATAATTGATTCCTGGCAGATTGAGGTAAAGAATATGTCAAAAAGATTTAATGTTTGAGCAAGATATTTGTTTGTAGGTGAGTTTTTTGAAAAAAAATCTATTAGACTGGAGTAGTCTTTCAAAGTGCAGGTGAACTATTTAGAAAGCTTATTATGTTTGGGGAGATTAGGAAATTTCTAGGCTTGTATCAGTTGATGAGCAAAATGTTTCCTGTAAGCATAAAAAATGTGTTAGAAGGAAAAAATATCCTATAAACTTGGTGTTGGGGGAGGATGTTTAGATGAATGAGGTATTAGATATTTTAGGTTTTTCCCTCATTGAGAAGTTTTAAGGAATGCAAATGGGGGAAAAGATACCAAAGGTTTGGTCTATGGAAAATTTGGAGACTTTCTTGGGTTACTTGCTAAAATGTTTGGTGATTGCTCAGGGATGGTTGGCTATTGTGCGTCTCTATCCCTAAGATATTTAAAAGATATTAAATTATATGTGGAAATGGGGAATTTAGTCCTTATTATTGAAATGATGGTCACCTAATTTTGATGTAAATATGGAGAGAATGGATTGTGTTCCAATTTGGGTTAAGTTATCATGCCTGCCTTTGATTTTTTGGTCTAATGATGTATTTAAAGAAATAAGAAATTATCTTGGTATTTTTTATGAACCTGGTCTATCTTTTAGAAATACATGAGTTATGAATGTGGCTCACATATTAGTGGGGGTGGATTTAAGGGAGAGTTTGGCTAAGATGATTTCACTCAAATAAGGAATTTGGGAATTTGAATAGATTGTATATTATAAATGAGTTCCTTTTCTATGCATGAGGTGTCACTCCTATGGCCATCTAGTGATTGAATGTAGTCTACCTCATTAGAAACAAAATTGGGCTTATAAGAAGTTAAGTGCAAAAGTTTATAGTGAACAGTTGAATAAGGTGGAGAAGATAACTGATAAGGTGGAATATCATATTTATTTTAGGGACACAAGATTTGATTCAAACAGGTGGGGCAAGTGGAGGAACCTTGGTGGCCAAAGGATCCTTTGAGGAGTCTATAAAAGGATGTGGTGATGGTGGCACTGAATTATTTTTGTTATGGTACATATTTGGTGACTGATATAGAGGGACCAACAGATGGAAATATTGTTAATCCTATAAAAATTAAAGATGTCATAAATCTTTCCCTAAAGGATATTTTTATTTAGTTTGGATTCCTCGGTGATACTTTTAATTTGTCTAGATTAGAGGGGAAATATTATTCCATACAAGCTTATTAGGTACTAAAATACCATATAATTCTCCCCAAAACCATATTTCAAGACTAATTTAAAGGCCTCATAAGGATTTCATAACTCCCACTCAAGATAAGGTAGAGGTGGTGTCAAAAGTTGTGTATGGGAGGGGTGAGGTCTCAAAATATAATCTACACCCTAATATCAAGGGGAGCCTAATGTTTTTTGGTGGGGTGGAAGGAGGATTAGGATGTGTGGAGGAAAAAAGTTCAATAAAATCCACTAAAGTCAAAAAACCTTCTTTGCCCATAGCTTAAAAATAGGCCTATAATGAGATATTATCTGGTGAATAATTATCATTGGGAGGGGTTATTAGAGGAACAAATTCCCCACTAGATGATTTTATATGATCACACTAACCTTGAATTTTAGAGGTTTATCCAACACCTCAAATAAATTGGCACTAAATAGGTTAGTTGTTATACATGAACCAGATGTAATTCTGCTTCAAAAATTTGACTAAGGGTGGGAAAATTGTAAGTGATTTGGGAAGGTTCTTAAGGGATTGGGACTTCACTTTTGTGGATGTTAGTGGAAGGTTAGGGGGCTTGATTATGGGATGGAGATCTCAATCCTTTTCTTGTACTAATTGTTGGTATTTTTCCTCTAGGTTGGGGACTACATTATTCTCCAATGACATGGGGAAAGATATTACTTTTCTGAACATTATGGCCCATATACTGACAGAGTGGGGTATTGGGATTAAAAATTTGTCAAGGGATGGCTCTATGATGGTTTGATTATTTTGGGTGGGGACTTCAATTTCTCTTTGGGCACCTCAACAATGTGGGGTATTTATGCACATATTGATAGATTATCGAAAAAAATTATTAAGAAATTAGAAGAATTTGATCTTATATATGTTGAGTTGATAAAGCTCTCCCCTAATTGGACAAATATGAAGGTTGGTAATGATAGAATAGTTAAAAGACTAGATCAATTTCTTATAACTAACCTCTTTTTAGATGAAGCTATTAGAATCAAATAATGGGTTTCATCTAGAGGGGAATTTTATCATTTTTCTAGTATTCTAGAATTGGCCCTTATTGATAAAAAACCTCCTAGTCCATTCAAATTAAACCCTGAATGGTGAAAGGAGGAAGAACTTGTCAAGATTTTAAAGGATAAATGGAAAACTTTTGATGGTTATTCTAGGGAATCAATTTTGGTTCAATTTGAACAAAACCTCAAAAGGGTAAAACAAGAATACATGACATGGGAAAATATTAAAAAACATGAATATGAGAGGATACTTATTAGAGTGGAGGAATAATTAGACTTCTTTTATAATAGTGAAGGGCTTGGTTATCTTTCAAAGGTTGTGAAATTAGAGGTGAAAATATTGGATGATAAGAAGAGCACCCATATTTTGGATAAAGAAAAATCATGGAGGCTAAATATTAGGGCTTTGTTGCTCCAAGTTGGGGCTGAAAACTCCAAGTTTTTTCATCAAAATGTCAACCACAAGAAAAACACAAATATGGTGTTGAGGATTGAAAAATGTGATGGCTCTTTGGCTACTAGTTTCAAAGATTTTGCTCAAGAGGGTGTGGATTTTTTTGGTTCTATATACACTACTAAGAGAAGAGTGACCATCATAGAGGTTTGAATATTGTCAACCTCCTTTCCTAGTTTTGTGGACCCTATTGATAACATAAGTCTAATGAAGGAGGTGGGTAGATATTAATTACTTACTGTTCTTTAGAGTTTCCAAAAAGATAAGAGTCGTAGTCTTGATGGGCTACCTATGGAAATTTTTTGGGTTGTTTTGATTTCATATAAGTGGATTTAAGGAAAGTCATTGGGGATTCTAGAGAAAATGGTAGAATCTTGGTAGCATTTAATGCAACTTTTATTGCCCTGATTCCAAAAATTGATAATCCTTCTTTTGAAAATTATAGCCTTATTTCTCTTTGTAATTGCATTTATAAAATCATCTATACGATTATTTTCAAGAGGTTAAAGGTGATTCTATCTAATCATATTTTTGGTGAGAAATTTAGCTTCTTGGTGGGGATTCAAATACATGAAGATATTGGGGTGGTACAATATGGGTTACATTCTATCAAATTAAATAAGCTTAAGGCATTGGTAGTGAATGTTGATCTCTCAAAGGCATATGATAGAGTTAGTTGGCTCAACATTTGATTAATGTTAATTCATTTGGGATTTTGTGCAAGATTTTTCACTTCGGTGATGAATTGTGTCACTTCGATCTCTTTCTCTATGCTTATTAATGGGGTTGCCACCCATTTTTTTAGACTTGAAAGGGGGCTGAGATAAGGCTGCCCACTATCTCCTTTATTGTTTCTTATAGTGGTTGAAAGTCTTAACAAGGAATTAAAAGAAGCTCTTAGGAATGAAAATATCAAAGGAATTAAAGTGGTGAATATGTGCCTATTGTCTCATCTTATTTTTGTTGATGATATTTTAATCTTTTGTGATGGCTCTAGGAAGGAGGTTGTTAGACTCAAAGTTATTATAGATCTCTTATGCATTGCAACTGGTATGCAAATCAATTTGGACAAGTTAACCATTTCCTTTTGTGGAATATCTAATGAGGATTAGGACTATATCTGATCTTTTTCCTTTTCAACAAATGGATTTGGAGATAGGTATAAAGTACCTAAGATTTATTCTTAAGCCAAATAACTATCTAAAAAAAACTGACATTGGTTGATTACCAAAGTGCAGAAAAGGCTCATTTTTTGGTGCTCCCATTGGTTATCTAGAGGAGGGCATTTAGTGTTGATCAAGGTTATTCTTGAGGTCATTCTTATATATTGGATGTCTCTTTCTTGGAATCCTAAAGGTATTTTAGTGGCTATTATAAGGTTATGTTTTAGATTTATTTGGTTTGGGAGCAGAGATAAAAATGGTATTCCATTAGTAAAATGGAAAAGGATAGAAACTCCAAAAGCTCAAGGGGGTTGGGAATTAAAGAACATATTCTTATTTTCTAAAGCTTTGGCTGCTAAAAGTGTTTGGCATATATTATAAAATACTAGTTTATGGGCTCATGTGATTATAGAAAAATATATTGCTCATGATATTGTGGATGGTTGGATTAGAAATCTTATTACGTACATAAACAATGCCTCTATTATTTGGAAAGTTGTCTTAACTTTTCCATTAGTTAGCAACTAGATTATTGGGAAAATAGGTAGGGGGACAAGGATAAAAATTGGTGTGGATCCTTGGATTGGGTGTGGAGCTGATTTTAGGACTCCAAAAAATATTATATTGTTCTTGATATCTAGAGCTTTCTTTAACCTCTCTCAGGTGATTGATTTAAATAGAACTGATATTTGGCAGCAAACATGGTATTCATGGAGGGATTTGGGCCTCAAGGAGGAAAATGTTGATATATGGGATTTGTATGTTATTAAACTTAGAAATAGTTTTGTGAGGTTAAATGAGGATGATGATAAAATGATTTAGTCTCTAAATCTAGCTTGGATTTATACTCCAAAAGATGGTTATGAGGCTCTAGCTAGTGAGGAATTTGTAATTATATAGAAATGGTGGTGTAAAAATGTTTGGAGCTTAAAATGTCCATCTAAGACTTGCATTTTTATGTGGTTATTACTAAACAATAAGGCTCTTGCATGGGACATTCTTCAAAATAAAAACACATACAACCCAGGTTGGTGTGTGTTATGCAAGGAAAATGAGGAAACTAATTATCATCTGATTATGGAGTGTGCTTTTCCAAAAGGATTTGGATCGAAATCAAAAAAATTATTGGATTGAGACATGTTTGGCATGGGGACACCATTGAGGAGGGTTTAAAAAACTAGTGTAATAATATTGCTTTTAAAAACTATGGGGCTCTCCTTTTAATTATGGCTTGGGGGATTTGGTTGGTGAGGAATGCTAAGATTTTTTAAGACAAAGACATCCATCCATTGCAATGTTTTATCTAAGGCCTAAACATTTTTGGATTCTACAAAAATGTGGTGATTGTAAAAGTTCCTAGGTGGATTGTGGAAGAAGTAATTGATAGGTGGTGGGCCTGGGCTTTCTTTGATGACGTATCTCAAGGAGACCCACTGATGGGTGGAGCTAGTGGTGTTATATATTTTCTAATACACATTATTTAAGATTTAAAATTGGGTTTGGGCAGGGCACCAATAATTTATCTGAACTGATGGCCCTGAAATTACTTCTTGCTTTGGCTCTAGATCATGGATTAACACATATTTAGTTACTTAGGAACTCATTACTGGTGATCAAATGGCTTAGGAAGGAATATGTTTTAATAAATTTCACACTTCAACCTCTTTTTTATGAGATATGTGGTCTCTAAACTAGGTTTATTTCTCTTACCTTATCTCATATATATAGAGAAAGGAATGTTCTGGCTGATGGTTTGTCAAAGGAGGGTCTTGGACTGAATATGGGGAAATGGATAATCATAGAAGATGCAGGAATGCAATCTTTGATTACACATTCTACTTTATTCTAAGAACCTTTTCCTCTATTTTTTGTGCTCAACTAGTGTGTTTTTGTGGCTTGGTTTTTCCTGAATGATTATTTTGGAGTGAGTCTTCCTCCATGTTGGATGTTGGTTGATGGGTTTCCCCTTGGTGGATGCATGGAACTCTGAAAAATGGAATTTTATACCTTGTATTTCATATTTATTTTTTTATTGGTCATTAATTTTGGATTTTTATTGGTATTTTATGGCCCGTTGGTGGGCACTTTATTGTTTCGATGTTTTTGGTTTTTTCTCCTTTTTCTATGATTTTTGCTTGTGGATGATGGTCCATTGTATCTCTGTCAAATTGGGTAAAAATTTTGTTGAATGATTTTAAGCATCTATGATTTTTAGTTTTAATCTTAATTGAATAAAATTATGAATTTTTTCAACAAAAAAATAATAATGGAATTCGAGAATCAAGAACTAGATTCTTCAATGTTTTGCTTTGGGACTAGACAAGATTTCAAGGACACAAAATTTTATCAAGATGCTTTGAATAATGCATCAATCACTATTCATCCATTTATGTAGAGTTTGAGGCCATTCAACCATACAAGGTTGAGGACATTCTAACTCTTGATGAGATGGAATATATAGATGACTTTCTATCAATCAAAGCTATTAGGATTCACAAAATGAAATCCAAGAATGAGGTATTTCCCTGTGCAGACCTAGTTTATAATATATTTATAATAGGCCCATGTACAAAAGGCATTTTTAATACAAACAATAGTGCATAGCTTGTATCATGTGTGGTTGAGTTAGCATTTGTTAAGTTATATAGACTACCAAAATCAGACATACATTACAAACAAAAAAGAGTGAGTGGTTCAAATATAATAGTGTTATGGGTACCCTAATAATATGGGCTCAAAATCCTAAAAAATTTGTTATGAATAAGAAATATAATTAATATCAAGTGTCAGAATTGTCATGGACCTATTAAATAGGATACACAAAGCCCATCTATAACTCATGTGGATGAGGTCTGGGTCCCTTTACTATCTATAATTTTGGAAGGGAAGGGAATTTCTGCATTCGTGGAAATCATAAGATATAAAAATTTATAAACTTAGAGGGTCATGCATGAATGATAAGTTAGTAACTTTTACATACTTTCATATTTAGTAGGTGTCATCCAGTAGTGTAAATGAGAATTTTTGAAGGGCCAGATTGACCAAGTATAATATGATGGCCCTCAACATTGGGAGATAATAATTCTAAAATTGGGAATAGTTGGTTAAGACCTCAAAACATAAAGGTTATTTCAAATTTATACTTAATGCATTATGATTCTATGACCCCTTTGTAATAATACAACAAAAAAAATGTGTTTCAAATAAAATTCAAGCAAAGTTATGGACATTATGAGTATGAACATGATTTCATCTTTTGAATCATGAGGATGATTTTAAAGTATACATAAGGGAGGATGATTTTTTATATGGTATAACATGTCATATTCATTACAAGGGAGGATGAAATTAGGATATGTCAATAAGGAAAAGTTCCTAATCTAGGTGAGAAACCTTAGGCATATGAGGAAATAGAGAAAAAAACCAATGAATAATTGAAAGTAAGGGTCCTCAATAATGTTCCAAATCTAAAGGATGTAAGGAAATGGGTTCTAGACACATAGACACCCTTACTACCAAAATTCACCTTTTATTTTAAACTAATGGTTACCAAAACTCCACCACATTATGTTCCAATGGTTAATCATTAAATTTATCCATGTTCCAAATCTAAAGGATGTAAAGAAATGGGTTCTAGACACATAGACACCCTTACTACCAAAATTCACCTTTTATTTTACACTAATGGTTACCACAACTCCACCACATTATGTTCCAATGGTTAATCATTAAATTTATCCTCTTATAGTACACATTACAACTACTTAAGTTAGTCCCCCTATGATAACTTATGTAACAATGTCTTATCCTACCATTATGCAAACCTCTAGGGTCACCGAAGAAGAAGAGAGACCACTTCCCTACTTGGGCATATCCCTAAGTATCCTTTACTCTAACATATAATATGAATATGTGGAGGAATATTTATTAGAAGGGAATTTAGATGAGTCTGAAGAATAGGAGGATTTAGAGGAAAACTATGAATATTTGATATTTCCCATAAGGTGCCTCCACAAGGAACCTTTGGGACTTCAAGTCATGGTCCTCCTCATACTCAAAATACATATCAAGCATAGATTGGAAATGAATACCAAGATAATTTTGTGGCCAAGGGTGTGGAAAAATAAAGAATAATATCTAAAACTTTATTGATTACATCATGTACTCTAGTTGTCCCTACTATGATCATCTCATAGTATTCAACATAGGTAACTACCTCCCATATTTCACTTACTTAAATTGCTTGAGTCATCCCTCTAATTTCCATTACTTCCTTAGAATCCACTAGTATTCATATTAATAATGTCTCTACTCTTGTAAGTACTTTAGTTTTGGATTATTTAGTCAATACCATTACTAATTCCACCACTAACCCCTTGACTATCACCTATATGCCCATAACCTATATGCCCATTGCATAATTTTTGTAAAGAATAACATTGGGTGCTATTACACTACCTATTTTTACTACATCTAGCTTAAAAACCACATTAACTAGCCCATAATTTTAAAATTTAGTGTCTCAATCAATTTTTACATAATCCCTTTATAAGCAAAACTTTCTACCCAATTGGGGTTATCAATAACACAAGGTGTTAAAATAGATTCACCATTAATCTCAATCTATGAGTCTCTAAATCTCACAAAATATGTACTCAAGACTCCTCCAAAGACCAAGATGTTCAAAGAGAAGATGGTCATCCCACCTCTCCCTTAACCATTCATATCCCTAGTTTTACTCCCTCATTAGACCCCTCCATCCTCATGTCACCTAAAAAAATTCCTTCATCTCCTTCCATCCTCATGCCTCAACCATAAACACATCACCCCTTACCACTTAGTCTTTCACTTAGACCTCCTCTCAAGACTTGATAGTGACTCCCACATAGATATAATAAATGCAAGTAGAACAATCAACCAAATAAGACTATTTTAACAATGAGGAACCTAAGTTAAATATATACTTTTATGAGACCTCAAATAAACTAAAAAGAGTAAGGATAATAATAGTAACAACATGAGGGAAGTCAATTAGGTTTATAAGAGAGTAAGAATTTTTCTTACTAAGAAAGAAAAGAAAAGCTATACATGGAGAGGAAGATGAGATCTATGAGGATCCCATTTTATGGTTGGGAGGGGTCCTGAAGAATATGTTTTATGTCATATAAAAAAATATTAAGATATTGGAGGCACAAATTATAATAGATCCCCCAAAAGACATATTAGATAAGGTGCAGAGTTATGCTAAGACCCATTATAACATTGTATGTTCTATGTATCAACCAAAGGAAGAGTCATAACCACAATGGGGAAATATGGTGAGTTTTTACAAATCTATAAATACCATGGATACCAAATTTTACTTCATTATCAAGGTATTAAGACAAAAAACATTTAACATCTCAATATAGTGTAAATTTTGAACATCACTTTAGCACATAATTATGTGACCAATAAGAGGAGTCATCTAATGAAGTGGCATAAATATATGTATGCTTTGGTTGTTCAATTGACGATCCAAGAGTAAAATTAAATCAAATTAATTTTATATATTCACATCAATTACATATACACACCACTTGGGTAGGTAGTAACAAGGCCATTCTTTGATAATTTGATTCAGATATTTGCCATTAGTTTTAAAGTAGAGGTTGATAGTAAGTCTTCAAAAGAAATGATAAAGTGATCCAATTGATCACTTTTTCTTAGGATAAGGTATCATAAGTAGAAGCATTGAATGATTCCTTTATATAACCTATGGTGTTTCACATGAAATTGATGGACAAACTATTATTGTTGTTCAAACTACCTATTATTAATTTTGGAACCGTAGAACTTGATTTTGTAGCATGTATGATTGAATATAAGAAGATAAAGTATCAAGAGTGATTGGTCTCTCAGGAAGGAGCTTAGTCTTCATGATATCAGACTTCAACAAATGTGGCTTCTTATCCTATATATACTATAGTATATACTCCCACATGGCATGTATTTGTTATACTTCCTTTCAGTACAACTCCTTTGTAAGCTTAGTCAAGACCAACTATAGTGACAACTACAATAACATATTCAATTACTCTAGTCATTGCAGCAATGCAAAGACCACATATGTAAATTTCCACATCAACATCCTCTACTTATAGTACTTCTAGTCAAATATTCCCAATTCTAGTCCTATCCAATTTGAGTGCAATCTCAACTAGCAGTTCTACTCAGACTCAATAAAGTGACCGTTGGAGTCTAATTTTGATGGGATTATTTATATGCATGCATATATTAATTTTAAAGCTAAATTAATATTTTTTTATAAAAAAATATAAATCATGCATAATATTCATGCTAAAATAAGGGTCAATATTATTTTAGACCTTGTAAAATTAGACAAATTTTGAAAATGAGGTGACCCCATCCAAAGTTATTTATACATGTCTTTTACTTATTATAAAAGGAAAAAAAATTATTAATTAATGCATGCAAAGGAAGTTATGTAACTATTTTATGAGTTTGTCTGAATGTGTTGTCTCTTCCATTTTTTTGTGTTTCATTTAAGAATTTCCATGAAATTGACTAATATATATAGTAAGTTATGTATGTGTTTTATCTATAGTGATTAGATTGAAAATTATGTTAGTCTTAATAAATTATTTTTTTTTAGGTCATAAATATAACTTGTTAGTGACATTGGATATGCATAGAAATATGGTATCAATATATTTTATTGTAATCAAAGAGTTATTCTAAAATTATTTCCTTAGGCTCTTTACTACATTTGATTGTGTTCAGTGCTTACAATGAACCCACAACAAACATTAGTTCATGACACACGCTCAACCTAGGGTAGTTAGCCAGATTGAAAGGGTTTAATATTTAATTTGATCATAGAGCCCATTATTTTTTTCCCTATGTTTCCCTTATTTTATATTTTTTAGATCACATTCACCTTAATTTATATCCATTTATCCATCTCAAGTAGATTTTAGATTGAGTGTTAGACATATGTCATATCTGAACCATCCAAGGTAAATGATCACTCTACTCATCTTTATTCCACCACGTGGTTATTTATAAAACCAAGACCCAAAAATCATGCCCTAGAGTGAATTTTCACCAATCCTTAAATGTTAGGGACCTTCCTGTAATAATATTTGGTGTGCATAAAACCCATATCAATAGTGTGATTGACAAATTTTTATCCTTAACTATATGAATGTAGGTAATGATTTAGATTTGACACTTTAAAATTATTTTTTTGTCTTAACTTTAGTATACTTCACACTTATCTTGTGACTACTCCTAATGATTGATTTTTAATTTGGGAATATTAGGTAATATTTATTTAATGCATAATAGTGTAAAGATGTGTACCATCTTATAGCCATGCTTCTTATCAAGTGAGGCCTTCATTTCTATATATATGAGTTCAATTGGGTAATTTATCATGCTATCAACACACTAGGGAGATGACTAAACATAAATAAATATTTTATTTTATAACATATATGTTACTAGGAGAGGGTTAGTAACATCAAGCTCAGGTAAGTATCAACTAAAGATATTGACCTAGTCTAATGTTATTAACCCATGCACATGAGGATTAAAATGAGCATATGGGCATGTATATGTAGGATGGTATGCATGTATAAAATAGATAATGAGGTTCCTATAGGTGTGTAATAAAGGAATAAAAGGGTCAAACTCCTAAGGTAGCATGTAGGTGTGAGAGAATGATAGGTTAGGACTATATTTTTGTTTAAAATTCATGCATGGTAAATGTATTTCAAGATTTTTAGTGTCAAGTAATTAATACCATATTTTAGTATCTAAAAATGCTCCCCTTTTATTCTAGAAATGAAATTTGTTAGAGTAACGGCAAAAAGATAACCTGAGTATGTACATAGAACTTTATCTTTTGTAGGAAGCTAAATTATGTAGGTCACTCAATAAAAAAACCTACGACAAATATATAGTAATTGATGCCCATAGATTGAAATTTGAAATCTAAACTTGAACTTTGAAAATTAAAGATTAAGGAAGGAGTACATCTATGTTTTGGTGAAAACCATGTTTCCCTTGTAACTTGTTGGATATGATGTTTCACTATTGAAGCATTGGAGAACTATGTTTTATTGTTAAATAACATGGAGAATTGGAGTGATTGTTCCCCAAATTTTTGTAACTATGAAAGCCATTTATTGGGAAGATAACATGACGTAACCCTTACAATTTTAGGTAGAAGTACATGAGGTACTAACCCAAATAACTATTCATATCTGATAAAGAATGATAACTACATGATGGGTTTACTATAAGTAATTCCATGGACATTGAGCATAACTAAAACTCAACATACTTTACCCATAAAAACATGAATCAACAACTAAAAATAGATTCATATATTCAAGGTTGATCACTACTTGTGCAAATTAAAAAAGTGATTTACAATTTAAAAAACATGATAGTGCTTATTGTAGACACCTAAAACTAGCCACAATTGGCCTTTAACTGGACTACAAACTGATTCTACCAACCATTGTAAATTAAGCCTAGGAATCATTAAACATCCCAAATTTGCTTGTCTATCATTCATCAAATCTTAGAATCATGTTGAGACATCCTTAATTGGGTTACTCTATCATATGCAATAATGGCCTTTCACTGATTCATCTCTAATCACCTTGCGACATCATAACTATCAATTTGGCCTATGAACCTATTAAGTGGGGTGCTTTCACACTTAAATTAAATCTTGAAAGAGCTAAAAAGCCAATCAGAATCAATTAAACAAGATTAAATTCCTAGTTGAATTATCCATTTATAATTAATGAATATCTTTAAAAAAATCAAAAATTCAAAATATCCTAGTCTTCATCATTGCCTTTATGAGTTGTTAATATCTTTGAAAATATCCTAAAATATCTAATTTGAGATCCATGCCTAGTAATTACAAATCATAATTATTTGACAAGTATTAACTCTACTGGAGTTAGTTTCAACTCACTTAGGTTTAGTTTTAACCCATTCCAAACCTAAACTCAACCTTAACTCACCTTGGGTGAGAGTTAATTCCTAAGGCTATAAATACAAGGTCATACCCCTTCATTTCTAAGCTTGGATATTATAGAGTTATTATGTAATATTTGCTCCATATAACTCATGAAAGTAGTGTTACCATGCCCAAATATTAAGAAAAGCAATCACAAGCCAAGGTGCCAAGGAGAGAAGGATCCAAGAAACCTCCATTGATGAAGACTTATTGATGCACAAGATGAGCAAACCATTCAACAAAGCCATTTTGATCCCCAAGGAAGGTAAAGGATTTATTTCTTTTATGTTTGTATTGTGCTTTCATTTAGTTTTGTTACTAATCTCTCCCTACTGTCTAGGCTAGAGGTGTTAGGCATTTAATGTTTTTATTTCATTGATTTTATGAGACTAACACAAGACTAACCTCCCCTCTATGTCAAATTCCTAGTTCACATGTTGGCATGCCCGATGGGACCCACACCCCACGACGTTGCTCCTAAGGCCTGTAAGAGCATTCTACTAATGATTTTCATGTAAAAATTTAAGCTTGTTGATCAAAATAGGTGAAAATTGGAGGCTAAAAGACATTTTTCTAGAAGTTGCTAAGTTACCCTATGTAGTCACGATTTTGCTCTCTAGTATCGTGATATTCCTGAAATATCACAACTCATACAATCTTAGTTTTGTCTTATTTGTTACAGTTTTATGTCTAACTATTAATGTTTTTGTTAATTGATTTTTGACTACAAGGAATTTAGCGATATTACAATATCATGACTCTGATAGTTACAATATTGCCACTTCAAAAGTGTCAATATTGCCAAAAGTTTTGTGGTATTACTTAAAATCTCATGATATTGCCGTTAACTACTAATAGTTTGTGCTAACTTTTCAAGTCAACTTGTAATATCGTGACTCTTGTAGTAGAGATATTGCCTTTATTTATATGATTTTGCACTTCAATTAGTGATTTGCTTTAAAATGATTTGTTTTCATATAATTTGTAGCATTGTGATGATAGTAATGGTTTTGTATAAGTATATACAGTTATGCTTTATGTTCTATGATTTTTCACTATGTGTAAACCCAAGATCAAGATTTGACAAGTCATTTGTTTATCCATGAAGTGATTCTAAGCACAAGGACCATCTAACATGTTTTGCAGGACCCAAAGGCCAAAATGAAACATTGAAAATACTTCTAACTTGCAATTTTCACATTTTAAATTGGTGTTATAATAATTGTTTTAATTAAGTCCTTTTCACTTTTTCAAAGTTTTTAACAAACAAATGCCAAGGGGCCAAAATTTTCACAATATAATTCATTTTGGTACAATAAAATGAAATTTCACACTTAGTTACATACTCCTAAGAGTTGTTTGTTTTATGTTTATTTGTTGAAAGTTGTTTATTTTAACAAAAAGATTGATGCGTGTATGTTATCCCCCCATCCCCTTCAAGTAACTCGGGTGACCAAAAGTGCTCATTCTTTTCCTTGGTTGCTTTTTTCCAAAAGCATGAAAAGAAAGTCACTAAAGCCCTCCTCAAATCCATATGGTTTGGGTAACCCCAAAATGACCTAAAGTCTTTTCACTTGTCTTTATTTTTCATGTATTTTAACTTGTGAGCAGGAGTTCATCATCTCCTCATGGGTTCTCTAGGGAAGTGTTGACAAGAGAATTCATCTCTCAGCATCGTTTCAACCCCACTCCATGGTGGGGTATATAAATTGAGTTGGTGAATTACTAGGATGGTAGTTTGAGTGGTTAAACTACTTTCATTGGCGATTATGGCCCTTATAACATATGATCAACTTGAACATCCCACTAGACTTAGTAAGCAACAGATGTAGTGATTGTGAAAATGGTAAGACCTTTTCATAACAAGTTGGTTGATGTCAATACAATTAATGTCAACATATCTTGTGTTAGCCACACTTTGGACCATCTAGAAATGCATGAAAAATGATAGTTTAGAACAACCCCACTTATTGTGGACATATTGTTGATGCAGGGAGAGTAGCCCAAAGTTCCATGTCATAGTAAAAACTCTTGAGAGAAGAGGAGGCCTAAAAACCCTAGTTTTTATGTGCATTTAATTTTTGGATTGACAATTAAAATCCTCTCAAGAGTAACTATTTTGACAAAACTTGACACTATTATGCAACTTTGTTAGTTTTAGGATTTAGGACGTTACACTTAGGTATTTATGTCATTTTTATCCTTTTTTTGCCTAGTTTTGAGTCTAAACTATCTATTTTTATGTCATTTTTATTCTATCCTCACTCTCATCTTGATGATAGTTCACCGAGTGTGACCCAAAATGTTGATCTAAAAAACACACACATAGTTATATCCAAAAGCATTCACAATAACTATCTATTTTTATCTATCTTATCACGTCAAAATGAGTCTTGTTTATACATTGCTCCTTTGTTTGAAGAGGTGTTATGTCACTCATTTGACATTGTGCATGTGCCTTAGTATTTTTATCAACCTTTGTATGTGTTTATTATTTGATTGAAAAGGGTGTTGTTGCACTTCCCAATTCATTTCAAACATTTTTGCCTATAAGTCTTGAAACTAAACCATTGATCATATATTTAGAGCATGATAACATTATTAAGCTTATCAAATTATTTCAAACAACTTGTTTGCCTTCTGTCCCAAAATTATATTCTTGAAACTAAAGCCACATGTGCCTTTTGGATCTTTACCTAGCGTTGTTATGTTATTCATTCTTGTCCAGCTTGTAGTTTGCTTAAATAAGCCTAGTTTTCTACATTGAGTTTGAAATTAGCCTTAACAAGTTCAAATCCAAACATTAATTGATTTCTACCTATGCCTTGTGTACTTTTGTCTTAGACATTTATCTTTCTCTTTTGGGTTGTGTAATTTAGATTAATTCTTTATTCAATTTGAAAATTATTATTTGTGCCTAGATTTGGAGGAAATAACCTATCTTTCATATGCCTATTATTTCATGTCTTATACCAATTGACCAAGTCTATGTTTGAATCCAAATGCCTAGTTTATGCCAAAGTGTTTCAAATTTGTTAGATTAAATCTCATACGTTATTTTGTTTAAAGTCTAGCTTTTGTGCCTTTTCCAAAAGACCTAGCACATGCCTATTTTGAGCCTAGATTTTGTTCCTTATCTAAAAGACCTAGCAACTTTTATTTTCTTATATTAGACTTGTCTGAAACACTTTGCACCTAGAGTTTGGCATTCTAGTTTTTATTCATCCACTTGACCTTTTTATGTAAGACATTTGATTTTAGACTATTTTGTACTAAGTTTTAACATAGGCCTTTTAGAGATATAGCTCCACTTTTTGATCAAGTTAGACCAAATTTGAACCATTTTTCCTTTAGACACTGCTTTTAAGAGTTTATAGATATCTAGACCTCTTTCATGAAACATTCATCATTGATTTGAATATGTCTCACTATACTCATAGTAGAGCCATGTACAATCTAGGATATGATAATATGGTTGCACAAGATGACTTTATTTAATACCCATACGGGGATGATGTAGTTTGTGAAATGGATCCTTATCCTCATTACAACACTCAATTTAGGGAACAAAGCCAAGATCCTCTAGCTCACTATTTTGTCAACATGATTCCATACTCGAAGCAAAACCAAGAACAAACAGCATAGTACCTAGCTAGCATACATTCGACTGTAAACCAAGTTCAATAAAAACCATACTAAGTTATGATTCCATTGACATATGATCCATATTTTTTTGATTATCACTTATTTGTAAACAAGGACAAAGTTTTAATCAAAGCTACAAAGGTAGGGGCCAATTTTTTAGCAGACTTCCCCCAAAAAAATTTGCCAAGTCTAGTTTGATTGCCTTATAACATACCTTATAATCAAACCATTGAACATGTCTCTTCTAGTAATCCTCAAGCGGTCATGTCGATGTCATATCAGAATCCCAATATGTTTATGATAGGAAAAGGCCTCATGGAGGACCATTTTATACAAATGCAGATAGCATACTAGATTTATTTCAACTTATCATGCAATTTCAATAACGTGACCAAGTTAAATGCTCCACTTATCAAGTTAGCTCCTTTAACAGGAGTATTAATCCAATTGATAGGCCAAAAAAAATTAGTTATAGACCCATTCACACAAATCACTTTAGTTGGAGACATGTTCAATGCCCCAGGTATTGAATAAGTGTATACTAATTCTATGCAGATGAATGTGTCAAACATAGTGTATAACACACAAGTGTCATACAATCCAGCCAAAAGTGGTTTAACTTCATAAATAACTAGTCTACAACAAGTACCTTTGGTAAACCCACAAGCGTCTTACAATAGCAGGGGGTAGGAACTTCTACCTCCCAGCTGTAATAAGTTACCTCTAATCCTCAATCAGCTGCTTCTTTAAGCATGCAATCATAAGGATTAAATATTCAAGCGATAACTAGTCCCTTGCCACAAAAAAACATGACAAATGTTACTCCACCATAACAGGTGATGACTAACATTCCACAACAATAGGCACAATTTATTTACCAATTTAGTAGAGGTAGAACATTCTTCAACTTTAGTAAGGGTAATCAACATTCCACCTTGTTAGGTAGTAATAAGTATACCTATTTAGTCACTAACCAACATGCCTTCACAAATGTTTCCCAAACAATAATGTATGGCTATCAATCAATAGCAAATGTTTAATGCTCAACAAACATCTACTTCACAAGTGTTCAGAAAATGAAGAGGTACTATTATTTAACAAGTGCCAATCAGGAAATAATTGCCTTTTATTCCAAACATGCCATAAATTCAATGATAGGGCATGTTTCATAATAATTTCCCCTTATTTATCCAGGTTTGAATAATTAACAATAAGTCCCTACTCAACCTCAGCAAGCATAGTACTTCACTCAAATTCATATCCTTCCATCCCAACCATAATTCCCCCAAAACCAAGCCTATATATTGAATCTAAACTAGAATATTACACCATAATGTGTGAAATTCCAAAAATCACATCCTTATATGTGAATGCATATTCCTGGTCAATTCCCTAACCAAACCAACATTCTATAATAAACCATGCCTCTAATATACCCTGATCAAAGTAATCAACCTTTGATCTCCCAACCTCAAAACTAGGCCAATATTCCCTCTAATTACTTGGTGAAATAACTATAGCAAATGAAGGATGCAATTGCCACCATCCAAGCTGGGAAACAAACCAAGAAGTTTAAATTATATGATGTGTGTTCCTACCTATTAAACATGTAGTATCTATAGATACCATTTATTCTAGGGTAAAAACCACCAAAGTTTGACAAATACAAGGGTAAATGAGACCCTAAGGCCCATTTAACTAAATTATTTGTTGTTTTCCAATCAGTGGCTTATAGTGACATATACCTCCTAATTTTTTTTTCCTTAGAGTCTAGTAGGATAGGCTTTGGAGTGGTTTCTAAAATTACCAAAGAACTTAGTATCTAATACTAATGACATTTTAGACAAGTTTGTGTATTATTTCTCTTACAATCTTGAACATGAGATTTCATTGGTAAATTTGACTCAAGTCAAATAAAAGGCTGATGAAAGTTTCACAAGTTATCTACAATGATGGAGAGTTATTGTCAGTTATTTCACCCATAGCTTACTAGAAAAGAAATTAGTTATTGTGTTTACCAAAAATTTACATAGTGAGATATCTTACCATCTAGAGCTGCAATGTGCACACACTTTTAATGAAATCATTGACAAAGGTTTTCTAATCAAAAAGGCCCTTATTAACAAAGGGGTCATCAAACTTACCTTTTCAAACCAAAATCAGAATTAAAACCAAGAAAATGGCCAAAATCAAAACCATAACCAAGTCCAAGTGCAAGCAACAACACTAACTTAGGCCAATAATTATGAAAAATCTAAGCAATTTAACCACAACAAGAATGTTATTGTAAATGGAGTAATCGAGTCATGACATGTACAAATAGTGCAAACATTATCTGCTTAACCAATACCTCAAATGCAAATTACTCCTCACCAACAACCTATTCATCAAGCACAGCCTTCATAGTAGCCATGACCCATTCAACAAATGCACCAACCTTTTCCTTTGTAAACCCCTCCTTCAAGGATAAATGTGCCTACTCGTTGAGTCTTTAATGACCTTGGATAACCCATTAAATTAATGTTTTTTAATCTCACTATTAATAATCTGATTAATTACTCAGTTTTAAAGTACTATCCTAAGGGCATTCCTTATCCAAATTGATATAGGGAGAATGAATTTTGTGAATATCATTGAGTTAATAGACATAACCTACATCGTTGTGTGAAAATCAAACATCTCATTCTAAATATGTTAGAAAATAGGGAGATAGCATTGGATAATAGATCATCTATATCCAGTTAGAAATTGGGTATCTATTAAAACCCTTTTCCACAACATAACAATAACAATAAATGCTAAATCAACAATAATAGTACTAACAACAATGATAACAACATTAAATGAATAGACAGAACCAATGCCAAAATTATACCAATACCCAACAAACTTACCACATAGTTTCACATGGCTACAACAATTTTGTAGGCAATATTGTGGGAGGTCACATTTCCACCATCTCCATCAATCCAAGACCAATTACTAACCAAACATGACTGTTGCTAAATAATTCCAACCAACCAACCTATGCCAGTGATTTTTCTTTGACTTGGGACTGCATACAGGCATACTAGTAAGGATTACTACTTTTGTACCCTATACCAATAAATCACCATTACTCTATGACCACATACAAGTGGATTGATAACTAATAATTATCCTCTTTATCCCCCCTATACCATCATTTACTAGCAACCATGGTCCTATCTCCAATCTTGATTATGCAATCATAATTCAACAATCAAATATGACCATTCTTAGCCCACAACCTTCTGCCACTACACCCATTCAACCCATCATTCTAGCTAGGAACAAACCATGTACCATTGTGAAATAAAATATGTTTGATATTATGGAATAACTTTAGAAAATTCTTGCACAAATTTCAATTCTAGATTTGTTACATACGTCTACCATCCACAATAAAATGTTAATAAAGTTCTTAGGCCAATCCCAAGTTCTAAATGACATAAACCCAAAAAAATTCTACGCTTTGGTTGAACATCTAGCCTCAGGGCAATAATTAACCTTCGACCAAATTGATATGTCATCCCTTGGCCCTCTACATAACAATCTATTGTACATCGAAGTTGTCATTATCTAGTATAAATTAAAGCATGTCCTCATAGATAATAGATCAAGCCTAAATATTGTGTCTCTAAATGTCATCAAGCTTCTCAAGTACACAATAGTCGATCTCTAGCTAGAAAGGATCATAATCAAGGCCTACAACAATGAAGAGTGAGAATCACAAGGCACAATCAGTTTGCTAGTTATCATTGGGCCTTTAACCCATAATACACTATGTCATGTGTTAGACCTAGAGCTATCATACAATTTGCTTTTGGGTAGACCTTAGATACATGAGATTCATTTAATCCCTTAAACATTACATTAGTGTCTCAAGTTTTCCCTTTCTATCATGTAGGTAACCATTCATGGAGATTTGCATCCCTACAGACATTGTAAACATTTGGAGGTTGAGTACAAAAGCTATAACTACCATTTTGGCTTAGATCTAGTTCCCAAGAAGGAAAAAGGTAAGGAAATACTTATTGATTTGATAGAGTCCAATTACATTGACCCAAATAGCCTTAATTCATCTTCTTATGTCCCATCTCCTAAAATTTCCAATCATTTTACCATCATGATTAATATCCTAGGAGAATACTTAACCCAAGATACATTCCACATAACTATGCTTCCATATAACCCCATGTCCTATGAAAAACCTAAATCCAAGCCACCTTGTCTTGACTAGCAAAAAAAAAGAGAAGGCAAACTTCATAATCCATTTCTTATCATTTTCATACTGACCACTGGCCAAGAATAGGACCCACTTGTAAATGATAAATCATGGTTATACAATAACAAATTGGCCAACTATTACAAAAATGCTAAGTATCTTATTCCTAATAGGATTATGGAGAATCATGCCTATCAAGGAGGATGCCTTGGGCCAAATCATTAGGGAATGCTTGAGCCAATTTCTATCACTTAGTATAAAGGAACCTATGGTCTCATATTTAAACTGACTGGGGGTGACCCCACGTATCTTATTCATGTTCCAACACCAACAACTAGTGATGATGATGTTAACAACAAAGCAGAGTCTAATCACATCTTTTTTGAAGACCTAACCAATACCAATCTATTTGACACCCACATCATTTGTACTCTAATCCCAATTAACTGACATAATCTACTTCCTCTATATCACCCTCAACTTATAACCTGGGACCAACAAAAATCCACAATGCTTGTAGATGAGTTTGAGAATGATGAGGCCTTCTATGATTTTTTAGGCTTAAGAGATAATGTTCCATTGGGAGACCACAAACAAGGGTTCTTAATCAAATTATATCTTTTAACCTATTTTAGAGAATGGATGAACACCCTTAGCCACAAATAATTAAGTAAAACATTGAGGTCCCAAAGTGAAAACCTCCTTGAGGCATTTTTGAACTAGGGTAAAATTAAAGAGAAAGGCTAGTATTCTATTGAAAACCTATTTCAAGTGCCATTATATGAGGGTGTTTACATTTCCCCTAATGAAGCATAAGAGACCACCAATGATGAACTTTCTTATGGATCTAAATTCAATTCTAAATAACAGCATGCCTTCAACCAAATCATTCGAGAGTTTCCAATATTTTTTGTGACATGGCCATACTTACCATTAGGAGATTCTAATTCATCTTGTTTAGGAGAACTTGAAGAGCCATTCCAAATATAGGAATTTATAGTTGTAGGCCAATTCAAATAATTACCAACCACCTTGGAGGACAATTCAACTCTCCTTGTCGAGGACACTACATAAGTCAACATCAAGACTCTAGATGACCAAAAATGGATTAAATTAGGTGCATCCCTCATGGAGGAGGAATGTCATATCTTTATAGCCCTTTTGAGGGAATTTATTAACATATTTTCTTGGGCTTATTCTAGCATGCTAGGTATGGCCCTGCCTTGGTTGTACATACCACCTTATTGTACATCCTAATGCCAAACCCTTGAAGGAGAAATTATGCAAAATGCATCCTCACATTGTTGTATTAGTAAAGAAAGAGTTGGAAAAAATCTTAGAACTGAGATGTATTCGACTAATTGACTATTCAGAGTGGAGCTTGAATGTTATGCCAATTATTAAAAAGTTATAAGGAATCAAAATTTACATTGATTTCAGAGATATAAACAAGGCTTACCCCAAAGGATGACTTTCCTCTACCAAACATTGACATGATTATTAACTTCACAATTGGGTATGAAATGTTTTCACTGATGGAAAAAATTTCATGATATAACTAAATCTAGATTGCACTAAAATACCAACATAAAATAACATTCACCACTATATGGGGAAAATTTTGTTATCAGGTTATGCCATTTGGTCTCAATAATGTTGGGGCCACATACCAAAGATCCATGACTATCATATTTCATCATATGATGTGTTGCCCCGAAAAATGCCACTCATTTTTGGGACAACCTACAGATCAAAATTTCTCTCTTCCCTTCTCAAAATTTGTTCTGAGCTTTCAAATTCCTCATTTTTAAGCTTTCTTCGTAAAGGGATTCATAGGTTCAACAGGTTACAAAAAATCTTGTATAGGTGAGTTCAGTCAAAAGAACAAGCTTCTAACACTTAGTCATTTCTAGGATTGGTTCAGCACCTCAGTTCAATCAAAAGAGTTCAATCGGCAAATGATAAAGGACAAAGGCTTGAACCATTGAACTTTGAACCACTTTGGTTCAAAGGTTCAATGGGTTTAATGACCAAGTTGGTTTAACATGCTTAGTGCAAAATATCAAAAGGACTTAGCCAAATAATGAAGAATGAGCTGATTGAACCATTGAACCAAAGTTGGTTCAATCGGTAGGTTCAAGGGGCTACCCCAAAGCTAAAAAGGCAAGTACCCTTGTGGAGGGTAGGCAGCAATGGTTTGAAGGTCAAAGAAAAGATAGAATTCCTTCATATTTGTTTAAAGGCCCAAAAGGAACAATTCTTTCAGACTTTTTGTCTGATGGAAATGGTAAATTAAAAGAAGCCAAAAGAATTCTTTCGGGAAGACTTTTCTCGAAAAAACGTTAAGGCAAAATTCCTTCACACTTTTTGTTTGAAGAAATTCTTTCGGGTTTTTTGTCCGAAGGAAAAGCTCGAAATCCAAAAGCCCGCTGAAGATACAAGAACCCGCAAGGGAAGTTGAAGCCCGAAGGTCGCATGAAAAATCCTGAAGGGTAGATACCCTTGCGGGGGACACCTGACATCAGAAAAAGGACCTTTTCCAAGGACCCAAAGGGACACCTTCCCTTCGAGACATTCCAGAGGCTAAACAAAGATGTAGAAAGGAACTTTCATAGACTTAGACAAAAAGGGGCTTCAAAGGATGAACCGAATGAACCAATTGAACCATTAAACCATTGAACCAAAAGGTTCAATGGGTTCAAGGTTCAAAGGTTCAACCAGAGCTTAGAAAGATAAAGCAAGCAATGTTTGAGTGAGACATAGAATAAACCAATGAACCGATTGAACTTTGAACTGAAAGAGTTCAAAGCTCAATGGTACATAGGTTCAAAAGTTTAAAGGCAGCCTCAGTCAAGAGAGAAGCAGCAAACAAGTGGTTCAATGGATGGTTCAACCAAGAAGCAAAGAAGCGATTGAACCAAGAAGTGATAGAACAAAAGAGATGGAATGAACCAATGAACCGATGAACTTTCAGTGGTTCAACGGGTTCAAGGTTAAACATGAATCAAATGATCAATAGGAAAGAGAGCCCGAAGACTCAAAGAGAGAAGATCGATGCAAAGGACTAGGAATGTCTTTGAAAGAGTTATTTCCAGTAGCTGGAATAGTGGATTGAGTAGACTTATGAGCGCACTGAACCAAGGACGTGACCTATTTTTTTTCCATGAAGGAACGATAAATTGGAAAAGGACCAGACGGTCCATACCAAGGAAGAAACATATTAGATGAAGGGACACGCCATAGGTATGGTAGTGCACTATTCTCAGCATGGTCTCTCCAGACAAAATTGGAGACGCATTGAAGACATTGACTGTAGCATGGGCCGTCCCATGGAAAAAGGCACCAATCCTTGTGTAGTTACTATAAGTTTGTTTATTCTCTCATTTTTAAGGGAGACTTTTCATTTTACAAGAGCAAAACTCTGCCCATTATTAAAGAAAAAAACTGAGACTTTGAGCTCAGATTGTAATTTCATTTCATTTTTATCTGAATGAGAAAGCAGGTTGTTTATAGACTTTGTGCTATTTTGGCTTGTGTCATTTTAGAAGATCATTCTTACGTCTATCTTCTAAAGGTGTTCTTATTCATTTAATTTGGTAAGAAGAAATAGTGAAAGTAATAGGGAAGTGTCCTGAAACCAACTGTGGGAAGACTTTGTGCTTTCACAATTGTTTTCAGTCTATGTTTTTCTTTTTTTTTGTGTTGAGGATTCTGGGGTGACTTTGTGCCCCCATTATCCTTTGTGATATACTCTTTGGGCAGTTGAGGTGGAAACTTTACATTCTATTTCATCCTACTGTTACTAATCCCTTTGGTTACTGGTTACTTTACTATCTGAAAGAAACTCTTGTTGTTTCCTGCAAGAACACTTCTGAAAGAAGAGAAGTGCCTTCAGTGTTTACACTAGGATTTTCTCCTTTGTCTGTGTGCATCATCTCTGAAATAAGAGAGATGGATGTTTTTTTTTGCCCCCATGTGTTATTTTTTGCTTATTTATATTGTATATAGCTCCTACATATCTATAGGGAACCTCCCCTTGATGAGAGGAGAGATTTGTCTCCAGTTGATGTAGTAAAGTTGCACACTTGGTCAACTAATATTCCTGTTATGGTTGATCAGACCTATTTTGTTGATCAGTACGCTGATTGACAAAATATTCACCCAATAATTTTTGGTGACTCCACTAGGGAAGAGTGTACAGTTTGAAGTCTCAAACTTCAAGTTGAAGCAGATCTTGCTCTTTTCCATTTTTTGTTCTACAAACTGGTAACTCCATGTTATACCAAAGGCTAGAAATCCCAAGGTGGTGTTGACCCTGCTTTTGAGTTGGTGCAGTAGAGTAATTTTGAGTTGTTTCCTCCACAACCTCACCTTAGATTAACTAGGAGTCTTCCTCCTAGCCCTACCAGGCCACCAACACAAGGCATAGCTTCTTTTTCTACTACTAGCTGAGCTTTGCCTATCCATGCTCCACCTGGATTAGTGATCCCACTTTTACATAATCAAATCATGGCTCAAGGCCCCTGTGGTGATTCTTTTGGTCTCCTAAATTTGACTCCACCTCTGCATGAGCTTCCATCCAATTCAAGGAAGAATTTTCCCAAATTCTTTGGTGATGGGAAGGTTCATCTTGATGAACACATTACAGCTTTCAGCATAGCCTGAAGTGTAATAAGGGTGGAATTTGAAGACATAACGGTCAGGCTATTCATGGAGACACTACAAGGCACTGTTGCAAATTGGTTCTACCACTTGCAGGCTAGATCAGTGACTGATTGGGACACTCTAAAAGACAAATTTGAAGCCAGGTTCAAGCCTGCAAAAGATGCACATGCCTTGCTGGCCCAGCTCACTCAGATGAAGAAAGAGCTTCATGAGCCTATGAGGGATTTTATTACCAGGTTCGACAAGTTGAGGCACAAGATTCCCATGGTCACCTAGTTATTGCCTCAGAACCTCAAATGCTTCTTCATCAACTCACAACTGCTTGAAGTGAGTTTCTTGTTGAGACAGGCCAGACACATAGACCTTGCTATTGCTCAAGACTTGGTTACTGAGGTAGAAGATGACCTTATCTTAGCAAGAAAGATAAGGAGAGATCCTAATAAAGGTAAATCATCTTCATTTTTTGAGTATTCACCTATAGTCACCACTAACCCAATGGTACAAAATCTAGCAAATAAAATGTTAGCTCTCAAAAAGCAAATGGCGCAAGGGATGGCATCTACTCCTGCATACAGAGATATGCCCAGGAGGGCATTTTAGAATTAGGTGTACCAAGTCAATGCTGTCAAGAATCAAGGATAGCAAAATTGCCTTCCTCCTCCATAGAGGAACCTCGCCCTTGAATCACCTCCAAACAACTCAGAAGTTGGATATCTTGAAGTTGAAGTGGATTTTTCATTCCAGCCTGAGTCAAATCCTGAAGATGATGCTAATCTCTTCACTGAGGAAGAAGAAGAATTAGCTGGCAACTCCCATATTAGTTTCTTGAACTATCAAGATGAATCCAGGAGTGAAGGCAATGTAGTTGAGGGGTCATATGATGTATTCACTCGATCCAAGAATCAATCAGCTCAACAAGTTGATAAGGAAAAAGTAGAAGAGAAACCTCAACTAGTAGTTTCAATTGCTAAGCAGGGATCCACTCTTCCTTTCTAGCCAAAGGACCCAGTGATTTCAAGAAAGGTAAGTACCCCAAATGCCCCTACGCCTTCTACTTTAATTTCACAGTCTAGTCCTCCCCCTTTCAAAAATCAAAAGGATGAACTCCCATCCTTTGCTCTTAGCTCATTCCAGACATTTGATATCATTGACCGTATAAAGAGAACCAAAATTCAAATGTCTAAATTTGAATTTCTATAGTCCCATCCTAAGCAATTAGATAGACTGGTTCAATTCATTAAAAACTAAAACATCCCTATTAAATGAGCAATTCCAAAAGTGACACATGATGTTGCTAGGAATGCACCCACCAGGAACAAACTTGTCACTGCTCCCCCTGCTGCTCCTGGCAGGACTGAACCTTTTTATGTCTCATTGCTGATAAATGGACATCAATTGAATAATTGCATCATTGATTTTAGAGCTTCAGACAATGTCATGCCTACTAAAGTGGCCGAATCCCTTTACCTCACATTGACCAAAACTTTTGGTAGATGCTTCTCCATGGAGAACAAGCAAGTGCCTTTGTTGGGACAAATTAAAGATGCCCAATTTGCATTTACTGCCTTTTCAAACAAAAGAATCAAGATGATTGTCTTGGTAGTAGACATCCCAACATCATATGGCATCCTTCTCGAGCAAAATTTCTGTAGGGATGTTGGTGGTGAATTGAGCATGGATTTATTAGAGCTAAGGATTCCAGTCAAGGGTGTTATGAAGAGGTTTCTCTCTGAGAAGGAAGTGAAATATGTGGTTACCTAGACCTCAACACCTGAATCTCAAATTCTATTTGAGTCTTCAAGCATGGGTAACTAATTTTTGTATACGAATGGAGTTCATGAGACATTTGATGAAGCTCTTGTAGATGACAGCTTGGAAATGCATTCAACTAGAATAGCAGAGGAATTGGCTGAGCACAAGGCAAGTGTGGAAGTATCTCCACCCCCGAATGAAGAAGAATCCAAAAGGAAATCAATATCAAATGAGGTATGGATTCTTGAATTTGATGGCAGCAACTCTTCCACTAGTTCAGGAGCCAAGGTTGTGCTAATATCTCCTCAAGGAGATATTTTTCCCTCATCTTAAAAAATTGCAATACAGCAACATGAATAACTCAACTGAATATGAGTCTTTGTTGATTGGATTGAGAGTCACTCGAGACAAAGGCATCAAGTTCCTTCATGCTAAAGGAGATGCCAAACTAGTGGTTTGTTAGGTAAGGAACCTGTACCAAACCAAGAATGAGAGATTATGTCATTACCGTAATCTAGTCTAGGACCAGCTTGAAGACTTTGATGCTTTCAGCATCTCTACAATTCCCAGAGAATTCAATGATTGGGCGATGCATTGGCTATTTTAGCTACTCTCTTAGTCCCCCACCCAGATTTCAAAGGAGACAAGTACATGATTGAGCTGGTCTTTTGGCCAAGTGTACCTGATAATGCTAATCATTGGTAGGTATTTAACAATGACAACCAAATCATTGCCTTCTTGGAGCAAAAAGATAGCTTTGAATGGCTACATTTTGAAGGCAGCAAACCTCAGAAGTGTGAAATAGCTCCTAAATCAAATGTAGACATAGGTGAGGAGTTCTTACAACTCAAAGGGAATAAGATTCCCAAAGGCCTGGTTTCCCTTGAGAAGTTGTTTGATAAGCATGATAGATTCATCAAACAGTAGCCAATAAATTCAAGCTCATCTTAGGAGTTTGATCAAGTAAATCTGGGAACCAAGGAAGACCCCAAGATGGTGAACATTGGGAAATGTTGTACTCCTAAAGAGCATTTCAAGTTCACCTCTTTGCTTAATGACTACATGGATGTCCTAGCGTACTCTTATGCTGACCTAAAATCACTTCAGCCTGATGAAATTCAACACAACATCCCTCTCAAGGTTGATTCAACACTTTACAGGCAAAAGTCTAGGCATTATAATCCAAAAATATCAGGTACTATTTTATTTGAGATACAAAAAATGCTAAATTCCAGGATAATCTTTTCCATCCATCATTCCACATGGATTGCCAATATAGTTCCTGTAAGGAAGAAGAATAGTGAAATTCGCCTTTGTGTGGATTTTAAAAATTTGAATCAGGCATCCTTGAAGGATAATTATCCTTTGCCAATCATGGATCAAGTGTTGCAGACAGTGACGGGCTCAGAGATGTTATCAATGCTAGATGGCTTCTTAGGATATAATCAGGTCAAAGTTGGTGAAGCAAACCAGCATAAGACTAATTTCACCACACCTTGGGGCATGTTTGCATATAAAAGGATGCCTTTTGGCTTGATAAATGCCGGTGCCACCTTTCAAAGAGTAATGGACCTTGCCTTCAAGGATGAGATGGGTAAGTTTATTGTAGTTTATCTTGATGACTTGACTGTCTTCTCTAAGCATCGCCTAGGTCATGTGAGCCATTTGCAACAAGTGCTGGAATGTTGCCGCCAGAATGGCATTTCCTTAAACCCCAAGAAGTCAATTTTTAGAGTAATAGAGGGGAAACTTCTCAGACATGTTGTGTCCAAAGGAGGCATAAAGATTGACTCAAACAGAGTCAAGTCTATCCAAGAACTTTCCTTGCCCACAAGCAAGACTGTTGTTCACTCTTTCTTTGGAAAGGTGAATTTCTTATTTAGATTCATCCCCAAATTTACCAAGAAGACCAGGCAAATTGTAAACATGATGAAGGGAAAGTCCACCTTTAGTTGGACTGAAAAAGGCAAGTCGGCTTTTGAGGATATCAAGACTACCATTGCCCATGCTCCAATTCTAGCTTGTCCAGACTATAGCAAAGAGTTCACCATTTACAACTATGCTTAAGAACATATGCTTTCAGCAATTCTAGTTCAACAAAATAAAGAAGGTATGGAATCTCCCATTTTCTTCATGAGCTATCCTCTCAAAGCTCATGAGCTAAAGTACTCAAATATGGAGAAGCACGCTTATTCAGTGATGAAAGCCGTGAAACATTTTCATTTCTACATCCTCAATTCTCGAGTTACTACCTTGGTCTTTGACACCACAGTGAAATCTATACTGACTCAACAGAAGTTTGGGATGAAAAGAGGTAATTGGGTTGCAAAGATCCAAGAGTTTGATCTGATCATCAAGCCAACAAAGTTGGTACATGAAAAGGGGATATGCCAACTAATTGTTGATAATAATCCAAGAGGAACAGAGCATGAAGAACCAAAAGTGGGTGACACACCAATAGTCTTCTTTATCTCCACCACAGATGAGTGGTATTTAGGTATTGCTCATTTCCTTACTTATGGTGATGTCCTGCTCACCTATCTTATAAAAAAGGATAACCATCAAGCTGAAAGCTACTAATTTTGTCCTCTAGGACAACGGCCTATACAAGAAGAGCCTTGATGGAACATTCCTTCACTATGTGGACAAGGAGCAACAAAGCCAACTTCTGAAGTCCTTCCACAATTCAGCCTATGGAGGACATTTTTTTGCCCCTGTGACTACCCATAAGATCCTACGAGCTAAGTACTATTGGCCAACTCTCTTTCAAGATGCGTACAAGTGGGTCAGGGGATGTGAATTGTGCCAGCATTTTGTTGGGAGGCCCAAGCTAGCCGCCCTGCGCCTCGAACTAGTGATCATAGAAGAGCCATTCCAGCAATGGGGAATTGATTTTATTAGAGCTGTAAACCCATCATCAAGTGCTGGACATGACTATGTCCTCACGACAATAGACTACTTCACCAAATAGGTGGAAGTAGTTCCAACCAAACATGTTACTTCAGAATTAGTATGCAATTTTTTTAAAGAGAACATCATGTCCAAGTTTGGGGTCCCAGTCAAAATTATCACTGACAATGCAACCTATTTCACTTCTCAGGAGATTACTCAATTTTGCTTCTACTATGGAATTACACTCTCCCACTCCTCTGATTACTTTCCATAAGGGAATGGACAGGCTAAGTCAAGCAATAAAAATTTGATGACTATCATCAAGAAGCTGGTGGATGATAACCAAAGGACTTGGCATAAGGCATTAGTTGATGCTCTATGGGCAGATAGAATTACACCAAAGAGAGCAATTGGTATGTCTCCCTTCCAACTTCTGTATGGTGTCAATGTTGAGATACCAATCACCTTGGAATTGCCAACATTGAAATTGGCTCAGGTGATTGAAGATCAAATGTATGAAAGCTCACTTGAGAAGAGGATCATGTGCCTTGCTGAGCTAAATGAGTAGAGAAATGTAGTGGTGGATAGAATTTTCACCCATCAAAGTATGGTGAAGAAGCTCTTCGACTAGAAAGCAAAGAATTGTGACTTCTAGATTGGAGATCAAGTCCTGCTGTGGGACAAGAGAAGAGAACCAAAGGGGATGCACGAAAAGTTTGATTCCCTGTGGAGGGGCCCTTTTACTATTCATCAGCTCAATGGTAAAAATAGTTTCATGTTGAAGTATCAAGATTGCACTCTCTTTTCTCTACCTCACAATGGGCAACATCTGAAGCACTTTAACTCTTGAAGTATCGAATGAGTTCCCCTGTACATATGTATATTTGTATAGTCTTTTATTTCTATTTTGTTCTTTTATTTTCATTTTTTGGAGCCTTTCTTCTTGGGTAGCGCAGCTCCATATCCCAATGGCACACTTCAAGGCACTGGATATTTTCATTTCTACTCCCCTTAACTGTGTTTCAAGTTTCCAACTGAAGGTAGTTCCCCAACTGGAGCCAGCTGTTGTCCCCAAAAAATGCCACTCATTTTTGGGACAACCTACAGACCAAAATTTCTCTCTTCCCTTCTCAAAATTTTTTCTAAGCTTTCAAATTCCTCATTTTTAAGCTTTTTCGTAAAGGGATTCATAGGTTCAACAAGTTAAAAAAAAGCTTCTGCAGGCGAGTTTAGTCAAAAGAACAAGCTTCTAACACTTAGTCATTTCCAAGATTGGTTCAGCACCTCGGTTCAATCAAAAGAGTTCAATCGGCAAATGATAAAGATCAAAGGCTTGAACCATTAAACTTTAAACCACTTTGGTTCAAAGGTTCAATGGGTTCAACGACCAAGTTGGTTCAATGTGCTTAGTGCAAAAGATCAAAAGGACTTAGCCAAATAACAAAGAATGAGTCGATTAAACCATTGAATCATTGAACCAAAGTTGGTTCAATCAGTTGGTTCAATCGTTAGGTTCAAGGGGCTGCCCCAAAGTGAAAAAGGCAAGTGCCCTTGCGAAGGGTAGGCAGCATTGGTTTGAAGGTCAAAGAAAAGACAAAATTTCTTCAAATTTGTTCAAAGGCCCAAAAGGAATAATTCTTTCAGACTTTTTATCCGATGGAAATGGTAAAGTAAAAGAAGCTGAAAGAATTATTTCAGGAAGACTTTTCTCAAAAAAACATTAAGGCAAAATTCCTTCAAACTTTTTGTTCAAAAGAATTCTTTCGAGTTTTTTGTCCAAAGGAAAAGCCTAAAAGCCAAAAGCCCGCCGAAGATGCAAGAACCCGCCAGGGAAGTTGAAGCCTGAAGGTCACACGAAAAATACCGAAGGGTAGATACCCTTGCGGGGGACACCTGACTTCAGAAAAAGGACCTTTACCAAGGACCCAAAGGGACACCTTCCCTTCAAGATGTTCTAAAGGCTAAACAAAGATGCAGAAAGGAACTTTCATAGACTTAGACAAAAAGGGGCTTCAAAGGATGAACTGAATGAACCGATTGAACCATTGAACCGTTGAACCAAAAGGTTCAACGGGTTAAAGGTTCAAAGGTTCAACCAGAGCTTAGAAAGATAAAGGAAGCAGTGTTTGAGCGAGACATAGGAATAAACCAATGAATCGATTGAACTTTGAACCGAAAGAGTTCAAAGTTCAATGTTTCATAGGTTCAAAAGTTCAAAGGTGGCCTTAGTCAAGAGAGAAGCAACAAACAAGTGGTTCAATAGATGGTTCAACCAAAGAGTGAAGAAGTGATTGAACCAAGAAGTGATAGAACAAAAGAGACAGAATGAACTAATGAACTGATAAATTTTCAGTGGTTGAACAGGTTTAAGGTTCAACATGAATCAAGCGATCGACTGAAAAGAGAGCCCGAAGACTCAAAGAGAGAAGATCGATGCAAAGGACTAGAAATGTCTTTGAAAGAGTTATTTCCAATAGCTAGAACAGTGGATCGAGTAGACTTCTGAGCGCACCAAACCAAGGACACAGCCTATTTTTCTTCCATGAAGTAAAGACAAATTGGAAAAGGACCAAACGGTCCATATCAAGGAAGAAACATATTAGATGAAGGGACACACCATAGTTATGGCAGCACACTATTCTTAGCATGGTCTCTCCAGACAAAATTGGAGACACATTAAAAATGTTGACTGCAGCATGGGCCGTCCCATGGAAAAAGGCACCAATCCTTGCGTAGTTGCTATAAGTTTGTTTATTCTCTCATTTGTAAGGGAGACTTTTCATTTTACAAAAATGAAACTCTACCCATTTTGAAAAAAGAAGACTGAGACTTTGAGCTTAGATTGTAATTTCATTTCATTTTTATCTGAATGAGAAAATAGGTTATTTATAGACTTTGTGTTATTTTGGCTTGTGTCATTTTAGAAGATCATTCTTACGTCTATCTTCTAAAAGTGTTCTTATTCATTTAATTTGGTAAGAAGAAATAGTGAAAGTAATAGGGAAGTGTCCTGAAACCAACTGTGGGAAGACTTTGTGCTTTCACAATTGTTTTCAGTCTGTGTTTTTCTTTTCTTTTTGTATTGAGGATTCTGGGGTGACTTTGTGCCCCCATTATCCTTTGTGATATACTCTTTGGGCAGTTGAGGTGGAAACTTTGTGTTTTATTTCATCATGTTGTTACTATGCCCTTTGGTTACTGATTACTTTACTATCTGAAAGAAACTCCTATTGTGTCTTGCAAGAACACTTCTGAAAGAAGAGAAGTGCCTTCAGTGTTTACACTAGGATTTTCTCCTTTGTTTGTGTGCATCATCTCTAAAATAAGAGAGATGGATGGTTTGTTCTACCCCTATGTGTTATTTTTTGCTTATTTATATTGTATATAGATCCTACGTATCTATAGGGAACCTCCCCTTGATGAGAGGAGAGATTTGTCTCCAGTTGATGTAGTAAAGATACACACCTGGTTGACCAATCTTCCTACTGTGGTTGATCAGACCTATTTTGTTGATCAGTACGCTGATTGACAACCCAACATGATTCATGACATTATTGAAGACTATGTCAACACCATACTGGTAAAATCAAAGACCGGGATCGATCATCCATCCACACTTAAAAATATATTTGAGATACTACATGAATAAAAGGTGAGACTCAATCCAAAGAAGTGTGTTTTTGGAGTTGCTTCAGGCAAATTTCTTGGCTTCATTGTGTCTTGTAGAGGCATTGAAGTCAATCCAACAAAAGTATAATCCTTTATCAAGATGCCATCACCTTCCAATTTAAAGCAGCTCCATAATCTGTAGGGTAAGATCTAATCCATCAGATTCTTCATGTCTTAGTTAGCAAATAAATGCTATCCATTTACACACTTACTTAAGAAAGGTGTCACATTTCATTGGGATGATTAATACCAAAAATCCTTCAAGCACCTCAAAGACTATCTTGTAAATTTGCCTATTTTGTTACCACCTATGCTAGGAAAGGCATTCTTACTATATCTATTTATCATATAAAAATCCCTGCGAGCACTTTTAACTCAACATGATGATAATGGAAAAGAACATGTCATCTACAATCTAAATCATACACTAGTCATGTATGAACACAATTATAAGCCCATTGAAAAATAATATTTAGTTATGGTCTTTGTATCTCAAAAACTACAACATTACATGTTAAACAACAAGACCATAGTTATTTCAAAAGTAAATGCACTCAAGTATCTACTATCCAAAATAATTTTACAAGGCCTCATGGCCAAATGGATCATTCTTCTTAGAAATTTTGAGATCGAATACGTCAATCAAAAGTCCATCAAGGGATAAGTACTTGAAGATTAGTGTGTTGAAGCTCTCCTTTCATATACAAAACCTCTAACTTTTCAGTTCCCAAATGAATCCATTATGACCATCATTGAAACACCTCTTGAGGAGCAGCATTGGAAGTTGTATTTTGATCGATCATTCACGACACATGGATTAGGGGTAGGCCTATTATTTATTATACCATAGGGGGATATTATCCCTAAATCATTTTGTATCAACTTTCCATGTACCAATAACATGGATTAATATGAAGCACTCATCAGAGGGCTTCATCAGGTAGTATAATGGAATATTCAGCATCTCAAGATTTAAGGTGATTCTCATTCAATCATCAATTAGGTTACAAACCACTTTCAAACCAAAGATGATAAGCTGGTACCATACAACGCCATGGTTAACACTTTCAAATAATATATTGTTGATTTATAGTTTGAATACATATCAAGGGCCAGTAATAGAATAGCAGATGCCATGGCCACCATTGACTTTTTGATCTGCCACATCAATAAGGCAAAATAATATCAATTCCTCATTGAAAATCTTCTAGATCTAGCTCATGAATCTTCAACCATCATAATGGTCTATGATATTATTGGACTCAATTCTATATGGTATTTAGACCTTTTTACCTACCTCCATGACCACATTATGCCTCTAGACCTATCCTACAAAAAATTCAAGGCCTTTATCCACCATTCCTCACATTATACCTTACTTGAACCAACCCTTTATTGATGCAACTTTGATAGAACTCTACTTTTTTATTTAAGTTTGGAATAATCAACATTAGTGTTATGGAAAGTTCATGAAGGGGTATGTTGAGGCCACACTAGTAAGGCCATCCTAGCCAAAAATCTCCTACATATCGGGTATTATTGGCCAAATATGGATGCAAATGTAGATGCTTACATCAAATGATGTGAAAAATGTCAAAGGCATGCCAATTTGATTCATTCCATAGACAAGACTTTGAACCAATGCTTACACCATGGTCATTTGTTACATGGGGCCTTGATCTCATTGGGAAAATGAACATGACCTCATCTGATGTCCATAAACACATCCTTACCACTACTGAATATTTCACTAAGTGGGTTGAGATTATACCCCTCACTTAAATGACTAGAAAACAAATTTCTAAATTCATATTCAACTATATCATTTTTTGTTATGGTATCCCATTTGACATTATATCTAATAATGGTAGATCATTCAAAAATAAGTATGTCAAATCACTATATGTCGATTAAAACATTTTTCAACTACATATTACCCACAAGGTAATGGCCAAAAAAATCATCTAACAAAACCATTGTCAACATCCTTAAAATGATTATCAATGATGTTGGACATGATTGACACCTCCAAATATTCTATGCCCTCTAGGAATACTACACTAATTACCATACCCCAACATGATCCACTCCATATTCCCTAGTTTATGGCACTAAGGCCATTCTTACCATTGAGGTTGATTTACCTTCTTTGCACATATCTTTGAAGCATGTCTTGAATGATGAATATTACCGAGTAGCTTGCCTATAAGAATGAGAGTTACTTGATGATAAATGCATGACCACAGTCAACAACCTTTAAGCATAGTAGAAATGACTCTATGGCCACTATAACCGATGGGTCAAACACAAATAATTTGAGCTCGGGGATCTTATCCTCAAAGAAAACCAACCAAATACCATGGCTGATATGAAAAACAATGGCAAGTTCAAACCCAACTACACAGGCCCATACATCATTGTTACAAATTATGGTTCTAGAGAATACAAGCTCACTACACCAGGTAGGGATGATCTTGATGAGCTGATGAACATTATACACCTCAAGCATTACTTCATTTGAGAGACATGAAGTATTATCTATAAGGCCCATTTTAATTATATCATATCATGATTTTATTTGTACCATAAACCATTCTACCATATCTTTTCTATCAACTAAGTTGTTTTTACCCTCCCTACCCATCCCTTTGACTTTAGTTATGTTCAATTGGTTCCACGGGCACTTTTAGCAAAAATATTTTGATCAAGTTTTAGTAGTTAATTTAGTATTATAGATAGAGGTCATATTTTTGGAATAGTATGATAGTAGTTTGGCAGTTGCATCCTTCATTTCTTATTTCATTTCATTTGGAGTGATATTGATTATAACTATCTTTGGGCAAATCAGAGTGCCACCATTGTGCTACTAATTTAACCACCTATGGGTGAATTAGTGGATAATTATCATTGAATTATGTTGTTATTTCCTAATTATAACTGCCTATGGGTAAATTAGGAACTACATCTTTTATCATGTCTTGGAGTACTATCTTGCCTTTCTTATGTTATACTATGCCATTTGCCTTTTTAGCCTACTTTGAGAATTTGATGTTACCTAGTCAAATTCCTCCATTGTAATGTAGAACTATAGTGACTTGATGTCCCACCCTAGGACTTTATAGGCAATGATCGATTCACATTGAGGTTAGCTTAGTCACCCTTTTACCACACTCTCATCATTTTGTGAATAATTTTACATTTGAATGCTCTCATCATTTTGTAAGTTGGACCATTTAGTATCTCATAATCCTATATTGAGTTGAGATACATAGAAAATTCCAAAAACATTTGTAAACAAATCTATAAAATCCTAAACATCGACCACTTCTATGCTTTAAGGATTCTGGGATCCTTAGCTATTTCACAAGAAACCACTTGTCATTTAGTTTTCCCACCCTTACTAGCCTCACATCCCACACTCTTGCCATTTTCTGATACCATTACCCATATTCTCTACAACATCAATCATGTTTTCTTCTCATCATTTTTATTTTATCCCATATCCTAGGAGAACTACATTTGGCCTGAAATTTTTGTTGGATCTTGCATCCATAGAACTATGTAAGCAATGTTCACTAGCGTAGTTCATCTGGAGTCAGCTCGACTACCCCATTCCTTTTCTTCTTTTCCCTCCATTTTGTTTATTTGTTTCATTGTCTCTTATCACCTAACGGGGTAATGTTCATCATCTTGTTTATTCCTTGTTTTTGCTAACATTGTGATTAACCATTGTTGTGTTTGTTTTATTTTATTTTCTTTGTTTTGTTTGGTGTTTCTATGTTTCTTAGTATTTTGTTTGTTTATTTATTTGTCTATTTGTTTGCTTTCATTGTTGTGCCTTGATTTTGTCTATATGCATTTATTGGATGATTCTTTGTGCATTCTTCTTGAGTCCATCCATATTCATACTTCAACATTATCATCATGGTTTTTATCATTGGTGCATTATTTTCAATTGTTTATTCGATCAGGTGTCAGTCCTTATGCATATTTTCACTAGGTTATTATGGTGTTCTATCATGATGCATACCATCATGTGATATAATAAAAATCATCTCATAAAATCTTCCAAGTAATGAGGTCATGGTACTCCTTGGTACCTGCAGAATTCCTAATGTATATGTATTATATCACATATAGAGTAACTAAATCATTAAATAATTTTAATCCTTTCTCATTCAGACATGCATCCCCATACTAGCCGGTTGCCTAAATTCATCTTTCTCCTATGTATTAGCTTACTCTTACTCTATGTGTATAGATTTAGTACGTAAGTCCCATTATCCAATTTTCTATCATACTCTCATCATTCAGAGCATGTTTTTATCATGCCAATGATTATAAATGCCTATGGGAAAATCATTATTTTGCCTTTCATGATTATAATCATCTATGAGCAAATAATTATTTTCCCTTTCATGAATAAAACCACCTTTGGAATAATCATTATCTTATTACCCTAATCCTCTTGTCAATGATTATAATTGCCTTTGGGTAAATCATTACCTTTTTTGTCCCACCTATGTAGATGATTATAACCGCTTGTGGGTAAATCATCCTATTTGTCTTCCCAACCAGGTCAGCTCCATATGCCACTCATTATAACCATTTATGGGCAAATCAATCTTTTCCACCTCATCATTTCCTTCTTTCGAGGAACCGATCACCGACCCTTTTTGTCAACCACTCCCTCGAGAGGGAATGTACAACTCATCCATTACCATTAAAGTTGTAGGCATATAGGAAATGTTCATTCTTTGATAATATGTTATTGTTCCTATAAATTACAATTCCTTCCTAAACAAGGATAAATTATAGACACCAAAAACTACCCACAACTGGTCTCCAAGTAGACTTTAGAATGATTCCTACCAATTATTACAAATTAAGCCTAGGAATCATTGAACATCCAAAATTTATTTGTGCATCATTCATCAAAGATCATAATCATGTTGATACATCTCTAATTGGGGTATTCTACTATATACAATAATAACATCTCACAAATTCATTCGTAATCACTTTGTGACATTACAACTATTAATTTGGCTTATGGACCTATTAAGTGGGGTGTTTGCACACTTAAATCAAATCTTGGAAGAGCTAAAAGGCTAATCATAATCAATTAAAAAATTAAATAAGATTAAATGCCTAGTTGAATTATTCATTTGCAATTAATGAATATTTAAAAAAGAAAATTCAAAATATCCTAGCCTTTCATCATTGTCTTTATGAGTTGTCAAGCTCTTTGAAAATATCCTAAAATATCTAATTTGAGATCCATGCCTAGTAATTACAAATTATAATTACTTGACAACTATTAATTCTACTGAAGTTAGTTTTAACTCACCTAGGTTTAGTTTGAACCCATTCCAAACCTAAACTCAACATTAACTCACCTTGGGTGAGAGTTAATTCCTAAGGATATAAATACAAGGCCATACCCCTTCATTTCTAAGCTTGGATATTGTAGAGTTTTTATGCAAGATTTTATCCATACAACTCATGCAAGTAGTGTTACCATGCCTAAATCTTAAGCCAAGCAATCACAAGCCAAGGTGCTAAAGAGAGAAGGAGCCAAGCAACCTCCATTTATGAAGACTTCTTGATGCGTAAGTTGAGCAAGCCATTTAATAAAGCCATTTGGAGCCCCAAGGAAGGTAAATGATTTGTTTCTTTTATATTTTTGTTGTTCTTTCATTTAGTTTTGTTACTAAGCTCTCCCTAGTGTCTAGGCTAGAGGTGTTAGGCATTTAGTGCATTTATTTAAATGTTTTATGAGACTAACACAAGATGAACCTCCCCTCTATGTCAAATTCCTAGTTCACACTTACTAAAAAATGTGTAAATGTGCATGAACTAATAGTATCATGCCCCTTTGAAACTATGACAATTGTAAACTATCATAATATCTATGTGATTGAAATTCTATAATGTCTCATGAATCTAAAAGTGTGTATATGTGCATGAACTAGTGTCATTCCCCTTTACTCTATACTAATTGATATATAATGATATGCATCTATATGTTGAATTTAAAAAACCTATATCTTAAATGTATGTATATGTGAAAATCTAAAATAAATTGTGTGCATATTCCCATGCATATGTACCCATGTGTGTTGAGTATATACTCAAGTCTCTATAAAGTGAGTGCATATGCATGGCATATGCCTCCATAATCTAGACTAATGTGCCAATATTTGTCATGTGACTAAATTCATTGATATTGAACCATTTTGAATCTCTAAAATATGATTTTATGTTCATGGAAGCTTATGTCTCTATGACAAGCCCATTGTAATGCCCCCATTTTGAGATGGCAAATGTGTTAGTAAGTTATTCATCTTAGAATAAAAGTTAACTATATCATGTCATGTAAAAAATTAACATCGTGTATAATCATGTGAACATGTAGAGATTATGTCATAATATCAATGTATATGTTAATCAAGGCATGTATGTAACATATGTACTGCAGGGCATATTAGTGTCATGTTTGGATAAATGTATCAATGAAGGATACAATAGTAACCATCATGAAAAGATAAATAAATAACACTATGTATTGAAATTTCATGATATGGATCATTGCACTACCCAATCTCAACAAGCACAACAAATTCAAAAATCTCAAGAGTTATTATCACACATAAGGCCAAGGGCTACATACAATACACATAAATATGTTGTAAAAAACATGGCCAAGGGCCATACGTAATAGACATATAGATGCTGTAAACAAGAGACATAAAGATGTCTTAAACAAAAAAATCCAAGTACCACATGTAATGGACATAAAGATGTCAAAACAAGGTTAAGTGGCCATACATAATAGAAAAGAAAAAATGTCCTATCATGCAAGAGAGTAACAACATCAATGGAGCATATGACAAATAAAGACTAGTCTACACCATCTATATGTATCAATGTCATATCATAATAAAACAAGATATCCATGTAATAATATATGATATATGAGTAACAAGCAATACATGTGTAATATATATATATATATATATATATATATATATATATATATATATATATATATATATATATATATATATATATATATATATATATATATATATATATATATATTTCAACATGGTAGAAGGTTATAAAAATATATAACCTATAAAATTGAAACGTATAGAATAAGATGCCCCCAGTATCAGAATTGCCACTCAGTGGAAGAAAGTCCAACATCTATATGTCTATATGTAACTTGTATGTCCTACATTACACACATATACAATAAAATGCATGTGTGTATGAAAATAATATGTCATACATAAAACATGTGATAAATAACATATGTAAAAAGTGTAATATATTAATCACGTCGTGCTCAAGTCCTAAAAAAAAATTTAAATATTTTGAATGTTTTTTTAATTGAGATTTTTTATTTTTTTGTATTTTTGAAATATTTAATTTTTTAATTGTTTAAATATTTAAAATTAGTTAAGTATGAAAAAATGGTAATGGTTTCAAAAATATAATAATGGGATGGATCCAAAAAATCTACAACATGTGTCATAGCATAGTGTACACTAGATGTGATAGCATGGAAAAGTGGAAGAACTAAAAGTAAACAATATGCACTTACTATATGTGTGTATCGCAATAATCTAGCTTAGTATCATATGTGGAGATAAGGATTTGCATGTCCCTAGTGGGAAAGAATTAATGTGTGCTCATGTAATATGTATATATAAGTGTATGTGATCAAGTAAGCTCAATTGAAGCACTATCATGTATAAATAATAAATATGCAAGAGTGAGAAAGTAATAATACCACCAAGTATGTGCACTAGAATCATTGTAGGATAAGTTTCCTAGATATCTGGATCAAGACAAAAATTAAAAGGAAAGGGCCAAGTGAATTAAAAGATAAAGGTTGTAATAATGGTAAAGGAAAACACATGTGAGCACATGTATGTCAAAATAGAAGAATATAATGGATGAAAAATCCAAGAGGATATTTACAATAGATAATGTTCAAGCTTAAATAATGATTCTTGCAATAAAAATCTCCCATGGAGTTCTTGCATATAAGATGTGATATTTTATTGAAGTTTGTGTTAAATCACCAACTAGAACATGGTGTTTATTTCTATGTCATGTATCATATTTTTAAGAAATAGTTTTTACTTTGTTTCCTTTCTTTAAATAATCTTACTATCCTAAACTAGTAATAACAACATGTTCCATGCTCAAATGTAACCTGGTCACGATTTTACCTAGTGTTTCCCCCATTGATATTATCCATGTTATTTTTAGTATTGCATTGTACTTATCTAAACTAAGGTCTAATGCATCACTAATTTTTAGTAATCTCATTCAAATGTTGAAGGCAATATCTGAGAGAATTGAGAAATGTCATGTTACATACATTGATTTTGTAAAAAATTGTAATCTCAACATTGGTATAGTTCATGTCATTTATGTAAGGGATAAGAATCAGAGGCTCTAGATAAGAGGAAATATTTTTAGTTACCCCCTTTTAAACCACACTTATGACATTAATTTTTTTAGGTATATTTTTCTTTTGAACTTTTTTCTTAAGAAACCCTTTCTTAAGGATGTTTTCTTGCTTAGCCTACACTTATTTTTGTAACCTTTCTTTTTGTAACTTATTTTTTTATAACTTATATTATTTTAAGTTTTCTTGTTATGATATTTTTTGTTCCAAGTGTTCCTTTTGTGACTTTTCCTTTTTTAATTGTTCCATTTGTAAATTTTTTTATGCAACCTTAATTTTTCTTTTTTTTACTTTTTTCTTTTTTCATTATCTAACTGTAGCTTTTAAAACCTTTCTTTTCCTAATTTTTCCTTTTGAAAGTATTCTTTTTGCTCTCTTTGTACTTGTTCCTTAGAAGAAGGAATCATATTTGGAGTAGATTACTTAATTATAGAAGGTGTGATGGAATCTTATGGTGGTTTAGTGGATGTATTTAACGTAGGAAAATTATTTCACTTAATTTCACTCATTTTTTAGTTTGGAAGTAAAGAAATGAAACTATTAATAGGGCGTGTAGAAAAATACTTGGTAAAGTGCATGCGTGAATCCAGATGATATTGAGAACTCCTCTTTGGCTAGGAAGGAAAAAATGTACATAAGAAAAACACTCTAAAAGGGGTTTGTTAGAGGGATGGTTAAGTGGACTACCTATCGTGAGCTAGATCCAAGAAGCGTAGTGCTTATTAGGAGGTTATCAATCCACTGTTATAACAATTAAGCTGATAAAAATGAAAATAAAGGATACTTGCATTCAATGATATGAAAGTAAATAAATGCAAAAAAAAGAAAGTAAATGCTTGTTTAAATAAAATAACTAAAAATAGCAAAAGTGGGTCAATGCTTATGCTAAAATGGTTGGGGTCTAGTTCAAAAAATTAGAAAGGTTACCGTTATTAGGAAAAAATAGAGAAAAGTGGGTTTGGTTTGTTGTTCCCAAAATATGTCACTCATTTTTGGGACAACATATGAACTATTTTTGTCCTGCAAGCCAAAATTCCCTCTTCCCTTCTCAAAAATTGTTCTGGGCATTCAAATTCTGATTTTTATGGACTCCATAGGCTCATTTCTACAGACTCTACAGATATGTTTTATAGACTAGTTTTTATGGACTCTGCAGGCTGAGTTCTATGGACTCGCTTCTATGGACTCTATAGGCTGATTTCTATGAACTCTATAGGCTCATTTCTATGGACTCTATAGGAAAGAAATAGGTTCCCAACACTTAGGCAATTTCAAGGTTGGTTCAACGCCGATGTTCAACCAAAAGGTCCATCGGCAAGCTTCAAACAAAGGAATGAACCATTAAACCTTGAACCAAAATGGTTCAAAGGGTTCAAAGGTTCAATGGGTTTAAAATTTCAATGACATTAGCAAGCTTAAGGATGTTAAGCGCTTCAGCAAAGTTCATAGTTTAACCACTTCAGCAAGTTTGATGACTTCAAAAGACTTAACGAAAAGAAGAAGGCTTGAACCGTTGAACCTTGAACCAAAATGGTTCAAAGGTTCAATAGTTCAAAGGTTCACTGAGCAGTTGGTTCAAGCAGTCAATTAAATGAGCGAAACACAAGATTGAATCGTTGAACCGTTGAACCAAAGTTGGTTTAATTCATCGGTTCAATCGGCCGGTTCAAAGGAGTGCCCCAAAGCCCAAAGGCCAAAGTACCCTTGCGGAGGGCAGTGAACCAAAGGAAAGTGCCCTTGCAGAGGGTAGGTGATGAGCAAAATGGACCATTGCTAAAGGCCAAAAGGGTAAGATTTTCTTTGAAAAAATGAACAAGGCAGAAAAGTTGGAATTCCTTCAGATTTGTTCAAAGGCAAAAGACAAGGTGAATTCTTTCGGACAAAAAGTCCAAAGGAATTCCTTCAGACTTTTATCTAAAGGAATTATCCTGACCAAAGGGAAAGTCAACCAAGAGACTGATAGAAATAGCTAAGGCAAGGAAACATTTCCTTTGGACAAAATGTCTGAAGGAATTGAAGCCGAAGGAATTGCCAAGGAGGGTGACGGGCCCAAAGACGTCAAGATTAAGCACCATGAACTAGCCGTTGGGATCCAGACGTCCGATGACATTCCCAAAGCCATCAAATTCATGGCAATGAAATAACCATTGATCTTTAAAGGCTCGAGTGTGGACCCAAATACATTCAAAGGCTTGAAGGCCAAAAGGAAGAACCGCTGGGAGAAAGAGTTGAAAGAGCCAGTAAAGCTGGGAATGTAGCCCTGAGAGCTCAAATTCAAGGAAGAGCCAAAGCTGACAAAAAGGGAAAAGATAGCTTGAGAGCTCAAATCACAATAGGATGAGGGAAAGGCCAGAAATATCTACATAGAAGTTATTCCATTAAGTGGAACAATCCACCAAGCAGATATTTTGGCTTACAAACATTAAAGGCGTGGCCTGTTTGTCTCCCTTGGAGTAAAGGCAAAGTGGACAGTTGTGAAAATATCAGGTGACAGACTAGATGACTCAAGCCCATGAGAAGACATTTGAGATGAATTGACATGTCATAGTTAAGGCAGCCACCATGTTCCAGCATGGTCCTTTGACAAAATTAAAGACGCATTCAAAGCATTGAATGCAATATGGGTTGCTCCATGGAATAAAGCGTCAAGCCTTTCTTGGCTGCTATATAGTGTAATCTCTTATTTTATGCAAAGGAGATCTTTATATTATAAAAACAAAACTCTGCCCAAATTGAAAGGCGATTACTAAGACTTTGAGCTCAGATTGTTGATCATATTTCTTTATTTGAATGAGAAAGCAAGTTACTTTCAGACTTTGTGCTGTTATAGCTTGTGTTATTTTAGGAAATTGTTTTTATGTCCATTTCTTAGAAGCATTCTTGTTTATTTAATTTAACAAGTAGAACTAGTGGAAGTAATTAGGAAGGTGTCCTTAAGCCAATTGTGGGAAGACTTTGTGTTGTCTACAATTGCCTTTAGTGTGTTTGTATTTTTCTATTTCTATGTAAAGGACCTTGGGATGACTTTGTGCCCTCATTGTCCTTTGTATTTCACTCTTGGGAAGTTGAGGTGGAGACTTTATGCTACATCTCAGTCTGTTGGTTACTACACCCTTTGTTACCAGTTACTTGTCACTACCTAAAAGAACTCATGTTGTTTCCTGCAAGACCACTTCTGAAAGAAGAGAAGTGCCTTTAGTGTTTTCATCATGATTTTCTCCTTTGTTTGTGAACATCATCTCTAAAAAAAGAGAGATGGATGGTGTTGTCCTCCCCCTGAGTGTTATTTTCTGCTTATATATATAGTATATAGCCCCTCATATTTACAAGGAACCTCCCCTTGATGAGAGGAGAGATTTGTCCACTTTTGATGTGGTAAACCTGCACATTCGGTGATCGATCTCCCTATGTTGTGGTTGAAGAGACTTATTTTGCTCATCAGTTAGCTGGTGACAAAATATTCACCCAACAATTTTTGATGACTCTGTTAGGGATTCAAACAAGCAGTTCCTATCCTTATCTATTGTATACTCTGGTGACTCTAGTATGTGTCTTACCCATTATCCATTGATAGCCTTATTCATTTTTGTTATATAATCTAGTCTACAAACTAGATCCACTGGAAAGAATGAGCAGCTCCAGTGCTTTACCATTGTTAATTTTTCCTCCCATCTTCGAGCAATAGTTTTTGGTGACTCCACTGGGGAAGAGCACGTAGTTCAAAGCCTCAAGCTTTAAGCTAAAGTAAGGCCAGCTCTTTTCCATTTTTTTCTACAATCTAGCAACTCCATGCTATACAAGAAGTCAGAGAGCCCAAGGTGTTGTTGACCCTATCTTTGAGTTGGTGCAGTAAGGTAATTTTGATTTGTTATCCCCACTTTTCATAATCAAATCATGGAAGTTCAAGGCCCCTGGGGTAACTCCACCCCTACATGAGCTTCCACATAGTTCAAGGAAGAATTTCCCCAAATTCTTTGGTGATGGGAGAGTTCATCTTGATGAACACATTACAACTTTTAGCATAGCCTACGGTGTGATAGGCATAGAGTATGAGGACATAGTAGTATAGTTGTTTGTATAAACACTACAATGCACTATTGTAGATCAGTGACTGACTGGGATACTCTCAAAGCCAAATTTGAAGCAAGGTTCAATCCTGTAGAAGATGCACATGCCCTATTGGCCCAACTCACATAGATGAAGAAAGAATCTCATGAGCTTATGAGGGACTTCATTGCTAAGTTTGACAAGCTGAGGAATCAGATTCCTATTATTTCTCAGCCTACACCTGAGAACCTTAAATGTTTCTTCATCAACTCACAGTTGCCTAATGTAAGTTTTCTATTAAGATGAGCTAGCCACATAGACCTTGTTGTTGCTCAATATTTGGCCACTAAGGTGGAAGATGATCTCATCTTGGCAGGGAAGATAATAAGAGATCCTAACAGAGGTAAATCTTCTTCATCTTCTGGGAATCCATCTACAGGCACCACTGATCAAATGGTGCAAAAGCTAGCAAATGAACTACTAGCCTTAAAAAGACAAGTGGCCCAAGGTATGTCTACTCTTCCTTATCGAGATATGCCAAGGAGGACATTTCAAAACTAGACATATCAAGGCAATGCTACCAAAAGTCAAGGGTAACCAAATCATCTGTCTCCCCTACAGGGGAAACTTGCCATTGAAGTAGCACCAGCCAACTCAACAGTTGGATATCTAAAAATATAACATGATTTTTCTTTCCAACCTGAGTTTGAACAAGAAAATGACACTGATATATTTGCAGTAAACCAAGAAGAATCAGCTAGCGACTCCAACATTGGTTTCCTAAATTACCAAGATGAACCCAGAAGTGAAGGTAAAGTAGTTGATGGATCATATGATGTTTTCACCTAGTCATAACTATTCAGCCTAGCAAGCTAATAAGGAAAGAACAGAGGAATGAACTCAACCTGCAATTTCAATTGCTAAGCAGGGAACCACTCTACCCTTCCAACCAAAGGACCCGATGACTGCTAAAAAGGTAAATGCATCAAGCATTCCAACACCTTCTACTTCAAATTTGTAGACCAGTCCTCCCCCTCCTAAAAACCAAAAGGATGAACTCCCATCCTCTGTTCCTAGTTTATTTCAGACATTTGACATAATTGACCATGTCAAAAAAACTAAAATTCAAATGTCTGAATTTGACTTCCTACAAGCCAACCCTGAGCAGTTGGATAGGTTGGTTGAGTGTATGAAGAATAAAGCCATCCCTGTAGGATAAGATGTCAAGAAGGTAACTCATGATCCCCCAAGGAACATGTCCATCCCAAACAATCTTGTCATTACTCCTCCTACTGCCCCAAAGAAAATAGAGCCTTTCTATGTCTCCTTGTTGATAAATGGTCACAAGTTGAGTAATTGCATCATTGATTTTAGAGCTTCAAACAATGTCATGCTTGCCAAAGTAGCAGAATCTCTTGGTCTCACACTGACCAAGACATTTAGGAGATATTTCTCCATGGATAACAAATAAGTGCCACTGCTGGGACAAATTAAGGATGCCCAATTTGCATTTGCCGCCTTTCCAGAAAAAAGAATTAAGATGACAGTCTTGGTGGCCGACGTTCCAGCCTCATATGGCATCCTTCTTGGATGAAATTTTTGCAAGGACGTTGGAGGAGAATTGAGAATGGACCTATCTGAGGGGAGGATCCCTGTTAAAGGCATCATAAAGAGGTTGCTCCCTAAAAAGGAGGCAAAATATGTTGTCACTCAGATATCATTGCCTGAAGCTCAAATTTTGTTTGAGTCTTCAAGAATGGGTAACTTTTTCCTATCTACAGTGGATGTTTATGTTTCAGCAGATGAAAGTCCTATAGGTAGCGATCCAAAAATTGATTCAAACAAGACATCAAAAGAATTGGTAGGGTATAATATAGATGAAAAAGGATCTTCCCTCTCTAATGAAGAAAAATCTGAGAAAGGAGTAGTTTCTGATGATGTTGGATCCTAGAATTTGATGGCAGTAACTCTTCTACCAGTGCTGGAGTCGGGACTGTGTTGATATCTCATCAAGGAGTTGTCTTTCCTGCTTCATACAAGTTGCAATTTAGAAACACCAAAAACACTGTCGAGTATGAATCTTTGTTACTCAGGTTTAAGGCTGCTCAAGAAAAAGGTGTCAAACTCCTTCACACCAAAGGAGATGCTGAGCTGATGGTTTGTCACGTATCTGATGGGGACAATCAAATCATGTGTTAGACTGAACCAGAAAAGCAACAAGCTATGGTAGTGGACCATACTGCTTCACACCAAAGTTAGGAAAAGGAACTCTTCACCAAGAGAGCAAAGATTTATGGTTTTCAAATTGGAGACCATGCCTTGCCATGGGCCAAGAGGAGAGAACCAAAAGAGATGCATAGAAAATGTGATTCCTAGTGGAGAGTTCCATTTGCCCATCACTGATTCTAGGGAGAAAATAGTTTCTTACTAGTTTATCAAGATGGAACACCATTTTCACTATCTCACATTGGGCAGCATCGGAAGCACTTCAATTCTTGAAGAATTAGATAAGATTATTTGTACATATGTATATTTGTATAGTATTTAGTTCTATTTTGTGCTTTGCATTTTCATTTTTGGTGCCTTTCTTTTAGTCTTTAGTTATATTTTGTGCTTTTCATTTTCATTTTTGGTGCCTTTCCTTTTTGGGTAGCATGACTCCATAGCCCAATGGCATACGTAAAAGGCACTAGAGATTTTGGTTTCTACTCCCCTCAGCTGTTCCAAAATTTCAACTGAAAGAAGTTCCCCAACTAGAACTAGCTGTTGTTCCCAAAATCTGTCACTCATTTTTGGGACAACATATGAACTATTTTCATCCTGTAAGACAAAATTCCCTCTTCCCTTCTCAAAAATTATTTTGGGCATTCAAATTTTGATTTCTACAGACTCCATAGGCTCATTTCTATGGACTCTGTAGATATGTTTCTACGGACTAGTTTATACTGACTCTATAGGCTGGGTTCTATGGACTCACTTCAACGGACTCTGCAGGCTGATTTCTATGGACTCTGTAGGCTCATTTCTACAGACTCCATAGGAAAGAAACAAGCTCCCAACACTTAGGCAATTTTAAGGTTGGTTCAACACTGAGGTTCAACCAAAAGGTCCATCGGCAAGCTTCAAACAAAGGAATGAACCGTTGAACCTTGAACCAAAATGGTTCAAAGGGTTCAAAGGTTCAACGGGTTCAAAAGTTCAATGACATTAGCAAGCTTAAAGATGTTAAGCGCTTCAACAAAGTTCATAATTCAACCACTTCAGCAAGTTTGATGGCTTCAAAAGACTTAACAAAAAGAAGAAGGCTTGAACTGTTAAACCGTTGAACCTTGAACCAGAATGGTTCAAAGGTTCATTGAGCAGTTGGTTCAAGCGATCAATTAAATGAGTGGAACACAAGATTAAATTATTGAACTGTTGAACCAAAGTTGGTTCAATCAGTCGGTTCAATCGGCCAGTTCAAAGGAGTGTCCCAAAGCCCAAAGGCCAAAGTACCCTTGTGGAGGGTAGTGAACCAAAGGTAAGTGCCCTTGCAGAGGGTAGGTGATGAGCAAAATGGACCGTTGCAAAAGGCTGAAAGGGTAATATTTTCTTCAGAAAAGTGAACAAGGCAAAAAAGTTAGAATTCCTTCATATTTTTTCAAAGGAAAAAGAAAAGGCGAATTCTTTTGGACAAAAAGTCTGAAGGAATTCCTTCAGACTTTTGTCCGAAGGAATTAGCCCAATTGAAGGGAAAGCTAACCAAAAGCTTGACAGAAATAGCTAAGGCAAGGAAAGATTTCCTTCAAACAAAATGTTTGAAGGAATTGAAGCCAAAGGAATTGCTGAGGGTGACAGGCCTAAAGACGTCAAGATTAAGCACCATGAACTAGCTGTTGGGATCCAAACATTCAGTGATGTTCCCAAAGCTGTCAAATTCATGATAATGAAATAATCATTGATCTTTAAAGGCTCGAGCATGGATGTGAATACATTCAAAGGCCTAAAGGCCAAAAGGAAGAATCGATGGGAGAAGGAGCCAAAAAAGCCAGTAACGTTGGGAATGTAGCCCTGAAAGCTCAAATTCAAGGAAGAGACAAAGCCAGTAGAAAGGGAAAAGATAGCCTGAGAGCTCAAATCATAGCAAAAAGAGGGAAAGGCTAGAAATATCTATGTAAATTTTATTCTAGTAAGTGGAACAGTCCACCAAGCAAATATTTTGGCTTATAAACATTAAAGGCATGGCTTGTTTCTCTCCCTTGGAGTAAAGGTGAAGTGGACAGCTGTGCAGATATCAGGTGACAGACCAGATGACTTAGGGCTAGGAGAAGACATTTGAGATGAATTGACATGCCACAGTTAAGGTAGCCACCATATTCCAGCATGGTCCTTTGACAAAACTAAAGACACATTCAAAGCATTGAATGCAACATGGGTCACTCCATGGAACAAAGTGCCAAGCCTTTTTTGGCTGCTATATAATGTAATCTCTTATTTTATGCAAAGGAAATCTTTCCATTATAGAAAGAAAACTCTACCCAAATTGAAAGGTGATTACTGAGACTTTGAGCTCAGATTGTTGATCATATTTCTTTATTTGAATGAGAAAGCAAGTTACTTTCAGACTTTGTGCTGTTCTAGCGTGTGTTATTTTAGGAAATTGTTCTTATATCCATTTCCTAGGAGTGTTCTTGTTTATTTAATTTAACAAGTAGAACTAGTGGAAGTAATCAGGAAGGTGTCTTAAAGCCAATTATGGGAAACCTTTGTGCTGTCTACAATTGCCTTTAGTGTGTTTGTCTTTTTTTGTTTCTGTGTAAAGGACCTTGGGATGACTTTGTGCCCTCATTGTCCTTTATATTTCACTCTTGGGTAGTCAAGGTGGAGACTTTGTGCTACATCTCAGTCTGTTGATTACTACACCCTTTGTTACTGGTTACTTGTCACTACCTAAAAGAATTCTTATTGTTTCCTGCAAGACCACTTCTGAAAGAAGAGAAGTGCCTTCAGTGTTTTCACTAGGATTTTCTCCTTATTTGTGAACATCATCTCTAAAAAAAGAGAGATGGATGGTGTTGTCCTACCCCTGAGTGTTATTTTTTGCTTATATATAGTATATAGCCCCTCATATTTACAGGGAACCTCCCCTTGATGAGAGGAGAGATTTGTCCCCTTTTGATGTGGTAAACCCGCACATCTAGACGATCGATCTCCCTATGCTATGGTTGAAGAGACATATTTTTCTCATCAGTTAGCTGGTGACAAAATATTCACCCAACATGGTTGAGGGTAAGGGGCTTAAAATAGTTTTCTAGATTTTTGTACCATAGTGACCAGTTGTGGTCAGCTTAACTAGTTGTGATTGGTGTAACTAGTGATGGTTGGGTAATTGGTGATGGTTAAGGTGACCATCAGTGGTTGGGATAACCATCAGTGGTTGCCTATGTGTTCTGAGAAGATATTGAAGGGGAGTTATAGAATGATGAATAAGTAGGTGGGGGTTTTGATACAGGCCTATAGGAGGGAGAATAAGATGTTAAGAGGTTTGATTGGGGTAAGGGGGTTAAAAATAAGATAAATCAATGAAAACAAGCACAATATACCTATAACTTGATGGTGGAGGGGTGAGGCAATTTGGCCAGAGTGATGGTACTTTGGCCTTCAAAAGTGATGTGAACAAAGGTTCAGGTCTCTAATACTATTGCTTGCTTGTTGAAGGGATGTTGAATACCTATAAAAGAAAATATAATAGCCTAGACACAAATTCATTTGTGGATCTATTTCACTTCCTTCTCTTCTCATTTTTTAGGATGAAGTTGCTAATTGGGATGGAGGAAGTTACTAATTTGATAGGGGCATAAATTTACTTGTTCAAGAGGTTTTAAAAGCAAGTTACCATTTAGGGAGATGTTTATCTTGCATAATGTTGTCATTGTTTTAATATTTTAAAATAGGTTTGGGGACCTAACCATCGATGGTTAGGCCAACTGGTGATGGTTAGGCCAACCATCAATGGTCAAGGAGAAAAGGGAAAATAGGTTAAAGCAAGTTAAATTAAATGGATGCATTAAACATGTTAAGATAGGGGTCAAGTTAGTAAGTGAGTCTAGTTGACTAACTAGTCCATTAAAGGTGAGGTTGAATGAGGGTTAAAAAAGTAGTTTGACATCAAAATATATCATGTAAAGTTTTTGAGTGTCTATGTTTTACCCCTTTTTGTTATGCAAATTTGATTTACAAGCTACAAAATTTAAAAAAATGGTTGGTCAAGGTATGGTTGCCCTGAGTATGGGAGGAGGTGTTCCCCCCTCAAACTGGGAGTTAATGAGGTGAAAGTGAAATCAAGTTGGGGTTTGATAAATAGTGAATTGGTAATTATGAGGTGGGTGACATGAAAAGGTTAGGCATTTGAGATGCAATCATTTGCACAAAATGTAATGAAGAGCAATAGTCAAGATCACACAAAGACTAAAGTTTCCAATGTTGGTAAAAATAAGGTCGATCTTAGAAGGACATGTGACAGGGTTGACCAGTCCATAATGTTGGTCATAGCTGATCAGGTCAGGCCTATCAATCCATCTAGATAGGGTCATTGTTGGTCACAAGCATCTAGGGGAGGAAGTGCTCCCACAAAATAACATAATAGGTTAGGTTGCACACAAGGTGGTGCAAAGTTCAAAAGTGTAACATGGTAAGGTCGATCGATGTGGTTAAAAGGACTAATGCAAAGTCATCACAAAACATGTGAATGATCAAGGTCAAAATCCACCAATGTCAAGGTGTATGTGGTGAAAGTATGGTTTGATTGGGTATGGGTTGGAAGGGTATGGCCAAGTTGACTCCAGATGCACTAAGCAAGTGGATGTTGCCTACCTAGTTCCATGGACAAGAATCCAAAAAGAACATTAGGCCAAATGTAGTTCTTCTAAAAAGGTTAGATTTTAAATTGGTAGTCTTAGGGAGAAGGGGGAAAAAGACTAAGGGACCCAACTAATGATGGTCAGGGTGGCCCTTAGTATCAATTGGTGATGGTTACCCCTAACCGTCGATGGTTATGGAAAACCCTAAAAAGTCAAGATGTAAAAAGAAAAGTTATAAGTCTTTTTTACCGTTTGATTTTTGGTTGTGAGTGCCTAGAGCATTTTGTCTGGTGGTGATTTGGAATGGATTGTACTAAGGTGTAGAACTATGATTAGGTGATGATGATGGGTCCAGGTGATTTGAGTGGTAATGAGATGGAGGGTAGATGAAGGCATGGCTAAGCAATGGAAAGAGGACTCTAACCATGGTAGTGATCATAGAATGAGGTAGGGGTTGTTTTAAAATTGATAGTATAGGTAAATTTGGGGATGTATAACTTTATTGGGTAGTTTATAATAGTAGGGCAAGGTGTGTGAAAATGTCCTTGGGCCATGATGCCCTAGTTTTTGGGGGTGGACAAAATTGGTCTATTTAGTTAGGTAGATTAGGAGGGAAAGAATACATTATAGTGGAAATAGACTGTATAAGAATATTAAGTGGGTTCATTTTTCTATTAGGTGAGTTTAGTATAGTTAGGGAGGAAAAAGGTGGTAGGGTTCCATTCCTGATGATCATGCATAATTATCGATGACAATTTGACCCAACCATCACTAGTCAATCCAAGAGTAAAAGGGGCCCTAAGGGATAGATGCCTTCTAATGATGATGATGATGGTAGTGACATGTTTTGATTTGCTAGATTCAAGCCATGGATAGTTTCTATACCTACTGCTAGGGGTATTAGTAGAGATGCTACTTAAGGGGATTGTATTTAGATGGGACCCAATGCTACTAGTCCAGATATACAAGGAGCTCTGGGCCTTTTGAGCACATAGACAATATGGTATTAGTGTTATTTTCATGTTGCACTATTGGGAATTTAAGTACATTCATGTTGTGAGACCATTGGGGGTACTATGGTAGGGGTTCACTCAGGTAGCCTTTCCAGTAGGCTTCATGTGATGGAGACATATTATTGAATTGATAGGCAACGATGGAGGAGCCAAAGACATTGATTGGTTTAGGGATGTTTTGTAAGGCTTGGTGGTAAGTGATGCTGTATGGAGGTCAAATGTAGATTGGCCTATTTGGCTCAGGCACAGGTACCACACATTATCACTTTAGAGCTGGTGTTGGATATATGGGAGATAGGATGGGGAGACTAAGTTGATCCTATTTGATTGAGTGTGCAGATATTTTGGACTAGTATAGGGGATCCCCCCTAATTTTCCATGATACAAGAGAGAGGATGTGGAGTTCCTACTGCCAAATCCATAACTATAAGAAGTTGTCTTGGATTTTGAGGAGCTCCTAATAAGGGAAGCCATAGATGATGTAGGGATTGTCGATGGTTATGCAGCATGGTTCTAGGCCAAGTATATAGTAGAAAATTTTGGATGGGGTGATGGGCAGTAGCAACCAATGGATGTGGATCCTATAGGGGTACCTACACAAGATGATGGAACAAATAGATAGGCACTAGTAGCAGCTCAAGCCTAGATTATAGAGTTATAGGGGTAGGTGGCCATGTTATAGGCACAGGTTATCACCTTACAAGGATAAGTTATGACTTTGATAGGTCAGCACAATCAGGCATGGGTCTCTCTAGGGTTAGTGACTCAAGAGAGAGACTTGTTGAGACAAAGAGCAGGGGTGATCATAGCAAAAATAGGATGACCACCTAACATAGTGTTGAGTGTATGATACATAGCCACTATTGAGGAGATTAGATATTATGAGGTGATAGTATTGGCATAGCTACTTTTAGAGATGAAATATGGGGAGTATAGGGCCAGTTTAGCATGTGGGCCATCTATAGCTACTCTAGGGAAGTGGGAATAAATAGTGGGATAGGAAAGGTTGTTAGGGGGACCACCACTAAATGGCATTGCAGGTCTAAGTGCAGATGGTACAAGTGGTAGTGGTTCTGGTGCCCTAGGGGCTTGATAGAAGAGAGGTGTGATATGTACATGATTTGTATTTTGATACCAACCTATGAGCTGATGATGTGAGATGTATATGAGAGAGTGACTAACAGATATATTATGAAATGCATTGCCTTATTGATGTATATGTTGATTAGCTTTTTATTATGTTGATTATATTATGTTTATGATGTTTCATGGATGAGATATTGTTGTATTAAGTTTATGATGTAATGATGGGCATGATTAGGGATGATAAACATGATGTTACATGCTTAGAATAGGTATTTTATTTTTTTATTTTTAATGGATAAGATGATGATTATTTGTGTATATGATGATGCATTTGATTTTGATTGAGATGTTTGTTATTATATGGTTTCGGTTGAACATTTGATAGATAGGTTTTGATGATGTTGTTTATGAGTGACTAAGAAATTATGGTTAGGTAGGATCGTGATAAGTTGTTTGATAGATAGAATGATATTTTGTTGTAGGGATGATGTTGATGATGATCTAATATTGTTATAATGTTATAATGGCATGTGTGAATGGTTTCAATGTTATGGTTCCTGATGTTTTGTTTATGGATAATATATGTGTTTGGTTTATATTTGCCTTGTTCCCAGTGCATAATGTCATGATTACGTTAATGGGAATAAAAACACATAAATTAGGTATAGACAATAAACTAAATGTGAGACATATGACCACATGAACTAACAAATAAAGCATAAGAAAAAGTCATGGTATTTCTATTTGGCAAGGATGTATTAATGAGAAACCATAGCTGGATTGACTTAGTGAACATAAACATGTTGAATGCTTCACAATAGCATGTTTTGATTGAGAAAGAGGGGATATTGATCACATTTTATCAAGTAAGCTCATAGTCCCTTTAGAAGAGGTGTGGAAGGAAAGTAGTTGATAAATAGATATTTAAATGGGAAATGGGTGAAATGGTAGCCTGATGTGGGTTAGCTTACCCCTTCTATAGGTGACTAAAGAACTGTAATATACAAGTTCGAGCCTTAATATGAGATATAAACTAATCAATGCAGGAAGTTTACCAATGCCACATATATGAGTTGATTTTAGTGTAATGAGATAATGTGTAGACTGATTGATGTGGGAAGTCTACAAACAGCACTTATAAGCGCTGATTGCAGCTTACTTTCTTTAATTTTTACATAGGATTGTTTGTTGTTTTTGCTATTTTGATAAGTTGTTGAAGTTTATCAATGCAAGAAGCTTCAAATGATTATTCCATAGCCATTCTTCAAGGTAGAGGTATAGGATTGGATTTTATTATTGTCCTTTAAGGGAACAATCTATGTTTAAGCAACTTTTAATTATTGGGCAGTTGTCCTTCAAGGGAGTAGTCTATAATGCAAGTGATATTTTGAGTACATGTTAGACATGGACAAGTCTTTTTAGGATTCAAAAGTTGACCTTTATGGAGACATGGCTTGAGCACAAAAGGTTAATGTTAAATGGGGAAAGTGGTTTGAGAGATAATTGACCATGGGATTCCATCTGATTAAAGATGAAAAGTATCCATGAGAACCATGCCATGGTGCCCATGCTTAGGATTAGGCCATAACTATGATGGATAATCACATGGCTCTATGTTTTAATTGATTGTTCCTAAAGGAGTTAAGGATGTGAAAGGTAGGGAAAATATTGTGAACTAAGGTACAAGCTTAAGTTAGATACAAAAACGAGTTTGATCCTTATTTCAATAATAGAAAAGACATAAATGCGAAGCATTAAGAAGCTCAAGTTTTAGTTTGCCCTCAAGAGAGGACAAACAATAATCTCTTGATCCATACTTATGGGTTATGATGTAGGGTTCAAGCCAATTAAAAACAAACTTTCCCCTTTTACTTTTATCCATATTAGTTACACGTTGGTTTTCCTTAAGGATGAGGTCTTCAATATTGAACTCTTGCTCTTTCAGGTGTTTGTTGTATACATGTTTGATCTATTCTTGATAGACATAAAGATGATTGAGGGATATGAGGGGATGTTCATCAAGGAGTTCAAGAGGTGTGAGGCATTCTTGATGATAGTTGCTTTCAAAAAGGATTTCATGTAAAGATATGCAAAGGGATAAAATTTGGACTTCAATAGGCAAGACCGCCTTGGCTTCAAAAATGAGACAAAAAGGGGTAGCATTCATATAAGTTTGAATGCTAGTGTGATGGGCCCATAAAGTGAAGGGGATATGTATGTGCCAATCTTGACCTGAAGCATTTACTACTTTGGTGATCATCTTGATGAGATTTTTGTTCAAGGCATCCACATGTCCATTGGCTTGAGGATGATAAGGTGAGGAAAAGCTTAAATTGATGCCAAAAGCATCACAAAGACTTTGGACTTTTTGGTTTTTAAAATATTTGCCATTATTGGTGGTGATCTTATGGGGAACACTAAAGCGGTAGATAATATGGTGATTGATGAAGTCAATAATTTTTTTGGCTTTGGTGAATATAATGGGGATGGCCTCCAACCATTAGTGAAATATTCAATGATAGTAATGATATATTTATGTCATTGTGAAGAATGGGAGTTGATTTCCCCAATAAGGTCAAGACCCCATTGCGAGAAGGGCTAATAATCAATAGATACTTGAAGGCCGTGAGGAGGTACGTGATGTAGATTAGCATGTTATTCACATTTGGCATACTTCTTAACATAGTTTCAATAGTCTTTATTGAAGGTGGACCAATAGTAACCAAGGTGAAGGATACGCTTTGCAACAGATAGGTTGTTAAAGTGTCCCCCATGTATTTCATCATACATTTCTTTAATGGCATGGGAAGCTTCTTGGCTATGTAGGAAACAAATAAGGAGGCTATTGAAGCTGCATTTGTAAAAGATTCCCCCTTGTATGGTGTAATGAGAGGTACTCTAAACAAAGGCTCTTTGGGCATTATTTGAAAGTTTGGGAGGAACAATGCCAAGGTTAAGTTAGTGAAAAGTTTGGTCATAATAGATGTCAGAAGGAGACATCTCCACACCACAAATGGTAGGGAGATCAGAAATAATTTATGAGGGTGTGATAAAGAAGTGGATGGTGATGAATAGTTTAGATTCGGTAGGTTGATATGGAATTTGGGAAGCAAGGGAGGTCATTATGCCATAAATTTGTTTGTAGATTGAGGAATAGACTGGATAATGTAATGATGGCATATTGCTAAGTGTATATCCATGAGTTGTTTATACTTTAAGAGGGCATCTTTTTTACATTGATAAGACCCTGTGACATGGTTGATGACTAGTTGGGAGTCTCCTAAGATACTGATAGTTTTGACTCCCAAAGCTAAGGCAGTTTGGAGGCCTATGACTAGGGATTCATATTTGACTATGTTGTTGGTACATTCAAATTCAAGTTTAAAATAAAGGGGAATGAGAATAGCTCTAGCACCCCCACCATTTTAGCATTTATATCCATTGAAAAACATGGTCATTTGGTAGGTGGGTTCTTCCTAAGAAAGAGTTACAATAGACTTGTCTATAAAGGCAAGAGGAAGAGGTTGATTTCCAGGTAGAGGGGCTTTAGCTAATTGGTCAATAATGACCTATCCTTTAATGGACTTTTATAAAAGGAAATCAAGATCAAATTTAACTAGAAGCATGAGCAACTTAGCCATACATTCATTTTGATATGGCTTAAAGTTCATGACCTTGAGGGGGTTAGTGTTAGTGATAACATAGGTTTTATGATTAAGAAGATAGTGATAGAGTTTGGAGGCCACAAAAACTAATGCAAGGTAGAGCTTTTCAGGATGGTTATACCATGTTTCATACTTAATAAGGGTGTGGCTGATGTAATAGATGGCTTGATCTTTATTTTGTTCATCATGATGAGCGAGCATTTCTCCTAGGGAGTGATTAGTGGAAAATATGTATAGGTAAAAGGGTTGGTCTTCCTTATGAGGGGTGAGGATAGGTGGAGAGAGAAAATACTCCTTGATTGAATCAAAGGATTGTTGACATTATTTGGTCTACTTAAAGGAGTTGTCCTTCTTTAGGAGGTGGTGTAAGGGATAACATTTGGTAGATAGTTGGGAGATAAAATGATGGATGGATGGATTGAAGTTTTCCCTATAGGCTATAGAGTTGTGTAAGGTTAGTACAAGGAGGCATCTCCAAGATTTCTCTGACTTTAGTGGGGTCTATTTTGATTCCATGTAGAGAGATGATAAATCCAAGAAGCTTACCTGATAAGACCCAAAAAATGAACTTTTTGGGGTTGAGCCTGACATGATAATGAATTAGGCTATTGAAGATGATAGCAAGAACATTTAGATGATCCTTGCAGTGTTTGGATTTCCCAAGGAGATCATCCACATAATCCTCTATGATTTTATGGATGAGATCATGAAAGATATATGGTATGGCCTATTGATAGGTTGCTCCAGCATTCTTTAATCCAAAGGTCATGACTCCATAATATAAGGTTCCTCATGAGGTGATAAAATAAGATTTATGCTGATCTTTGGGGGCAATCAAGATCTAGTTATATCCTGAGAAACCATCCATGAGAGATAATATTTCATGACCGGCTATAAGATCAACAAGTTGGTTGATGTTGGGTAGAGGAAAGTCATCCTTTGGGAAAGCAAGGTTGAGGTCATGAAAATTGATATAGAGGTGAAGTCTCCCCATAGTCTTAGTAATATGAATGATATTATAAACCCATTATGGGTAGTCAATGGGTTGGATGAAGTCAACAGATAAGAGATGTTGAAGCCCTTCTTTGACCACGAGGGTTATACGAGGATACATTCTATGAAGCTTTTGCCAAATTGGCTTTGCCTTAGGATGAGTGACAATGTTGTGGAGGGTGATAGTAGGATAAATCCTAGGCATATCTTGATAGGACCACATAAATTCTATGATATGGTCTTGAAGGAAACAAGGGTAACCTTGTAGCTTGGTGGAATTTAAGGATTGGTTGATTTTGATGATATGAGGGTTATCCTGAGTACCCAAGTTGACATCAATGGTTGATTTGTTCAACATGGTTTGGTTCTCAAGAGGGATGGATTTATGAATGGAAGAATTCCCCACACCAAGGTAGGCAAGGATAGAATCATCATCCTGATGTTGGATGGTGTTGATTGTGGGAGAGTCAAGTTCAATCATTTCAAGATGGATAAGAAAAAAAGGTATTAGTGTGATCATCCTTTTATTAAGTTAGGGGGCCTAAACTAATGGTATTGATAAAAAAAAGTGAGATGGGATGATATTAGAGTCCTCAAATTTAGAGGGAGATGGGGTTGGAGGTTCTTTGTCGATGGAGGCAATGGGTTTTGGCAAGGTGGGTTCTTCTGGTGGTACAAACCCAAGGCCAAAGAACTCATGAGGTTTTTGAGTTTTTATTTTGGGTAACTCATGAGGTCCCTATTCATAAAGTCTAAGACCAAACCTGTTCTAAGTACATAGGTAAAGGTAAGCTTTGGCAAAGGCTAGTTTGTCCATGTAGGAAAAATTGGTTGTAAATGGTCGGATAAATGAGATAGTGGTAGGAGTGAAAAGTAGTTGATCAAGTCCCCCATAGATGAAATTTGTTTGATTGTTGGGAATACCAAAAGAGATAATGGTTCTGATGTTGGGATCATAGGAAGGGGCATATTTGAGATTCTAATACTCTTGTAGAGTAAGGAAAGAATCTAAGGCTAAAAGTTGATATTCCCCTAAAGAGAGATGTTGAAATGTAGATTGCAAAGGGTCCTTGACTGGAATTTGGGAAGATGAAATGGTTGAGATATTTGATTCTTCATCATTGCTATAAGTGAAAGTTTTGATGGTTTTGATTGGTGGGGTGGTTATATTAGAAGTTAGTTATGAGGTAGATGAAGGAAGAATGAGAACATCATTAGGCCCGTATGTCATATTACAAGAGGTAAAGGGATGAGGATCAGCTTTAATGGTAACAACTTATCCCTGGTGCTCAAATTTGACTTAGTGGTGTAAGGTGGAAGGGATGTAACCCATAGCATGAGTCCAAGGGCATCTGAATAACACATTATATTGGAACTTGCCCTCTATAACATAAAATAGTTCAAGAATAGTATGAGGCCCCAAGTAGATATGGAGGACAACAGTCCCTAAGGTAGTGGCCATGGTATCATTGAAGGAGCAAATCACTGCTTTAATTTTAGACATGATATTTTTGGGAAGCTAAAATTGGCCATATGCATGGGAGGAGATAATGTTGATGTTGGATCCTCCATCAATCATAACCCTTTTGATGTAGGTTTGATTGATGTATGTGGTAATAAAAAGGGGAGGATCAAAGTCCTCAAGATTAATAGGTGGTATTTCAGAATCCTAAAAGGTAACAAGGGTCAAAAGTTGTAAATCTCCAACCAAGGGTTAAAGAGGTTGAGGATCATCTGGTTGAACCCTAATAGATTTTAGAGCCTTGATTAGTGCTTGGTGATGGTGGGAAAAGTGTTGATTAGTTCATAGAGTCTCATTTTCATCAGTGTTTGGTCAAGTTGTTTCAACACTAATCATTGTATGAATGTAGAAGGGTTGGAGGGAGAAGCTCCCAAAATGGATACTTTGGGTTTTGGAGGTTGTGAAGGCAAGGGTAAAGATGCTTGGGTTTGGTTGGTGGTTTGATGAGTTAATGGGTAGGTCCATGGAATGGAGGCTTTGGATTTTCCCTTATCTTTTTTTTGGGCTTAGGATCATGTAACCACATGAATAGTATGGATAAGGGGATTTGTTGGGTTTGATGCTTGTTTTAGTTCTTCCTTCTCATCGTTAGGTAGGAAAGGGAGAGTTGGTAAAGGTTGGGTGGGTTGGGTTGATGGAAAGATTGGTAATGTGGGTAAGAAGGGTTCATCTAATAATAGATCATCCTCATCATATAGGATATGAACAAGTGCTTGGAGAGCTTTATAGCTCTTTGTGTCATGTCTTAGTGCCATATGGTATACATAGATCAAGTTATTATTGAACCAAGAGGGTTTAGGGCATGAAAAACCAAAAGGTTTGATTGGAGTTAAGCTAATGGAAGAGGTTTGAAACAACCTTTGCAAATTATCAAATAGGATTCAAGCAAAGGTGTTGGAGGTAATGGATTTTTGGTTTTAGGAGTGATAACCTTCTTAGACGTAGGTTTTAGAGTGGAAGTTAGAGTTGGAGTAATGATTTTGGTTAGAAGTTTTGTTTGGGTTTGTTTGGTTAAGGTTGGTTTAGAGGTTGAAGACTTGGATGTGGAAGACTTGGATGATGAAGGTTTAACTATAGGTGGAAAAGTGGAGATGGATAGATTGGTTAAAATGATGGATAACTATATGGTTTGATGGGTGTAGGTGGAGTAAAAGGGGATGATTTATTAGAGGAAGAATAGATAACTGGTATGGTAGAAAGGTGGGGTCCTAATATGGAAGGTAAGTGGGAAGGAGGTGGTATGGGTCTAGTTTAAGGTATAGATTTATGTAACTCTACCTTCTTAGGCAGTTTAGTTGGATTTTCCTTTAGTGGACTAGATGGAGTTAAATCCAACCTCAGACGGGGATGAGTGTGACTAGGTGTGGGGATAATCCCTAGGTTCTTTATTGGTTTGGTGAAAGAGGCATAAGGTGATTTGGTGATGGGAGTGTTTGGGATGGTTCACTTATGGTCTTGGAAGAAGTATTTGGTGAAGGGGTCATGATGGGCTTCAGGGTGGATTCAAGTGAAGTTGAGGATTCAGATTTGCCTTGGTAAGGTAGTCTAAGATGATGCCAAAAGGTGGCTCTATCAAAATTAGGTTGGGAAGTGAATTCTAGACTTTGGACTAGTCAATAAAATGGCTTGTAGATGGGTTTAGTTCATTGGTCATTGGTTTCAAGGCTTAAGGCCTTAGGTGGAGAAGAGGGAATGGTTTATTTAATTTTGATGGAAGGGTCCAAGATTGGTAGTTGGGTAGATGAGGTAATCTCCTTCTGTGGGATGGTTTCCAAGAAGGAGATGGATGGTTCAATGATAGGTAAGGTAGGTATGGTGTCCTCAAATGAAGGAATGGATAAAGTTGCTTATGTTATCTAGGTGTCCAAAGAAAGGGAGGGTAGTTCTACCACTTGAATGGGGGAGTGGAATAAGAATAAATGGTTATAGTGGAGATTGTATCCTTTGGTATTTTGATCAAAGGAGAGGCAGATAAAGCTAAAGTCTCATTAAGTGAGGAGAAAGGGGTGGTTGACTCTTCTATTAAGGTATCTGAAGAAATAGGAAGTGAGTTCACTATTTCCATTTGGGTGATTGAGATGATGGTATCTTCAATAAGGGGCTTGTTATTAATAATATTGATTGTATGTGCCTCATGAGAGTGAGATGATTTGGGTTTATTATCATGGTGTTGGGTGGAAGGAGAGTGATTGGGAAAAAGCTTGCAAAAAATGTTAAGTGATTGATTAGGAGGTGCATTGGGATTATAAAATGCAAGTTCTCAACTATCAATCAAATTTTGGACAAGACTTTTGAAGGTATTACATCTATTAATGTCATGTCCTACGACATGGTGGAAGGCACAATGGTCATTTTCATTATACCACTCAGGTACAAGGTGAGAAGAATCAAATTGTTGGGGTCGTTTAATTGGTGAAAGTTGGTTGAGGTTGGCTTTGATAAATTTATCCAAAATGAATGAATACGATTCTCCACTAGGAGTGTATTATCTTGGAGGAGCTCAATTTTGGTTTTGGTTTTATTTTTGAGGAGGGTTTGAAGAATTGGTTTGAGGTGGCTGATTAACAGTCAGAGGTGGAGCGGTTTTTAGAACAACTGAATTTGTGGATGTTTTTTCCTTGGTATTAGATTGGTTAGTAGTTTGGTAGAGGAAGGGTCACTGGATTTAAAATTGGAATTTTGGTTCCATAATTTTAATTTCCCCTCATCAATGGCCTAGTTTTTAAGTTTTTGTGCCATGGTGAATGCCTCACCGAAAGTTTGAAAGGTTTAAACTTGAAGAGTGGGAGAAATATGTTTGGCACAACCCTGAGAGAAGATTTCAATCAATTTGGGTTTGGTTAAGGAAAAATAAAGTTTGTTGATGAGACCTCTCCATCTAAAAACAAAATTAGCAATTGACTCATCATTGAATTACTTAATGGAATAGAGGTCTATAATAGAAACCTTTTTAGATATGTTTATTGAAAAGTGTTCTAAAAATATTTGGGCCTATTGAGAAAAAGAAAATATGGAGTGCATGGGAAGAGAATTATACAAATCAAGGGCGGGTCCAAAAAAGGACATGGGGAAGGTTTGAAGAAAGAGAAAATAATTGTATACAATTAAATAGAAAGAATGATGGAATGCTCTCAAATTTTGTTGGGGGTCTTCCTTACCTTGAAATTTGTAGAACTTGGGCAATTCCCATTGAGGAGGATAAGCATGGATAGGGATAGACAGATGAACGGGTTCATTACAAATTTAATCATAGGATAAAAGGTTATGAGACCAGAGATGGATGACTCCATGTTACTAATTTTGTCCATTAACATCTTGATTAAATCTAGTTGGGGTTGGGAAGCTACATAATTAAGGGCCACGTTCTATTGAGGTTGGGTGGCAGTTATGTTTGGATAAGTGATAGAAGGTGTTGAAGAAGCCATATATCGATAAGTGGTCACAAAAGGTTGAGATGGTGTCACATAGGGGTTAATTGACACAAATGGTTAGGTGGAAGGTGCTATGTATCCTTGTGGATTAGAGACATGTTGATAGGTTGTCATGGACACTTGTTGAGGAATGGAGGTGGGTTGGGTTAAAGGTATGGCTAAGGTGGTGGGTTGAGTTTGGATAAGTTAAGGTTGAGTGGTGTCTCTAGTGAGAATGGGTGGAAGTGTTTGAGGTATAGAGAGCACCAAGTTTTGAAATGGGTTAGAAGTTGATGGATTGTTTGAGACAAGGGGAAGGGTGGAAATAGGGGAAGAAGACAACCCCATGGTAGGTAGAGTATAGGTAACTAGAGGTAAAGTTGAACCTATATGTGAAGTGTGGGGTGTAGTAGGAGGTGTTTGGTTAGAGGTTATAATATTTGATTGGGTTTGGTTAATGGTAGTAGATGGGACATTGGAGGAAGAGGAGGCTTGGGTCAACAAGGGTTAAGTTGAGGTAGTACCCACCATAAGGTGGGGAGGCATACCATAAGGATGGTCCATAGGAGGAATTGAAGCAATAAGGGTACGGTTGGGTAAGTTGTTAAGGTAGTGTTGAAGAGCAATTGGGTTATTGTCAAGAAAGGTAGTGAAATATGCATCACCTTCAAAAATAATAGGGATTCTGGTAGGAAGGGGATAAAAAAGAGGTGAACCCTCATCATTAGAATTGTATTCCATGGAGGAGGAAGAAGGTGGTGGTTGATCAGTTTGGTTTCTAAATTGTTGTCTAGTAAATACCATGTGAGAAAATAGGAAATAATATAGTGAAACTCACACTTCAAACAAAGAGCAATCAAAAGAAAATAATTCAAGGAAAACAATACATACACTAAAAGTGTGTTAAATCCTATAATTCATTTTAGATCGCTTTTGGCTTATGCCTTATAAAGTGTGAAGAGGGAATTTGGCTTGTAGATTAGGTACTAAAGAGGCAATCTAAGGTTGGTTTCAAGTTGTTTAGGTGCTCAAGAGGAAAAAATATGTTGAACTTCAGTATGTGGCTTGGTATTTGGGCCTACCCCCTCACTTCATGATCCCACAATGGTAAGAGTGTCAGGTGCTTAGCAAAAATATACTGAGTTCAAAGTTTATACTCAATTAGAGAGCTGAGTTGGTTCTCCCCTTGGTGGTGAAATCCAAGTAGGATAGTTGGGAGGGGGTAAGGTTGCCACTAGGTGATGAAATCCTAATCGGGCCTTGTCTTAGGTATGTTTTAATGTGTTAATCATTTTATGTTTTGGCTTAGTGTATGATAAGAAGTGTGAAAACTATGATCAATTAATTTGCTTTCTAAGTTAATAGATGAACTAAGACAAGCAGGCAATAAATGTATGCAAAAGGTTTATTTTAAGCCCAAAATGAAATTTTTAGATTTCATTCGATGAGAAAACAATAAGGAAGAAAAAGGGAACTGGGTTCCACCGAGCATGCCAAAATATTTTAGTTAATTTCACTCATTTCTTAGTTTGGAAGTAAAGTAATGAAACTAGTAATAGGGTGTGTAAAAAAATACCTGGTAAAGTATGTGTATGAATTTAGATGATAGTGGAAACTCCTCTTTAGCTAGGAAGTAATAACTTATAGATAATAAAAACACTCGAAAAGGGGTTTGTTAGAGGGATGGTTGAGTGGACGGCCTAGTGTGAGCTAGATCCAAAAAGTGTAGTGCTTACTAGGAGGTTTTCAATCCACTGTTATAACAATTAAGCTAATAAAAATGAAAATAAAGGATACTTGCATTCAATGATATGAAAGTAAATACATGCAAGAAAGAGAAATTAAATGCATGTTTAAAGAAAACAACTAAAAATAGCAAAATTTGGGTCAATGCTTATGCTAAAATGGTTGGGGTCTGGTTCAAAAAATCAGAAAGATTATCATTATCAAGCAAAAATAGAGAAAAGTGGGTTTGGTTGAGGGTAAGGGGCTCAAAATAGTTTTTTGGATTTTTGTACCATAGTGGTTGATTGTGGTTAAGTTAACTAGTTTTGGTTAGTGTAACCAATGATGGTTGGGTAACCGGTGATTGTTGAGGTGATCGTCAACAGTTGGGCTAACTGTTGATGGTTGCCTATGTGTTTTAGGAGGATATTGAAGGGGAGTTGTAGAATGATGAATAAGCAGGCAAGGGTTTTGATATAGGCCTATGGGAGGGAGAATAAGATGTTAAGAGGTCTGATTGGGGTAGGGAAGTTATAAATAATATGAATCACTAAAAACAAGCACAATATACATGTAATTTGATGGTGGAGGGATGAGGAAATTTGGCCAAAGTGATGATACTTAAACCTTTGAGAGTGATGCAAACAGAGGTTTGAGTCTCCAATGCTACTACTTGCTTGATGAAGGGATGTTGGATACTTGCACAATAAAATGCAATATCCTGGACATGAATTCATTTGTGAATCCATTTCACTTCCTCCCATTTGTAGATCTATTTCACTTCCTCTTCTTCTCTTTATTTAGGATGAAGTTGCTAATTAGGATGGAGGAAGTTACTAATTTGATAGGGGGATAAAGTTGCTTATTCAGGAGGATTTAAAATCAAGTTGACATTTAGGGAGATGTTGATCTCACATAGGGCTATCATTGCTTTAATACTTTAAAACAAGTTCGGGAACCTAACCGTTGATGGTTAGGGAAACCATCGGTGGTCAAGGAGTCAGAGGAAAATAGGTTAAAGCAAGCTAAATTAAATGGATGCCTTAAACATGTTAAGTTATGGGTGAAGTTAGTGAGTCTAGATGACTAAGTGGTCCACTAAATATGATGTTTAATGAGGGTTAAAGAGGCATTTTGACATCAAAATCTATTGTGTGCTATTTTTGAGTGTCTAAAATCACCATTGTCAATAATTATTTGTAATTTTATCTTCAAGTACCAATAATTATCTATATAATGTTCATGCACTATATGATAGGCATAATAGTATTTTTATTTACTTAGAGTATGCATAGGAGGAAATGTTATCAACTTGTTTTGAAGCATTCCACTCAAAATCTCACTTGAAATATTATAAGCCTTATGTAAACTTTATGAGCCAATAATTGTAGATGGATTCTTTTGTTTAATATCTTCTTGAAATGAAATATTTTGAGGTAAAAATATGTTGAATGGAAATGTGTGTGTGTGTGTGTGTGTGTGCGTGTGTGCGTGTGTGTGTGTGTGTGTGTGTGTGTGTGTGTGTGTGTGTGTGTGTGTGTGTGTGTGTGTATTGACACTAGCATGCTCAAGATTTGTTATATGTGTAATCTTGCCTTCAAGCAATGTAAATTTTTGACTTAGATCTTCATTTTGATTTTGGAAATTATTTATATGTTTATTTTTTATTTACCAATGAAATGATATAAATAAATAAACCATTAAATATAATTTAGGTTACATAATATACAAAACCTATATGTACAATAAAATAATTTATATAATTTGAAATGAGCCATAAACAGTAAATTAAAAGACATACATGCAAACCTAGATTGGATCTAATTTTATTGCTAACTATGTAGGCTGAATGTTGATAAGAACCAACTAAAAAGACATATGAATTGTGTTGCAACTGAAAATAGAATTTAAAATTGTGTTGGGACAAGGCCACACTAGAAGGATAGGACCATACTATGGGTGTGTCTATTAACTGCAACCACAACCTGGTTGAATGTATGATTGATTTTCCTATTTGGGTACCCATGGTTATTTCAAAGGGCTTAATGATTGCTTGTGTGTGTCATTTTGATACACACAAGACCTTAAAAATAAAACACATAGCTCCTACACAATAAACCAAATGGAGATCAAATACAAAAGTAGGGAATTAGGCAAGGCGAATAGCTAACCTATCTTCATAAAACCCCATGTAAAATGAGTGTTGCCTACATATCCTAAAAGGGCCTAAGGATGATGTAGTTATCCCTCCTAAGGTGAGTGTGTTAATCTTGATCTTTGATATATAAATGCAATTAGATATATTGGTTTGAATGCTTGAAAATGACTACCATTGACCTATAATAAAATCAATTTAGACTTGGCTTATGATAGTTAAAATAAAATCAAAATTAGAATTAGAAATAATAGTGCTCTTTTGTTCATTGTGCATTAGAATCACCAAGTGATTACCAAATGATGCCAAGGTGTATTGAGTGGCCTTGATGTGCTTATATAGAGGAAATTTTGAATTATTTCCATCAACCAACCTTGTTAAAAGCATAAGAGAGTTATGAAGTGTCTCAACTTTAAAAATTTATTGTTGGAACATTAGGGACAAGGTCCTACCACATCACTATCTACCTAATGTAGCCTTGTCATAGAAGGATAAAGATTGATATAATATGGTTTATAAGAGTTTTTAATAAATATAAGGATGCCTAAATGGTGTTTCCATTATTTTCATGATAGTAAGTAAAATATTGAAAGCTCTCATAGAGTTTTAAAGTCAATGAAATCATGAATATGCCAAGCAGGGCAAACTATTGAAACTAATTTATCTTACATAATATAGAAAACCTGAATTTATAATAAATTAATTTACAAAATTTTATGAGCTATAAATATTAAATTGAAAAAATTATACGTAAACCTAGCTTGGATTTGATTTTATTGTTGGATATGTAGTCTGACTATTGATAAAAAGCAACTAAAAGACCTATGAACTGTGTCATAGCTGAAAATAAAATTTAAAATTATGCTATGACAACACTACATTAGAAGGATAGGGCCACATTATGGTTGTGTTTGTTAAATGCAACCACAACCTAGTTGAATGTGCTATCGATTTCCTTATCTAAGTACTTGTAGCTATTAAAGAAGGTTTAATGATTGTTTTCATGTGTTGTTTTGATGCAAAAGGACCTTAAAAATCAAAATCCTAGCTCCTACATAATAAACCAAATGGATATCAAATACAAAAGAGGGTAATCGATTAAGGGGTAAAGCTTAGTTATCCTTATGAAACCTCGTGTAATGTGAGTGTTGCCTACATAGTCCAGAAAGGCCTCATACTGATGTAATTCTCTCTCCTAGGGTGAGTGAGTGAATCTTTATCTTTGATATATGGATGCAACTAGATAGATTTACTAGAATGCTTGACAATGAATATCATTGACCTACAATAAAATGACTTCAAACTTAGGCTATGACTATTAGAATAAAATCAAAATTAGAATTGGAAAGAATAACACTCTTTTGTTTAATGTTTATTATAATTTTTAGGTGATTACCAGATGATGCCAAGGTGTATTGAGTGGCCTTGATGTGCTTATATAGAAGAATGTTTGAAATATTTCTCTTAACTTACCTTGATAAAATCATAAGAGAGTTAATATGAAATGTCTCAAATTTAAAAAGTTATTTTTAGAACATGGGGGACAAGGCCACACTAGTGGACAAGGTCATACTACATCATTGTCTACCTAGCACAATCTTTTCCTATAAGGATATCGATTATTATAATATGGCTAACATTAATCTGTAAGAAAGATAAGGATGCATGAATGATGTTTCCAATATTTTCAAGGCAGTAAGTGAAATAGTGAAGGCTATCATAGAGTTTGAATTTTAATAAAATGTGAATATACAAATTAAGGTAAACTATTGAAATTCATTTAGGTTACAAAATATACAAAACTTAAATGTGAAATTCAATAATTTATAGAATTTCAAATGAGTTATAAATAGTAAATTAAAAAACATATATACAAACCTAGCTTGGATCTTATATTATTATTGACTATGTAGGCTTATTTTTGATGAAACCAACTAAAAGGACCTATGAACTATGTCTCAACTAAAAATAGAATTTCAAATTGTGTTGGGAAAAGACCACACTAGAAGGATATGGATGTACTATGGATGTATCTATTAACTATGACTGTAACTTTGTTGACTGTGTGATTGATTTTTCTATCTAGGTACATGTGACTGTTTGAGAGGGTTTAATGATTATTTGTGTGTGTTATTTTCATGCATAAAGACCTTTAAAATAAAAATCCTAGCTCCTACACAATAACCCAAATGGAGATCAAATACAAAAGGGGGAGTCAAGTAAGTGGAATAGTTGATTTATCCTCAAAAAATCCTACATAATGTGAGTGTTTCCTACATATCTCAAAATGGCCTCAAGATAATGTAGTTATCTCTCATAGGGTGACTATGTGAATCTTGATATTTGTTATATGAATACAACTAGATAGATTGACTTGAATGCTTCACAATGACTACCATTGACATGTAATAAAATGACTTCATACTTATCCTATGACTATTAAAATAAAATTGGAATTAGAATTTGAAAGAATAGTGCTCTTTTTCTCAATGTGTATTAGAATTGCCAAGTGATTGATAGATGAAGCCAAGGTGTATTGAGTGGCCTTGACATGATTATATAGAGAAATGTTTGTAATATTTTAGTTAACCAACCTTGATAAAATCATTAGATATTTAATAGGAAATATCTTTAATTTTAAAAGTTATTATTAGAGCATGAGGGACAAGGCCACACTAGTGGACAAGGTTGTATTTCATCATTGTCTACCTAGTGTAGTCTTGTCCTATAAGGATAAAGATTACTAGAATATGGTTGACACGAGTATATAAGAAATATAGGGATGTATGAGTGATTTTTATAGTATTATCAAGGTATTAAGTAAAATAATGAAGTCTTTTATAGAGTTTTCAAGTTAACGAAATGGTGAATATACCAAGCAGGGTAAGGATCTCAAGATTAAACATTTTCAAGTACTTAATGAAAATTTTTGAGTATATACATTTAGTCCCCCTTCCCCCCTCCTTTATTTTATTGATACAATGAAGCGGAACTTATAGTGTAAAGGATATGCAAACCTAAGTGTGTATACACACTTTGTATTTTGATATGAATCTTGATTGTTGAATATGCCTCAATGAAAATCTTGCAACAATGCCACTGAAAGTAGTTACTATCCATGTTTGAAATTTGAAAAGCTAAAACTTAAAATTTGAAAATTTAAAATGAGAACAAGGAAATAATACACCTAAAATAATATGTAATCTTATTTCCATGTAACTTAAAATAGGAAGTACATGCCCCATTGTTTAAAAATCTAGAGAAATATTGAACCTGTGTAAAATTGAGAGTGATCAAACCTCAATTTGAAAACTAGCAAAATCTCCTGAGTTGGAAAAATCGTATGCTCCAAATCTAACCTAAATTTGTAGAGTAATATGTAAAATAATTAAAGGGTGGAACCAATGAATGTGCCTCACTAAAATTAAACCACCAAATGTATTTTGCTACAATGAAAAAAGTGAAACCATAGAAATTGAGTGTCATTAGACTCTAACTTGGCCCACTTTCAAAATGGAATGAATCATACCAATGCAGATGAATTTAGATTGTATTTGAAATTTTTCAACCTTAAAAACTAAAATTTGGAATTTCCATGTAGAAATATGAACATGAATGAATATCATGCCCCCTGTATATGTATTGAATTGATATAAAATGTCAATTAAACTTGAAAAATTCACAACTTGTAACTACTGAAACCTGTAACTTGTAACTATTTTTCACATGTCAATGTATACACATCAAGTGTATGTGAATATGTATTGAATTGACTATAGGAATGAGTGCACATTCATATGACGTTCCCCGATAATCTAAAAATGTTGAACCATGTTGTAATTCTTTAAAACTGTATACTATCATAAATCTAAATTTTGTTACTAACGAGGACTTGAATTTTCAAGATAAGCCCATTGTGTTGTCCCCATTTTGAGATGAGAGACATACCTTGAAATTCACTAATCTCAAAAGGGAATTGTATAGTTTTTGAAATATGTAGACATGTAGTATCATATGCACATTTGAATTTTATTACATCATAGTATTGACTATAACATTGAATTGAATATGAAAAATGTGTTATATAGATATATCATTGAAGTAAATATAAGTATAATGTGAATGATATTTATCATGAAACAAGATTATAAATATAAATAATGTGCAATATGAATAATGGCACCATAATAACAAGCAATGAACATAAAATTAATGCTATACAATGTCACATAATTTTCATATAATGTCATACATAAGGCCTAAAAGCCACATACAAGGGACATGTGAATGCCACATAAACACACAAGGCCAAGGGGCACATTCCATTTAAATTATAATTCCATACAAGCAAGAGCATATATATTGTACACGAAAGGCCAAGGGCCACACATAACAAACAAGAATGTCCTAACTTATCATGTAGTAAAGTAAAAAGTGTGAAAGAAAGCATAGCTAAAATGAGACTAGTTTACATCAACCATATGTATTAATTCCATTGTTAGCAAGTAACATATCCATGTAACACAATGTAAAGTGTGAGTGACGAGAAAAAATGTGTATGATATATAGTTCAACATGATAAAAAATTTGTGGATAGGTAAAATTTGTTGAAGTGTTCATATAGAACAAAGAGATTTCCCCCTATTTGTAAGGCTATTGGGTAATAAGGGAAGTATGACATAAAAAAACCATATAATATTATGTCTTGTATCACAATCACATACCTTGTAGAAAGTGTTGTGTATTGAAAATTGAAATATGCTTAAATTTATTATTGTACTCAATTTGTTATTTTTTGAAAGATGGTAGGTTGATGTATCTAATTGATTCATTTATTCTTATCTGGACTATTACAATTCAAACCCATCTCATTCATGCTTATTGTTTTATCTAATTTTATGTTGATGTATTTTGGGTTAGGCTCTATCAGTGTGGTTATATGTTATCCTATTTGGGCTTTGCTGATTTTTTTTCGCAATTATGTAGTATCAATTGATGGTTATTGTAGAATGGCACTATTTCATGTAGACTCATGTTGACTCATGTTTATAAATTTTTATATTTAGTGATGACTCAAGTTACTTTCTATTTTATGATATATATTTGTTTTAGTTGTTGGTTTGCTAATGTTTCATTATTCAATATTGTTTTTTGTATTGTTGTTGATGATTTCAGTTGATTATCTTCTAGTTCAGGTTCATAGTTTCATCCAAAAGCATTTACTCTCAATAAAAAATATGTTATCCACTTAACATGAAATAAATAGCATATGTAAAGAGGTTGTAGACACCTAAAATTAAATACTTTGTGTTATTTTTAACTATCTTCTAACATCATTCTAAATCCCTAATCAATCCTCTGTTCGCATTAACATCCCTAGCCTAACCCAACACTATCCACTACCCCCTTGATCAATTAATCCCTTCTTTTCCATAATCATCCAAAACCACAAATTCACATCACATTATATTAGCTAATTAAACCAAATTAATTAATTACTATTTCCTTTTTAAAAGTTTCATAAATGTATAGTAGGTATATTTTATAAAAATCAATAAAAGCCAAATATCCCCACATCACACTTGATTCCCAAGAAAATTACACTTTAACCAATCAAAACCAATTTGAAGTACATTTTTCTACATCCCCATGCAATAAACTCTTCTTCCAAGGTAAATCACTTCCATACCTCATCAATCAATATCTTTAACACACCACAACAACTTCCCTAATTTAATGGGTGGGAGGATTCATTATCCACCATTGATTTTTTATCAAGATAAATGGCTCACAGTCATCATGAAATCCTGTAAATTTAGGGTTCTTCCTCTTATTTCAATAAGTCTTGACACACAATGAAGCTCTACCCTTTTTAGGAGCCACTCTCGCATCAAAGTTTAACCAACATTCCAAATTTTTCATCTAAATCATCCATAGTGCAAGGGGAAGTGATGTCAAAATGACTATGCAAAATTGATCAAAAATGTTTGAAATTACATCCAAGCATAATCATGCTTATTTTCTAGCAAGGAAGAGAGTAAAAATAAGATATACAATTTTATTTATTTGTCTTATATTTATTTATTTTCTCTTTCTTTGCCTTGCTCAATCAAAGGACATACGCTTAGGTTGAATTGTATGATTTTCATTGTGATTTTGAATTCAAACTAATGAGAAATAACCCTTTGTAATCATGTGTTATATTTGTCATGCTTGGTGGGACTATAGCCCATAACTGACAAAAAAATATCTTTAAAATTTTATAGCTATTTTGCAAAAGGTTTTTCTTTTCACACAGGTGTCTGATTCATACACTTATTTTATTCATAATAAATATTATGAATAGTATTTAGGGTGATATAATGCTCTAAATTTAACCCTATTATAGATGATATTTATGGATTATATATAACTATAGTCTCGTACACTTGGAAAACTCAAATCTTAGTTGTTCCTCTTAGTTTTGGACCTTTTCTCACTTCCACAAGTCTCGCATCTATTTTATATTATGACCCTTGGCCTATCTCTTAGTCTGACCACTCTTAATTTGATGACCCAAGACTTATATATTGCCCATAATGCTTAAAATATAATTATCTTCCACCTATGCAAGTTATGATCCTATACCCACTTTCTTGCTCCTTAGACACTAATGTCTAGGACAGACACTAGTGCCAATGTTAGTGTCCTGACCAAATACAAGTGTTTAGTTCCCTAAATTCATCTATTTTGAAAATGAAATGTATATTAAATATCAGACTAATTTTTTTAATGTCACTTCTCCAAAGGGATTGATATAAATACAAGATCAACCCTCATTCATTCCTCACCTAGCATAGACCAGGGCAACCTATCAAAAGTATTCAATCAAGCAATCAATAAAGTAAATCTTTTATATTTTCTTTAATTCTCATATCAATCATAGAAACAACACACACATGCTTAAAGTATTAAAGAATCAAATAAAGAACTATATTTTTTTCAAGTTACAAGCTAGGTCATTGTTGTACTTGTTTTTCACATATTGCATGATTCACACATAAGCCAACATACAAGGGATAACTAATTTAGTCTAAGGCCCTCTTTATAGTATTGAGTATGTAGGCAATAATAATTGATTGAGTGGTCTCTGGGTCAGATCAACGTTGTGTGCCCACTTTTTTAACCCTAAAATGAAGGTCTCTCTAGGTTGAGGTTACCTAGAGGCTTTATTAAAGGGGTATATAGAAATGAATAAGCATAAGGGTTATAATCAGATCTACAACAGGCCAATTGGGTGCTAAACTCATATATAAACATACACTAAATTTATTATGTTGAGAATAAGCTAAATATATAAAGTACAACTAATGTATGTATGAAAATGATAAATAAGTAATATTCTTAGCTAGTTATGATGTTAACATAGTGTTAGATCTAGAACAGGCAATAAGAAGACTAAAAGATGATTTCAGAATAGTCATCAGATTCTAGATTGGATGCTTCTAAAGCTTTGGACACTAACTCTAGCCTATGATGGCTATGTTGACATTACTATCTAGGTTTGACGTAAGTGTCCTAAATAGAATACCTATTAAAAAAGGATGTGACCACCTGGATGCTTCTGAATTTGTCTTTGTCTTCTTCTGATGCATTTAGATCTGAGTCATGGACTTTTTTTCCTCATAAAATGTTAAAACTCTAGTTATTCATCTACATGTTGACCTTGGGTAAAAAATGGGTTAGTGGGCACACGGTGTTGAGTTGACCCCAAAGACTCTTCTGTCAATGAGTGCTACCTACATAACCAATACTCTGAAGAGGGCCTTAGAATGGTGTTGTTCTCCCATATGTTTTATCTTGTGTGTGAATCATGCAATATGTGCAAAGCAAGTAAAAAAATGGCCTATCTTTTAACTTGGCAAATTAGGCTCTTAGGCCACTCCTTTAGTACTTTAGACCTGTAGATTTGTTTTTCCTATGACTAGTATGGAAATAGGGAAGCTTTGTTCAATTGAATGCTTGATAGAGTGATTTTGATAAGTTTCCTTGGTCTCTCTTGGTATTTTATATGTGGGTAATGAATGAGGGTTGACATTGTGTTTATATCAATCCCTTTGGATAAGTAACTGACATTAAGCAATTAGGCCTACCATTAGGATACATTTCATTTACAAAATAGATGACTTTAGGGCATTAGACACTTATGTCAGGGTAAGACACTAGCACCTTTGGAAAAGTAACTCACATTAAATCACTTAGGTTGACTAGTAGGATACATTTCATTTGCAAAATAGATGACTTTAGGGCACTAGACACTTACATTGGGTCAAGATACTAGCGTCAATGCTAGTTTTGGTCCCAAACATTAGTGTTTAGGGAGTAGGAAAGTAGGTACAAGTTTAGAACTTATAAAAGTGGAAGACAAGTAAATTTTAAGTATTATGAGAAATATATAAGTCCTGGGTCATCAACATAATACTGGTCAGACTAAGAGATAGACCAAGGGGCATAAGATAGAGTATATGTAAGACTTGCACAAGTAGAAAAATGTTGAGAAATGAGAGGAACAACCAAGGTCTAAGTTTTCCAAGTGTATAAGACTAAGGTGTTATATAATCCATAAATATCATTTACATTTCCCCCCTTTTAATCTAGTAATGAAATTTCTAGTTTAAAGGAAAATAATGTGTACCTAGATGTGTATAACACACCTTGTCTTTGCATGTGTCTAACTTGAGTGCTTTACTAGTGACTGACCTAAAACCAAGATAATGTTATAATATATAATCACTACATATAATCTAGAATTAAAAGTACTTAAAATAGATTAAAATTGAAATATCAATGTTTAGTACACCTATGTGCCGATGTAATTGCCTTGCCTATTGGAAAGTTGATTTGAAAAATATGTATCGTTGTAAGGATCTAAAATTGATATTAAGACAAATATAGATAAATATTGAAAGTTCATATATCCAATGAGATGGAGAGAGAGAGAAAGATATATTTGAAGGAACGTGCCCTCAACCTTAGAGCAAAGCTGAGTTACCACCTAGAAGTTAAGATTGTCTCAACCGTGCAACCTAATCATAATTATAACCCAGTGAGGCTAGATGATATAATCAATTTTAACCTAAAAATTTGGCAAGATTGGATTATTTGATCACCTCAACATACCAAAAATTGAGCCAACTACTGTAATATATTATCTCAATAAAGTTCATAAAAGTTTGACCAGGCTATTAGTACGTAAAAGTCCATGATGTGATAACAGTCCATAAGATAGTTTTGGAATCTAAAATTGATTTGGATTTTGTAATATTAAGCACAAATTTCATATCATATACACCTTAGATATGTATTATGTTGAAACTTTATATACTAGTGGTACCAATGTATATAATTGTTCCATAATTGTGAATCTAAATCATATAACTGTGTGCTTTGGCCAATTCATAAAACTATGTAAGTGTGGAGAACATGCTTATAAAGCATGTCCCCACTATATATGGAGAAATCTAAAAACTAATATAAGTACCAATGTGGAGAACATGTTTTCAAAACATGCCCCCATTGAATCTGAAAACTATGAATGTGTGGAAGCCATGTTTATCTGACATGCCCCCACTGAATCTAAAAATTGATATAAGTACCAATGTAAATAAATTACTTCCAAAACATGCCCCCATTGTAATTTGGAGATGTTGAATACTAAATAAGTGTGGATAACATGATTCTAAAACATGCCCCCATTGAATCTGAAAACTATTCCAAGTGTGGAGAACATGGCTCTATGACATGACTCCACTAATATGCCCCCCCCTCGAGGTGAGGAAAAGATAGGAATTGGTAGTTACCTCACCTCAAAAGGATAAGATAATTGTATAATCTGTGAATGGATCCCAATAGCATATAGAAGGAATATGTCTAGGTAGATATAACATTGAAGCACATATAACCAATGTGATCACATAAAGGCCTAAGATGCATGATAAGGATCATGGTAATGTCTAGACAGTAACATTACAAGCTCAGCAAGCACACACATAAGAGCACTCAAAATCAAAAATTCAATGGTCTAAGGAGACTACAAATAAGGGGCATGTATAAATGTCATATAATTGAAGGGATGTGACTTAGTAAAATGTCCACAAGATCAAGGGTGACATATTCAAATGTCTATAAAACAAACAATGACATATTCAAATGTCAATAAAGCATACATAGGCATGGGGGACATAATCAAAACAACATATTCAAATTCTCAAATGAGAAATATAATAGCAAGGCAAGACACTTAAGGAAGTGCATAAAATAAATCATAAGCAACTAACATAAACATGTTATAATAGCCCATGGATCAAATGTGTTAGGAAAAATTATCATATCAAGTACCCTTCATCATATATAATCATGGATAAAGGCATATGTAAGTACATATGTAATCTCAAACATGATAATGTAGAGTGACCATAGAATGATATAACTTGAAAGTATCATGATCATAGAGGTGGATTCCCACAATGTCCATATGACATGAGTAGAGGGAAGGACCAACATCTAAAATAAAAATAAATCATGTATCTATGTATATTTGTATCACACTCAAATACAAGTGTGACACACATGTGTGTATGTATAAGTAACTGAAGATGACATCCATCAACATGGGACTAACACATAAATTCCAAAGAGCCAATAGAACATGTAGGTGCCAAAAATATTTTTAAAATTTTTAAGGTTTTTAATTTTTTTGGTATCTTAGAATGTTTCTCACATAATATATTTATGCAAGTGCATAATGTTCATTGGGATTTTAAAAGGCTTTCCTTCAAGTGTAGAAAGGTGGTATACACCTTTTCCTAGCTTTTTTGTAACTGCAAATGGTCCCAACCAATTAGGTTTTAACTTTCCTTTTTTGTTTCTTTCTGTATTGGTATTCTTTTGATTTTTCTTAGTACCAGGTCACCACATCAAAGTCATGTAGCCAAACCTTTTTGTTATATTCTCATTTTACATGATCCTAATAAACACATAAGTGCTCAGTAGCCTGTGTGCATTTCACACTCAACTACTCTAACTGATGCTTTCTCTTATCATGATATTCATTATCTTTGATGATGTCTTTAAGAGAAACACACAAAGAGGGTATCTCAAGTTCAATTGGTAAGACAACCTCTGCACCATAGACCAAATAGTAAAGAGCAGCTTGAGTAGCTATGTGTCTACTAGTTTGGTAAATTTAGTTTTAAGTTTATTTTATTTTGAGATTATAAAATAAAATAAATTTGAAATGTATAATGTTAATTCCAAGTAAAATGGAATATCATAGATATATTGCATGCTTTTCTAACATCATCAATGTTTTATTTTCTTTACAAGTATTTTTTCTATAAGGCATTTCGAATATATAAAATTGGTATAATAGAGATACCACACTATATCATTAATAATAATGAGAACAATGGGTTATAATAATTTAGGTTAGCATCTATCCAAAGCTCATACCTAGTTTACGACCTTAGTACCTGTTATCTCCAATTCTTATACCATAGAAGAGGGTGTTCAGGCCTCCTCCAGATTTAGGTAATGTTGGGACATTTCCAAGCATGTGGGTGTGCCTATATGTGGAAATGAACCTCTAGGTTTGAAGGGCTAGCTCCCTATATGTGTGTGTACAAAATGACCACTATTTAAACCAGCTTGATAAAGGGAGAAGGATTAGAAATTCACAAGGGAAATCTGATCTAAAAATGGTGATGCACCAAAATTATCCTCCACATGAATGTCATACATGATTGCATGATACAGTAGAATGCAAACCTATTTCCAAGATATAAAAAGTTCTAACATAAATGTTTCAATGGAGAGGTGAGATGTATGAAATCACGCAAGGTAAAGAAACTAAAATATAATGTGTATAGTTCAGAAAAGGTTATACATATGTAAAATCTCATACATTTGGATGCACTGTACATGACCTGTTAGACTAAAACTCCTACTAAAAATGTGAAGGACAAAGGACACAAGGATGAAACCATCACTTGTTTTCACTCTATGTTTATTACACACTTAGGTAATTATTCAAAAATTGAAATGAATAGACTTATGCTTGATTGCTTAAAGGCAGGAAATGACAAAAAAATTCAGTAGGGATTTATTGTACTTTTATGGATGGATTTTACACCAGCCCAAGGGTTGTATTTATAGCAAAGAGAAGAGAGAGAAGAGGAGGTCTTTGGTGCCAACAAGAGGAATAATTTCTATTGGAAGTCTCCATCTCCAACTATAGCTAACTTTGTCAATGATACTCATTAGGGCACTCTGATTGATCCATGTCACCCTCCTAAATGCCCTTAGCTTGCCCTCTTGGAGATGCTTTTTCAATGTCTACTTAATAGAATAGAGTTATGTGGAAATGGCACCAAAAATGGTTGCTATTAATGGAGCCACTTGTTTGTAATTTGTTTCAACACCCAACTACTTCTCCTTGGCTTGTCATGATGCACAATGGTGTGGAGAGAAGTTGTTTTTATTTTATTTGTCTTTGTCTTTCCTTTTTGATTAGTCCTTAAGGAATGACTCAGATTGGTGATTCTAAGTCATTGATCTATTGGGCATGGATGCCTATGGATCATCCTCCATATATATTTGACAATTCAACTCTGCTCTAGCTCATGCCATGTGGCAGCTTCTCATTTGTTTTTGTCCTTTCATAAAAATTGTTTTAGACAAAATGTCCAAAATAATTCTTTTGGGTTTTCACTAAGTGTCCCTTCAAAAAAAATTCAAATGACACTTTTGTTGAGAAATGCCCCTTCAAATTTGTGAAAATGCCCCTTCTAAAGGGTAAGAGACCTTCAAAACTTTGTAAATGTACCCTTCAGAAGGATGGATTTGCCCTTTAGAAAAGTTCAACTACCCTTTGGAAGAGCTAAACACCCTTCAAAAACTTTGAAAGTGTTCCTTCAAAAGTGTTGAAACCTTCAGACTTCTTGAAATGGGCCTTTTTGAAGTGAATGTGCCCTTTGAAAATGTTTAAGACTTTTACCCTGGGAAATTTGAGAGGTGTTATCAAGACCATTTTGGGTTTTCTAGGCCATATTACTTACTCACATCAAACCTCTCATTGCTCTCTACTTATAAAGCAATTTAAGACTTGCTCCTTGGAAAACTCAAAGTCATGCATCATTGAAAACCTACAAAGCATTGGAAGGAGTAATTCAAATTTGTAAACCCAGATTACTTCTAGTGATGAAAATTTTATAAGTCAAGTCATTCAGAGAACCCGACTTAGTCTTAAGGAGTAACTCGGGTTTATGAGGGGCCAACACTTGACTTGTGGAGAACCCAACTTATACTACAATGTAGCCAAAACACTTTAGCCTTCTTGACTTACAATTTTGGACCTCTGAAATGACCTATTATTGCAACTACTATTTATCTCTCCTTGAAAATGGTTGAACAAATTGTACGTAGGTGAAATTTGGTCAACATTCTTTATCTCTGCCTTTTGTGTGTGATCAACATAGCTAGTGTGTTTTTAAACCAAAGCTTGTTCAGTTCTCTTTGAAGTGCCTATAATCACGATTCCATGCCTAATGAAAGGATTTAGGTGACTAGTCTTTGATATAGTAGGCATGCCTCCCCTTGGAATCACCAAGAATGTTGACAAAATTTCACCTCCATACAATTTGTTCAAAAATTTTCAAGGAGATCTGAACAATAGTTACAAGAACAGGTGATTTCAAAGGTCTAAAATTTCAAGTCAAGGAGGCTAAAGTGTTTTGGCTCTATTGTAGTGTAAGTCAAGTTCTCTATAAGTCAAATCTTGGCCCCTCATAAACCCAAGTTACTCTTCAAGACCAAGCCAGGTTCTCTAAATGACTCGACTTATAAAATTTTCATGAGTAGAAGTAATATGGGTTTATGAACCCGCATTACTCCTTACAATGCTTTGTGGATTTTTATTGATGTGTGACTTCAGGTTTTCCAAGGAGTAAGTCTTAAATTTATTTATTAGTGAGCAATGAGAGGTCCAAAGTGAGTAAGTAATAGGGCTTAGAAAACCTGAAATGGTCTTGATAATGCCTCTCAGATTTCCCAGGGTAAAAGTCTTAAACATTTCTGAAGGGCATGTTCCCTTTAGAAAATCCCATTTCAAGAAGTTTTAAGGTTTCAACACTTCTAAAGGAATACTTTCAAAGTTTCTAAAGGGCGTTCAACTCTTCTAAAGGGCAGTTCAACTTTTTCGAAGGGCAACTCCATCCTTCTAAAGGGTACATTTCCAAAGTTTCGAAGGTCTCTTACCCTTTATAAGGGGCATTTTCATAAATATAAAGGGGTTTTTCTCTATAAAAGTGTCCTTCAAAAATAATTTGAAGGGACACTTAGTGAAAACCTAAAAGAATCATTTTGAACATTTTGTCTGAAACAATCTTTCGGAAAGGACAAAGACAAATGAGAAACTACCATGTGGCATGAGCTGAATCAGAGTCAGCTTGTCAAAGATAAATGGAGGATGATCCATAAGAATCTATGCCAAACAGATCAATGAATCAAAACCACCAATTTGATTCATTCCTTGAGGACCAATCAAAAAGAAACTATAAAGCCAAACAGAATAAAAACTTCTCTCCATGCCATTGTGCATCATGACAAGCCAAGGAGAAGTAGTCAGGCACTGAAACAAATATCCAATAGGTGGCTCCATTGGTAGTAACCATTTTTTTTTCCATCTCCACATAGCTCTATTATGTTAAGAAGCTATTGAAAAAGCATCTCCAAGAGGGCAAACCAAGGGCATTTAGGAGGGTGACATGGATCAATCAGAGTGCCCTAATGAGCATCATTGGCAAAGTTAGTTATAGTTGAAGATGGAGACTTCCAACAAAAATGATTCTTCTTATTGGTGCCAAAGACCTTATCTTCTCTCTCTTCTCTTTGCTATAAATATAGCCCTTGGGCTAGTGTAAAAGCCATCCACAAAAGTAGGGTGAAGCCATGTTGAATTGTTTTGTCATTTCTTGACTTTAAGAAATCAAGCATAGGTCTATTCATTTCAAGTTATAAACAATTGCATGAGTGTGTAAGAGACACAGAGTGACAAAAAATGATGATTTCATCCTTGTGTCCTTTGTCCTTCACATTTTTAGTAGGAGTTTTAGTCTAACAGGTCATGTAGAGTGCATCCAAATGTATGAGATTTTGCATGTGTATAATCTTTTTTGAACTATATAGGTTGTATTTTAGTTTCTTTACCTTGTGTGATTTCATACGTCTCACGTCTAAATTAAAAAATTTATGTTAAATCTTTTCATATCTTGGCAATAGGCTTACATTCTGCTATATTGTGCAATCGTGTAAGATATTCATGTGGAGGACAATTATAGTGCATAACCATTTTTAGATTAGATTTCCCTTATGAATTTGTAACCCTTTTCCCTTTATCAAACTAGTTTAAATAGTGGTCATTTTATGGACACACATATAGGGAGCTAGCCCTTCAAACCTAGAGGTTTATTTCCACCTATAGGCACACCCACATGCCTGGAAATGTCCCAACATTGGTCAAATCTGGAGGAGGCCTGAACACCCTCTTCTAGGGTGCAAGATCTAGAGATAATAGTTTTAGCATACCTGGTGGGACCAGGTCCAAATAGTGGGAAGATTATTGGTGTGTCTTCTCTCTTGTCAGCTTTTGGAAGCATCCAAGCGAACACCAATGGTGACTCTAAATGAATTTTCAGTTCTAACCAGTCCAAGTATCTATTGATGAAGATTTTTATTAGTCCTTGTTTTTTCATGTCACTTGTGAAGTTGATATGGATGGCTATGGGGAGAATCCTTACCATACACCTCCCTATCATGACCCTTTCTACCCTTCTCAATAGTCCTACCAAGAATACCATCCTCCCTATGAGTCATGGAAACCCTATGGTCAACCTAGTCCCTTTCTAAATGAGTATGCTATTATTGACCAGCCATATGACCCATCTTTACCTCACCTTATCATGATGAGTCAAACAACACCATTACTTGGGAGGTAGAATATGGAGCTTTCAAAGCCTTACTTGAAGAGGTTAAATAACCCAGTGACTTTGTCCAACTTACTATCCCTCTCATTTTCAAAATGTGTGGGCAGTTATGCCAAGATTCTTAGAATTGGAAGAGCATATGATTGTGCTAGATAAGTTTAATGATGGAACTCTGGGTGGTTTTGTGGATTGGTAAAGGTTTTTAGTTGGTTTTTTAATGGACATGTGGGGGTATGTTGAAGAAGAGAACTAATATGTCATTAGTGAAAGATTGTCTAGGGCTAGAAGAGCTTTTCAATGGTGGATTGATTAGTTAGAGAGATGGGAAACCCAAGAGGGTATGAAAACCTAGGAGGGTATGGAACAAGTTGTAGCTGTAAAATAATCTCCAAAGAGCTATAAAGAGCCTCAAAAATATGAGAAGGATGATGACAGTTTGTATGAAGAAGATTTGCTTCATATTTTTCCTCCTATCTTACCTCTCCCTCAAGAGCCCATTCAATAAGTTTCACCCATCTCCATTTCCATGTTTGACTACCACTCTCCATCCTCAACCCATAGACACATATATCTCTCTTCCACCATCCCTCCCCTTGAATAAGAGATGCTTTCAAGGGAAGCATCAAAAGAAGAAACCATCGTAGAAACTCATCTTGGTGAAGACAAGGACAACCTTGCCTCCTTGAGTGAAGAAAAGTGTGTTGAAGACTCTTTTACAGCTATCCATGAGGAGTGTGACCTAGACTTGGAAGGAGAGGTATTTGGAGAAGACCCTATGTTTGATCTTGAGTTTGTATATGACCATCTCAAACATGAAGTGAATTGCATCATCAAGGAAGACTGTCAAGGTACTCCTCAAGAGGTTTCTATCTTGGAAGAATCTCATGAGATCAAACTTGAATACATAGTGCTTGAGGATGACTCTGTACCTCTTTCTAAATTTGAATCACCCTTAGATGCATTACAGCTTGAGGAAAAGTAGCTTGATGATGACATATGTCAAGAAGAAAAGAAAGAAGATGTAGTGAACTAGGATGTCAAAAAAGACAAAGATGATTGTTAGTAGCAAATGGAGCTCTTTCAGGAGCTTGAAAGCCTCTACCAAGTTAAGGTACAAGTTCATGACAAGGTGAAGGAAAGCTTTGCCATGGAAGATAATGACCAATATTAGACAGACTATACAGATCTCTTTAGTGAGATTGAAGACCTTGCAGTTGATGAGAAGCCCAATCTCATTAAGAATCCCATGGAAACCAAGAATGCAAGCCTTGTTGCATCACCATTGGAGGTCAAAGTTGAAGAATCTTGTGAGGGGCTTGAAGTTGTTGAGCAAAAATAAAATTTCACTTCTATGGCTAACTTGTTTGGAGCTACTTGGTTCTTGTTAAACACCATGAATAAGATGGAGGCATTGATGCCAAGGATCAAAAGGTTGCATGCTTCATCTGTCACTCTATGTCATGAAGCCAGGAAGGTTTCCAGCTACCCCTTTGATCCAGGAGGAAGTGTTCATCTCAAGTCTCTTTTGTAAATATTAGTTTAGGTGTGTTTCTTTTAGTTTACTATTGTGTTCCCTAAGTGATTTGTAGCATAGGTGTGTTTTCCTTCCTTTTGTTTGGTGTGTGTCTCTACTTTCTGTGTGTGATCAACCCAGCTAGTGTGTTTTTGAACCAAAGCCTTTTCAGTGCTCTTTGAAGTGCCTATATGCATGACTCCATGCCTAATGGAAAGATTTAGGTGACTGGTCTTTGACATAGTAGGCATGCCTCCCCTCAGAATCACCAAGAATGTTGACCAAATTTTAAGAAGTCTAAAGGTTTCAACATTTTTGAAGGAACACTTTCAAAGTTTTTGAAGGGCGTTGAACTCTTCCAAAGGGAAGTTCAAATTTTTTGAAGGGTAACTCCATCCTTCTAAAGGGTACATTTCCAAATTTTTGAAGGTCTCTTACCCTTTGAAATGGGCATTTTCACAAATCTGAAGGGGTCTTTCTCAAAAAAAGTGTCCTTAAAATTTTTTTTGAAGGGACACTTAGTGAAAACCTGAAAGAATTGTTTCAAACATTTTGTTTTAAACAATCTTTTTGAAAGGACAAAGACAAATGAGAAGCTACCACATGGCATGATCTAGAGTAGAGTCAACTTTTTAGAGATAGATGGAGGATGATCCACAGGCATCTGTGCCTAGCAAATCAATGACTCAGAATCACTAATTTGAGTCATTCCTTGAGGACCAATCAAAAAGGAAAGACAAAGCCAAACAAAATAAAAAAAACTTCTCTCCATGCCATTGTGCATCACGACAAGCCAAGGAGAAGCAGTTGGGTGCCAAAAAAAATCTCCGATAGGTGGCTTCATTAGTAATGACCATTTTTGGTGTCATCTCCACATAACTCTATTATGTTAAGCAACCATTGAAAAGGCATCTCCAAGAGGGCAAGCCAAGGGAATTTAGGAGGGTGACATGGATCAATCAGAGTGACCTAATGAGCATCATTGGCAAAGTCAGTTATAGTCAAAGATGGAGACTTCTAATAGAAATGATTCCTCTTGTTGGTGTCAAGACCTGCTCTTCTCTCTCTTCTTTTTGCTGTAAATACAACCCTTGGGCTAGTGTAAAAGCCATCCATAAAAGTATGGAAAAGCCCTGCTAAATTATTTTATCCTTTCCTACCTTTAAGCAATCAAGCATAGGTCTATTCATTTCAAGTTCTGAACAATTTCTTGAGTGTGTAAGAGACACAGAGTGACAACAACTAAAGGTTTCATCCTTGTGTCCTTTGTCCTTCACATTTTGAGCAGGAGTTTTAGTCTAACAAGTCATGTAGAGTGCATCTAAATCTATGAGATTTTGCATGTATATAACCTTTTCTGAACTATATAGGTTGTATTTTAGTTTCTTTACCTTATGTGATTTCATACATCTTACCTCTACATTGAAACATTTATGTTCTAACTTTTCATATCTTGGCAATAGGCTTGCATTCTGTTGTATCGTGCAATTGTGTATGACATTCATGTGGAGGAAAATTTTGGTGCATCACCATTTTTAGATCAAATTTCCCTTATGCATTTCTAACACTTTTCCCTTTATCAAGCTAGTTTGAATAGTGGTCATTTTTCAGACACACATACAAGGAGCTAGCCCTTCAAACCTAGAGGTTCACTTCCACCTATAGACACACCCACATGCCTGGAAATGTCCTAATGGTGCCCAAATCTGGAGGAGCCCTGAACACCCTCTTCTAGGGTGCAAGATTTGGAGACAACAATACCCAAGACTAGTTATAATTTGAGTTTCAAGCTCATTTAATTTATATAGTACAGGCCTCATGCGGTTGCTCTAAAATACACATTATATTTTAGAAAAACTTTACCAAGCCTCTTTAAAGGCCATGTCAATTAAGATATGCCTAGAAAGATAAATTTACCAGCCATATCAAGGATTAGAGATTTTTGAAGTACATAACTACATATTGGTTTCAATTTATGTGACAATCCTATTAATCAACTCAAAAATCATGTAATCATACCATTCAAAATAATTTTTCATAAAAGCATGGTATTATGATGTTGAATTTTACCATAACACAAATCCAATCTCACCTATCAATTTTGCAGTCGTAGTAAATCACATGTGTCTTGAGTGTAAATAGAAGTCAACTAGAATAATTATTATATTAAGTAAGATTATTTCCAAGTTTAAGTTTACAACATTTATTTAATAATTTAACTTGGATGTTCACATAGACACTCTATTTTGGAATAAGCAATTGATAATTTAGAAGTCAAGGTAAGGTCTTTCAGTTTCAAGGTTTGAATATCATAAAATCTAAGATATATAAGAAATTTTAGTCTTATTTCCAAGATAAATAAGATAAAATATTAAAATATAATTTATCTATTAGGGATAAGCCCTTATAAATAACATTCACTTTATCTAATTCAAAGCAGACATTGTAGTCATTAAAAACATATTTTATGCAAGATAAAAAGTGATTTTCTTTCACAAGAATAAGGTTACAACTACTTCCAGATGACTATAGTAGTCTATAAAGTAAAAACATTTCACATAAGATACATAAGTATTTATTTTGAGAATTATCTATAATATTTAGTTGTTGATAAAGTACATATCTCAAAATGACAAGAGATAAAATACATTTGACTCATGTTGAAAACCATTATTTATGTGTGTTAAGTGTACAATTAGAACATTCTTATCCTTGAAGGAACTTTAAAGGTGAATCCAAAGGGTAATCTCAATTAATATTGACTGAACATTAATACTAATTTCACTCACCAAAAACCAACTTTAAATGTACAACAATCTCTCACCCACTCAGTCATTTTAGAGAAACTAAAATATCAAGACTGCTTTGATAGTAATTTTAGAGAAACTAGAGTAGGGTATAGTCTAAAATATGGATGTGATCATATGTGTGCATTTTGTATATAATTTTTATGGGATTTTGATAAGACAAAAATATGTTATGGATCCTATGATATTACTATCATGTTGGATATATGAGATGTTTCCCATGTATCATCCTATGGCATTGCCACATCAGGTACTAGATGATGAGCCTCAAGTTAGACAATAGGTGCAAGATGTTTTGACTAAATGCATCATTAGGTATCAGTAGTTGAATACCATCCACATATGTTAAATAATATGGAGGCCATATTATGGGATTTTTAGATGCATGGTCACAATGGCCATCTACTATACGAGCTTAAAGAGTAGTCAAGTTAACCAATCAATACATTTGGTGGATGGAGCCACACTCATGGAGTAGGTGTATATGATAGTTTTGGCTACCAAACATAAATGTACCCATAATGCTACCTTATTATAGGGTGTAACATACTATGGAGTCAATGAGGGTAAGGGATAAGAGTTAAGACAACAAATTTTAGTATTGAAACCTAAACAAGCCCCTCAAGACTAGAGGAGGAGGAAGCAACCGTGTTAGATGGTGGTGGATGGAAAAGGAATAAGGTTGAGAATTTTAATTGAAGACATTCCAAACATACCCATGAAGGATGTTACTTCAGGAGATACCTTAGGCATGGGTAGTATAAGGATAGGATAAATTAGCATGATGCATTATCTCAGTGGCATAGAGGTAGAGGTGGATGGGACCAATGGTATCCCATCATTAGATTGATAGGGGAGAGAATGAGGAAGTATTTAGGAATTGAGAAGACTGGGAGACCATCCTTATAACACAAAAAACTTTTAGGTGTAAAAAAGTTTGTATTTAATTTGTTATCACTTTATTTATAGACTTATCGATATACATGCTAGGAAATAGTGATCTCTCTCTCTCTCTCTCTCTCTCTCTCTCTCTCTCTCTCTCTCTCTCTCTCTCTCTCTCTCTCTCTCTCTCTCTCTCTCTCTCATCTCTCTCTCTATCTCTCTATCTATCTTGTGTGTGTGTGTGTGTGTAATTTTGATTTTTGTGTGTTTTTTAAAATGTGGAAATAGATAAAACATAGTGGGGAGAACTTGTTAAGGCTACCCACAATGAGATTCATTATGCCATGATACTAGATATTGATATGACAATTATGTTTTATCTTGCATCACCATTGGTTGAGAATGATAGAAGCTTCTACCCAAGAGTTATAATGATGAGAGAAAGATGTTGCTACTACGATTGTGGTTTTGACAAGGAAATATGTTGTTGCATGGAACTAGGTGGAGATGACATAGATGATGTTATCCATGGATTGAGTTGCACACATGGTTTCCATGGCAGCTCGTACAAAGTAAGAGAGATCTCTAGAAGCATGGTTGATATACTAGAGACATGGATGGCTAGATTATATGGAGAGGCCTAAAGATTATAGTATTGATATTTTACTTTAGAAAGTTCTCTTAGAGAGGGAAAAAAATGTAGTTTTTTTACAAGTCATGGCTCCTTACCCACCTATGGGTGAATGATACCAATGATTATAGTTATATCTATTGTGATTTTGATGTATAAAATGTTTTGTATACATATATATAATTGGCTTTGATTCATTGTCTTCTATATATTTTTAATTGCATTTATTTAGGTTGAGGTTACCTAGAGGTTTCACTAAAGGGGTATATATAAATGTTAATGCATAAGGGTGATAATTAGATCTATAACAGGCCATCTGGGTGTTAAACTCATAATAAACATACACTAAATTTTTTATACTGAGAATGGGTTGAATATAGAAAGTAAAACTAAGTTGTGTATGGAAATGATAAATAAGTAATATACTTAGATGATTATAATACTAACATAGTGTTAGATCTTATAGGAAGTAGACTGGAAGGTGATTCTAGAATAGTCATCAAATTCTAAATTGGACACTTCTAGAGATCTAGACAGTAACATCATCTTGGGATGATTACGTTAACACTATTGTCCAGGTTTGACATAAGTTTCCTATACAAAATAATTGCAAGAAAAATATGTGACCACCTAGATGCTTTTGGGTTTGCATTTGCCTTCACTCTAGTACATTCAGATCTAGGTCATGGATTGTCGCTCCTCATGAAATGTCAAGACCCTAGTTCTTCATCTTCATGTTGAGCTTAGAGAAAAATGGATTAGTGGGAAAATGATGTTGAACTGACCCCAAAGACCCCTCTATCAGCAAGAGCTACCTACATAGCCAATACTTTGAAGAGAGACTCAGAATGATGTAGTTATCCCCTACGTATTGGCTTATGTGTGAATCATGTAATATGTGCAAAGCAAGTATAACAATGACCTAGCTTGCAACTTGGAAAATCGATCTCTTAGGTTGCTCCTTTAGTGCTTTAGACCTATAGATGTGTTTTTATATTAACTAATAGGGAGATAAGGAAGCTTTCTTCAATTGAATGCTTGATAGAATGCTTTTGATAAGTTTACTTGGTCTCTCTTGGTATTTTATAGGTTTTGTAGGTGAGTAATGAATGAGGGTTGATCTTATATTTATATCAGTCCCTTTAGATGAGTAACTCACATCAAATCACTTAGGTCAACCATTAGGATATGTTTCATTTTAAAAATAGATGACTTTAGGACATTGGACACTTGCATCGGGTCAAGACACTAGCATCAACACTAGTGTCTTCCCCAAACATTAGTGTCTAGGGAGTAGAAAAGTAGGTACAGGTTTAGAAATTATAAAAGTGGAATATAAGTACATTTTAAGCATTCTAGGAAAGATAGAAGTCCTAGATTATGAACATAAGACTCATCAGACTAAGAGTTATGCCAATGGGCATAAGATAGAGTAGATGCAAGACTTATGAAAGCAAGAAAGGTCTAGAGTTAATAAGAACAACCAAGGTCTGATTTTTCTAAGTGTACAAGACTAAGGTGCTATATAATCCATAAATATCATCTACATTTACCCCCCCTTTAATCTAGTAATTAAATTGCTAGTTTAAAAGAAATGAACGTGTAGTTGGGTGTGTATAACACACCTTGTATTTGCATGTGTCCAACTTGAGTGCTTTGTTGGTGACTGACCTGCAACCAAGAGCATGTTATAGTATATAATCAATGTATATAATATGTAATTTAAAGTACTTATAATATATTTAAATTGAAATATCAAGCTTTAGGAGTACACATATGTGTCAATGTAATTGCCTTGTTTATTGGAAATTTGATTTGAAAAAGATGTATCATTTTGAGGCTCTAAAACTGAGATTAAGAAAAATATAGATCAATTTGAAAGTGTATATATCCAAAAAATAGAGATAGAGAGAGAGAGAGAGAGAGATTGGAAGGCACATTCCCCCAATCATGGAGCAAAGGTGGGTTGCCACCTAGTAGTTGGGACCAGCCCAACCATACAACCCAATGATACTTATAATTTGGTGAGGCTGGATGATACAATCAAGTCCAACCTAAAAACTTAGAAAGATTGAGTGATTTAATCACCTCAACCATACCAAAAAAAAACAAACTACTATAGTAGATTGGCTCAATAAAGTCTATAAAATTTCAACTGGGGTATCAGTATGTAAAAGTTTGTGGTGTGGTAATAGTCCATACAAGATTTTTGTAATATGAAACTGATTTATATTTTGCAATATTAATCACAAATTGTATAGCCTATGCACCTTAGATATGTCTCATGCTAAAATTATATATAATAATGGTACTAATGTATAAAATTCTTCCACAACTGTGAATTTGACTCATATAAATATGTGCTTTGGCCAATTCAATAAAATGTGTAAGTGTGGAGAACAAGCTTCCAAAGCATGCCCCCACTATATATGGAGAAATTTGAAAACTGATATAAGTACCAATGTTGAGAACATATTTCCAAAACATGCCCCCATTGTAATGTAGAGATGTTGAATACTAAATAAGTGTGGAGAACATGCTTCCAAATCAAGCCCCCACTAAATCTAAAAACTATGAATGTGTGGAACCATGCCTATATGACATGCCCCCACTAAATTTTAAAAATATGCCAAGTGTGGAGGATATGCATTTACGACATGCCCCCCCTAATATGTCCCCCTTTGAGGTGAGGGAAAGTTAGGAATTGGTAGATTATTTACCTCAAAAGGATAAGACAACTATATGATTTGTGAATGGAACCTTGTAGCATTGTATTTTAGGTAGTTATAACATTGAAGTACATAGAACCAATTTGATCACATGAAGGCCTAAGATGCATGATAAGGATAATGACAATCTCTAGATAGTAATAGTACAAGCTCAACAATCAAATCAAGCACACACATAAGAGCACTCAAAATCAAGTCAAAAAGGCAATGGTCCAAAGAGACCACAAACAAGGGGTATGTTCAAATGCCTCACAAGTGAAGGGACATGTCTTAGGCAAATATCCATAAAACAATAATGACATATTCAAATGTTTGTACATCAAACAATGACATGCAAATGTTAAATAAAGCATATATAGGCATGGGCCCTACAAACAAAGGATCATTTTAAATTTTTGAACAAAGAATATAATAACTAGGCAAGACACCCAAGAAAGTACATAAAATAAAGAACAAATAATTGATATAAACATGTCATGGTATCCCATGGATCAAATGTGTTAGGAAAAAATGTCAAGTGTATAATATATCAAGTACTCTATGTAAGATATAATCATGGATAAATTCATGTGTAATTATATATGTAAGCTCAAACGTGATAACAAAATGTGATCATAAAACCATATAACCTATGTGTGTCAAGATAAAATAAGTAGATACCCCAATGTCTGCATGACATAAGAAAAGGGAAGGACCAACATCCAAAATAGGAATAGGTAATGTATTTGTGTATACCTGTATCACACTCAAATAGAACTGTGACACACATGTGTGTATGTATAAGTAACTGAATATACCATCCATCAGCATGGAACTAACACATATATGCTAAGGATCTAATAGAGCATGTAGGTGACAAAAATATTTTTGAGTTTTTTAAAGTTTTTTATTTGTTTGGTATTTTGGAATGTTTGAAATGAAAAGATAATCCTATGATGGCATCCAATGGATGGTCATAGATATCTCCTCATTTTTAACATGGTGTAATAATATTTTGAAATTTTTGAGGAGCATATATGGGTTCAATATATATCACTGTAGTATAAATGATGCTTTGTATATGTAAAATAACACTCTATGGTCATGAATTAGTAGTATGAGTAATAAGAGTAGGGGTTCATGGAACCCATTGTTGAGTGGTCTATGGTTTCTTGGTAATAACCATAATAGGAACATGTGTAGGTGCTTTGGATATCTAAACATGGTGCATAATAGATGGAGATACTATGGAATCTATTGCAGGTCTCTGATATAATGGTCTCTCAAGTACTAGACACCTAATAAATGGGATTTCTTGTTGCTTACCCTTTTATGGTGAATAAGCCTTATTAGGATTGCTTATCAACTATCTAAGTATAAGCTTCTCTTGTTTAATAAGATACTCATATGAAATTTTGGAAACTATAGTTACCTGATTAGCATCAATGTATTTAACACACCCATGCACTATATAAGGTATTATTCAAAGAGTATGGATCCAAGTTCTTCCTAATAACATATAAAAGATGATCATGAAAGGAATAACTAAAAATGTAATAATCATGTGTGTGGGAATGACCTCAAAGGTAGGTCAATCTTACCAAGGACCTTCTGGGAGGTCCCATCTAATGCTCTAATTGATCTAGTAGAAGGATGCAACTCATGATGAGTATAACCCAAGTGTGTAAGTAATGTCATCATGCAAATGAGACCATGGTGCAAATGTTCTCTCTTTCACCATGATCACTCATAACATTACATATAGGGTATTTATCAAGGTATGTTTGGATGAATAAATAATCAAGATCAGAGTCATCATCCTTAATTTCATTGTCATTAAAAATAATATGCCATGTGTAAGTATCAATAATCCTATATAATGGGTGCTCATAATTTGATAGAGGAGGATGTGCATTATATGACATTTGCACTTTTAATTCCTTCTTAGGATGGTCTTGCAAAGGATTGTTAAATATTTTCTATTTTGGTGATCACCAAGTTATGAACCTAATTCCTTTAGAGGATCATAAAATGCAATCATTTGGCCATTGATAAGATCTTGGATCTTGTATTTTAATGTAAATCATTTTTTTTTAGAATTTCCTGGTCCCTGATGATAATCATAATAAGTATTTGCATCATATCATTTGGGTATAGGTCTATTCATATCAACCTCTATAGGGTGAGGGGGAGATATAAGTTGACACTCTAATAATTATGGGAGTAATGAAGTTGTGGACTCAAGTAAACCAGAGAACTATCTCCTTGGTACATTAGATAAGATAAGTTCATTAGGCTATTGTGAAACTGCATTAGCTCTCATGGTTGTTTCCTTTTTAGGCTCAAGAGGTTTTACCTTATAACTTGGTTTGATTGTGAACTTGGTACTAGATGTATATGCAGATGATGTGTTTACTAAATACTTGAGCTTATTTAGTGAAATAATCTTCATTTCATAGTCCTTTACAACATGGAATAAGTCATAAAAATATTTGAACTTATTAAAAATAATGGACTCATGTAAAGGATCAAACAAGCTTTGCTTGAATATGTCTTGCAAGTATCCAACTTAGATGCAAGTTCTAGTGATTAAACATAGTTATAACTCAAAGTGAACTTAACTAATATCTCTATTGCAATCTTGTGACAATTCTCAATCATTTTCATCTTCTAGAACACAACATCAAACAAGATATGCTCTCTTTATCCCTTGGCTACTTTGTACTTGTATTTATTACAAATGCTAAATTAAGAAAATCTATATTATTGACCATACTTTTATATAAATCTAAGTATTGTCATTCCTGTAAAATAATATATCAGTTTGTGTGTTCTCTATGAAAATCCCCAAAAACCATAAAACATTTGGTGAACCCATCCTCTATTTGTTGAACCAAATCCCTAGTTTGCATATTAGGGTTTTCACCTTCTTCAAAATCTCATTTTAGATTTATGTATTTTATTCTCAGAACTGATTTCTCTTTTACTTACATATGCATAACTTAGCAATTCATAGCTACATTATTGGTTTGTCCTTAGTGGTTGTGTGCTTCACATTTATCTTTAACATTACAACCCTTATTGCATCACTAGTATAACTCCATGCATGGAAGCTCCATTATGATCATTTATTTAACCCACATAATGATCAATGTATTGCATATGAAGATTTAGAAGAACACCAAAAATAGGATAAAACCTATTTTACTTAAACTATGTTAATGAAAAAACCAATCATGTAAATACAAATGTAAATGAACAAGGTAGTGATTATGATGTTTCTACTTTTGGGTATGACTGTTATGACATCCCTCTTGGCTATGGCACTAATCACATTCCTTTTTTTTATAGTGATGAAGATTTAACATATATACAAAATGGTAACATCCATACATTGTAAAATCAAAAAAAATCCACGCATACCTTCTTTAGTTACTTCAAAAAGTGAGTGGATTTCCTCCCCTATCTATCAAGATGAAAGCATTGATGAAATCAAGTTTATGCCTTCTTTTCCAATTAATATTAATGTTAAAAAATATATTCTCTATTTGTATGATTCAAATTCAAATATTCACATTTGTTCTTCCCCTCTAGTTTGTGATGAGCAAAATACATGTCCTATGTCTCCTATTGTCTTGATTGAAGAAAAAATTGAGAGTGTAAATAACAATCATAAGGAAGTACTAACAAAACATTCATTGTTTGGGGACACAAATAAGCTCCCAAGTATATTTCATTTACTATTTGCAAAGGTCAAGTCATGTAAGACAAAAAAAAATCAAAACTAGCATTGCATCTTCTCTCCCTCCTTTAAAAAGTAAAATTGAAAGTGAACATTGCATTCTTCCCTCTCATGATGTTGCAAATGAAATATAAAATGTCTCTTCCCTTCCCTCCTTTGAACTTTATGATACAAAAGAGAAAATGATTAAAAGTGAAAAATTTCCCCCACTCCTATTCAATGTCAAGAGATTTTTAACAACAATAATACCAACCTTCATGCAATCCAAAATGATATACTCACTTCTTTAACCATGGATACCCCTTTTCATCATGAAGTAAAATCACCCCTTAATAGTGGAAAAGATTAAATTATTCATATGTTCCATGTACATGGTAATTTAAAACCATTATAAAAAAATTCAACCTTTTATTATGATATGTTATCTATCATGACTACCATGGGAGATTTACAACAACGAGTCAAAACTCTTCAACTGTAAAATTATTCTCATGAGGCTATTATTGAGGAGAATACATTAACAAAGAAACCTATTACTAGGAATGTATTTTAGCATCCGTATCCTTCAAAATTTAATGTGCCTGAGTTCTCCTCCTTTAATGATCAAGGGGACCCTGCTATCCATTTACAACAATATATAGATTCATTTGAACATTGGACCCAAAATGGAAGCTTGCTCTTAAAGGCTTTTCATCATAGCTTAACACAAGGGGATCTTGATTGGTTATATAGTCTTCCAAATGGTTCATTATCATATTTAAAAACAATGTAAGATGTGTTTCTATCACATTTTCATTATTATGCCTTACCTAAATTACCATTAGAACATTTTCAAGAATTGACATAAATAGAAAATGAATCTATATAGTTTACTCGATTTAAGGGCGCTTTGTATTATTTAATTTATACACCCTCAAATTTAGAAGTATAATTTATATTTATTAGAAGTCTTATTTCTCCCCTCAAATAAAGATCATTTCATAATCCCTTTGATTCATTTGATATATTATATTGGGATGTGCACAAATATGTATGTACTCCAATGAATACTCAAACTAAGTTACCAATCTCTTCACTAAAAATAATACATAATAAGAGTCACATTTTCAAGACAAATAAACAAGCCATAAAACATCATAAACCAATTCAAACCCTTATGTAGAACCAATAACCTATGTAAAAAACTAAATGATAAAGGTGTTGAATAAATGAAAGGAACATGATTACAGAGTATCTCCCATAGGTAGACCACATACCTCTACCAGATGATAGCCTCTTCAATTTGATTTGTACCAAGATAGACCACATGACATATTTCAAAATTTGTTGGATAAACAAATGATAACACTCCCTCCTAATTCACATTATCCCCCACATCGAATTGAAAGTAAAAAGTACAACACTTTTGTACCTACCATGGTATTACCAAACATCGAGATAATGAGTGTTTTATTCTTGAGAAAAATCTTTCATAGTTAGATGATCAGGGAATTATTATATATTGAAAAGACATATTTATACCTATTCTACATACTTATCATAGAGGCTCGTCTAAGAGGTTTGATCCATACCATGCTACTCCTTGTGAGGAACACATTCCATCAATCTTTTCAGAAGAAAGACACTAGTAGAAGTCCTTATCCTTGTGTACCATCTCCCAAGATTGAACTCTCCCAAACTGATCCCACTAGGGAACCATTGGTCAATTAGGTCTTTCATAAAGAGACATGTGGATAAGGTGAACCTACATAATAGATATGGGTACCTAGACAAATACATAAAGATGCCTAGGGTATTTATACAGATACTTCAGAATTAGTGACAGAAGTAAAACCAATATTTACATTACCACATGATCATTATAGTCAAGATTTATTATTTCCATATAGATTTCATTACATACAGTTTTATATAATAACCACTAAATTCCAAGTTTCATTAAATTGAAATATTTTATACTATGCACCATATTCAGACATCCAGAACACCTAAGCTTATTTCTACTATTGTTATTTCAAAGAAACCATAGAGCACACAAATATGGGTCCCATGAACCCCTATTACTCCTAGTATCCCTTCATGACCACAAAGTCATATTATACATATATAGAGAATCACAGATACTGCAGTGACATATATTGCACCTACATGTGTTCCTTAGCAATACCATAAATTCCTTATATAAGGTTTTGATTGGCGAGATACTTATGACCATCCTTTGGATGAGAACATAGGATGATCTTTCCTCTTCATATTTTCCAAAATAATAATAAAAAATCAAAAATATTCAAAACTCCAAAAATATTTTTAGTATTTACATGTTCTATTAGCTCATTGGCATATATGTTGTTGGTTCCATGCTGGTAGATGACATATCAATATTTTATATATATATATACATGTGTTTCATGCATCTTTTGAGTGTGATACAAGCACTTTTGGATGTTTGGTTTTCCTTCTACTCACGTCACCAAGATGTTGGGGGCATCCACTTTATTTGATCACGATGCATCTAGGTTATATCATTCTATCATATATTTACTTACACATAGATCAAGTTCATTTTTGAACTAAGTCCAAATTAGTAAAATTCTCTAGATCAATCAAGTTTTGTAAATCAAGTCAAATAAATAAAGTCAAATATTCTAAATTCAACAAATCAAAGTAAAAAAATTCAAATGCAAATTTAAATAAACTCAAACATTACAAATTCAATCAAATTTGACCAAGTCGACTTAAGTCCAAGAGTCAAATCTAATGTCAACTTTGACCAAGTCAAACTTCAAGGTCAAAACAAGTCAAATTAGGTCAATTCAAACCTTTTCAAAGTTCAAATTAAAATTCAGACTATTTATAAGCCAACTTTCAAAGTCAAATCCAAGTCTAAAGTCAAACATTGAAACAAAGTCAAATCAAGTCTATTTCGACCAAGTCACATTAATTCCAAATCAATCAAACATCACATCAAAGTCAAATATTGTCTTACCATTCAATCTTACACACTTGTTGGTTGGTAAAAATGAAGTGATATCATTAATCCTTTCTCCCATTTGAATCAAATCCATCAATCAAAATCCAATATGGGCTTAATCAAATCAAACATCAAACATCAAATCAATTTTCCCTATTTGGGGCCAATCATATCAAACATCACAATCAAGCATCAAATCAAGTCCAAAAACCTAATCAAAACATCAACCAATCCTACATCAAATTATGTGGCATTTTTTTTGTATAGATCCCAATTTGATTTATATGTACTTGAAATAAAGATCACATCTTTTGGCGAATCTTAGAAATAGGTCCATGACTTCCTAAAGATTATGATCTAGAAAACATAAGCTATATCTTAAGCATAAAAATTTGAATAATTCTACATCAACATCAATTAAACATCTCATCCATCGGTCTTGATCATCACATCCCCCATCACACTAGCAAAGGGAAACCTATTTTGGTACCCTTATCCAACATTTATCCAGCCCCTAAGCCACAAAAATCACATTAATAATTAAGTCCATCTACATCAAAATAGGGTTTAAAAATTCTCAATGAACCCTTGAAAGAAATATTTTACCATTTAGTTGTGGGAAACATAATTGTGTATTTGCATACCAAGTAATATGATTAAAACAATCCAAAACTTGAGTGGTATTGAGAAGATGAATATTATGCATATTAAAATATCCAAGGCAATTCTCTTAATCGATGTGATAGACTCAAAATTTATATGCAAGGTTTGATTGACCATGGATAAATAAAAATAGAATCAAATAAATCCATTCTTGAGGATCAACAAATAGGGATATGTCAACATCCTTTCTTAGTTCATGATAATACTCGTCCACTTCTAAGTCAAGGTTGGGATAATCAATGCATCTTTGATGTTTTTGTAAAATCACCCATATTTTATGATCCAACCTTTGATGATTCACCCTTTGAATCATCAAACCCTTATTTCATGAGCCGATCTTTGAAGAACCCAACCTTGATCAACAGTCCATATTTTGTCCATCATAAAACATCCCCCATTTATATAAATCCCTTTGTCCCAAAGCCTTCATTACCAAACACAAAGTGAAAAAAGTTGCTTTTGGAAAACATAATCTAACACATCCTTCATGTTCCCAAATCATAATCAAAATCTACATCATATTCAAAATCAAGATCATAATCATTATCAACTTTAATCTAATTAGCATCATTATCAGTATTTGAATCAACATCACAATTAGAATCATAATAATTTTCAACATTAGTCCAATTATCATCATTACCAGTATCAGAATCAACATCAGCATCAGTCTCAAAATCATATTCAATATCTCACAACATCAGCTATGCATCTCTTGTAAATTAGTTTGAATACATTAGTCATCCTTTCATAGTTTTTTAGGATGTTTCCTTTGGAATTTAAAAAAAAAATCTCCTATTAGCCTCTACGAGGATTGTGCAACATTTAATCCTTCCATCAATATCATTCATACTTTTCAAATTAACCATCCTATCATATACCTATTGTTTTAGACCGACAAAATCCCACATTGATATATTTCTTCCATTAGAGACATATCAATTGTAGAAATTATGGGAATCCAAAACAACATTCAATTAGACTAAAAATACTTAGTGAAATCTTGTTTGAGGCACTAGGGGCAATCAAAACAAAAAATTATATTCCCTTAGTGAAAACCTCTTTCAAGGGCTATTAAATAATCAATATCAAAATCAGCATAATTAAGAAGACTCTGTTGGTGAAAACCTCTTCGAGGTACCAATATATGAACAAATCATTTCTACATTTATTGATGAAAACATCATAAAAGTCAATATCAAAACAACCAATAATCCAAAACCCATTCGTATCACAATAACTCTCAAGCCTAAGGAGAAAAAAATATTGTGGTTGTATTGAGACTTTTTTAGAGGTCTTTGATCCCATAATATCCAAAATCATGTTGAAATTAGAACATCTAGAACAAACAATAATGTGGGTGACTATTAATCCTAATTTTTGTTGTTCCCTTAACAATTATACATCCCTTCATGATCATGTCCATTGTATAAGTCTTATATCACATAATAAAATTAGGTATCTTATCCAATGGTTATCCTTCTTCACCCTCCATGGTGGCACTCTCTTTCATAGAGGCTACAAAGACACCTTGTTTCTAGGTTTGGAGGGAGCAAAATCAATAATCAATTAAGATTACAACAACATTATTAGAGTCTATGTCAACATCAAGATCCTAACAAAGAATAAATACATAGTGGGTAGGGCTAGAGAGAAAACAAGGGTCAACATTATGCATCCTCCAATGAGTTGAGATGTTAATTTTTTTTTTAAATCAAAATAAAAAGAAAAACAATTCATCCAAAGGGGAAAACTATCTATATGGCACCTTAGACAAGTACCATGATGAAAACCAAGTTTTTGGTATTATGTGTAAATAATCCATTATCTTTAAGTACCTCAAATCTAGGGGGCTACCCCATCTACATCCTCATCCATCCTATTCAAGTCATTTTGGCCATCCAATTTTATCAAAATCCTCATCCTTGTCCATCCTTTCATCCATCATATCTTGCCCATCTCTCTTTTGGTATTGACCTTGATGAGGAAGTGGAAGTATTTGTGAGATCCACTTGGGAAACATCTTGGCATATCCTCGACATGGTGATTCAATGACTAGACACATTTGGTTTTACAAGACATCATCCCTGGCGATCCAACATATGTGTGTATTCATCCATATCTAGCATTATCTTGAATCCTATGCATCCTACATTAATTTTCACATCCTCCTACAAAAATAGGTTATCCCTTTTCTTGTGACCCTTTGTATATACTTATTCTAAAAATCATAAAAATCATAAAATTCTAGAAATGTCTTAAACATCATAACATTCAAAAAAATATTAAAAATCAGAAAAAGGCCACACATCTCCAAATGAGATATAAAGCCACAAAATCCAAAAACTTTATTATTGTCCTGAATCCATTTAAAATCCTTAATCAAATTATTTCAACTACCATTGGGATGTGTCTTTCCCAAATCTGCCATGTTTGGGGCAACTCAAAATCATCAATTCAAGCTCGTAGCTTTCACCCTATTTAGGTAAAATCAAAATATGCAATTTATTTTATGATATTTTATTCCTAATCTAATCCCATTGAATGTTTACTCTATTGGGAGAATCATCCATATATCAATATCATCAAGCCTTCACATGTTGATTTTGACTTGATTAACGATAAGATGCTTTATGTTGCTTTTGTTTTCAGGTATGTGTGTGTGTGTGTTTGATTTGTGTTTTTTTAATTATTATTTTTATTGTGCCTTGACTTAGTCCATATGCATCAATAGGGTTATCATGGTTTTTTCATATCATGGTGATATATTGCACTTGTACATGACTTCATCCATCAACATACAACAACAATGTCATCCTAATTTTTCCATAGCATGGTGAGTTTTTTCATTTGTTTGTTAGATCAAGGGTTACCCCTTATGCACATTTTAGTTAGGTCATCATGGTGTTTTATATCATGGTGAATAACATCACATGCTACATCAAACATAAAGTTATAAAGTATATGTGTATGTGCACTACAACGATAGTTTATCCCCTTGAAAAATCATCTAGTTTCAAATCCAATCATCTCATCCATTTTTTGACCAAATCAAATAGCCATCTATATATATTCATAATTCCTCATCATATTCATCCCTTTTAGGGATAAGTACATTAGCCTAAGGTAAATTTAGACTATGTAGGCAAGGATAAGTCACATGACATTCCTGAGTTAAGCTCGACCGCCATCACCCTTCTTTTTATTATCTAATTCTTATAACTAACAATCCTCTTCTCATCAAGAATTAACCAATTATCTACAAATATAATCACAGAATTATTCTGTCATTATTACATCATTATTTTCATCACTTGGGGCATCTTTTTGTGCATGGTTTTTTTGTAGCTTTTTCATTCTATTTAAATTCATTATACCACCCACACATACGTTTGCATTAACCTGTCAACTTATTATCATCCATCAAGGTAATCATCTCATCAATGTGATTGTCTCATCCTTAATTTGTGTAATATGATGAATCCTTACTTGTGTTTGCCAATCAATTAGTCTCATCATCAATTAAATCTTCCCTTTTTGGGGAAAACTATTAATTAGTTATCCAATCCATCCCATAGTCTTTTCAAGATGTGTCCTTCCCAAATATGCCCTGCTTAGGGAAAATTAAAGTGTACAGCTCATACTTGGGATGAATTCTTCCCAAAATCCACCCTGCTTGGGGAAAATCAAGTCAAAATCATCATAAATCAAAGTGTGCAATTTTTATCTCAAGTGGGTTAATCTCACTCATGAGTTAATCATCATCCACCCATTATTTCTTGCACTCTCACTTCTTTATCTATTTTTTGATATCCCATTCGCAACTATTCATCACCACATATCCTCTCAAGGAGGAATCAACCATCACACTATTTCATCATCATCATATAAATTTTCATCCACCTTTTTTTTACTTATTCTTTCTTTGAAAAAGTCATTACTTCACCCATCATGTCTCATAATGCCTTCTCAAAAAGGGCAAAAATGCAAACACCTAAAATCAAATACTTTGTGTCAATTTTAACTATCCACTAACATCAACCTAAATCCCTAATCAATATTTTATCCACACTATCATCCATATCCTAACCTAACACTATTCATCACTCCCTTGATCAATAAAACCCTTTTTTTCCATAATCATCCAATCCCACAAAATTCACATTACATCCTATTAGTTAATTAACTAATATTTCCTTAATCAAAAATTCCATGGCTATATAATATTTATATTTTCTAAAAAACAACAAAATCCAAATATCCCCATGTCACACCCAAATCCCAAGATAATCACACTTTAACCAATCAAAACCAATTTTAAACACATTTCCTCACATCCCCGTGCAATCATCTCTTCTTCCAAGGAAAATCACTTCCATACCTCATCAATCAATATCTTTAACACATCACAACAACCTCCCTGATTTAATGGGGAGGAAGACTCCTTCCCGACAATTTATATTTGATCAAGATCAATGGCTCACAATTATCAAGAAATCCTATAAATTGAGGGTCCCCCCTCTCATTTCACCAATTCTTGACACACAATGAAGCTCTACCATTTTGAACAACCACTCTCACATCAAGATTAAACTAAAATTCTAAATTGTTCATCCAAATCATCCATAGTTCAAGGTAAAATGCTACCAAAATTACTATGTGACATTCATCAAAACAATTTTCAACTACATTCAAGCATAGTCACTCTTATTTTCTAGGAAGGAGGAGAGCAAAAATAAATTATACAATTACATTTGTTTGTATTCTATTCATTTTTTTCTCTTTATTCATCTTGATCAATTAGAGGACACACACTTAATCTTAGTTTTATGCTTTTAATTATGATTTTTATTTCATACTAATGAGAAATAACCCTTAGAAATCATGTGTTACATAGGTAAGCTAGAAAAAAATGAAAATACTTGTAGGTCTCAATTTTGAATTTTTTTTAATATTTTTTTTTTAAATTTTTGGGATATATGATTTTTTTGTTTTAACTTAAGAGGGTTGAAAAGTGTCAAGAATCAAGGCTATCAAATAGAATAAATAGGAAGGATTCAAACAATACACAATAAGGTACTTATTGACTATTTTGACCATGAGTCAAAATAGGTCAACTCCCTATAGTCTAAAACTTGATATAGGGGTCTATTAGCATGTTATAGGGTGTGTCATGGTCAATGTAATATGATTTAATGTGTTTCTAGCTTTTTCATAGTCCAATTTAGTCCTTGTGTCCTTTTATGTCACTTAGGGGCCATATTTGGGTCATAAATGAAGGTGGTATGGTTTTTCAAGGTGTCTAAGTGTTCTAAACTTCCTTTTAATGTCCAATATGTCACAACCCATCATTCCTTGTCATTACTAAATGAGAAATTTATAGGTGTTAAGTGAAATCAAGAAAAATAGTTAAAAAAGGAGTTTTGGTAGTTGTATAGTCATAGAAAAGAGTTACATGTGGTAAAAGCTTATGGAATGGATATTCAACTTCCCTGACTCCATTTCCATGCTTTATCTACTTTGGAAATGCCAAAAATGAACCAAAATCATTTCTCTTCTCCATTGCTCCACTAGGCATATAAAATTAGTCAATAGGTCTTTTGATGGCACAGCTAGTAGGACAGTTTTTAGGTAGAATTATCTTGGTTGTGGATAGTACACTTGGTATACTTCATTTTCATGGTAGGATTTCTAAGATTTTTCACTTGTGCTTTATGAACCATGCTTAAGAAGTTGAATGTCTATTTATGCATGTTATTTCCCACACCTTGCAGGTTTTCTTCTTGTATGAGCTTATTAGTATAATCTAGCTAATGAAATTGCTTCTTCATGAGGTAGACATCCTTCTCTCATTATTCCCACCTTTTTTTTCATGTTTTAAAGTTATTTGATGGGCCAAACCTCTTAAGTTGTAAGTTGGTCTCATATGGAGTGATGGATAGGTTTTCACTAATTGCATAAGGCTTATTTATCTACATGGTTTAAAATTAATGTGAGATGATATATTTCATGATTTTCAAGTCTTATTTATCCCCTCTCCTTCCAAGCTCAGTCTCACAACTATCATCCATGGAGTTCCAATCATAGTTCAATCCTGCACAATCAAGTTTTTTACACACAGTCAACTAAGTCATGGTGTGTGAGGTTAGAAGGACATTCATAGAGGTGTTATGAAGATTCCTATGGGTGTGAACACATTTTTGGAGCATAATCCAACAATACAAGCTCTCCAAATGGTATACAACAAATTGTGATGACCAATGCAAACTATACACATAGTCATACACCACTGATATGCACCTACAAGTGCCTCAAAAGGAGACTAATCACATGGAAATTAAGGAATTGTAATTGGATTAAACTCCTTCATGGGGGAAAGGATCCATTTGGAGAACTTAATAAGGTCTAAGACTAGTTACAATCCCATACATCATGCATATTGCCCATATTCATAGTCATTAACCTGTATATTAAAATGTCCACCTATAGGTGGCTACCATAGAGACTTGAAAATGTTGCACAAAGATGTTGAACATGTTTTGAGACCTTTATTGAGGTCTTAAAATGTTGAAAGTGCCTTGATAAGCATATTTGAGGTCATTAAGAGGCAGAAAGGGTTGAAAGCCATGTTCAAGTTAAAGAATGGGTCTTAGGGACTTGTTTCCTTAAAAACTCCAAAATAGAGCTCCGTGTGATTTTGATGTTGTTATATGATGAACAAACATGGAGCCTAAATGAGTTTAGATGTTTCCATCTTGTATTTCTTATATTGGGGTAATAGCTTACAAAAGAAGAGTGAGTGTTTGGTCCCACCAGTGATGAAAAGGAGGCTTCTAAATCATGCATTTGTTCACTATAGAAAGGTAGTGTTTTCTATAGGATATTGAATTTTCAAGTGGCTTGCAACCCAAAGTAGTAGTATCGAAGCATGTTTTCATTGTTAGGTGATCCTATTGAATTAAAGAAGATAATTGTGTTTCAAATAACATCAACAAGGGTTGAAATGTAGGGTATTGACCTATATACACACCTACAGGTGTACCCTTGCTCAGACTAGTCACCTACAGCCTGGTTGTAGGTGACCCACAAACTCATGAAATGAATCTTGGGGATACTAGGCCTGTAAACACAAACACTTACTAATGAGAGTTGGTCCCAAGAATCTAAAGAGCTCCATGAGGTTTAGCATATATTTCAAGGGTTGATATGCATCTACAAGCCCCTTTTGCCTCAAGGATGGTCAACTATAGTTGATTGTAGTATAACAATGATCTACGAACATAACCAATCTTGAGAATGGCCTAAGCTAAAGCACGGTGTGAGAAATTGAAATTGTTAGATGAGACTAAATGACCTTAATGAGGTCTTGTGCCAATGATATAAGGTCAAATATACAAAGTTCACCTACATGTGTCACTTCCTAAGTAAGACAACACATTCCCAGTTGACTATAAATGAGCATAACAAGGTGAGAGGAGAACAATGTAAGGTTTGTTAAGGGTTGGTTGATCAACATGTTTGAATGGAATCCTCAGTGATATTAAAAACCTTAGGAGGATCCCATAGTATGGAAACAAGGCATGGATAAGTTTTCAAGAGCAACATACAGTCCATATGAAAACCTTGCACACAGCAAAATTCTCCACAAATGTGTCTTAGGTTTTGAGACATTTGAAGGTGTTGTTGATGAGATAAAACCCTAAAAATTTGATTACAATGTCATCATGACCTATTCAATCCTATCATGTATTCAAATTACCTAAGACAATATGGGGAGTGCCCTTTGTTCTATCTCAAATAGAGGGCACTCCCAAAGAACTAAAACCTATAGGTTTAGAAGAGTCTTGATGAGAATGTGAGCTAGAGGTTGATGAGACCTTGTATAAAGATGTTGAGAGCTATATTAGACATGAATAAGCATGATAAAAGTCCCACAAGTTTTTGAGGCCAAACAGAGTGGCCTAAACTAACAAGCATGTAGACAAACCTATTAGGTCTTGATTAGGCCTAGTGCTTAAAAGGGTCCAAATCTCATTTATAGCACTAGGAGGACATTCTAATGCATTGGAACATGAACATGGGGAGATATAAGGTGTGTTATATCCTTCATTTTGAAAAGGAGACCACATAGAAACCATTTTTTGGCTCAAACCAATTCAAGCCTACACATAATGGAGAGAGAAGATCAAAAGATCAACTTTGTAAGCTCATAATAGTATGGAGGCTTAGCATGGAATATCAAGGAGATAGGAGATCTTAGAGAAGGTCCCAAATAGTATTTTAGTGGATTTTGTTTAGGTTTCTAACTTCATAATTTTATGAACAAATGCTAAGGGTCAAAACTATTCTAAACCCTCCAAAAGCTTGGATAATGACCCAATGGTAAAGATAAAAAAGGAAAGGTATCTAAGAGGTCTATTTTGACTAGGAAAAACCGTAGACTTGCATAGGACTCCCTAGGGCTCCTTCCCACTAGATTAAGTTGTAGCCTATTTGTATGGACAGGGTACAAAATAGATTTTCTTGATAGATTTGTGTGTTGTGTAGGAACATGAGAGTTTAAATAGATGTAGATCATTTTGGGAGATATATTGGGACCTAAAATACCCTCTCATATCTAGTTTTTTGCATTATCTAATTTCACAAGTGCCTCTATAAAACCTTCATCTCAGCCAATCCAAAATGGCATAGTGAACAAAGAATGATCAAGGTGAAAACTCCAAGTGGGAGGCCTTTTAAGGTCTACCTCATGGATATAAGGACATGAGGGCTCTTAAAAAGTGTCATACACTCCCTTGTATGGACTGGTTTGGAAAATTTAAGACTACTTTGGTGCCAAGTGTGAGAGATAAGTAAAAGGAGGGTGATCATGACTGCAAGCAGTGATAATTCATGTCCAGAAGAATGTTAATGATTAGGGATACAAACAATACATGTTAGGCCTTGTTTATAACTCCTATTTATAGTAAAATCATCTCATCTATTCCTATTCTACTATAAATCACTCATGGAAGATCAAATGATGAAGGCAATTTCTAGGCAAGCAAATGAAGAGTCCTACACCACAGTTCAGGAGTTTCATGTTTTGAGGGACATTTGTCCAAGTATACCTTGCATGTTCTATCTCATACTTCATATTCTTTCATATGTAACTCATTTTCTCATCTTGAAAAGTGGCTTTGTGACTCTTAGGCTTCATTCTCCTCTCTCCTCTCTCAAAGTCTATAAGTACTGGCCATTTTGGCTCTTGTATTCTAATTCTACTCCATGTATGGTGAATCCCTGCTAGTTTGATGTTGTAATTTGCCTTTGAATAATAAAAATAATCTAGTTTGAGCTCATATATCATATTTTCAAAGTGTGTGAAGAGATTATAGTGAATAGTTAAGAGATATTCATCTATCCTTGCTTTCTCTCAATCCTTCCATGTTTGATGCAAAGTTGTTTTATTCTAGCAAGTCATATGAAATATTGTCAAGTGTATGGGTTTATTTTAAAGTGTATATTTATCCTTAGTGTCTAAAAATAATTTATGGTTCACTTACCTTTGATATCCCTCATTCATATCACCTCCATATTGAAGTACTAATGTTGGAGCATTCTAGGACTTTGAAGCTAGTGTTGTGGGTATTGTTGCTTAGTGAAACAAGTATGATGCCTTGTGTAAATAATTATGGTATATCACACTTTAGAATATATTTATTTCATGAATACTCATGTCCCTTTTCCTGCAAGAAAATATTTAGTATAGGTGATAAGCACTTCAAGAGAAATTCACGAAGCTAGCCCTTAAACCTAGAGGTCTAATTCTACCATAGGTAAACCCACATACCTAGAAGTATTTCCACGTTGCCCAAACTTGGAAGAGGCTTGAATAACCTCTTCTAATGTGAAATATTTATTGAAAACAATACTAAATCATAGTGAGGTGAGAAGGAAGCAAAACAACAAGCCCCCAATGTATATGTAAATGAGTCATAACAATGTAGCACAAATAATAGATATGTAGGTAAAAATGTACATGTCCCTAATGGGTAAGAGATTATGTGTGCTCGTGGAGAATGTAGGAGTTTATATGTGATCATGTAAGTGAAATGGGATCCATAACATGATGGATATTCCATAGTAAACAAGTAGATTGTAGTGAATAATGTGCATTGAAAGCATTGTAATATAGTTATTTTGGAAAGCCAAGGGATAGAAGAATGTTTTAAAGTTGGGATAGAATAATTAGCAATGAATATATGTACAAATTAAAATGCAAGTATATAACCAATATGCATGTAATATATAACCAATATGTGTGTAATAGGAGTCATACATGCATAACCCATGGCATGATATGAAGGAATGATTTCTTGTAGAGGAAGTGCCAATTGTATATGCTATGAATTTGAATAAGAATCATATGTTTTAATATAACCATATGAGTCATTGTTCATAGACCCATGTGAACATGTATCATCATGTGTAATAGGATAATATGTAACTGTCCGTACTTTTCATGAAGTTGTTTGAATAACATGTGATGCCTTAGGAGATGAATACCTATTTTTAGGTGCCACTTTATACTTAAGATATTTTGCCATGCTCTTTGGAATGAATTGATTATGCTCGTGTGTAATTATATCATGCTCATATATAGATGGAGAAAATGATTCTATAATATGTTCATGCTCATTAAAGATGGAGAAATAGATTCTATAATATGTTTTGGACCATGCAAATCATTATTTTGAATAGTTATATAAATAATTTCATTACCATGTCTCTAAATGTATGTGCATTCCTATTGTTATGTAGGAGGAGGAAATATTATTGGTTCCAAAAGATATTCATATCAGATCTTTAAATTTTGACCACTTGATTAGCATGAATATATTTGAGATATTCATGCACTATAGCAGATATTGCTTTAATATTTAGTATCTAAGGGCATCTTGATAGCATATAAAATACCCCTATGCTTGTTAGAACTAGGAGTGGAGTGGGCACTGTGAGAGGTCCCACTTGTAAAGGTAACACTATATTCCCAAGATTATCTTGTGAATGACCATAAAATGTTTTGATAACTTTAGAAGTAACTTGTAAATATTTTTATGTATAACCAAGAGAGTAAAGAACTATTAGGGTGCACACATTTTCACTTGATCCATTATCTATCATAACACTATGTATGGATTACTTGTCAACATATGCTCAAATAAAGAGTGCATGTCTATCTGAATCATCATCAACAACTTCACTATCATTAAATGTAATGATAAGATGTGATATTTTTTTGCTTGTAATTATATCAATGATACTATCAAATGGATTCCCATATGTATAAGGAGGAGGATGAGCATTGTAAGCATAATGTACTTTGGAATTGTCTTTGTTATTTTTTGCTTCATGATTTAGAAAAAGTTTTTTTTTACATTTTAAGCTTTGAATTATTATTTTTTTGTGGTTTAGGCTCTTTAGTAGGTATACCAATATCAATAATACTCTCATCAATCAGATATCTAATTTTATGTTTGAGCTTGAAACATATATTTGTAGAATGCCCAATATATATATGGTAGCCATAATATGCATTTCTGTCAAATTTTATAGATTTTGGTTTAGACATATCCACTTCCATTGGTGAAGGAATAGAGATGAGATTGCATTCAAGTAGCTTTTATAATAATACATGAGGAGGTGATGGTAACCTTGATAATTGACTCCTTGGTGGAGCTTGTAATTAAAGATTTTGTGTTGGTTGTGAGATAACATTAATAGTAAATTTAGATTCATTATTTATTTCATTGGGGTTGATCTTATACTTTGTCTTGCTTTCAAACTTGACATTTGAAGTAGAAGGAGCATTTGAAGTATACTTGAGCTTATTCAAACTAAGCAATTTGATTCATGATCTTCTATTGTATGGCATAACTCATCAAAATATTTGAACTTATTAAACATTATTGACTCTTGAAGTTGAGAAAAAAAACTTTGAGTGAAAATATATTGGAGCTCATTATCAGCCATTTGATTTGTCATTTTTACTAGCATAGTCTTGTATCTTAGAACATATTCATTAATTTTTTCATTAGACCCTTGATTCAACTTTGAAATTTGAGCATATAATAAAAAAATTCCAATGATGATATAAAAGTGTGTTAAAAAATGATTTTCCAATGGATTGAAAGTTTTTAATGATTGAAGAGGAAGATAATAAAATCATCTAAAAGAATATTCTCAAAGACCTTTCAGATAAATATTTGTCAATAATTTATCATTATTTGCATAGTCTAGACAAGATACATGGAATGCATGCAAATGTTGTTCAAGATCACCTTTTTCTTCATATAGAGGAAGCTTATGAGCCAAAAATACAACTAGTAATGGATAAGATGCAATTTCGAGTGCTAAAGGATTATGCAACAAGGAACATGAATCTATGGAGGGGTTAGCATGATAAATATTTTTCTCAATTTTAGATATTTTAGATTGTAAGGAAAGAATTTTATGTTTAAAAGTAGAATTTTTAGAGTTTATTGGGGGATTGTAATCATCATATGTAGGCATAGGCATGGATATGTGTTGGAAACCAAGTGATGTTCCCAAACCAAGGGATGATGCTATGGAAGTAGCTAGAGGTATATAAATATGAATGGATGCAATAATGGAAGAGCTACCTTGGACACCTTTCTTTTTTTTGTCTCTAAAAACATATAAGAGTGAGTCAACATTTTTAGGATGTTTACAAAGATATTCCATAATTTTTTCATCATCAGTTTCACTAAATTTTTCTTGAGTATTGGGTTCTAAAATATGTGCCATAATTCAACCTTCAAATGGGTGTGAAGTAAGGAATAGAAGATCCCTTAAAGTTGAAGATTTGATATAGTTTATAACATATGACTCCTCTTATTCCTAAGTCATTTCATATTTGAATAAAATTAATGGAGAAAAATAATGACATGATATAGTAGTGTAACCATGTGAAATAGGAAGGCCATGCAATTGGGCCATGTTTAACACAACTTCTCTATTAATTTGACATTGAATCTGTAAAAAAATAATGAATGACATGATAAAAGAGAACACATTATGAAGCAATGAATTTTATTATCCTTTCACTATATGAAACAAAAATTTATTCACCAATCCCATTAAAAATACAATACAAACAAAAATCAAGGTATAAAGGTTGATCTAGACAAGGGTTTGAATTATTATGTGGGATCTCAAATATAATTTCTCATTCATAGAGTAGTGTCAGCCCAATTTTTTAGAGCAATAACTATAAGGTAAAATCAATGCTTGTATCCCCACTATCCTGTCTCTAAGGGTATAGTGAGAGTATTTAACCTAGGCGATACACTCCTCTTAGGTGCACTAAAAATTAAACGTCTAGAAGAGGCTTCATATGTTGTAAATAAGGGACCCTAGGAGTTTCCAATATATTATGAGGTACATGAAAAATAAACTTCATTTTTAGTGTTTTACAATGGCTTGAGTATTAGGGCAGTACCCCACACACCACAAAGTCCATAAAACAAATAACCACTTAGCCCATAATGATAATCACTAACTAGTTTTAAAACTATGAAAACACAATTTCTAGAAATAAGAATTAAACAAATAAAAAATAAAATAAAAATATTTTTGTGTATAAATATTAACAAATTTCAACTCGAGGTTGAAAGAAAATGCTTTAGTGTCATACTTTATCCAAGATGACAATACAATTTCTTTAAAGTCAGATTAAATCCAAGGTCGAATAAGATTGAATTGTGGTGTCAGATTTCTATCCAAGGCCAAAGTTTATTTTCTTTAAATGTCAAGAATTTATAGAAACTTGTATGAAATCCTATCACAAAAATCAAGAAAACATTAAGTGTTCAAATAAAATTATGATTTTACCAGAATGTTTATGATGTTTATTTTTTATTTAACAATGACATGTTATAAATAAATAAACTATTGAAATTGATTTAGGTTACATAATATACAAAATGTAAACATACAATACAATAATTTAAATAATTTGAAACGGGTTATAAAATTAAATTAACAAATATGCAAACCTAGTTTGGATTTGATTTATTGCTGACTATTGATAAAAAAAATGATTGAAAAGACTTGTGAATTGTGTTGCATTCAAAAACATAATTTCCAACTATATTGGGACAAGGCCACACTAGAAGTACAAGGCCTTACTAAGACCTTTTATGTTAACTATGACCATTTCCTAGTTGACTGTGTGATTGATTTTCTGATCTAGGTACTTACGATTATCTGAGAGGGTTTATATATTGTTTGTGTGTGTCATTTTGGTGCATAGAAAACCTAAAAAATTAAAAAACTATATCCTACATAATTAACTAAATAGAGATCAAATAAAAAAATTGGGAATTAGGAAATGGGAATAATTGATTTATCATCAGAAAACCCTTCATAATTTGTTGGTTGCCTACATAGCCCGAAAGGGCCTCAAGCTAATGTATATATTCCTCCTAGGATGAGTGTGTGAATCATGATATTTTATATATGAATGTAACCAGATATATTAACTTGAATGCTTGAAAATGAGTCTCATTAAGCTGAAAAAAATGAGTTCAATCTTAGCCTATGAATGTTAGAACAAAATCATAATCAGAGTTGGAAAGAGTAGTGCTCTTTTGCTCAATGTGTAGTAGAATTGCTAAGTGATTACTAGTTGATGCCAAGTATATTGAGCACCCTTTATGTGTATATATATGAATTTTTAGACTATTTATGTTAAACCACCTTTCTAAAATTATGGGAGAGTTAATATAAAACATCTTGAATTTAAAAAGTTATTGTTTGAGCACCGGGGACAAGGTCGTACTAGTGGACAAGGTTTCACTATGTCTTTGTCTGCCTAGTGCGGTCCTGTTCTAGAAGGACAGAGACTTCTAGAATATGGTTGATAGGACTCTGCAAGCAAAATAGGGATGCCCAAATGATTTTTCTAATATTTTCAAGGTAGTAATTAAAATATTTAAGGCTCTCATATATTTTTGAGGTTAACGAAATGATGAATAGACCAAGTAGTGTAAGGATGTCAAGATTAAGCATTTTTTAATCACTTAATGATTAATTTTGAGAGTCTAAAAAACTTATCTATGTAATTTATCATGGTAACCATTTGATCTAGAAGGGTTTAAAAATTGCAAACCCAAGGAATTGATTATTTAACATGCATACAAGAACCCTCAAGAGGATGTTTGGGAGTTAAAGGGGATTGATGAGGATCATGTTGACTATCTTTATTCTATCATACATGATTGGGCACCCTACTTCATCTAGTGTTGACAACATGGATTATGGAATCCAAAATAAGTCATGGGATAATAATAAGAGTGGGTTGCTAGTGAGTACAAACTTGAGGTATTTGGGGAGGAGAAACAAAAGGAGTCATGCATTCCCTTTGGCGTCTAGTGGTAAAAAAAATAACTCAAATTGGATGTAGTAATAATATAATTTAAGGAAGGCTTGGGATTGTTCATTATTATATTTAGCCTTATTAGTGTTCTTAGTTTTATCCATTTGATTATATGATTTACTAAAATCTGACATAACCAAGTGGAATAATCTGAAAATATTACCTTCATGACTTACATTAAAAAATAAAGATAATGTTAGTTTATTATAGCCATGGGAAATGTGTATTATTAGGAAATAATAAAAATTTAAGTCTAAAATTAAAACCCTAAGGCTAAAATCTAAAACCCTAAAGGAGACCTAGAGTTTGACATAGTTGGAGCAATGTATGGGTTGATCAATATATTTTACCCTCCTTTTTATTTAAAAACCCTAATGATATAGAGACTGGTATGTTAATTCAGATAGATAGATATGGAATTCAATCATAAATTTGAATGTAAAATACTGAAACTAATTACAATGATTCTACAAGTGGCATACTCTAAATATAATAAGTAAAACAAAGGGATAAATACTTATATTTTATAATTAATTGTCTAAATATGACTATATTATGATAATGAAAAATCAATTAAAGTAGGATTATGATTCATCTAGTTCAGGAACTATGTTTTTGTCTACACAAGGTGGAATATTTTAGATTTGGGTTAGTATTGACTATTTATACTACCCTATAGTGTTTGATAATGACCTATGTTGAAATATGGGTATATCACCATACTCACTTTCATATGATTAGAAAATCTGTATGTGTGATTTTGAACCTTGATGATACATGCAACTCTATAAATCAACCTCCTTCACCTTAAAACATTGTGTGTACTTGTAGGGGCTAGAAACCAACCTCCTTTACCTTAAAACTTTAGGTGTAAAAACTATGAAAGTGTAAAGGGTTGATCTAAACTCAATTACTATCATTTGATGATTTATAATTTTCTATGTGTTTGATTCTCCAAGGAGGGAAATCAAGCCACACATAGTTCTCCCACCTAGTGTAATTGTGAAATTGTGCTTATTTTATATATGAATACAACTAATGATTTGGATTTGATACTTGAAAATGATTTCTTTGACTTGGCTTTAGTGCTTCAGACTTGACTTGTGATTGATTCATAATTTTGGAAAAATAAAGAAGATTTTCTCAATGTGTAGTAGTGTAGAGATGTATACTAGATAAGTTCCAAGTACCCTATCAAGTGAGGCCTTGATATATATACATAAATATATGCATAGATACATAAAATACATATATGCATGCATGCATACATACACACATACATATGATTCCAGTTGGGTAATTTATCATGATATCAACATGTTAGGTAGATAGGTCAACCATAACGAAAGATTTAATTTTGGAAAGTAGATGTTGTTGGTAGAGGGTTGGTAACATTAGATTCAAGTCAATATTAGATGGGGATACTGACGTAATCTAATATTAATAACCCATGAAATGAGGATTAAACTAAGCATCTAGGCATGCCTATGTACGCTAATATGCAAGTTTGAAATATATAATGAGCTTTTTTAAGTGTGTAATAGTAGAACATAAGGATTAATATCATAAGGTAGCATGTAGGTGTGAGAGAATGACACGTTGGGACCATATTTGTGTGTACAAGTAATGTTTGGTAAATGTATGTCAATATTGTCATTGTCAAGTACTTAATACCAAATTTTAGTATCTAAACATATTGACTAGGGGTACATTGTGCAATATTTATTAAACATTAACACTGTGTGTAAATTTTGGTTGAATATTGCATTTTTCATTGCAAGTTTTGCATAGAGAAATATAAATACTCAAGGTATACTTGAATTCACCAAATTTAGTTACCTTAAATAACCACATTTCTTACTTTATTTGTTCAATATATAATTTTCATTACTAGACTAAAAGCGAGGAATTTTTAGACACATAGATTTGGTTTAACGGACCATATTTGTGTGTACAAGTAATGTTTGGTAAATGTATGTCAATATTTTCATTGTCAAGTACTTAATACCAAATTTTAGTATCTAAACATATTGACTAGGGGTACATTGTGCAATATTTATTAAACATTAACATTGTGTGTAAGTTTTGGTTAAATATTGCATGTTTCATTGCAAGTTTTGCACAGAGAAAGCTAAATACTCAAGGTAAACTTGAATTCACCAAATTTAGTTACATTAAATAACCATATTTCTTACTTTATTTTTTCAGTATATAATTTTCATTACTAGACTAAAAGCAGGGGATTTATAGACACATAGATTTGGTTTAACACTATGTATAATTGTTGGTTGAATATTGCATGTTTCATTGCAAGTTTTATAGAGAGAAAGCTAAATACTCAAGGTATAATTGAATTCACCAAATTTAGTTACATTAAATAACCATATTTCTTAGTTTATCTATGCAATATATAATTTTATACACTTGACAATGCCAATTTTGACCAATCCTTAACAGACATGACTTGTGCATATATATATGACTCTTGCTCACATTCTCTCCTAGAGCTTTATCCATATATGATCTCAAACTTCCTAATTTTATATCATTCACTCATAAGATATCCTTAGTAAGTTCCTAAATAATTTATCATCCCAATAAAAATTTCATTTCTCTTTAGATCATTGTCTTCTCCATCCAGTACAATTAGGGTAACATTCAGTTGAAAGTAGTTGTCAATAGCTTATGGTTTCACCAAAGTTGTCCCATGTATATCCTAATATCTCTTTTTCAAATTCAAACCCTTCCCTTGGGTCAGCCCCCATGTTTCACATGTTTTTTATGGAGGGAAATTACCCATAGAGTCTCTTATATACACATCAAGCCTAAACCAATATCTATCTATCACATATTTGGAAATCATCTTACACAACACTAACACATTGAGGAATACTTGTACACATCCTTGAGGTAAGCCCAAAAACATCCAAATATAAAAAATAATTGAAATAACAACCATAATTCCAAGTCTAAACACTATTACAAGGTCAAAATTATAGATTGTCAAGTATAAAAAGCCACACATGTATACACTCTAGCATATTACTATTGATCACACAGTTATGTGGGAGAACTATGTGTGGTTTTATCTATATTCATAGTATTATAACATAGGAAACACTCATCCACTCATCATATGGTGGTTGATGTTGTCCAACCCTCTTTTATAACCCATTTTTATAAGAAAAATAAGTGTCAAAAGTGAAACTAGGGTTTCAAGTTAAAATAAAATAATATGAAATTGTGCATAGGATTGGTGTAACAACCCCACTGGGTTTGACTTAGAAAAAGCATGACAAATTTTTTGATTTAATTTAATCAATGCATTCTTTCATTATAATTCATCATGGTAATATAATTAGTGATCCAAATATAATACTTTATGTATATTAATTATAAATAAGCATGTGACATCTACAGACACTGATCACTAACAATATAAGAAACACATCATAACCAAATATGAAAAGTAATTACAAATACCCAGCCACAACTAGTATAATGATACAACCACTATTGCCAAAGTACAAATAAGTAAATAATTACATCTCATCAAATTAATGTTTCAATAATAATAAATGTAATAAAATGTATAAGATACAAGATATAAAGCTTCACGAAGCATGAGTTCTCAAACTCCAGTATCTCTGGTAATCTCAAGTGTCATCTCCAAGTAAGTACTACTATGGGGAGGGATAGCATCATCCAAGCACTTTTCCACACTAACCACAGACCAACAATTCTCTGCATAATTCCCCATCAGGGAATAACCCTCCCTTCATAGATGAGTAGATAGTGATGGTGCAGGAATCCAAAGAGACATGTGACGTATCATAAAGTGATGTGTTGTATGAATTATAGAAAAGACATGTGACGTATCATAAAGAAACTTGTTCTAACAAGATATCGCATAATAATGTAAATCATGCACATGAAATGACAATGTATCACTGACATTACTTTGGCTAAAGTTTTCAAAAATCACTACAATCAATCAATTTTATACACACCACTTGATCGGATTACCTTCATCTAACATTATGATACTAGTAATCTAGTGAAATCTATCTCACTAATTCCTTAGTACCAACAATGTGAGATTTGGTTAACACATATATAACCAATAGATTCATACATATTACTTCCTACTAGTAATCACAAAACATGCTAAGTATGGGAATAATCAAATGCATACATTTAGTCTGTCAAATGTATGAATAAATATCCACAATATTATTTATTACATAAATAATAAGCAAATAAATGCATATTATACCAATTGAACATAATACAGTACTTTTTACTAGCTGTCATAAAACATGCTAAACATAGAAATAACCAAAATGCATACATTTAGTCTGTCAAACGTATGAATGAATCTAGACATAATAATTATTGTTTATACCATCTAGGTATAACATACATTTAGACTATAGTTTTCAAATAAAATACACAATTCCTTGAACATGAACACACTACTCAATCATGAATAACCACTCTTATAATTTCAAGAATCAAAAGCCTCATTATTAAATAAGCAAGTATGGTTTATACTAACTGGGTATAACTTATGTTTAATCTACATAATCTAATCTCCATAAGTAGATTAGATTATATAGTAATAATACATTCCATCATTTTTATGTATACACTACTTATTTTCAAATAGTTAGTCATAATAATTTTAGAAGAACAAATAACTCATAATCCAAGTTATACCTCTTATGAAAAGAGTCTTTCATTTGGGTGAATTATTACACATTTTTAAGTCTTTATACATATAAGTATAGTACCCTATCCTTTAGGACTCTGTGACTTATTTAACTATCCAAGTCTATGATTATAGGCATGCATTACAATGTGTATATATATATTATGTGTGTATAAGGGCACCTATATTCTCATATAGACATATTTTGTATATTTGCACAACTTGCATAACACATACTAAGTAATACATGAGATAACCATTTATTTTAATAATGATGAATAACAAAGATGACATTCATTACCCATATATTATGGTTATTCAATATTTGCTTTTATAGTACATTTCACATTATATGTTGATTCCAAACGTACTCAGAGAACTATACATTAGTCATTTACTATAACTATTGTAAACTATATACATCATTTGGTGATATATATGCCAAGGAGAGTTATAAAGGAGGTATAATTAACATAAGAGTATTTATTATAGACATGCGGATATCTACTATGTTATATCATGAGATTAAAAATGACCAATTAAGTACATGTGCTTGAGAGCTACGGTATATCCTTATGTACTTAATCACCTACTATATGTATCCCACTATAAATTTGCACAAGTGAGTATCTTATGAAATGGCTAGAATCTTATATATATATATATATATATATATATATATATATCAATGTGTCAAAAATCTAACCTTCCAAATAACAATGTTTGAATCTCTATTCTTAGAACTTATTTTACCTCATGTTCATTTCCTTCAAAACAAACTAAAGCACAACTCAATGATTATGCTACCCAATTTGTTGTAGCTTCATAGACTTGGTGACATTGCATCCACACCATGAGGTAAGATTTCAAAAAAATTACTAAGGACTTACACATTCATAATCTTTTCATTAGCTTTAAATGTGACCTTTGAACATGGAAAAATAAGTGATGAGACTATCATGCTACTTCCCTAAACTAAACCTGAACCTAGGGATCATAAAGGGTCCATTTAAGGTGACCAAAATAATAATAAAACTCAAGTTAATTATCTCATGTTGGAATAAAAATAATATAAACCATCACGGCCTGGGTTCATGTCCACCAGAGTGGGAACATCATAGCAGATATATATATAGCAAAAGTGTCAGTATAAAATATGATTCAATTTAACCCACATGTCACATGTTAGACATATAATTCATAAATTACAGAGATAGTTTAAATATCTAATTCAATGTTATTCATTGCTAGATATAATCATTTACAAATGCGTATTTTAATTGCTAGATGAAATCATTTACAAATACATGTTTTAATCTCTAGATACATATAGAGCTAGATATATAGCTTTTTAATGGAGATTTTAATGGAATGGATATCTATAGTAGGACATATACCTAATATAATCGTTATATACCATATAAATCATTATACACAGGTCCTTGCCTTCTATAAACATAATCTACCTATATATTGATTTGTATATCATATTTCCTATTATATTTTCTAGTTTATGATGACTTAATCTGCATATATTAGATCACTACATAATCCATATATACTCTAAATAGTATTAATATATATCATTTTAGTATCCTTGCATATAAATTATTGTATAAATGTAATGTAAGTCGATGCACACAAACATTTTTATTACATTTACAATATGCATCTGGCGATTTCTCTAACTAGATTGATACACTTATAAGAAATACATGCTTCCTTTTCCATCATCATTTTCCATAATATATATATATAATATCCTATATATTTCTATAAATTATTATAATAAGAAATGGTTATATATATCTACAAATTGCATACAATGAAACCATTAATATAACTACATTCAAAACTATGTAATTCAGACATATTTTATAAAATATGAATTATTCAGAAAAAAATAGGTTATTTTGAACACTAAATACAAAATAAGTAAAAACATATTGGTGAACCCTTCATTCATTTGAGTGCTAAAAACCCTAGGTTTATTCAGGGTTTCATCTTACCTTATTAGGTTTTTAAATTTATACATTAGGGTTTTAGATCTCATTTCTAATTTTTTATTTCCCCATATAGTGTAGTAATATATCCTTGGTTTTCACCCTATTGATGATTTTCATGATCATATTTTATGTCATCTAATAAGTATATATCTCTTATCCCTTTGAGGTAAAGTGACAGGCTAAGTGGTTTTGAAATTGATCATAATCAGATATCTTTAGACAAATAATGTGTGTATGTAAAATTTAAGATGTATAAGATAGATGAAATTTGAATTCATTCTTTTATCAATGCAAATGTTAATAACGAACACATAAAATTAAGATAACATATTTCTAATGATGATAAAATTAAACTTGAAACTATTTATCAAGAAGACAATAAACATAATAATGAATGTCATTATAAAATGCTTCCTAATGACCTTAATGATGTGGATCCTAATCAAATCTCAACCTTTTATAGCTTATAATAATAGATATGTATGCAACTTAACAATATAGATATAGTTTTAAATATAATTTTAGAGGTTGAGAATGCAATGAATGTTAAGGTTGTCACATTTAACAAAAAAACATGATGATCCCTTCAATAATACTAATTTACCTTTTAGTTTTACAAACTTTACAATAGATGTGCAAACCAATATTGTTACTACTACTATTCCTACGTCTACATTTATGGGTACACTTGTGATTCCCATACATGGTGTGGGGGAAACACAAGAGTTTTCTCAGATTTACATGTTTATCCATACACAACATAATTTCATACCTCTTATGGTTGTTACTCATGTGACACCATCTATTCATACACACTCTTTTATGCATATGCCTTAGATCATTTACACACTCTTCTATGCCTATGCCGTAGATCATTTACACATTCTTCTATGCCTATGCCTTAGATCATTTAGAAAAATGTCATAGATCTTCGAGCCAAATTTTCTCAATCAGAACATAATTCACTTGTAATGGGTCATTCCATTGATGTTGATGTGTTACCACTTAACCCACTTTCATTTGAGATTTCAACTTATCCATTACCTATAGGATTTGTGTCACATAATGTTACATTTTATGATGGTAAAAGTGATCCAAAATTACACCTTAGAGGCTTTCATGCATTATGTTTGGACTATGCATCCAATGACAAGTTATTGACTATGTTGTTTCCATACAATATTAAAGACTACACCTTGCAATAGTTCTATGATCTCAAATTCCAATCAATCAATGCATTCAATCCTATGTCTGATCAATTAATAGCATACTTTTAAATCAACATCAGTGAGAAGATGTCTTATGCTCAAATTTTAAAACTAAATCATGAACCCAATGAACCCATCAATGATTATGTGCTTTGTGTCATGACCACACCTACCTAGCACATTGAATTTGACTAATTATCAAAACTATTTTAATATTCTTATGTTATGTAGACATTTATTACAGACATTATTTGATTTTTAGAACATTATTTATTGATTTAAATTAAATTTTGATCATTCTTATAGTATTTAATGAGTTTATGATATTTTTCATTATTGTTGATTATGATTAGATATTATTGATGTCTAAATGTTTGATTGTAGGTACACATCAAATAAGAATATGTTAGAGGTAGAAGTTGGGTATTTGGTGGAAAAGACATAGTACATAGGTAAACCATAATGGTGATGCTAGTGTCAAAACCTAAGTCAAACCTTTGTCTTAGTCATTACATTCTATAGTTTGTTCTTTATTTTGGATTCAATTATTAGCTAGCTGGTTTTTGTGTCATCGTTTATCTTTTATTTCTTTATGGTTAACTAAGAAATCAATCAAAAAGTTTGATGTGAATATGATTTATACCCACATTAATGATTCACTTAAATAAATTGGATGCCACTCATAGGTCATGAGATATTTGATGAGTTCTATAATACTTTTTAACAGGTTAGTTCAAGTCTGTGCACTAAAATTGTAATAAGACACCAGGATTGGAAAGGGCCAGTACCATGGTTGTAAAGTCCAATATAAGACAAAGGTAATTGTTTTATTCATTTATTTTATCATATAAACTAGTGAATTCATGTGTTATTATACTCCACAAAGGGACTAGGACTTACACTTGATAAGGTCGTGTTTAAAGCTTGAACCATAAGTTATAAGACTAAAGTTGAGAGCATGGTGATTAAAAGTGTTTAAGATTATACCAAAACCCTAAGTTATATGTAACTTGGATCTAATGTTTGAGTCTATATTAGTAACTTGAACCTTAATTAAAGATACTTACATTGATGGTATAATAATCATGATGGTTTTGATTGATTAACCATGGTTATGATATTGTCAATTGAATTGGGAAAATGAAAATTAGGGTCTTCATTTTGTATTTTGGAAGCTACTCGATGGGATTATGCATGGAGATGTAGGAGATTGCATGATAAAATAGTAAGCATGCAAGGGGCATAAATTTGTCTTTATTCACTAGACAAAATGCAGGAAGATATTATACAGGTGAGTTTTGCATGAAGGAAGGAGTGGGAATTCCACTTAGTAGAACTAATAGTTCTATTGAATAGAATGATCACTACCAATGGTGGATAAATAGATTATTAAAAAAGGGGGGAGGAGGAGAAAACAAAGGGAAAAAAGGAAATGAAATGGGTGTAGGCTAAGAACCCTTCCTCGTATCATTTACATTGAGGAAACAAGTAAGTACTTTGTTTAACTACAATGTTATAATAATGTGTGAATTAACTAATACATATAATGTATGGGGTTTCGAATTATTTTACTTAATAGACCTAACATTGGTTGTGAATGGCACTTGGTCAAGGATACCCAATTGATTTAGATTATGATGAAGGAGCACCAGGGCAAAACTAATGTAATCATGTAAATTGTGATGTGAAAGGTCTTATGGGTCATGAAGAGTCAATAAGAATCTATTGTATTCTTTATTTTCTCTGTAATAGGTTCAGCTAACACAATTTGGGTTTTCCCTCCAAAATAAATAATTTGAAAATTTGAGCTACTTTTTAAAGTTTGTAAGGATTGAGGCAATTTGTGAAAGGCTTGAACCATTGAGAATGGTCCTAATAGGTTTAGTTACTTTCACCTATTTTAATTATAAATCTTATTTTAAGTCTCATCTAGAAGCTTTGGTTATATTGGAAGAGACCAAAGAAGGAATAATTATTAGGAATAAAGACTAGTTGAATGATTTATGGGACTAAACCTCAATTAGGACAATTTGTTACAAAGATACAAGCTTTAAAGCATAATATATGAGCCTAAACAAAGTAAACGAATAAGTATAAGGTTGAATCAAGAGGAGTGAGTGGTAGAGAGATGAGTGAATAAGGCCTCTGGGCTTATGTTGTGTAAATAAGACTAAATAAATAGATCAATAAAGGAAGCTATTTGATGTTCAAGGTATGTTTTGTAGAGTAAAATTACTTATTATCATGTTTTATCTTTATTACATAATTTTTTAATGATTCCAAGGTATCCATCGAAAAAGTAGCGGACAAAAACATAGCGGTTAAAAACATATCATGAAAAATGTATCAAGGTTAAAATGTACCAAGGAAAAAATTTAGCGAGGAAAAAATATCATAGGAATAAAACATATTAAAGGATGTGCTCACACAGAAGATAACACAACTTTCAACTAAAGGTCCAAAATCATGAAATCACATTTTCCTCTGTTATTTTGCTTGTAAATTTGGTGCATTACTTTTCCACCATGAAATGTTAACTACTATCATCAAAATGAATTAGACAACAAATAAACAATGTGATAATCACTAAAATGTCCCAATTATGCTCTTCATGATATTTTTGTGACATTACCAATACTACTACATTTTTTCCTCGTTATTTTTTGTCCTCACAATGTTTTTGTCATACTACACTTTTGTCATATTACATTTTTACCACTACATTTCTTACTGGTACATTTTTGTCTGTTACATTTTTGTCTGCTACATTATTATATAGAGCTGATTCTAAGGTGAATTTTGACTAATAATACATGAAAAAGGGTTTTGTTGATAGTCTGCTAGAATAATTAGGGGTTTGTGTGTATAAAAACTTAGTTTTCTTAAAAAATAAAGGAACATGATGGTTTGATTCATGCATTAATTTTATTATTGCATAGATAAATAGTATTTAATTCAATTTAAAGTAAAGCTACTCTTGATTCAAGGTCTATGAGAAGGAAACCTTCTAAAACTATGTTTTCTGCATTTACAGTCAGTTGAAGTACATATAAGAAGTTTTATAGACTTGGTTAGAATATTGGAGAATTTGAAGGAGAACGTTAAGACTATGTTCCAAGTGTTAGTTCTTTAAAATAGTCTTTAAGATGTATGAACAATCATGTTGTAGCTCTCAGGCTCTGTATTTCTTGAGAGACCCTAGGGTTCTTCACATAAAAATACCTATAAATTTTGATTTAACCTATGAAACCTTCTCAAACTCCATTAGTAGTTGTTATGAGATAATTGGAAGCTAATATAAGTGTTTTTATATTGATTGGATCTAAAAAAATTCTAGATATAGTTGATTATATATTGTTTCCCCTATAGATGACCACTGAGAAAGCTTAAGAAGGTTAAAATTGATCATTTTGCTTTGATATTAGTTTCCAAAATTTGTTTGAAGGTGTGTTAGTGTTTTAAGATCACTAGAGAACATTCGAACAGGTGTTTTAAGTCATTTATCGAGTTTTTTGAGTCAATACCTATTAGGAAAGGTGGTGTATGCTTATACAGACCTAAAGGGTAAAAATTGCTATTGAGATTACTTTCTTGAGAAACCAGTAAAATAATTGGTTTCTCATCATTGTAGTTGATCTAAAATAACTCATTATAGCATTCAAGAAATGATTAAGTGATATTTAAAGAATAATAACATCTTTTCAAGAACAAACCAGGACTATACATAATAATGTAACAGAGTTAGAACAAAGTGCAGTTTCTTGGTCAATTTGGTAATTTGGATAGAAACTTAAACTTGTATATGATTGAATTGATCCTACCCTAGGAATTGTTAGGTGATTAAGTGAAGAAACCAAGATTAAAGTGAATTTTGTTTCAAGTCCTCAAAAGGTAGAATTAGGCATAACAGGCCCATTTGCAAGCTGAATCTATCATCTGAGTTGTGAGGTTGAATTTCTTCATGATCAAAAGGATACCAAGAATTTTAAGAGAAAAATATATATAAGATCTTGCTAAAAATATAAAAGAAGTGAAAATGTACATTTGATTGCTTAAGGAGTTGAAGAAGTCTTTTGTTTAAAGGAAGTTTACAGTCTTAGGAGTGAGTACCCTGTTTTAAGTCAATGAGAGTGTCTTTGATCAGAATACAAAGATTATTGTGATAAATCAAGAGATGGTACTAAAGAGACATATATAAAAATAAGTTTATTGGTCATCCAAGACCAATATAAGAAGATATTCTTTTGTGACAAGAAGTAAGAGACCTACAAGTGGCCTATATCAGTTCAAATTGGTCATATACAAAATTGAAGGCATAATGTACATGATATAAGTCAGATAGAGAATGAATAAAGTGTGAAAAAGAGAATAATAGACTATCTATAATTAAGATAATAGAGTGTAAAGTTTTCTTGAATGATAAATTAAGCAAGTAAACAAGGGTGTATTTCAAAGTATACTGGGATAGTGTTTGAAAAGTGTGAGATTGTCATCAATTTTTGGTATAAAATCTTTAGGAAAGCTCTTAAAAAGCTAATTAGTATAAATAAAGGTTACAATTTTTAGGTGAACAATAAGAGTTTAGAAATCTTGAAGGATATTGACAAGAGAGAGAGGCAAGAAGGTTGTTTTAAACCTTAAAAGGTAAAAGAGATTGAGTGGCAAGTCCTACAACCCAGTGAGGTTGATAAGTGAAGAAGACAGAGCTGGTAGAAGCTTAAGAGAAAGAGATTCTAAAACAAGGACTAGAGGTAATACCAAAAGACTAGGCAATAAGAAGAAAAATCATATGTGAGGTATAATAAGAAAGCAAAGTGAAATAGATTTGTTGAGAGAGAAAAGATGATGAAGATCTTATATAAGGAAAGTTACCACAAAAAGATGGAGAGAGAAGTTAAGAAATTTGAATTAGATATAGAAAGAGAGATAACTGAGATAAGGTTGATCTTAGCAGGTATGGATAAAGTCTTGGAGGAATCAAGATAGAGATTCTTTATAAGAATCAAGAGGATGATGCAATGGATTTTTAGGGAGATCATTGATAATAACAAAAGGCAACAAGAAGTTTGAAAGTTAAAAAGGTAGCTAAAGATGTTAATAAATCAACCTAAAAAAATAAAATAAAGGCAATCAAGCCTCAAAGTTTTAAATCTAATGATTTCTTTGCATGTGTGTATGTAGGTGAAAAGATAGATGAAGGAAAACCCACTTTGAGGGATTGAAGTCAAAATATAATAAAGAAGACAAGATATTGGTGGTAAAATCAAAGCATGAACAACATGCTTGTATGGAAGATCAAGTGGACATGCCATTATAACATGAACAAGTATAAATCTTCTACCCTAAGGAAGGGGGAATGCTTGGTGAAGAAGAAGAAACACTTGAAGGGGCTCAATGGCCTCAAAATTTTATCTCTAACACTACTTTTGATGATGTGAATGCAAAATTGCAAGATGATGAAGGTGTTTGGTACAAAGAAGTAAATGATTTAATATGTAGACTCAATAAAAATAAGTTTGAAGTTGAAGCACATTATGAAATGCTCGTGAAAATCGATGTGCAACAGAATAAGGTGTCTAATTTGACACTTAACAAATATGAAACTCAAAATCAAACTATGGTAAAAATTCTAGTACCTTGTCAAAGAGAAAACAAGGTTGTAAATGAAGAAATGATAGAGTATACTATAGAAGAATAATTAATGTGACAACATATCATGCAAGGATAAAAAAAATTATACCTCATAGAGATGGAGAGCCATCAAAGAAGGTAAAATAGAGCTACTGAAGCTCTTAGGCCAAGAAGATGATGAACCAAGAATTTAAGATGAAGATAGAGAGAGTTAATGGATAATCGCAAACGGAGAGGGAATGTTGCCTAAAAATTTTATAACTCACTCTGATTATAGTTTTGAATGTGTAGGTGTGGGAGATTATGCAATCAATAAGGTAGAGTATTTCTTAATGGACTTCAAACAAGAAGATGAAGTGAAGACTGAACTAGTTAGGCTCATAATACATAAATACAATCAAGATAAAGGATACAAAGGTAAAATCAATCATGTGAATTGAGATGAGGCACCAAAGGATTGGAAAATAAGAAAGAAGAATTAGAATTTCTATTTGAGCAGGAACTTAAATATTTTCCCACAAGGGGAGTCTGATGCAGAAGCATCAGGACAAAACTAATGTAATCATGTAAATTGTGATGTAAAATGTATTAGGGGTATTTAAGAGTCAATAATAATCCATTGGATGCATAATTTTATCTATAATAGGTTAAGCTAACATAGTTTGAGTTTTCCCTCCAAAATGAAGAATTTGAAATTTTGAATTACTTATGAAAGTTTGTAAGGATTGAGACAAGTTGTGAAAGGATTAAACCATTAAGAATGGTAAAAATAGGCTTATTTACATGTTTTAAAATTACTTTAACCTATTTAAAATGTAAATCATATCTTAAACCTCGTATAGAATCTTTGGCTATATTGGAAGAGGCCAAAGAGGGAATAGTTGTTAGGAATAAAGACCGGTTGAGTGATTTATGGGACCAAACCTCAATCATGATAGTTTTTTACAAGGAGATAAGCTTTAAATCATAATATAATATCCTAGACAAAGTAAACAAACAAGTATAAGGTTGAATCAAGAGGAGTGAGTGGCAAAGAGAGGATTGAAGAAGGCCTCTAAGGTTGTGTTGTGTAAATAAGACTGTGTAAAGAGATCAATAAAGGAATATTTTTATTGTTGAAGGTATGTTTTATAGAGTAAAATTACTTATTATCATGTTTTATCCTTATTACATATGTTTATAATGATTTCAAGGTGAATTATGACTGATAAGACATGAAAAAGGGTCTTTTTGATAGTCTGCTAGCATAAATAAGGGTCTATGTGTATAGAAACTTAGTTTTATTACAAACCAAAGGAACACAGTGGTTTGATTCATTGTATTCATCTTATTATTGCATATATAAAGATGATTTAATTCAATTTTAAGTAAATTTTCACTTGATTTGAGGTCTATGAGAAGGAAACCTTCAAAAGCTTTATTTTTTGCATTTATAGTCATTTACAGTCAATTCTAGTACATACAAGGAATTGCATGGACTTGGTTAGAAGATTGAAGAACTTGAAGGAGGATGTTAAGACTCTGTTCCAAGTGTTAGTTCTTGAAGATAGTATTTAATCTCTACGAATAATTATTTTGTATCTCTTAGGCTCTGTATTTCCTAAGAAACCCTATAACAAGGTTCTTTACACAAAAATACCTATAACTTTTGATTTAGCCTATGAAACCTTCTCAAACTCCATGAGTAGTTGATATAATATAATTGGAAACTAATATAAGATATTTATATTGATTGGATCTAAAAAAATTTAAGATACAATTTATTGTGTATTGTTGCACCTGTAGATGACCACCAAGAAAGCTTAAGAAGGTGAAAAAAATTTCATTTTTGTTGTTAGTTTCCAAACTTTTTTTCAAGGTGTGTTAATGTTTTAAGATCACTATAAAACGTTTTAATAGGTGTTTCAAGTCATTTTTTGAGTTTATTGAATATTGACCTATCAAGAAAGATGTTGTAGGCGTATACAAAATATTATAATGGAGTTATAACAAAGTGCAATTTCTTAGTCAATTTGGTAATTTGGCTGGAGTCTTAGACTTGTATTGGCTTTGTATCATTGACTTGAGCATACCTTAGGCATTTTTATGTGATTAAGTGAATAAACCATGGTTAAAGTGAAATTTGTTTCAAGTCCTCAAAAGGTAAAATTAGGCCTAATATGCCCATTTACAAGCCCAATCCATCATCTAAGTTGAGAGGTTGAATTTCTTCATGATCTAAAGGATACTAAGAAGTTTGATAGGAATATATATATATATCCTCATAAAAATATCCAATAAGTGAGAATGTACATTTGAGTGCTTTAGGAGTTCAAAAAGGGTTTTGTTTAAAGGAAGATTACAGCCTTAGGACTGAGTACAAGCCGAATCCATCATCTAAGTTGTGAGGTTGAATTTCTTCATGATCTAAAGGATACTAAGAAGTTTGATAGGAATATATATATATATATATATATATATATATATATATATATGTATATCCTCATAAAAATATCCAATAAGTGAGAATGTACATTTGAGTGCTTTGGGAGTTCAAGAAGGGTTTTGTTTAAAGGAAGATTACAGCCTTAGGACTGAGTACCCTATTTTAAGTCATTAAAAGTGTCTTTGATCAGAATACAAAGATTCTTATGACAAATCAAGATATACTACTAAAGAGACAGAGATAAAAATAAGTTCATTGGTCTTCCAAGACCAATATAATAAGATATTATTTTGTGACAAGAAGTAATAGAACTAGAAGTGGTCTATATCAATTCAAATTGGTCATATACAAAATTAAAGGTAGAATGTACATGATATAAGTCAGAAAGAGAATTAATAAAGTGTGCAGAAGAAAATAATGGACTATCTATAATTAGGATAGGTTTAATACAGTGCAGAGTGTTCTTGAATGGTAAACTAAGCAAGTAAACAAGGGTCTATTTCAAAGTATCCTAGGATAGTGTTTGCAAAGTGTGAGATTATCATCAGATCATTCAGGATACTCACCCATAGACAATAATGAGTAAACTAAAAACGTGCAATGGATTGGTTGGATTGCTCGATAATTTAAAGATTTAACATGGTTTATGAGTTTTCATGTTTTTAGCACAAACCCTGTTTGTGGGTATTTTGTTTCTAAGTATATTGAAGTGATTGTTATTGCCACAAAAACTTATTTTGAAGTTTATCTTGAGTGTTATCATTTGAACCTTGAGACCCTCGATTATTGATCATTATTACATCACTATTATAGTTCAGTTATTAGATTTAGCAAAGAGATGAAGAAATGAATTAACTAGTGTACATAAATAATAAACAGAATCATATTAAATAGGCATAAAAAAAACACCCAAAAAACAAGTATGTGGGTGGAACCATAAACATCAGGTAGTGTAACATAGCTAGGCCCTTATAACCTTTTTACCTAAGTGGTTAAAACCATTATAACTACATGCATAGGGACTATATCTTAGCAAATAGCCTAAGGTATTAAAATAATATGCTAATACCCTCCCTTAATGACTAAAATAGAAACAAGACCAAGTTTGTCCCTAAATTTAATGAACTTATCTAAACTAAGTGGTTTAGTCATTATATCGACTGGCTACTTTGCAGTGTGGTAATAGAAGAGATTGATTTCTTCATTTGTAACCAACTGTCAGAAGTAATGATGGTGAACATCAATGTGTTTGGTCCTAGCATGGAATACTAGATCATTCACCATCTTCAGAACACTTTGGTCGTTAGAGAAAATAAGAGTAGGCTTTGATGACTCAAACTAAAGATCAACCAAGATTTTCTTTATCGACATAGTTTTATAACCTGCATTGACCACAACTTTATACTCTACTTCTATTGAAGATAATGCCACTGTAGTTTGTAGTTTGCTCTACCATGAGAAAAATCTTAAACTAAGAGTGAATACATATCATGTTGTAGATTTTCTTGAATCTACTGATCCTGCCCGATCACAGTCAGAATATCTTGAAAGCTCGAAATCCATAGACTTCTTATATAGTATGCCAAATTTAAGAGTACCTATGACATATCTTAATACCCATTTTGTAGCTCACCAATGTAATTCTTATGGTTCAGACATGAATCAAGATAGAAAACTCACTGCAAAACAAATATCTGGTCTAGTGGTAGTGAGGTAAATGAGACTACCCACTAGCTGTCGAAACACTATTTCATTGACCAAAGGTGAAGTAGTGTCAGTTGAAATTTTAGTTCCAACTTCCATAGGTGTATGATTTGGATTACAATCCATCATTTTAAACCTTTCAAACAACGATTTGGCATACTTATTTTGTGACATGAATACAACACAATCACCTTGCCAAAACTCAACACCTAAACAATATTTCAATAGTCCTAAGTATGTCATGTCAAAAGTACAATAAATATCAACCTTCATTTTTTGAATGAGACTAGCACTACTCCCAATGATAGCTATATCATCAACGTATATAATGAGAATCAAGATATCATCACCATACACCTTTACATAGAGAGTTGGTTTAGAATTACACCTTTTGAAACCAGACTCCCTAAGGTATGAATCTATCTTCATATACCAGGCTCAAGGAGCCTACTTAAGTCCATACAAGGACTTGATCAACCTAAAATAAGATGTTCCTTACCAAGAACCTCAAAACCTTGTGGTTGAACCATGCAGACTTTTTCCTCTAGATCTCCATTCAAGAAAGCACTCTTAACATCCATTTGGTACACCTTCCATCCAAATTGAGTAGTAATAGCAACAATCAAATGAAAAGTTATCATATTTTTAGTAGGAAAAAAAGTCTCTTCATAATCAACCCTTTCCTCTTATGCATAACCTTTTGCAACAAATATGGCTTTGTGTTTGTCCAAGAAACCATCTGCTTTGCATTTTACCTTGTAAATCCATTTACAACCAATGGATTTCTTTCCTAATGGTAGCTCTATGAACTCCCAAGTCTTATTTCTCATCAAGGAATAATATTCCAATTACATGGATAATTCCCACTCATGCTTCCCTTTGGCCTCTGAAAAAGAATTAGGCTCAAATACATGTGAAACAATAGTTGTTAGAGCAAAATTGTCATGCTTACCTCTATTACCAAACTGCTTACCTGATCTAAACCTTCTTCCTTCCACACCTTGTGGCAAATCTCCTTCCTTTAGTGCTTTTATTGTGGTAGAATACCACTTTGGATTCTTTGGTTGTTATGTTAGAACCTCACAATGATCTGCAACAATTCCCTCCCTAGAATGTGTTTCCACTGATGAACTAGAATCCTGCTCAACTTTCACATCACAACTTATAATAGAATCATTAGAAGAAAGTAATGACTCAATATCTAAAATTGTACCAGTTATAGTGAAGTATGGTATCTATTCATTTACTATGACATCTCTATTTACCATTACTTTGTTAGTAGAAACATCAAGTAATCTGTAGGCTTTTGATGTTAGGAGACCCCTTATCCAACGGAAGCACAATTGATTACTTATTTATGAGCAATTAAACATGGAATTATACCAGAATGATAAAGTAACTAGAAACATGAGACAACAAAGAATTTGAGAGACAATACACACTCTTGTATTAGATATTACTAGAAGAAAATACAATAAGGAAGATGCCACTTCTCCCTCCACCTCAAAGGCTTGCCACACCTCAAGACCTTCTTCCCTCTCTCTCTTGCTCAACACAACTCTATAGCCTGAGTTATTACCCCTCCTTGAATGCTTCAGCTGATCTCCTTGACCTTACACCTGTAGATCTCCTTGACCTTGCTTGCTTCAATGCTTTCACTTGATCATTACAATACATGCCTCATGGGTCTTTAAATAGAATCCCATGGTTACAAAAATAGAAATCTAACTACTATAATTAGACACGCAGCTCATGACTTAAATTAGCCCCTTAACATGCAAACACTCAGTTCAACTAACTAATTGTTCGTGCAACGAACAGTTCTGGACCGCACAGGCGACCGACGCCGGTCCCTGCTTGACTGGTGCTGCCGACGTCGGCCGACTCTCTGTCATCGCTGGTTTCCTTTTCCACTATCTGTGACCGACGTCGGTCATGCTGTCGATGCCAGTTCTTCTGGTTCTTCAGCATCCTCTTCTTTGTGTCTGTAAACAGTTGAAGCTTTTAGCTCCACACCCTAACAATCTCCCACTTGGAGATAAATAGCTGCTACTGTACCTGTACCTGTATACCATCTATTTTGTTCCTTTGGCTCTGTATCCCTCTTCAAAGTCACTCTTGAAGACCAACCACCATGTAAACCTGTGATGCTATACCTGTCACTTATGCCAAAAGAATTTTGCTGCTCCCAAATTCTTCATGACATACTTCTGAACCAACTCTACCCTTAGCTCAGAAAACTCCTTGTATATGCAACCCTGCAAAAAGTAACACAATACAGTAACAGGATAATGTAGCTAATATTATCCAACCTGGTAAAGATAAAAAACAATGGTCAAACCTCCATTGTCCTGCAGCTAACTCAAGACCATATACCATAGCCTTTTATCTCAGATGTCCATCCACTCTCTTCTCTAAGACGGGAATCCATCCCTCTATCCAGTGCTTTCTTCCAGCTAACAACTCTACCAACAAGTACCTGTTTGGTTCTTCTCCAAGGACTCACACTCCTCATCCATGTCAAGCTACCACTGTTTTTGGATTCTACCTGCATTGCTTCTTCTGTCTTCCTAGTTCTTGACTATCAGTAAGCAATATAAAAAAGGTGAACAATGAATATGAGGTTCACATACTTTTTCTGACCTCTATATGGGTGTTTGAGACTCTTTGACAGCTAACTGTCCACCCATCATCTGTTCCAGTGACCGATATCGGCCATCTCCCAGTCTACTCCCGACCGATGTCGGTTCCCTGCACTGACCCTGACTGCCGACGTCGTTACCCCTGGCCGATGCCGGTGTCCCCCCTGCCGACGTCAGTCCTGATGACCGACGTCGAACTTCTCTTGCCCGACCTACCGACCCTGCTGGTCTGCACATGACCGATGCCGGTGTCTGGATGACCAACGTCGATTCCAAGTGACCGACGTCGGTGCCTGTGTGTTCCTGTGAGTGATGAATTCTTCATCCGTGAGCTCATCTTGGATTAGATCTCTATCCATACTGCCCTGCTCAGATTTATTCAGTGCTTGTAACTGTTCTCTGGCCTTCATCTCCTCCAAAAACACCAAGACTTCCCTGTTCTTATCAAAAGCATCAAATTTCCTTTTCCTGCAATGAACTCTATCTATGCTTTCTGAATTTGAACACATACCTTTTGAATCAAGAACTTCCATTCCCTTCCTATTCATGTGACCCAGCCTATTAGACCACATCTTCGAATCTACACCAGAAGTAGAATCAGTAATACAAGTAGATAGATAAAGAGTACCTACTTTCTTACCTCTAGCTAAAATAAGTGCTCCCTTGGTAACCTTCCAAGAGTCCGTTGTGAGGGTTATTGTGCATCCCTCATCACCCAACCTTCCTATAGAAATCAAACTCTGCTTCAGAATTGGAACATGCATGACCTCCTTCAACACCCATGTGTTGTCAATCTGCAATCTCAGCTGCACTTTCCCTTTGCCAACTATCTGACAAGGCGTACCATCCCCTAAATAGAGCACTCCAAAGTCTCCCTGTTCATACTCATGAAACAAATCTCTATTTGGGGATGCATGAAAAGATGAACCAGAATCTAAAATCCATGATCCTACCTGACTATCCAAAGAAAGTATGAGAGCATCCTGTACCATGATATTAGCATCTTTTGCTTCTTCTTTACCTTCAGGTTGATTCTCTTTATCTCGCAACCAACACTCCTTTGTATGTCCTTTCTTTCCACAAAACCAACAGGTAATAACTTTGGACTCGGATCTCCTTCCCGACCTTGATTTCCCTTGCTCAATCTTCTCCCTTTGCCTTCCCCTGCTTTTTGCACTTAGAGCATTCCCTGATGATTCACCTTTGCTTCTCCTGCGTATTTCCTCATTCAAGATCACACTCACAACATCATCAACTTTTAAGATTTTAGAAGCAGATGCAGAATTACTTACTGCCATAACCAAATTGTCCCAACTTTCAGGCAAAGAACATAAAATCAAGAGAGCCTTTACCTCATCATCAAAAACAATATTGACTGAAGCTAATTGGTTTACCAAACCATGGAAATCACTGAGATGAGTATGTACCGATCCACCTTCCTGTATTTGCAAAGTAAATAGCTGCTTCATAAGATATACCTTATTAGAAGCCGAGGGCTTTTCGTATAAGTTCGCCAAGGACTTATCAACTCTTCTGTTGTCTTGCACTGTGATAAGCTGGAAATCACAAACGATGCAAGGCTCAACCTTATGGAACCGAGAGCCTTTCGATCAAGAACATTCCATTCTTCATCCTTCATATCTGTGGGCTTGCATGCAACCCCACCCAATGGTAAGTACATATCCTTCTGATACAGATAATCCTCAATCTGCATCCTCCAGTGATGATAATTCTTGCCGTTAAACTTCTCCATTCGTAGCTTACTTTCATCTGCCATTGCTGAACTCCCACTCAATCAGAAAACCCTGTGAATGACCTGTAATCAAAAAATACCCGCTTCCTGCAAACCGTAGCTCTGATACCAACTGTTAGGAGACCCCTTATCCAATGGAAGCACAATTGATTACTTATTTATGAGCAATTAAACACAAAATTATACCAGAATGATAAAGTAACTAGAAACATGAGACAACAAAGAATTTGAGAGACAATACACACTCTTGTATTATATATTACTAGAAGAAAATACAATAAGGAAGATGCCACTTCTCCCTCCACCTCAAAGGCTTGCCACACCTCAAAACCTTCTTCCCTCTCTCTCTTGCTCAACACAACAACTCTATAGCCTGAGTTATTACCCCTCCTTGAATGCTTCAGCTGATCTCCTTGACCTTACACCTGTAGATCTCCTTGACCTTGCTTGCTTCAATGCTTTCACTTGATCATTACAATACATGCCTCATGGGTCTTTAAATAGAATCCCATGGTTACAAAAATAGAAATCTAACTACTATAATTAGACACGCAGCTCGTGACTTAAATTAGCCCCTTAACATGCAAACACTCAGTTTAACTAACTAACTGTTCGTGCAACGAACAGTTCTGGACCGCACAGGCGATCGACGCCGGTCCCTGCTTGACTGGTGCTGCCGACGTCGGCCGACTCTCTGCCATCGCCGGTTTCCTTCTCCACTGTCTGTGATCGACGTCGGTCATGCTACCGATGCCGGTTCTTCTGGTTCTTTAGCATCCTCTTCTTTGTGTCTGCAAACAATTGAAGCTTTTAGCTCCACACCCTAACATTTGACTGGTCACTTTACCCAATAAACAGGTATGCTTCACTTTTCAAATCCAAGTTACTTCTCTTTTGACTAGGAATAACTACAAAAATTACACAATTTTTTTTTTAAAAAGCACTTACATTTGGGGTTTGACCTGACCAAACCTCCTCTGGAGTCATATTCTCTAATGCTTTTGTAGGACTTCTGTTGAGGATGTATATTATTGTATTCATTGCTTCTTCTCAATATCTATATGAAACATTTCTGCTTTGGACCCCATACAACAAGCCATGTCCATCACCATCCTATTTCTCCTTTCCATAAATCCATTTTGTTGTGGAGTGTAAGGGGTAGTGTATTATCTATGTATGCCTTCAGTGGCACAAAACTCCTTTAACTATTTTGAGATGAACTCACCCCCATTATCCATTCTAAGAGATTTCACTAACCGTCCTACCTATTTTTCAACCATAACTTTCAAAGTAAAGAAGTTAGAAAAACAACCAAATTTCTTCACTAGAAAGTAGACCCACTTTTTCCTAGAGAAATCATCAACCAACAACTGAAAATAACGGGCTCTAGAAGGGGTAGATGTCTATATTAGACTATGCAAATCTACATGTACTAGATCCAATACTCCCTTAGATCATGAACCTTTACCAACATCAAATAAATGTCTAACTTCCCTAACTGACATCCAATGTATACATGATGATTATCCTAAATAGAAGGAATCCCCTTAACCATCTTAGTCTTGCTCAATGTAGTCAAATACTAGAAATTCAAATGCCCATACCTTTTGTTGGGTGAATATTTTGTCGACCAGCTAACCGGTGAGCAAAATAGTTCCTATCACCACAACATAGGGAGATTAGTTGTCCAGGTGTGCAATTTTACTACATCAATAGGGGACAAATCTCTCCTCTCATCAAGGGGAGGTTCCCTATTGATACGTAGGAGCTATTTACTATCTAAATAAGCAAAAAATAACACATGGGGGCAGAATAAACCATCCATCTCACTTCTTTCAGAGATGATGCTAACAAACAGAGGAGAAATCCTAGGTGATTGGTGAAGGTACTTCTCTTATTTCAGAAGTAATATTTAGCCAAGAGCCAGATCCCTTCCTGGATAGTAGAAATCTTGGTGAAATGATAGAAGGCACTTCTCTTCTTTCAGATTTCAGGTGGGATAAGTAACTGATAACCAAAGGTGCAGAGTAACTAGCAGCCTGAAGTGTAGCGCAAAGTCTACACCTCGACTTCCCAAGAGTGAAATACGAAGAACAATGGGGGCACAAAGTCATCCCAAGGTCCTTGACATAGAAATATAAAGTAAATACACACTGAAAACAACTATGTTAGCACAAAGTCTGAAAGTAGATGACTACAGGACACGTTCCTTGTCACTTCCACTAATTTTGCTTGTTAGATCGAATAAACAAGAATGCTCCTAGGAAATAGACATAAGAACAATTTCTTAAAATAACACAAGTTATAACAACACAAAGTTTGCAAGTAACTTGCTTTCTCATTCAATCAAAGAAATATGAACAATAATCTGAGCTCAAAGTCTCAGTAATGCCTTTCAATTTGGGTAGAGTTTTGCTTTTGATAACGGGAAGATCTCCATTGTAACAAATGAGAGATTATAATATATAGCCACCCAGAAAATATTGGCGTGCTTTTCCTTAGAGCGACCCATGTTGCCTTCAATGCTTTGAATGTGTCTCCAGGTTTTTCAAAGGACTGCATTGAAAACAGGGTGGTTGTCTTAACTATGACATGCCATTTCATCCCATATGTCTTCTCCTAAGCTTGGAACATCTGGTCTGTCCACTCTGACGTATGTGCAGCTATCCATTTGTCTTTACTTCATGGAAGGAAAAAATAGGTTGCATCCTTAATTTGCAAGCTAAAATACCTACTTAGTGGACTATTCCACCTACTGAAATTACTTTTGCACAGATATTTTAGGCTTTTCCCTCTTTCAGCTTTTATCTTTTCTAGCTTTGTCTCTTCCTGGAATTTAAGCTCTCGGGCTATCTTTTCCCTTTTCTGGTTTTGTCTTTTCTTGGAATCTGAGCCCTTGGGGCTATATCCTTAGCTTTGCCAACTCTTTTGGCTCCTTCTTCAACTGGTCACTGAGTTTGTTTTTAGGTTATGCGCCACATTTGAAACTTAGCAGATATTTCATTACATTAAATTTGACGTCCACGGGGACGTCATTGGTTGACTATTTCAATGGTTTGGGCAGCCTTCTTAGCTCCTTGGTTTAATCCCTTTATTGGTTCAATCGCTTTCATTTGAACTTGCCTTTGGAATCATCCATGTTGCTTCTCTCTTTGCTTGAGGCCGCCTTTGAACTGCTTGAACCATTGAACTTTGAACTCTTTCGGTTCAAGGTTCAATGGGTTCATTAGTTTTTTCCTCTGCCCGTCACTTGTTCTTTCTAAGCTCTTTGATCTTCATCACACTGGTTGAACCTTTGAACCTGTGAACTTGTTGAACCTATTGAACCATTGAACCTGTTGAACATTTGAACCAAAGTGGTTTAATGGTTTAATGGTTCAAGAATTCTTCTCTTTGATAAGTGTTTTGAAGCTGTTGAACCTTGAAGCTGTTGAACTTTAAACCTTGACAAATGCACTTAACTCTTGTTGCTGACGTTGAACCTTTGAACCCATTGAACCTGTTGAACCAAAATGGTTCAAGGTTCAACATTTCAATGGTTCAATCCTTGCTTAGAAGCTTGCCGATGAACTCTTTTGGTTGAACCTTGTTGTTGAACCAACTTTGAAATCGCCGAAGTGTTGGGAGCTTGTTTTTTTCCTGCAGAGTCCTTAGAAATCAACCTGTGAAGCCCATAGAACTTGGCCTATAGAGTCTGTATATTTTCTTCTTGCAGAGTCCATAGATTCAAGCCTACAGAGTCCATAGATTCAAGCCTGCAGAGTCTATAGATTTCTGAGAAAGCTTTGAAAAATGAAGAACCTGAATGCTCAGAACAATTTTTGAAATGGGAAGAGAGGATTTTGGTCTTGTAGGGCCCAAAATAGTTCATATGTTGTCCCAAAAATGAGTGATATTTTTGGGGAACAACACCTTTCATGCCATAGTGAACTTGTGTTATCAACTACAACAAGTGCACTTTCCTTTGCCCTGTGTGGATCTACAAGCTTATACAAGCCTTTCTCCCTAATCTTAATAACAATAACCTTGTTATCTCTGGCAGTGACTAAACATTTTTGTCCTTGTAACTTTACAACAAAATCAAATTTTGAAGTGATCTTACTAATTGAAAGTAGATTTTTGTTCATATCGAGCACATACCTAACATTCTTAAACATATATCTTACTATACCATTAAACCTAATTCAAACATTACCATATCCCTTCACAAAATGAGTTCTACCATCTCCCAAAGATACAGATTCATTACTACTATTATTTTCAAAAAAATCCACATAACAGTCCTTATGACATGTATAATGGTGAGATGCCCCTGAATCAAATTACTAAGCTTGATCCATCATAAAATTACCACTAGAAGCCATGAAAACAAAATCAGGGGATGTATCCTCATCTTCACCTTCAGCTACATTTGCATGATGAGCTTTTTTTCTAGGGTTAGCCATATCCTATTGTCTTTTCCTGTAATATTTCTTAAGGTGACCAGGTTGCTTACAATAAAAACATTTCCACTTAGATCTCTTATTAAAATCACTTACTTGTGAAGTTTCTAATGGAGAACTATCAATTTTACCAAACTACTTACCTTTCCCTTGATGAAGAATGTACTTGTTATAGAACGGAATTGCACCCATGTGGGAGAGTTTTTCAGGCTCTCTCACTTCCTATTATAAGCATGGGGATAACCTTGGGATGTGGGTATCCTATAGTGAGGTTGAAGCCTTTTTAATGAGGCTAGTTCCTTAGGTGGTTCACTTCATCTCTTGATTCCCACACTAAAATCTCCTATTGACCAAGGAAAAGGGAGAGAAAGATAACATAAAAAGGAAAACTAAGCTTAGGGAGGTCATGCACCAAAATTATGCGTTGATTTACCCTGCTCGACTCTTAGAACACTAATGAAATAAGCAAAAAAAATAGATTCAAGCCCCCAAATATATGTCATACATCAGTGTTTCATGAGGAAGTTCACCAAATGATTTTAGCTGAGGGAAATGAAAGGGTAGGTCTGGAGTAAGACACTAACCAGTCACAGTATCCACATACGGGCTTCAATCAAGAGATGTAGAACACTAAACATGACCTGCATAACAAGATGAGCTAGTAATTAGGTGAGACCATAATTTTACAAGGGAAAAAACTCTACCACATGCACAAATTTGACATGTACACACTATACCAGAATGATGGAGTCTAAAACATAGTTTTTTATTCATATCAAGAGGTTACAAGCTCCGTCTTGGCAGAATTTGGTCATGCCCAAGGGAGGGAGCAGAGAGAATACAAAGAGTGATCCCCACCACCTTTTTGGCTTAAGAGCATCTATTTATATGGCTGAGAGAGAAAGAGAAATCCCATAATTACATGACATCAAGGAGAATAGAAGTCATCGATGACTACTGATTGTACTTGAGCTCTCTTTTGCATTAAAGTCATTTAACTACCTTGATCATGAGATGTACCATCCACAATCACCACCCATCTCCTCGAGCTCCTTATGTATTCAATTCTCCTATTTGGAACTGAGTGAGCCATACCAGTGGTAGCTGCATATCCCTACCAAGTCTAAGTGTTTTGATTTTTGCATTAAATTTTGGCATGTTCTTTATTACAGTTTGGACTATCCCAATCAGTCCTTACATGTTTATTGCTCCACTTGGATGTGTCTAATCCTTGTTTGACCACTTTACATATTCTGGAAGTGAATTGTATGTACTTGTGCCACTTGTCCTTGACTGATTTACCCTTTAGATTTACACTTGGAGAGGACTTATCTCTTTGAGAACCTGAGAAGCACTTCTAAGACCAAATCAGGATTTTGATATACAAGCATGAAATCTATCCTAATATGTACAAGGTTACACTTTACAATTATTCCCTCCTAGATCAAATGGGAAAGTATGAGTATCATTCACCTGCAACAAATGAAAATGAAAGATACCTTGCTTTGGAGGTACCAGAATGGTGAACCAGGCAGCTTTATGTTCAAACCTTTTGGTGTGCCCTCTAATGGAGGAAAAGGAACAAACATGTCCCCAATGTAGACACACTTGTTTATGTCCTCCAAACTTGGTTCATGTTGGATTATGGGGGCTCTTGCAATCTCCTCATTTGATGGCTCAAATTTATGCTCTAAATTAAGCACAACATGTGACAGATCCTTTGAGTCGGTGCTTGGTTTGTTGTCTAGACTTAAGCAGAAAAGCTCCAAGTCATCCCAAAAGGCAGCTTCTTCTTGGTCATCTGAGACAATACCAACTTCAACTCCATATTTACTCAACTTGCTATGAAGGAACCGCATGGTACTTCATCAATCCATTCAAGGCCCAATGCATCATATCTTTGTGGCTCTAGATCTGACCATTCTACTTCATTCTTGAAGACATCAATACTTCCTTCAATGGACAATTCATCTTGATATTGGTCAGCTTCTTCAACCTGATTGGCAAGTTCATCCTCAGACTCTAGAAGAGGCATAGGCTGGTTTAAAACCTCTACATGATCCATAAAGTTATGGTATAGTTGCTACCATACTTTATCATGATCCTTTTTGCTCTTAGTGGCATCTTGAATACACTCCTCCTTAAGTATGAAGGCATTAGTACTACTTTCAGGCTCTAATTCATCAATGTCAAAGCCATGCCATAAAAGTTGGTCCAAACCTGATTTCTCTTCCATTTTTTGGAGTGGAATGCCTATCATGATTTATTCATAATAGACACTTGTGTTGTCTACATCAGGCTCAAACTTGACTATAAGCTCCTCCTCTATTCCTTGCAAAATAGGCTCTTCCTCTGAGAGGGAGATGGTGGGAGAGTGAAAAAGTTCACCTTACTTGCAGCTTGAGAGAGTGTCTTTCCAACTAGGGACCTTGGGTGGAATTTTTGGTGGCTCTTGAAGGAGCGAGAAAGAGTCTCGAAACTCTTGTAGGGAAAGCTCATTGAGCTAAGATACCCTCTTTATTTTATATTCTTCAACCGCTAACTCCTCCTTTTCTTGAACTGGCTCTTAGATCACCACAACTGACACCTCTTCCTTCTTTTCTTAAACTTATTAAATTGATTTATAGGATGGAAATGTGCAGGAAACAACCAGCTTTTCCTCCTTTTGAATAGGTATAGGAGAGGGTCGCTTCACAAGATAGGGCATGACATAGTCAGGGTCAAAGGTGTAGGAAAAGATCCATGGTGGGCTGGTTTCACACTCTTGAGTGGGAATCGACGTAGGGGGTTGATTTGAAACCTTTAAAAACTAAGATTGAGGCTCTTGGAGGGGAGAGGACACATAAGATTGATTGCAGTGAGTATGCTGATCTTCATAAGATGTTAGCACACTTTTGGAATGTTGGACCATGCTTCTCAACCACACCTTGTTCTCCCCCTCACAAACTATCGATTATTCATCCTCATAAATTGAACACCTATTCTTGACCAACTAAAGAGAACCCCTTGCCTCTTGTAGAATATGGATAGGGATGACTAGAGAAATCTCCAAACCCCTACCAATCTCCCCTATCAACTTGCTATAATCTGATAATGATTGCTTGAGTCCTGACAAGGATGCAACAGGATAAACATAGTCTTGATTTGGATTGATTTGAACACATAGGAGGTTGATATTGGTCATACACAAGGGTGGGAGGAGGGTAAAGACCATGATGGGGATGATAGGTTGTTTGGGGGCCACTTGGGGTGAACACAAACATTATTAGCTTGATAAGTGTGATGTTGAGGTAGATAATACGCATGTTGGTCAAAAGATGGTTGATTATACATACCAAATACATTGATTGGGCACTTTGACTACTTAAACCAACTGATAGATGCTCGAAGTCACCATTAATGTTTTAAAAATGGCTCCAAAGGCTGATATGTAGGACAACACCAAAAATCCTTCGACTGCTTTGGACCTTAGTCCCATTGGGAGTGCAAGAACTATTATAGCATGGAATTCCACCCCTGTGGGAGAGTTTTTCAAGCTCTCCCACTTTTGAATATAAGCATGGGGATAACCTCAGGCTGTGGGTATCTTGAAATGAGGTTGAACCTCTAGGCTTTTTAATGAGACTAGTTCCTTAGGTGCTTCACTTTAGTTCTTGATTCCCACACTAAAATCTATTCTTAACCAAGGAAAAGGGAGAGAAAGATAACATAAAAAGGAAAACTGAGCTAAGGGAGGTGATGCACCAAAATTATGGGTTGATCTATCCAGCTCGACTCTTCGAACACTAATGAAACAACCAAAAAAATAGATTCAAGCCCCCAAATATCTATCATACATTAGTGTTTCATGAGGAGGTTCACCAAATGATTTAAGCTGAGGGAAATGAAGGGGTAGGTCTAGAGTAAGACACTAACCAGTCATAGTATCCACTTATAGGCTTCAATCGAGAGATGTATAACACTAAACATGACCTGCATAATAAGATGAGCTAGTAACTAGGTGAGACTATAATTTGATAAGGGAGAAAACTCTACCACATGTGCAAATCTGACATGTACACACTACACCAAAATGATGGAGTCTAAAACATAGTCTTTTATTCATATCAAGAGGTTACAAGCTCTGTCTTGGTAGAATTTTGGTCATGCACAAGGGAGGGAACAAAGAGAATACAAAGAGTTATCCCCACCACCTTTTTGGCTCGAGAGCCTCTATTTATATGGTTAAGAGAGAAAGAGAAATCCCATAATTATGTGAGAGCAAGAAGAAGAGAAGTCATTGATGACTACCAATTGTACTCGAGCTCCCTTTTGCATTAAAAGCATGCAACTGCTTGACCACAAGATGTATCATCCAAAATTGCCACCCATCTCCTTGAGCTCTTTATGTATTCAATTCTCCTATTTAGAACTGAGTGAGCCATATTGGTGGTAGTTGCATATCCCTACCAAGATCAAGTGTTTTGATCTTTGCATTAAAGCTTGGCATGTTCTTTATTAGAATTTGGACTATCCCAATCAGCATTACATGTTTGTTGTTCCACCTAGATGTGTCTAATCCTTGTTTGACCACTTTGCATGTTCTGGAAGTGAGTTGTATGTACTTGTGCCACTTGTCCTTGACTGATTGGCCCTTTGGATTTATGCTTGGAAAGGACTTGTCTTTTTGAGAACCCCAGAAGCACTTCTAAGACCAAATCTAGCTTTTGATTTCTCATTACTTATTTTGGGTTTCTAACTCCTCACAACCTATGAAGTAATTAAGTGGTGCTCCTTAGAGAACCCAAGATACACTTCCCAGACCAAATCAAGCTTTCCAATCCCCACTACTTACTTCAGATTTATCATTGGTTGCAACTTATAAAGTGAAATAAGTATTGCACTCCTAAAAACTTGAAATACACTACCCAGACCAAATTGGGCTTTCCAAGCCTTTTTACTTGCTTCAAGGTTTCGACTATTGATTACTTATAAGGTTTTTTAAGTAGCGCACCTATAGAAACCCAAAGTCTGAATACTTTGCCATTTTTCTTCCTGAGTTATGTCCATTTTCTTCAAACTAGCAAAATTTTGGTATGTGGGCCAAAAATGGCCAACAATACTCTCCGTAGAAGTAGATGTAGACAACACTGCCTGCTCCTGCCTTCTCTCCTTTTGCAATAGCAATGTGGAAAACTTTTAAAATTATAAAGTCTATGTCTCAACAATCATGTGCAAAGACTCCATTAATGACTCAAATGAAGGTGGAAGATTCTGCATAACCAAAACAATCAAATCTTGCTCATCAACAAGCTTCTACATACCCTTCAATTGATCATTGATGTCCTTGATCTATAATAAAAACTCAAAAATAGAGCCACCTTCCTACATCTTAGTAGAAAACAATAAATTCCTCATATACAATACCCTACCAACTCTAAAAGCCTAATATTTAGAATTAAGATTAGTCCACAAAGTTGATGCAGTGGTCACATTTTTGAACTCTGAGATTAGATTATTTACTAATGATAGTTTTAATAATATAAGATCCTCACAATGGCATTTATCACAGTCATTTGGTATCAATGGCAGGTCTTTGCTCTTTACTGAGCACTATTTGATCAAGATTTCAATATTCACATATCGTCAAACCCTTGTGACTCCACAAACTAAAGTTCTTGCCTATCAATTTTTGAGAATCTGGTAGTAACAGGTGTTGAATCCTAGTAGCCATTTGAACTAGTTTTTCATGAAAAAAATTAAACAAAAAAACTATAATGACTTTTATAAAAAATCCTTCTACACATGGATTTTATATTGACACTAAACAACTCTGCTAGTTTTCAGCAACAAATTCAATACCATTTACAAGATCTCAAATTTTCTTTCACTTAAACAATTAAACCAGGAAACCTACAACTCCAATTTAAAAAATTCTTTCTTCATCCACATCCAGATAAAAAACCCAAAAAATGATGAAATTTTTAACTTTTTGGATGCTTCTATGATTATTAATTAGTTGTATGTCCCCAATAACTCCTATTGGCTAAAGTTTCAATTTTTTTCAATTAAAAAATTAAAAATAATTGAAATAATAAAACTTTAGGTTAAAATTTTCATGAAAATTATCAGCCAATCAGAAAATTGGCCTACTTGTGAAACTTTAGGAGTAGATTTTGAGTCTGTTTCTCAACCAAATCAAAAACCGTCTACATGACTAATCAAGTTTGGATTTAACTCATAGTTTAGAGCTTTATTTTGCTAAAAATGATCAACATTTAAAATTTTTGGCTCTCCCTTGAACTGTATAATGTTGTATATCGTATGTTCAACCCAAAAAAATAAAATAAATAGAGGCCTCAAAGCCTCTTAAACTAATCCCTCTAATCTCCTTTCAATTTTATTAGGTATATTAATCTTCTCGGGCAGTTTTCTAATCTTCTGGTTGAGCTCACAAAGTTATGTGATGTTGTCTCTCTCCTCCAGCTCTCCATTGGGTGCATGAAGCTCCTCCTTGGCAAGACATCGACCTCTCTAGCTTTCACAGACTTCCACTCAAGCTCTACGAACCATGGGCTCTGATTACCATATTAGATTCAACAAAGAGATGAAGAAATGAAGTAACCAGTGTACATAAACAATACATAGAAGCATATTATATAGGCATAAAATAAACACCCAAAAAATAAGGAGGTGGGTGTAACCATAAACATCAGGTAACGTAAAATAACTAGGCCCGTGTAACCTATTTACCTAAGTAGTTAAAACCAATATAACCACATGCATAGGGACTATACCTTAGCAAATAGCCTAAGGTATTACAATAATATGCTAATATTAGTTTAGTGTTGTGTTTTTGTGGCTAGGTTCTTGCTTCCATCGCCAATCAATGGTTAAGGTGGATAGGGAAACCTATTTATGGTTGGGCTTATCTCAAGCATGTAGATGGATTTTTGTGGAAACCTTCTTTTAGTAATATTTTGTGTCCTATAAAGGTTGTTGGCAAAAGCGTATAATTACCATTATGTGCAACTTTTATTCATTTCAAAGAATTCTGTAGAGATGGTTACATTGTTCATTACTATGGTGTATTCCTGTAAATCTTGTTTGATTTCATTCATAGGTAAATGAGATTGTTTGAAGTATATTTTGGATACCATAGAGTAAATTGGCATTAATTAAAATGTATTGTAACATAATATATAGCAGAGATGAGGGTATAGTTTTTATTTTATAGTAATATTGTCTTGTTCCTATATTTTGTTATGTACAGTAAAGTTACAAGGCATGCATCATAGTGTTAATATAATTGTTTTATTGACATGCAAGGAGTTGTAGGGTATATAATATATTCCTTAAAATATGTTTGTATTATTCTTGTATTCAGTTGTATAATAACATTGCAATATAAGTACTGATATTTTTTATATGCAAGGGTGTCATTGTTTTATTATGTATAAAAACAGAGTTGAAGTGAAGTCAATGTATTACCAAATATATTAAGTTAATGTTCTTTATTATGGGTAAATAAATAAGTTTCATGTTGTGCATTTCATTCATTGCAATATAAGGCCAATGTTTTTTATCATTCATAAATGTATAAGTTACATTAATCTAGAGATGATTTATAGGGATATGGATCACTTATATAGTCATTGTGAATGAATATATTTATACAAAGATTAATTATACTTATATACTATTACATTTATTGAAATTTTGTCAAATAGTGTTGTGTTTGTTGATGAAGGTCATGGTTTGGAAATTAGCACAATTAGTTACAACTAAGTCATATATATGATTGCATGTTGTGTTAATGAAGAATGATTCCTCTTTGTTTATGCATAAATGTTAATCATGATTGAATGTAAAGTCTATATGAAATTAAACTCCTGCATTACTATAAATGATTGTGTTTGGGTGATCACCCTCGTAATAATATACATTTAGGTAATTATCATGGGCATTTGTATGACTTGACATTTGTTTGTTATAACTGTGCATGATACTTGTTTAATTTTGAAAAGAATGTTGCATATATATTATGGGTAATCGAAGCAGAGTCATTGTAGTTAAAATTATGTATCGTATTTATCCTAATAGAAATTAATGTACACTAATTCCCATGTATTATTGGAATAGAAGTGTTTGTTTTAATCTCAGATTGATTACCCCATATGATATGAACTGGTAACACTCAGTTACAGAATTCATTCTCACCATAGAGGTTGTGAATGGGGTAAACTGGTTACACTTGGATCATCTAAAATAATGGTCCTCGATTGTGTATGGACTTTCTCTTAGTTTTGTAATTTTGTGTAGATCTTATAATGTTTTGATGTTTTCCATTTATATTTTCATGCTAATGATTATTGGTGCAGAAACAATACAAGGCAGAATGTTTATAAGAACTAGAGCTCGAAGCCATCATGGGATAGGCATAAAATTATTTAGGTTTTCAAGTTTGGGTAAAGTCTTGATTGTGTATGCCATAGTGACAAAGGGAAATAATGCCAAAAAGGTTGATGATAGTCCTAATCATTAATTGGTTTGGAATTAATTTTATAGGCTTCGTTAAACACATATAGTTACGCACATATGCAATGGTTATTTGGAAATATAAGTAAAAGTTATATATATATATATATATATATATATATATATATATATATATATATTCATATCATGATCGATATAAATATAAATATATCATTATGCATATTGTTTGTATAAAATTCTTGATGAGAGGTTGAGTAAGTGATATAAGTTCATTTGGAATTTTAGAGTAAAGTGCCTTCTATTTCTGTTAGCAATTATTACCTTATAATATTGGAAGAATGCAAGAGTTTTAAAATATTTCAGTAGCAATTAAAGCCTACATCTATTAATCTGGAAGTGGGGTTACATAATTATGATATGAAGTGTAATGTTTTAGAGAACCTAACACTAGTAGAGGTGATTATCCAAGGTTTGTAAAGGTTAATACATGTAAATTTGGAACTACATTCATATTAAACCCAAATTGAAGTTGTTTAGTTAGGATATTAATACATGTATGTTTATGTATATATGTGTGGGATCATGCATATAAATAAATATATATGTACGTTTAAATAGATAAACTTGATATTGGTATGGGTTGAGTCTTCTTGGTGTAAACATGAGTGTAAATGCCTTAAGTGGCAGTAATAGAAAATTGGTGCAAATTAATTACGATATTATCACGTTTATCATTCTTATATATTGCATGTATAATATAAGTGAAGATAATAAAACAAGGGAGGATCTCTTACAAGCATGCTAATCATGAACTAATCTTCAAGGGTTATTTTTGGAGTAGAAATGGTCATGAGGCAAGGCTATAGTTTTGGGTATGCTTGATATTGTTTAAAGGGTCATTTGATCAATGTGTTACATTAGAGGAATTTATTAAAGATTAGTGAAAATGTTAATTCTTAAATGGAATGGTAAGGTTAGATTATATGAGATACATGATTGGAAACCATCCTAGTGTGTTGAACATATATATTGATGGGTTCAACTCATATTTATTCTATAGTGGGCTTGCAACCTTAACACAAATGTGTAGATTCATCAAATGTTTTAGATGAATGTCTGTATTTAAGACTCAAAGATCCTTTCGATATGAGACTGGTGCCTAGGTTGTTGATGGTTATTGGGGATGGTAAAATCAATTAGCCTTTCCCTATAATGATCTAATCAAGATCTTGGGTTAATATAAATGTGTGGTTGTTCTTTTATACCATATACATTGATTTTCTAAATATAGGTTGAAAGCCAATAATGAATGAGAATTTGTAATAGGGTTCGGATCATGTCACTAAAATGGAGATCACATTTTGGCTAGAAATAATTATTGTAAAGTAACTCACATCGTGATCAACATTATGTATGATAATTACATAATCTTGTCTTATTCTGGTTAATAAAATAGTCTTGTTATGATTTTGGAATCATTTATGTTGGCCAATAAATTTCTAGGTAGAGCATAATCTTTATTTTTTTAAGTTTTAAATTTTATGGAAAAATTGGGGTTATGGCAGTTGGTATTAGAGCCTTTGTTAGGCTGCATCAATTTTTTTTAATGAAAATGTGATTTAATAATGCATGTTTAATGTGTGAGGATGGTTAAAACTAGAGAAACACAAAACCCTCTGAATGTGAGTAGTGATCTAGTTGACAATCATGTACTAGATCAACATGACCATGTTGACATTGAAGTGGAACAAAGTGGTAACCATGTAGCCAATTAGGATAATCCTGAACAAGTTCCTAAAGAATAGAATGTTGTACTACATGACATTTTGAGTACATTGCATGGCATGTGAGGGCAAATGGAAGGCCTAGGCCAAATATTGACTCACCTGAAAAATTTGTAAGAGGGAGGGTAGAAAGATAGGCTTTGTAATGATCATCCATCATGATAAGAGGCTGGAGAACCCATTATTAAGGAGTTGAAAAAACTTCTTCCTCCCACATGTTATGGTCAAACCATTAGTAATGCCACTGAGGCATGAGTGATTAACTTGTATAAGTATTTCATACTATACAATGCAAGTTCCAACATCAAAGCACATATCAGAGCTTACCAGTTGGTAGGTAATGTAGCTTTGTAGTGGAAACACTTGTTTGCACTAAAAATATATGATTCCATGACTCTAATTTTGGAAAATTTTGAGAAACAATTCAGAACAAAAAATAAATAGTTTGTTCATCTATTATAGCCATATATCTTTTGTAAATTGAGAAGTAAAAGACAAAAAACAAAAATTTGGGTCATAACAAAATGAGATTTTTTGGGTATGGAAATTAGTAAATACCTCTAAAATCCAAGGTCAAAAGAAAGTGCTTTCAGTGTCAAATATCAAATTGAAGGTTAAAATAAAGTGCTTTTAGTGTCATATATTGAATCCAAGGTGGAAAGAAAGTTCTTTCAGTGTCACATATTAAATCCAAGGTTGAAAGAAAGTTTTCTTAGTGTTAGATATTCAAGAATTTATCTAAACTCTAAGACAAAAAATTTAAGCAATGCTCAAAGAAAATATATGGGTTTACCAATATGTTTTATCATAATTTGAAATTATAAAATATTAACTCTAATTAAAATAAAATAATTAAAAAATGATAAATGTTGTAAATGACTTTTAACTAGCAGAATGAAAGTAAAGTACTAAAAGGGACAAAGCTTGAATTAATGAAAGAAGCTAACTACGGAAAACACAAATAAGAAAAGAAAACTTAGCTAATTTTTCTCTTTTAGGTTGACTGTGTGTGACTGAAAAATAGCTAGAAATAGTCAACTCAAACTGGATTATGTACATGCAATTGAAACAATAATTATCATTGTTCTAGGTCAAAATCTATTATCACTCTTAACCTCTAAGGGTCGATCTTGATTTACATGGGAAGACATAAAAGTAATGGTACAATCACCTACACCTACTTGAAATATGATAGTATGTGTAATTTATACCTTTATCTATGTGCATATGACCTACAAATGACCTTTTTAAGGTCAAAACCCCATTGGGGCTTTTGATAACTAAAAACCTGCAAAAATAAAAGGGGGAGTGTAATGGGTTGAGCTAATCCAAATCACCCCATGATGATTGAACATTACCTGCATATCCAAAGTAATATGAAGAGGGATTCAAACCTTACGTAGCTCTCCCACCTATAGTGCTTAATGCAACAATGCTCCTTTATTACATGTATGCATCTAAATATGGTTTGAATACTTGATAATGCTTTGATCAACTTGGATATAATAGGTTTGTGACTTGGATAAGGACTAATTTAAGTGATTAATTTTGAATTTGGAAATAATAGGGAGGCCTTACTCAATGTGCAAAAGTATAAGTGTGCCCAAATAGTGAAATTGCCAAAGTTACCGAGTTAGTAGAAAAAGTAGCTTAGATGTGCATTTATAGCAATCCTAAAGGGGTGAAACCTCACACTACCTATCCTAAAAATACATACCAAACTATAAGGGATAGTTTAAATTTTAAAAAGAGTTATTGTTGGGTAGAGGACAAGATTTACTTGTAAAAGTCGAGATTGACTAATGATCCCAACTCGTGTGGGTTGATTCTAACTTGAAAGGGTAACATTTGATCTTGATATTTTCAAGTGTTCATATAAATTATTAGAGGTTTTTAACAATTAAGGATATTTGTGTAGGTCAAAAAATAGAAGAGATGGGCATGTACAAGTACTTAAGATAGAGCAAGGTGGTGAAATAGGACCAATTTAAGGGCTCAAATCAATTAAGATACATATGGACTAAAAATAGCATTATCAAGTATTCATGACCAAATTTGAGTATCTATAATACCACAAAACACATTTTCATAGATAAACTCGATATATAGTCTACCATATATGATAAATCATAAAAAAATCATATAAACAAACAATACATGCCATGCACAGGGCTTTTTTTAAATGTTTTGATTATTTTTTATTTTTTTTGACCCTAAGTTATGAATTATGCTAACCAATGATCCCATTGATGGAATGCTCTGATGTAGGTCTTGGGTCAATATTGGTAAATGTCACCCATCTTCGACGAGTAGTAACACATGTATCTGTATCAAAATTCGAGAAGTGATGTCATGTTGTAACACATCCATCATGGTCATCATAAACACTGTGATACTCCATATGCTATGTAAATATAGTAACCATAGTACGATGTGGATTTTGTTTTCTAGTATGAGCCCTGTTCATTATGTAACACATGGAGCAACTTGAAGCACTAGCTTAGGATGTGTTTAGGTAAGTAATGCCTACTAAACTAGGATAAACCTCTTATGTAATAGATGCTAAAGTATTGTTCTTTTAGGAAAATTAATTGCTTTTTTTTTATTTGAGTGTGTAGAATGAACTTGTATAGGTTGAATAATTGGTTTTGGTGTAGACTTTGAAGGGAATCTTTATGGCACAATAGGATACTCATATGGTGTACCTAAAATTGTAACCATCCTAATACAGTGTATATATTTTACACATTTATGTACTGATGATGGTACTACATGAAGCTAGTGTATATAAGGGTTTCCAAACAAAATGTCAAATTCCTTTGTACTAAGTAGAACTAAGAATAAATTAACAACTAATACATGGTCTACCTCAAGGGGTAGTACAATGATCCTAAGAGGGATTTGTCTATTTCCA